>CM014729.1:73050445-73718272 GCA_004329165.1 Spatholobus suberectus
TCTGTGCAGGAATCATTCTGATCAACCAGTGGCTCATTCTGCAATACCACGTTCGATTTGTTGCCTTTTTCTACCCATGATTTAATCTTTACTACTGACTTCACTATTGAGGGAATCGGAGAATTTACTCCTCCATGTCCAGGCTTAATAATATCTGGTGTCAGATTTACATTCTGACTTATAAGTTTACTAGCAAGTGAACTTTCTGGATTATCAACTCCAGGGGAGGTTAGCACATTGGTAAATGAAGACGATTCAGCAGGATCAGTTCTAGAATCTTCAATTGTAGCATCACCTACACCAAGATGTCAAGAAAACAGGTTTTTTAATTGGAGGCTGAAAGATCTCATTACCAAAAGTTTGTCTGTTCACATATCTTCTACTCGAGAAAAAGGGAATAAGACCACAAGGAATGTGGAGGAATAAGAAATTGTAGGTTTTATTATTTTATATAAAAATGGAGCTCCAAGAGAATGATATAACAAGGGCGTAGTTTGGAAGGGAGGAGCCCACCCTCTGGGCGGGACCTATATTCATGTAAACATCATTGTGGAAGTGACTCCACCTAGTGGTAATTATTTATTATTTATTACTATTATTATTAACAATACCTTGCGCACTAGCTTTTCTTTCCTTGTTCGAAGTTAAAAGAGCCAAGAACCAATTATTTGCATTGGAAGCTGCTACTACGATTGAAGGATTTTCCACATTGGACGAAGGTTTTTGTGAAGTTTCAGGCTCACGGGTAACACCAAAACTAGGGAACAGTTTGATTCCATTTCCTGCCAAGGTAACTAGATTTTTTAGCACATGAACATAACAACTATTAGGATGATAACCTTATGTCCCTAACCATCTCCCAATACATGTTAACGTTACAATATGCATTACCAGATATCTTTCAATGGAATATTTTATACCACAAAGTTAATAAAATAAAATAAATGTGAAAATCTAAGACCACACTACGATATTTTTCTCAGGAAAGGTAATCAACTTACTTATAGGAATAAAGAAGCTGAAGCATGATAAACATCTGAATACTTCTGGTTCTCTTTCAGGTTCACAATTATCAGCAGGTGGCTCCACTCTACCAACATTAGATATCGCAATTGCATTATCACCTTGGTTGGCTTCGTCTACAGAACTATCAACCACCTCAGTGGCTGACTTGTCACGCTTTGCTTTAGTGTCTAAATTAGGAAGGTTCCTTTTTCTCTTCCTGAGGATAACCCTTTTAGTAATGCAAGACTTGCAATTAGGACAAAACAAGTCATGTGTCTCTTGTTTTGCCAATACAGCCTCAACATCAAGTTCTTTCAGTTGCTGGTCAATTTCTTCTGTCAAGTTAGGATATGCTTTTGCACTGCTTTCATCACCACAGTTCTCCACAGTTGCAGCCTGTATTTCAGATGAATTAGGTAAAGGTAGTAACTCTGATCCGGAAGGGACTTTGTTATCAACTGTTTCCACGCATTGATTGTTGACTTCATTGCATGGACTACATTGAGTATCTGAATTTTCTACCCCTATATCAAAGGCTGCAAGCATGCCACAGATAACCATTTCAATACCAAATTGCCACCACACATGCATCGTGGAGGGGAAAATGTTAGTATTACATAACTATAGATATCAGAAATGAGTTTCAAAGATATGGCTATTACGGATTACCTCATGTATGATAAACAGAGCTGATGTTCTATATATTACTAGTACTATATTTTTAGACCAAAAGAATATCCAAGTAAGTAACTGGATAAACGGCCAGAGTTACAGAAATTTAACAGTACCATTGACGGCACTGACCAAAAGAATACTTTAAAAAAATATATTTATGACCATATGTTTAAACAAAGTAAAAAATTGCATTTATGGAACATCTGAACAAAGGTGGAACATGGTTCATGTAGACATTCCAACAGCTACAACCTTTTAAACCCAACGAATTAAAAATGAAGTGGAATAGTTTGATCCAGCAAAATTTCACGATAAAAAAATTATTTCAAGGGAGAGTCTAACCTATTGGAAGACTAGGCAAAACAAAACATGGTCCATGTTGAATCATAGTTTTGACATTCATGAGCAAGTAAGAGTAGCCATTAAGATTCTCACGCGGCACATTCCAAGGACTGTCAAATTGCTCGGTCCATGTGCAGTGGTGACATTTCCACATTCCTTCACGCATAAAAAAGTGATAACATGCTTACGATTACAACAACCAGAATGGCAAAAATAAATTCCCAGAAATTTGACAAAAGGAAGATTATTTCAGTCCAAGGGGGGTGCCATAAGTGTAACATCGATCCTTCATATTATTTGGTAAAATATAGTTAACTCTTCTATAGAGAACAATACCCTTGCTCAAAAGTTTGTGGTATTTTTGAGACAAGAAAGACACTTTGAGGCCTCACAAAACATTGCTGTTGTAGGATAAAAAGAAGCACAAGAGAGATAGTATGGTACCTTGTGGTTTGTCAAAGTAAACACTATTCTTATTCGGAGATGTAGCATCATTTATGGTAGCACTGCTTATAGCCTCTCCATTCATTGCATTTTCTACAAAGTCAGCTACGATTCCAAGCCCAACTGCTTCACTATCATCGTTGAAGTTATTGTCATTTTCAGTAACATTGCTTGTTCCTTCAACTTTCCGAGTAGGTTGTTCTTTATGTTCTTCTTCGTGAGTATGATTATGAAGTACTTCCTCCTTCAGAAGAAGAGGTTGTTCGCTCACTGAGGCTGAACAAACAGCATTGCTTGTAGGAGCAGAAGAAAATGAAGGTGCTACGACAGTAGCAATAATGCTATCCCTTCCATGTTGCAGGGATTGCCTTCCTTTCAAAGCAGCATCTTGCAGTTGTTGTTCTTCTTCTTCCTTCTCCTTCACTGCCCAGTGATAGTGCACTTGCTCCATTGAAGCTGGCTTGTCCAGAAGATGCAGCAGAAGAAGAAGAAAAAGAAAGGAAAAGAGAATAAGACAAAGTTTCGATTTTTGAAAGATGTGAAGGCTGCTTTTAACATGCTACACACTGTTACTGTAGATAATGCTGAGCTCCCTCCAATCATTACTCCTTACTTTATTTGAATAAATTATGAATTTAGTCTTGCTCTTATTTAATTTTTAAAGTAATAAAATTATATAAATAATTTTGTAAATATTACATATTCATCAATTTAATTTAAGCTTAAATTGATAATATTTAAAAACTAATTTGATATATATTTTAATACTTAAAAGGATTATTTATTATAATTTTTAATACCTATATAATTTTATTACTTTAAGAATTATATAAGAAAAAGAGTAATACTTCTTGAATTAAATTGATGGTTTATTTATTTTCTTTCCTAAACTTGTGAAGATATGCATGTGAGCAAATTTGGCCATTTTCAGACTTTGGTAAATAGATAATCAATTTCTTTTTTAATTTCATATGACCGTTTTAAAAATTTATATATTTTAATTTTAATTATTCATGATAAAATTTAATAATTAATATTTATTTTTTCACTTATACATAATTTCATGTGTGTGTGTAGCGCGTGCACAATGACAGTGCTTTCTTGTTACCAAGGAGCAAAATTTTTACAAAAAAATATTATATATATATATATAGATATATATATATATATATATATTATTTATATTTTAATTGACATTAATAAAAAAATTTATAATATTTTTTAAAGTTACTTATTTCTTAATTGAAAGAGTATAAAAAAAAGAAAGCTGTAGTCATTTTCTTTATTATTATTATTAGTTTTATTGACAATTTTATGTTAATGTTGCACTTAAGTTTTAATTTTTAATGATATCAACACTTATGGCTGATTTCAAAACAGTTTTTATACATTATGTATTCATTAATTAGTTGTCTTTTTTATAATATAAAACTATTTTTTGCATATTTCAAAACCATTTTTTATGACTTTTATACCCTCATTCTGTTCAGGTATTGCTGTAATTGGCAGAGTTGGCAACCCTTCCATCCAAAAAAAAAGAGGCGTTTGGTTTGGCTGAGACGTGGAGGGGCTTGCCTCTTGCAGGCATGGCGAAAAAAGAAGAAAGGTTTGGCACTAGTGGTGAATTGAACCCACCATGTATGCCTCCCAACATCATGTAGAATTGCACCATCGACCAAGAAAAACTTATACAATATAACTTGAACTTGCAAATATTTCTTGTGGATTTTTTATAGAAATTTTTCTATTAATTTTAGGATTTTTTTTGCACATTTTTCTACAATTTTCTTTTCTTCAAATTTTGCTATAATTTTGGGAAATTATGATTATTTCTTTAAATTCATTGAAAAGTTCATAGAATTTTTTTGTGAATTCTCATACAAATTTTCTTTTGTATAGAAAACAAACTTAATATTTCTTGCGAATTTTTTCACAAAAAACATTTACAGATAAATTTACCAAATTTTTAATCTAGTAGCATACAAGGGTATAAAAATTGTAAAAATAGAAACTTGGGAAGTGTTATATTTTTTCTTTATTTTGAAAATAAATATAAAAGTATTTTGACATTGAATTAAAAATTATTTCAACTTCATTTTAGCTAAACACGTTTTGTTTTAAAAATTATATTTAAAAACTAAAAATTAAAAACCAAAAACTTGTAAGCACTCCAAACAGAAATGAAGTGTTTTTTATTTTTGTGCTGAAGAATAATTATTTTTGATTAAAAAAACATTTGCACTAATTTCGGTAAAATTAAATGAGAAAACACTTTATCTGTATTCCTAGGAACTAAGAATATTTCACGCTCTCAAAGAAAGAAAAATCAGAAGCACATACCACATGCCTGCCTAACCAATCCAAAGTCCAACTCATATCTTTGTCTTTATTTTATTGGTTCAACTCCTATTTTTGGTCCAGTGTGCGTGTGAAGCCGATTTAGATTAGGATGCGAGAGTGAAACGTCGGCTTTTTCACCAAATTAGTATTTAAATAAAATATTTTATCAGAATAATATAGAAAAAAAAAATTACCAAAATGGGTTGTTTTAAGATACATAAAAGACGCTAGTTTTACTAGCACCATAAAAAAAAAGAAGCAAGGCACTGGTGCAACCAGTGCCACTTGCAAGTCTAACCGACGTAACATTTTTGTTCTGTAATAAAAGGCGTTGATCAAAACAGCACCTTTTACATATGACATGATTTTTTGTCCTTTGTGAAATAGTATTTGTGAAGCATGTTCTGACTCATGCAACATATTTTGTCTTTTAGTAGAAGACGCTGGTTAGATTAGTGTCTTCTGTATAGTCAAAGGCGCTGGTCAGACCAGCGTCCTCCTGTACAGCAGTCAACCACCCAGTTGCACCAGCGCCACTTGATAATTTTCCTTACGCAAAAACGCATGTCTATATGCACGTATGCATTGTAATATCAAATATATTCCGGTTCTTATTCTTATTCTAATTCTAATTCTTATTCTTATTTTTGTTCTGATTTTGAGATGACATTTAATTATTATTTAACTGGTTTGCTAGGTTTATATACGAAGGACTTGATATGTAGCAGAAGTGTGCTTCTCTTATTATTTGATAATTTTAAGTAACAAGGACATTTTAATTTAACGTAATTAAAAAATTATTAATATCAAATGTAAATTTAATCATAATAAACACAAAGTGCTAATAATTTTAAACTTCTGCTGCATATCAAGTTCATATTTAAACTTAGCAACCCAATTAAATAGTAATTAAATGTCATTTCAAAATCAAAATATTACAATGCAATAGGCGGATACAGACATATTATAATGCATGCGTGGATACGGACATGCGTTTCCCTGCACGGAAAAGTATCAAGTGGAACTGGTGTAATGGTGCCTGACTACAGTATAGGAGGCGCTGGTCTGACCAGCACCTTCTACTACAGGACAAAAATGTCATGTCGATCAAACTTGCAAGTGGCGCTGATTGCATTAGCGCCTTGCTTTTTTTTCGTTGAACTGACGCTTTCTATACATCTTAAAACAACTCATTTGGTAAAAAAAAAATCACATTATTCTGATAAAATGTTTTTTTTTAAATACTAATTTGGTTTTTTTTTTCCTGAAACATCCGGTTAGATGCATTTTGGATTGGAAGCATTAATTGGAATTAATTAGAATTAGAATCTTGTACATTTGGCACTTCCCCAAGTATAAAAAAATATTGGACAAATGCTGATCAGTACAGCTTTTCAAGAATATTGGTTAAATAATTAAAATAAATTTTTATTAAAGAATATTATTAATAATTTTTTATTGTGACATGATTTTAATAAAAAAATTATTTATTATTTTTCAATTATTACTTTAAAAACACTAAATAATAATATCCAAACTATATTTAACATTCACCAATTTTAAATGTATAATATTTTATCATGATTTTAATAAATATTGTTTAATTAATAACTATTAATCTGTACTTCATATTTTAAAATACATTTCATATATAAGTGTGTGTGTGTGTGTGTGTGTGTATATAAATTTGTTGTATTATAATAGAAGTTTATTTTGATGTATTATAAAAAAAGTATATTATTATTTAATAATTTATGTATTATTAAAATTAATAAATAATATGTTAACATATTGTTAATATAAATAGAAAAATTACACTATTACTAATACATATAAATAAATTAAATTATTAACCTGGTCACTGTAGTTGGACTTAGACTATAATGTGCCATTCAAAATGATATAACAGGTAAGATATGAAGCAAGGATAAATGGATATTTATATAAATTTGTGTATGTTTCTTTTAATTTACATAACAACGTTAGAAATTAAGATTAATCTGTATTAACAAAAAGAAAATACAACACTATGTTATTATATTAAAAGAAAATTTTATATCACAAAAAAAATTAAGAGTTCAATCCTTGAGTCTATATGTATAAAAAAAAATATATGTCAAAAGAGGTCAATTCTTTAAATAAATTTTTGTACTTTAAGAGATTAATATTTAACTTTTGGTCGAAAGATACTCTGGAAAAAAAATGTAGATTGAGAATGTATGTTTATAATTTGTCATACTTTAATTCCTAGAGTGCGTGTTGTTGGGCGAAAAATAAGTCAAATCATTCCTGAAGGTTGAAGCCCTTATTTAGTAAAGATAGAATACAAATAAAATATTTCACTTGTTTGAATCAACAAATAAATCGGGGAAGATGAAATTTGCATTTTGAATCAAGAAGTGAATAAGAGAAGATGACATTTGTGCGTGGAATCCATTGAGATAGAGAATTAAATAACACTAAAGTGTTAATATTGGTTAAATTACACTTTATTTAACTTTTTATTATAAGTAACGGTTGAATTTGAAGTTTTCAGATTAAGTCTATAAAATTTTACACAATTAAAAAGTTAATTAATACTCTACACTATTTCACTTTATTTTAACATATTATATGTTATTTAAAATATACATAAATAGCTATTATTTGGTTATAAATGTACCAATATTCAAATCATGTAAATTTTTATGTACATGATTATCACAATAATATCACTTAATTTAACAACTGAATTAATAATGTGTTCTTCTATGTATATTATGTTTTAAGGTTGTTTTGCATGTATTTTTTGTTATGTTTAGGCCTCATTTCATCATTATTTGTATAATTTATCTTATTTAGGATGTTTTTACTGTATTGGGTTGTGTTTTGTGGCTTTAGGAAATATTGCTTGTAAAGTGAATTGGAGTAGTCATAACTTAGGCTCTAATAATGGGATTGAGGTGATATTGGTATATATGGAAAGCTTAAATAAAGATATGCACTTTTCAAGAAGAGACTTTGATCCGATTCATCATGAAGCATAGAGGAAATTAGGCTTGAAGTTAAAGTTGATGTTCTATTTAGATAGTCTGACATAGGTGTAGTGTTTTAAGCATATCTCAAGTTGTAAAAATTGAGTCGACATGAAACTAGTGCCAAAATTTCAAGCACATATTTACCTACAATTTTCACAAAGATATATTGGTCAAAATCCCCATGCCCTGATTGTGGGAATTCTCACTATCGTGGTTCGTGCCCAACACCTTTATGTATTTTTTAGTTTTAAATTGTGCTAGGCCTAGGCCTCTTAAGTCCTTAAGTTTAAACACAACTTTTAGGAATTGTTTTGAGAGTTCATGACCTCAAAAAGAGGACTACATTGTGCACAAGAGTGAAGGCATATTTTTCCACCTTCTACCCTTTCTTTAGGATTCCAAATTTAGTTGTTCCCATTCTATCTTTATCATTTCTCTATGGTTGAGTAGTTTCTTTATTTATGGGATTGGCATAGGCCTTGGGACATTGATGATTTCAATTTGACTGTTTCTCTCTTTAGTTGATGATTGAATTCCTTTTTATTTGATTCTTATTAAGCTTATTCGTATGAATTTGTTGGCCACATATATTGCATCTCTTAGATAATTAAGTTCTCTACTGTGTAAAGGATCAAGGTTTTCCGTGAACTCATGGTAATGTTAGAATGGGCATAGAGAAGCCCAAATATACACTAATCGAAGTGGTAAAAAGACTACATTAAATGGAATATTATATATATATATATAATTTTTTTTTCTCCAAAAATAATAGGATACTTACACATGGATAATTATTATTCATTGATTAGCATCAATTAGGGTTATATAAATGTATTTCTCTTTGGAGATCATCATCAATGGAAAATATCATTCTTCTTTTTATCTTTTATGTAGCTCTTTAATGGTAGATTCCTTAGTTTTATGGTAGCCTTAGTTTTAGCTGTCTAACAATTTGGTGCTTTCATCAGTACTCTACCTCCCATGGAGGACCACCTCCAAACTATTGCGGCCAAACTAGATGCCTTACAAACCCAGATCAACAACCACCAACAACTACTCAACTCATGCTACACCTTCCTCCAAACTTCCATTGACACTAAACACGACTCCCTCACAGCTCTAGTGGCCTTCTTATTTGAACAGGTCACTTCGTTAACCTCTACCCCTATTTCTTCCTACCTTTCCCAACTAGCACCCATGTTTTCTACCCTCAATCGCCCCCTATCTACCCATTTTCCACCATAACCATTCAACTCCCATGCTTTGCATCTAATTTCCCCTTTTTACCCATCGTGAGATGCCACGCTAACTCCCTGCCAAAAAAATCAAATCCCCACTCCTATGTGTACCAACGCCATCCAATGTCCACAAACCTTTATTGTCTAATTCCTTTAAAATTCAAAATGTCCCCTGACACAACCACAATCGCACCTTATTTTCCTAAATTCAAACCCCTCAAAATTTACAGTAGTTTTCTTAATGTGTGCACACATCTCGTATCCCTTCATCTACACCACCCAACTCATTAGATCATATCACACAAAGCCCCAGCTATCCACATGTCCAACCTCTATCCTTTGTGACGTCTTTGATTTCCCAAAGCCCAATCCCCCAATACCTTCACTGTCATGTCAAGTACTGTGCGATCCATTTCAATTTTAACCCTCCACAAGGGTGGGCATTTTTCGACCTCAAATGGTTGGAGCAATCATCTGTTAATGGCATAACCCATGTAACTCACCATTCTCTTCAAAACGTTGAGGACAAGGTTCTCCGTGAACCCCGCAACAATGTTAGGATGGGCTTAAAGAGACCCCAAATATACCTTACAACCAAAGTAATTAAAAGACTATATTGGATGCAGGTTAAATATTTACATTATATATTATATTGTTTTTATTTTATTTCTCCAAAAATAATAGGATGTTGATACATGGATAATTATTATTCATTAATTAACATCAATTAGGGTTATATAAATGTATTCCTCTTTGGAGATCATCATCAATGGAAAATATTAGTCTTCTCTTTATCTTCTATGTAGCATTTTAATGGTAGATTTATTAATTTTACAATAGCCTTAGTTTTAGTTGTCTAATAGGTGCTCATAGGTTCGAGTCGACCCAAACAACCCAAATCAAACTGAGGAGAAAATCCATGTTAGTTCAAATAATTGGTTTGGCTCGAATTTTAAAATTGCAAACATGAAGATATTGGTTTAAGTATTAGGTCTAGGCACATGGAAACCGATCTGACCTAATACCATTTAAGATAATTTTTAATTTTTTTGTTGTGTAATTCAATAATTCTCACTTTTGAGACAATACATCAACTTTCATTTATTCTATTATATTTCTATTTTTTCATTTTTTATTAATGGTAGGGGTGTTCGCGGATCGGTTTGGATCAGTTTTGAGCCAAAAAGTCATCTGATCCAATCCAAAAAATGTGGTTTGGATTGGATCAGTTGATTCGGTTTTTACCGATTCTTTAATTTCTTATTTTCTAAATCCATACATGAGAAAAATAAGATATGTAAAGAGAAAAATAAGGAAACTAGTAAATACATTAATTCATCAAGTGCATCAACTACCAAATACATCAAGTGTTCAACTAAACAGCTAGGTAGTAAGTGTATGTGATTTTGGTATTGCAAATTTTATATAGATGCTAGTAAGTGTTCAAATATATATATTTACATCTACCTATATATGCCGATTTAGAAGTGTACATGGTTTTAGTATTGCAAATTTTAGGGAAAAGAAATGCTATTCCCCTCTAAGCATGACACATATATGATAATAATTCAACACTTGCTTAACACACATATTTAGTATTATTATTTCGGTTTGGTTTTAGAGCCACCAATCGAAAATCGAACCAAACCGATTGGTTGGCCACCAAAACCATCCAATGAAATCCAAAAAATTTTAGTTTGCTTTGGTTTTCGATTTTTTGGACTGATTTTCATATTTTTTTTTTGGATTGGTTTGGATATGAACACCCCTAATTAATGGACCCGATTACTCGACACAACCCAAATATGATCAGGCTAGTTTAGTTTAGGTTGTTGAATTTTTTTGAAAAAATCGAACCAACCTAAATCGATTAACATTGATCAATTTGGATCTAAATGCCCCTAAACCCTACCCATGTATGCCCCTAGTATGAACTAAGAATTTGCTATCTATTGTATATTTGTTCTTCAAGAGCTTGTAAAATTATCTTGAACTTACAATTTTAATGAAAAATTTTTTAAAAAAAAGAGTAATATGTCAGGAGATAAGAGTGTGATATGCTCTTTATTTAATTAAAGAGTAATGATTTTTGAACATCTTACTTTTTCAAATACTTAATTAATAGTCATTGTTTTTCTTTATTTCTTTTTTTATCACATTATATCACTTATGATACCTATACTTTTCTGTTTTTTATCTCACTCTCACTAAGTGTTGAATAGGTTTTTGGGTGTGTAAAAATTATTATTTAATTAAAATATGAATATGCTATTGTGTTCACTTATAATATAATATATAGTAAATTAGTATAAATGAAATACAATACATATTGTCAACAATTATAAGTAGTGTAAACTGCACATTAATATTATATATCAAACTTCATTTTCCTTCGTTGTTATTATATCCTATATATGATTTCATTATCACTCTCCATAATCTCTTGTCGAGTTAAAACGTATGTAGCAATATCAAGTAGGGATGTGAAAAAGACACAACACATATCTAAACAGAATATTATTACTTCTATACATTACAACTAGAAACATCTCTTTGAAACATGGGAATTACAAGAATTCACCGTCTACATGAGTCCAAGTATATTTTTACCATTTCCCGAAAAACTAAGAGAATATCCTAAACATCTTTGAATGTACATTAGTTTCGTAATTAGATTGCATCCTACAGTACATACATAAAAAAATTAATGATATGCCTGCGACTTTGTGCTCTAGCTGGCGTGCAAAAGTCCAAGAAAGGACATAAATAAAAAAGAAAATGAAAGAGAAGAAATTTCGTGAATCTATTTAATTACTCCAAAATACTTATAATGAAAAGAGAAATATTATTTGTATAACAATTTATACAATAATAATTTTTTGTGTTTATTTTTCTTTTACATATCATTTATTACATCTCGTAATGGTGGAGAGAGATAGATACAAAATGTTATTATACAAATTATTATATAAATTATTGTACATGTAACATATCTCTAATGAAAATGGGTTAAGAAAACAATTCTAGGCACATCGCTCTGGGAAATTTGTGCATGTCATTTTGTGTATTGAGCATACATCAAGCCGTCAGCAGCTTTGTGAACATCGACCATACAAGTGAATTCAACCAAGAATACAAAGCCATGCTATTGCTATTTTTTATAAGTTTAAAGTAATCTCTTGAAGGCATATTCTATCAATATCCGTATCATGCATAATTGAATGTAGAGAATCGTCTATACATATAAGCTAATTAAATAGATTCAGTCAGCGTATCCGACCCTCATCCAAAAACGATCTTCATGCAGTGTTGCCATTAATGGCTCCCAGAAGAACCCAAAAGGTTGTGCAAATGGTAGACAGTACTATTGCAGAAAAAAATGACCGTGATGATGAGCCGAAGAAGAACGTCGTCAAAACTTTACCATTCTTTAAACTCTTGAGCTATGCTGACCTGGTAGACTGGATTCTGATGGTTTTGGGAACTCTAGGTTCGATTGTGCATGGCATGGCACTTCCTGTTGGGTATCTCTTGTTAGGAAAAGCACTTAATGCTTTTGGGAACAATATCCAAGACCGAGATGCCACGGTTAATGCTCTTAAAAAGGTTGGTACTTACATATACAAAAAAAAAAAAAAAGTGAATGTTACCGAGCAAGAAAATATCCTTATGTAATATTAACTAGAGAAAACAGGCCATACACTTTTACACCGTTATCCAATCATAAATCACCATTTATTATAAATTTTTTGACTTTTATAATAAATACTTTAAAAGTCATATCAATAGTGATTTTTGATTGGTTGACAGGATAAAACTTTTTACAGTAATAGTGCATGACCATTAAACTCTATTAACTATATATGGTGGTCATTATTATTTCTCACATTTTTATTGTCTTAGAAGTTAGAATCCCTAAAATTTTCTGTGAATGCATGTGATTACTCACTAGCTAGTTATGTTTCTTATTGGGGATTTTATATATACTTTCTCAACTTATTTCCTATACATTTTTATCACTAAAAAAATCGTCATATGCTTATTATTTATTTTTTAAATTCTTAAAAATAAAAGTTATAGCAATATATGTAATTTTTAATAAAATTAAGTAGAGTAAATGGTGTATATCTTGATAGTATAAAGAGTTTTTACATTGTTATCAAATTACAAATTGTCATATATAATAAGTTTGTTAACTTGTACGATAACTATCTTAAAAGTAATATCAATAATGATTTTTAATTGATTGACAATATAAATTTTTTTATACTCTTAATGCATAAAAATTAAATTCATAAAGTATATCAACTTAAAATCAAAATAACAAAATAAACCAACCACGTCCTAAGATATTCATATTTGAAAAAGAACTTGGAAATTCACGTTACCTGTTTCCATGCACCACATAGAGACTAGAGAGACCT
Organism: Spatholobus suberectus; assembly: GCA_004329165.1. Lineage (NCBI taxonomy): Eukaryota > Viridiplantae > Streptophyta > Magnoliopsida > Fabales > Fabaceae > Spatholobus > Spatholobus suberectus. The sequence continues at coordinate 73,063,931 of CM014729.1, forward strand.
TTAAATTGCACAAATTCATTTTAATTGGTGGTAGAAATTATTATTATTCTTATTGTTTTTTTGGTCAGCAGCAGTAGAGATTATTTGACTTGAATAAACAAACTAATTCCGGTTGTTCTTGTTGGGTTCAGGTTGTTCCATACGTGTGGTATATGGCCATCGCTACATTCCCTGCTGGGGTACTAGGTAAAATTTTCCTTTCGTGCGAATCGAGTAGCGTCTGTAGCAATCAAGTGATTATATGTAGAGAGAAACTTTTGTGTTACTTTTTTATCTTTTAAAGTGAGTAATTTATTTTAAAGAGTAAAGTACAGAATTCTTATTTTGGTTTTTTTTTTTTTGGATAAGCCAAATGTTATTGATGTCAATAGTCTAAAGCATAAGCTCTGCCCAGGCTACAAAGCAAACATAGGAACATAATTCTTATTTTGGTGAAAATTAAAAAAAAAAGATTTAAGGTGTGTTTGATTGTTTTTTTGTTTTTTAGTTTTTAAAAACAATTTTATGAAATAGTTTTCAAAAACTAATTAGATAGTAGGAATAGGAGAAGAAGACGGAATAGTATAAGGAAATTAAACCATAACTAAAAGATGTTTAGATTTTTTTTAATTTTAAAAATTAAAAAGACGTATTACTTTTAAAGAGAATAGTGTTTAAGAATAGGAAACAAACGGACACTATACAAATATTTACATAATAAATCATTGCATATAAAATGATTTAGTTTTTATTTTATCACCAAACAATTAAAAGTTGGTTGTTGCTATTTACACTTCCCCATTTGCTAAATACACTTATCTTTTTTAATTTTTTTTATATAAAATTAATTAAATAACCTAATTTTTAATCTCTTTTAAATATTATTTGCCGTCGTCTATTTTACCGCACTCTTCCCTTTGATTTTAATGTACTCCCACACTTGTAGTTTCATTGCACTCTCTCCTAGTTTCATCGTACTCCCTTACCTGTGATTTCACTGCAATCCTTGCTCTCATTTTTATTCTCGACATTTTTTAGCAATTTTATTTCTGACTAGTAGAAATTTTATCCAAAATAAAAAGTCAAATAATAATAGTTAAGACAGGAGGACTATAGTACAACCACAAGTGGGGAAATACAATAAAACCAAAGGAGGGAGTACAGTAAAACCACAAGTAAGAAAGTACGATAAAATCAATGGGGGAAGTGTGGTGAAACAAGCCAAGTGGGGAATGGTGTTTGAAAGAAGTAACAAATACGGTTATTTAAGTAATTTTATATAAAAAATTAGAAAAAAAAATTGTATTTAGCAAATAGGAGGAGTGTAAATAGCAAAAGCCTTAAAGTTTATATTTTTATTATATAAAATACATCCTGAATTTATTGGACCGAAATCCATTGTGGTTTAGGGAGTAAATTATACAATTAAGTCATTATAAATGCGAATACTTACCTTGAATGAAAACATTCTTAAAACTATTTTTTTCACATGAAGTTACCTAGAGCATTAAGTATTTAATTTTATTTCTTATTTATAATTATTTATAAATTTTTATTCGTTTTAATACTCTTATTTAAATTTAATTTTAATTTAAATTAATTTACATTTTAAATTTTGGAACACTATATTAAATTAAAAACATCTTTTTTAAAATAAACTAAATTGTAAGATTATTTTTAATTTTAATCAATACCAATTGAAATTTAATTTTTAAAATTTTGAATTTTAAAACATTATATTAATAAATATCACGTTGTTTGAAATTGATGAGGTGGCTTTGTGCCTAGTAACTCATCTATATGACTCCTGTTACTTGGAATTCACCTAATGGCGAATCACGACATTGCGTGTCTATATTTGATAGGTTGCATGCCAACTACGTAAACAATTCAGTTCATTACTATGAGATTTACAGTTACAAAATTTAATTATATTTTCACCTTTTTCAGCTAAAACATTAGCCGGTTCACCACGTTGCAAAATATATGGGTTAACAATTAACACATTTAGTCAGCCATGTTAGAAGTGTCTGCAGGGCAAAGGGCATATAAAAGGATTCATAATATCTAAGCTTAACTTTCAGTGACATTAGATGGGGTGGGGTTAACGTTTCAGACCCCTAACCTCTTATCCAGCGTGTTTGGAAACTTGTTGAAAAAAAAAATCACATTTAAAATGTAAAAGCTATAATTATTAACTTTTTAATATCATATTTGAGATGTGAAAAATCACATCCAAGATATAGAACCAAACATGTTAATAATGAAACTAAAATGTAATTTGAAGAAATAATATTAAAAAGAAATGCTAACAACATACTCAAATAAAACATTTTTTTTCAATACATTCTTGAATATTAGTTGAAATTCATGAGATGTACTAAATTGAAAGTGTGACTTATTAAATTAAAAGCGAAATCTACCACATTTAATAGACTCCACATGAATTCAACCAATACAAAAGCATATGTTGAAAGGAATGCGTCACATACAAAGTGCATTTCTCAATCTTATAAACATGCATAATGAATCATAATATTATGGCTTTTTTGGTCTCAGGTCCATGAAATCATAATATCATGACAGTTAATTTATTTATTCATACATATTTAAAAAAAAAAATTGCTACATTTGTAATTCAACCAGCTGCATTAATCTTCCTGATCACGTTTAAACTTGCGCAGAGATTGGTTGTTGGATGTATGCAAGTGAAAGACAGTTATTGCGGCTAAGATTAGCATATCTAAGAGCAGTTCTCAACCAAGAGATAGGGGCTTTTGATACAGATTTAACAAGTGGAAAAGTCATCAGTGGAATAAGCAAGCACATGAGTGTCATACAAGATGCCATTGGTGAGAAGGTCAGCAAGTCAATAATGGTCACAAGTTTCACCTTTCTCCCTCTTTCTTCCTTCACAACATTTTATGACTGAACGCCAAGTGAATTTCTTACTCACAGTTGGGTCACTTCACCTCTAGCTGTGCAACTTTCTTTGCTGGAATTGTGATTGCTGCCATATGCTGTTGGGAAGCGGCACTTCTCTGTTTAGTGGTTGTCCCGCTTATTTTTATAATTGGAGCAACTTACACCAAGAAAATGAACAGCATATCAACCACCAAAATGCTTTTCCATTCTGAAGCTACATCCATGATAGAGCAGGTATATGCATACATAATTACATGTACATAAATACAAGTCTAGTCTTCAATAACAATAATACTTCTAGTGTCACATAAATGTGCATCATGAGACCTAACTTAATCAACTTAAATCTCATTTCGTTTTAACAAGCTCCGACATTGATATTGCAGACAATATCACATATAAAAACAGTTTATGCTTTTGTTGGAGAGAGCTCTGCAACCAAATCCTTTACAGAGAACATGGAAAAACAATACGTTATAAGCAAAGGGGAGGCACTTGTGAAGGGAGTTGGGACAGGGATGTTTCAAACTGTGAGTTTCTGTTCTTGGGCTCTCATTATATGGGTTGGAGCTGTTGTGGTCAGAGCCGGAAGAGCATCAGGAGGAGACATAATAGCTGCAGTGATGAGTATTCTCTTTGGTGCCATGTAAGGAAGAAACTACCTTCAGGTTTGTTTATAATGGAGAAAATGGTTAGTAATTAATAATCAAGTAACAAAACTCTCCCTGTGAATTGCAGATCTCTCACTTACGCAGCACCAGACATGCAAATATTCAATCAGGCAAAAGCTGCAGGATATGAAGTTTTTCAAGTGATCCAAAGAAAGCCTCTAATAAGTAATGAATCAGAAGGGAAGATGCCTAGCAAAATTAAAGGTGACATTGACTTGCGAGATGTTCACTTTTCCTACCCATCACGACCAGAGAAACCTATCCTTCAAGGACTGTTCTTGTCAATTCCAGCAGGAAAGACAGTAGCACTAGTTGGTAGCAGTGGCTGTGGAAAGAGCACTGTTATTTCCCTGGTTAGCAGATTTTATGACCCCTCGAGAGGTTAGTTTAAACAGTCTTTCACCATCTCTTTTATTTTCCTATTTTATCACATGATTCATGTTGACATGCTTATCTTTTTACGGGTAAACAAACTATATCCATGCAAGCAAATTTGTTAAATACAAGTACATCTTTTTTTTTAAAGCAAAAGAATTTCATTTATTCAGTGATGAGAAATAACATCACAGCTAAAGTCAGGAGGGTTATCCAACCATTCCTATCTTAGATTCATGCACAGCCCATCTAGCAAGGTGATGTGCAGCCAAATTAGCTATCCTACAGACAAAGGAAAAAAAGGCAAATTGAAAAGAATGAGGCTAGAGTTTTTCTTTCAGAAATCATAACCCCTACTTCAGACAGATCTTCAAGCATTGAATTAAGGTCATCTATCAAAAACTTGCAATCACTTTCAACTATTATCTTGCTACAGCCATTTGAACGAGCCAGCTTCAGAGCTTCCAAAATAGCATAAGCTTCATCAGAATAGCTGATCTGAATGAAGGACTTTTGAGGGAACCTGAACAGAGTATCGCACCATTCGAATCTCTACCAATAACACCAAAACCACCCATGCTAGCATCTCTAAACACCGCCCCATTTACATTTATTATAACAAAATCTCTCTCTGGGGGTCTCCAGTCCATAGAACTATGGGTAACAGGAGTTGCTTGATATTCCCCATTGTAGTTACACACTCATCCTGTTGTAATAGTCCCACAATGCAAATATTGTATTTTGTACATTACCCAATTGTTAGGATTATTATTACTTTATTATAGTTAAGGAGATTTTATTTTAGGCAAGTATTGTCTATATATTGAAAAAGTACTATGTACATAAAATCAACCAATACTTTTTTTTTTTTCTTTTTAATTTCAAGTTGGTATTAAAATTTCCAATCCAGGAGACTTTGCTTCAGTGGTTCAACCTTAGTCTGCCTTCATTAAAGCTGTTGTAACAGTCACCTTCGTTGCGGCTGTCCTTTATATTCGTTGTGCCTTCATTGCGCACAGAATTTTCATTATTAGTCCAGCTCACCACCATGTGTCATCGATCGACTCACTTCTCCAATCGGTGCCCTTCAAGGAGAATTCACCATCACTACTTTTCCAATCACTAGAAACCCACCTTTGACAGCCTCTCAAGTGTTCTTTCTATCTTGAAATTTAACTCCTCTAAATTTAACCCTTCAATGTGGCATAGAAGCTGAACCACATTTAAGGGACTCTCCTAAGAACCCACAATTTGAATCGTTGGATGATGGGGACTCCCTTGTCATAACATAGAGAACTTGTGAGTTGGTGCTGTTTTTGTTTGGGGCCAAATAAAGGCAAATCTAGGTAGAGCAGGTCAATGTGAGTTAGGTAGGATCAGTAGTGGCTAGACCTGTTGCCACATGCAAGCTGAACAGCATGGTAGTGGATGTTACACAAGACAAAAGAAGGTGCATGAGGGGTCCATTGGAGGCTCTAGTGATTGGCCAAACTGGTGACTATAAGTTAATGAGTTTGACATCTCATGTAATTGCTAATATAATCATATTAAATGAGGTATAAGTACAAAATTAGATGATAGTATGGATAGACTATACACTGACAATTAATAGCATTGTAGGAATTGAATAAGCAATCTTATATGCAAACCAATGTTGCCAAGCCTAACATTGTTTAACATATTCCAGGAGAAATTTTTATTGATCATTGCAATATCAAGGATCTTGATCTGAAGTTCCTTCGAAGAAATATAGGGGCTGTTTCCCAAGAACCATCACTCTTTGCAGGCACCATCAAGGATAACTTGAAAGTGGGAAAAATGGACGCAGATGATCAAGAGATTCAGAAGGCAGCAGTAATGTCAAATGCACACTCTTTCATATCACAGCTGCCCAATCAGTACCTAACAGAGGTAAGCTACTTAATCTAGTATAACACTTTATTAGCTTAATTATGTCTTGTGTGACTTTCCTTTTATTGAATTTACATGATTTGCATACATTAATCATATTCTGACCCTTTTCCTATCTAACGCCATATAAGTAGAAATACCGAAGAAAGGAGGACAATAAGGAAGTAACAGAGATATAAAGCCAAAATGAGACCAGGAAAAAAAAAGTGAAAATATCAAGGTTTCCTCTATGATTTGGACCAGAATTCCTTTCAAATTTGGGGCTTGGCAAATGAAACTCTCAATCTTTAACTTAAGCAGTTGTCTTAAAATTAAGGATGCTTGTACACAATATTTTAACTTGGGGAAAATTATACTAATCTCCCTCAAGATTTGACCTAATTAGCCTCTTGTTCCAAAAGCTACAACCACCTCCCTTTACGAGAGGTCAGTATAATTTGATTAATTTCAATTACCTCCCTTAAAGGGGAGGTAAGTGTAAGAATAATTGAATATCATGGGAGTAGTGTAACTTTTAAAACAAGAGGGATGCCAATTGTAATTGAGTTGAGCCTCATGGGAAGTCAATTTAATTTAACGTTAAACTAAAAATTAATAACAAAATTGGTTTCAATAGTAATCATCTTGTTGGGGTACAATCAATTCTACTCCATAAAATTAATTTAGAGAGAAGAAAAAAAATTAGGTTTCAAGGTGAATAGAATTGATTATGAGCGCAAGACCCACTAAATTTTTAAAAACATTTACATTATTTCAAAAGTGATTCTACTTTACAGTCCAAACAAAATCCATTCTGCAAATCACTTTTAAAATATCATTCCTAAATACAAATCAAACATTTTAACATCAATTCTTCATAAACCGACTCTTTCAAAATTAATTTTACTAACATCTGCACAAAGCTTCACAAGAGAACCACCATAAAACATGTTTTCTGTATTCTATTCATATTAACAAAAGTTTGTAGGTGTTGATCTTCTAACCTGCTAACCCACCATAAGATGGGTTGCATTGGTCTTTCCAAGCCGCCAAATAAAAGCAAGTTAATCCAACCAGCCCCATTTTCAGCTGACCTGTGGCAGATGGGGATAAGTTGACTCATTTTAAAACGCGTCTGCTAGCTATATATATTCCTGCCACTCATAATAACATTTATGGGCTCATATGTCAGCCATGATGGTTGCCAGGTAGGAGAAAGGGGCATCCAATTATCAGGAGGCCAAAAACAGAGAATTGCAATAGCAAGAGCTGTTCTGAAAAATCCTCCCATCCTTTTGCTTGATGAGGCCACTAGTGCCCTTGATTCAGAGTCTGAAAAGCTGGTTCAAGAAGCACTTGAGACAGCTATGCAGGGAAGGACTGTCATCTTGATTGCACACAGGCTCTCAACAGTTGTAAATGCAGATATAATTGCTGTAGTAGAGAATGGACAAGTTGCAGAGACAGGAACACACCAGAGTTTGTTAGACACAAGCAGATTCTATAGTACATTATTCAGTATGCAGAACTTTGAACCAGTTCCTAAATCCAGGTAATTAACCATTTAATGTTCATTTTTTAAGTATATTATTGACCAAACGGTATGGAGGAAGAACTCTAACCTGCTTTAAATGTTAAATGGATAGAGCTACAATTTCCAAGAATAGAAGTGCCCACCAAGAAGATTTTCCTGATGAAACTAGGCCACTCGTAGAGGTGCAGGGAGAGGTCCAAAGAAATATCACTGAGCATTCTGTGCTAAAGGAACAGAACAAAATGAGCAGCAGAGAAAGAAATATATTTTTCAGAATTTGGTTTGGTTTAAAAAAGAGGGAGCTGGTGAAGATTGCTATTGGCTCATTTGCAGCAGCTTTCTCTGGCATCTCAAAGCCATTTTTTGGGTTCTACATCATCACCATTGGAGTAGCATACTTTGACGAAGATGCAAAACGAGAAGTTGGATTTTATTCAGCCATCTTTACTGCAATAGGGTTGCTTTCATTACTCAGCCACACCTTCCAGCATTACTTCTTTGGAGTGGTTGGAGAAAAGGCCATGGAAAATCTCAGACGTGCTTTGTATTCAGGTATCAGATATACCCTATTAGAAATCCATACATTCATCTCATTTCTCAGTCCTGGAAAAAAAAAAAAAAAAACCTGAGGCATGAGCTAAAAAGCCTAAAATGATGGATCACTGATAGTCGTCCATTAGTTAAAAAGGTGTATGTTAGGCAAAATAGAAAGAGAAATAAGAGTTAACAGAATTAGTGTTCTTCTGTTATAGGAATAACAATTGTAACAGTTGTCAATAACTGAACAGCTGAGAGTTAGTTGGAAAAAGATGAGTTAGTTACTCTGGAGAAGGGGGAAATAAATAGGAGAAAGGCAAGGAATAAGGGGAGTTTTTGGGGAAAATACTGTTAGAGTGGAGAGTGGGCCTCTTGAAGAGACTAAACACAGATCTTGTATTCTGAACACTTGTACAAGAATTGTACCATTCTTTGTGTGATTTACACCCAATTTTCCTGTTATCTTGGTGCCAGTTTAACAATCACACGCATAAAATTCCAGCATGATTTAACAAGCAGCCATCAATAATCCTTTCAACTTTTACAGGTGTGCTATGTAACGAAGTAGGCTGGTTTGACAAATCTGAGAATACTGTTGGTTCATTGACTTCACGCATTATCAGTGACACTGCCATGGTCAAAGTCATCATTGCTGATCGAATGTCTGTAATTCTGCAATGTGTTTCCTCCATACTGATAGCAACAGTTGTCAGCATGGCTGTCAACTGGAGAATGGGTTTGGTAGCTTGGGGTGTGATGCCCTGCCACTTCATAGGTGGTCTCATTCAAGCCAAGTCTGCCAAAGGATTTTCAGGTGACTACTCTGCTGCACATTCTGAGCTTGTTGCTCTTGCATCTGAGTCTGCAACCAACATAAGGACTATTGCATCATTCTGTCATGAAGAAGAAGTACTGAGGAAAGCCAAAACATGCCTGGAAATTCCAAAGAAAAAGTACAGGAAAGAAAGTATCAAATATGGGATCATTCAAGGCTTCTCCCTTTGCTTGTGGAACATTGCACATGCTGTTGCTTTGTGGTACACAACAATTCTGGTTGACAGACGTCAAGCCACCTTTAAAAATGGAATAAGATCGTACCAAATTTTTTCTCTCACAGTTCCTTCTATCACAGAATTATACACATTGATCCCAACTGTCATATCTGCCATCAATATACTAACCCCAGCATTCAAAACCCTTGACCGTAAAACTGAAATTGAACCAGACACGCCAGATGATTCCCAACCTGAGAGGATCCAAGGAAATGTAGAATTTGAAAATGTAAAATTCAACTACCCTTCAAGACCCGCAGTCACTGTTCTTGACAATTTCAGTTTACAAATTGAAGCTGGATTGAAGGTGGCTTTTGTAGGACCAAGTGGAGCTGGAAAATCCTCTGTTTTGGCCCTTTTACTAAGATTTTACGATCCACAGGCAGGAAAGGTATTAATTGATGGGAAAGACTTACAGAAATATAATCTAAGATGGTTAAGGACACAAATAGGACTGGTACAACAAGAGCCACTGCTTTTTAATTGCTCGATTAGAGACAATATTTGTTATGGTAATAATGGGGCTTCTGAAAGTGAAATAGTGGAGGTTGCTAAAGAAGCAAACATACATGAATTTGTAAGTAATCTACCAAATGGATATAACACTGTCGTTGGAGAGAAAGGCTGCCAGCTTTCTGGAGGACAAAAGCAAAGAATAGCTATTGCCAGAACCTTACTAAAGAAGCCTGCAATATTACTCCTAGATGAAGCAACAAGTGCTCTTGATGCCGAGTCTGAAAGAATTATAGTAAATGCTTTAAAAGCAATACATCTGAAGGAAGACAGTGGTTTGTGTTCAAGAACCACCCAAATCACAGTAGCTCATAGGCTTTCCACAGTAATAAACTCAGATACTATAATTGTCATGGATAAAGGTAAAGTTGTAGAGATGGGTTCCCACCCAACCCTAATAGCAGCAGAGGCAGGACTTTATTCAAGGATATTCGGGTTACAGAGCTTTGAAGAAACTTCATAGGTTTATACTTGACAGTCTTAAAGTGTCTGTTGTATCAATTCATAAAACTAGGTTTTTCTTGAATTTCTTCTCCAGTGAAATAAAATTATAGTCAGAATAAATGCCAAGAAAAATAGCTCAATGACCTGAACTAGAAGATAGTGCCTGGATGTAGCAAAGTGCTTTGTATGCTTGTTTAAAATTCAAGGAAGATGCTATGAATTGTCTTTAGTTTTTCCATCTCCTCCTCACTAGCAATTCCGGGATCAACATAACACAACTGAAATAGAAACAAGACCATCGATTATTTACTGGGGCAATGCAATTGTAAATTTTTGTTACAAAAAGTAAGACCTGGTATTGTGGCTTCTTCAGTGTATGCATTCCCCTTTTTATGAGTTTCTCCCATCCAACTTTCTGCCTTAGTGACCTTTCAAGAGCAGCAGTACTCTATAATGATAAATTACAACATTTGAAACTTGAAAGCATGCATAATCATTACACAACATGCATCTTCCAGAACACCATTATGATGTGTGTGTGTGTGTTAAACAGAGACAGGAAGATAAATACTTCCAACTATTTAAAAAATAAATGACTTATACAGCTTATATTAGTCCTAGTAATACAACCAGACTAAGCATAAATAGAAGTGAGGAGTATCATATGCATGACCTACTTCTGATATACTTTGCTTTGTATTTTGGCCCTGGTGTCAATCAAAATTAATATACTATTTTCTTTCAACAAGTTGGAGAATACATGATAAGAAAACAGCAAAAGACCAATGGAAGGTAAAACACTAGACTAGTTCAGTTGTATTCAATAATAATAATAAAGATATTAAGAGAAGAAGCAAATATTGACTTTCACTTTTGTTTGTAAGAGCAAAGAAGGAAGGTGTTAGGGAGTAAGTTCTTCCATAATTTCTGGATTTAACTGACTTTATACAATAATAAGAACAAAAAATTATATTCAAGTAATCTATTTGCATTTCACAACTTTCTCTGCCTTGGATCTTCTTTGTTGTTCTTGACATTTATGTATATCCACTTATTTTCCACGACAAAAAGAATTATAAGTAAGAGCTCCGGCTTCCCTGTTTATATGGCATGAATTTTGAATCATCACTCTTTTTTCTTGGATCTTGGAAAGACCATATCTCTTGGATCCCTAAAAAATATATTTTTTCAAAGTAGCCCTTACTATGAGAAGACCTTTCTGGCTAATGTCAATTTCACAATATCCTATACTTTTTTTCATTTAGTTTCTTGACAATGATAGACCTACAAAGACATTTGTATGATATGCAATTACCCCAAATAATCTATATGACAATTATGAAAATAGATCTCAATAACAAAATATGAAGCTAGCAATGCAGATAAATTACATGAGCAGGGTCCAAAACTAGGAGATTATATTGCAGATGTCTTTTTTGTTGATGGTTGACTTGAATTCCAACTATTGTTCTTGAGTGACCATCATGTTGAAAGTACAAAGGCCTGTCCAAGAAAACATTCAAAAATAAAAAAACCTTTAAGAAACAAAATTACTTGTGTGGTTAAAAATTTGTAACTAAAATGTGCTTTCACTCACGTTTTCTCACTGATCACAACATGCTGTTGGCCAAATTGGATCGAGCTTTTATCAGAAAAGTAATTCCACACAAAATCCATGAGAACTTGATAACCCTCACCTTTTTTAGCTTTACTTTTTACCATATTATGAATACTCACTTTATTCCTAGTGTTAACAATACTTGAACCAGGGACAGATTGGGATTCCTTAGGACCAAAATCCACTACTCTTGCCCGAAGAGCAAAGGAACGCAAAAGAGCAGCACACTCAGTAGTTCCTATCCATTTTTTTGAACCACAAATAACATGATTGAATTGAGCAGATCCAGGCGCATCAAAACCCTTTACCCAAGCAATCTCAAGCCATCTCTGGAGTGACAAGATATCAGGAACAAATCCCGACCCACTGAACAAAGCTTTTCTTGCTTCTGGTCTTTGCACTAGTAAGTGAGAACTAAGCATTTGAATGTTACGCCAGCCACAACCCCATCCAGCATCCTCGGACTCAAGGCACTGGAAATGATCAACATAACCTGACAAAATGCTATACGAATTTCCAACTTCAGACTCTAAACAGTTTCTCAACAAGGCCATCAAACCCGCTTCAACTTTGTAAAATTTGCTCCTTGTCTGAAAACCCACCAAGCCAGAGATTTTGTTATTCACTTCGCATTTCCCATTATCACTACTAGTCCCACCACCACGCGAATAGTTTGCTCCAGACCGTGACCCATTGGCTGCTTGCTCTCTCTGCAAAATATAATATAAGACAATCAACACCACATATTGAATAGCTTATAAATCTCTTATCTGGACAAGTAAAAAAAGTCCCTATTTTAGACCATATATTTTTTAAACGTCAAAACTTGTAGTTTAACGAAAGAGGTAAAAGGGAAAGGAGGGAAAACAAGCATTGGACAAGATTCACACACCAGTTAGTGTTTAGCTGAGTGGGATATTATAAACATACACTCACTTTCTCTTCCATCTCATTTTTATTTCATTTTTTTTTATCTCTATCACTTTCTCTCTCTACCTTTTCTTTTTTTCTTCCACCCCAAAATGGGGTGGACGTTTAGCATTTTCCTTAAGCCGAAATTGTTGTAGATAGTGGGTTGAGGTTCAACAAATCAAATTTTATGCCCATGCAGGAAGCATTTACATTCAAAATCACAAAGAAAACCTCTTTAAATGAGAAAGAAGGGAGATGGTACCGGAAGAGATTGAGGGGGTGAATTGGGAGAGGGGTGAATTATTGGGGGCAAGTCAAAATCATCGAGATCGCCAAAATGAGCGTTGGCGTGCCTGCGTTTGCAGAATCATATTCAAATAAGGAAGAAATGAACATGTAATCGTGTGTATATTATAGCGAGAGACATACCGCGTGAGTTGAGATGAGGGTACATATGAATCGCAGAAGGGGCAACTAGACCATGAATCCGAATCCATGTTGCCTTTGCTATTATCAGGAATGGAACGATAATGGTGAATTGAAATGTCCTTTACTTTCCTTCCACTACAAGTTATATCAAGAGTTTCAATAACACTTGTAACCGACCCGCTCCCTCCACCATCCATTGTCTTTCCATTTTAAGTTCACATCCAACAAAATTTAGAGAAAACAATCACTTTGGTCCTTGAATTTGCAAGGTGTTATTACATTAATTCCTTAATTGAATTTTTTTTTTAAAAAGTCTCTTGGCTGTCCGTCATGTTAGTCCAACCATTACTTCTTCTTTGTTAAAGTTAACGTCTATGACTACGTGACATATTAGTTGTACACGTGGCGGCTGAAATAGAAAAAGCGTACAAAAAGCGGGATTGAATTGTACGTTTAAAGACTTTTTCAAAACACGTTGATCAGTATGAAAATGTTTTAAGCGTAGGGACAGAGAGAAAAAGAACACAAAAAGTTTTATACTAGTTCACTCAACCTGAACTACATCCAATCATTTTACCTAGAAGGTATTCACTAACCAACCTTAGGTTACAAGTATTGTTCGCAGCCTCTTCAGGCTTTACAACGCAATCACCCTAGATTGCTTAACCCGAGTATTCTTTCACACTAAGCCTCTCCAAGCTTTCTTAACACAACAAGTATTTATACAACAAATATCAACTCACGTAGTGAGGATTTGAAATATAAAGTTTAAGTACACTCAAGAAACTTTACAAGATATTTGCTATCGTCCACTGGACGCTTCTATCAATTGTTCAGAGGTAATTTGTTGACTAGGAATGTCTTGCCAGATGCGTGCGTTCTTTTTTTATTATTATTTCTATGACATTCTTCATATATAGTCTTCAAAGAAAAGATCCGTTGTGAAGACTTGACTTCGTTATGCAAAGAAAAGCGTGCAAAATGTCCTTTCAGAGTGATTAGGCGCGGCAACTTTTAGACTTGCACTAAAACGGAAGGTGCAGGACTGTGCTGGCGGTCTGCTTTTCTGAACATTCTTCATTCATCTTAGCAGCTTGATAAGTTGACTTGCTTTATCTGATTTTGCTGTGCTCTTGCACTAGAATGATTTTGATATTGTTTAATGCTTCAAACAATTTGAACGTTCGATCACAGAAGTAGTAATATGTTAGTTTCAATAAAAACTAGCATAAATAAATTAGTCGTTCAAAATAGAACTTAGTCGTTTGAATATTTTGTCGTTGGAAGCTTGCATCAGATGATTGAATATGTTCTTCAGACGATCATCTTCATTTGTTGATTGAACGGTCTTCTTTAAGCACGTCTTATTGGACGGTCTTCTTTGACACGTCTACTGGACGGTCTTCTTAGCTGTGACAGAGTTAGTCTTTAAGCACAAACTTGAACATTAATAAACTTGTTATCTTCAAAACATTGAAGGTTTAGACGCTTCTACGTCTTTGGTTCCAATAGCAGCTAATGTGTACACGTGGATGACACGTGGCGATTTAGTCAACTAAACTAAAATGAAAGTTGACTTTTTTTTCCTTTGTCAGCACATGTAATGTCACTACATTATCATATTCAACTTAGTCCTTAAACTTAACCACTTACTGTCATTTTAGTCCTTTAAAGTACTTTCAAATTATCAATTAAGTCTCACATTGCATGTAAATTATTTATTTATTATGAATTAAATTGTATTCAAATAAATATTTATCTTGGCTAAAAATACTAGATATATTAATCCTCAAATTAAGGTGAGTACAAATATATAATAATTTTCTTTTGTTAATGATTGTCAATTTTTTACGTGTGGACCTTTTTTGAAATGAAAAAGAAACACACACACACACACATATACCAATCTCTACTAGGGGTTATTACTCATTTTTGTACTTGCTATTTTATTTTCAAATTATTTCTTCAATTAATAGAAGAAATGGGAACAATAAATAATATATATATTAGGAATTCTTTTATCCCATTTGGAAGGATATCATTTCATAATTATCTTTGACTGTTTATGTCTTTAGCATGACTAACTACTTGATTAAATGTGGAGGAAAGTGGGATAAATGGGCGACATTACTAGAAGAATTCTTCTTTAGATAATAGGTATATATATATCATTCAAGAAAATTTTAATTTATTCAAAAATCATTTTTTACACTACTTTCATATTTTCATTGTTTTTAGTTTGATGTACTTGAGTTATTTTAATGTTTTTCTATAATTTTCATCCATTAGCCTACTGTGAAGTATAATGATGCCAAAATTTAATAGTTAATATTAATATTGATTTCTCTCATTCTTACACACACATAAAAGATGCCTATATACAAAATAAAATTGGAGAAAGAAAACATTTATGCCTTCTTGATATTTTTAGTGTCTTCAATGGGAGAAGAATTTTTCGCAACAATTAGAGTAGTCAGTTGGTCTTATGTCATATCTTATGCCGTAACATAAAAAATTTATAGCTTCAAATTAAATCATAACAAGCTTGACAGTTTTTGGTCAATTATGTTTGATCAATCTCTATCACTCATATACATGGTTCTTGCTCGATTGTGCTTTCTTTACATATAATATTTGATCTTGTAAGCTTTATATATAAAAGAGATATCATATGAGCATGTAATAACATAAGGAGAATTACATAAATAATTAAAATTAAATTTAAGCAAAAAAATATTAATCATTTATTTATTAATAATTATATGATAAAGATTAATTCTATTTAACTATCATCCTCACAATGCTTTATGCCCAGCTGTTTATATTAAATTAAGCGTAACACTTTAAAATTATAGAAAAAATATCTAGACTCGTATAACATGGTGGCCCACTCAATCTAGGTCTTGTAATTATTAAAAGCAAAGGCGAAACTACAATTTTTTTGTGAGGCATATATCTTTTTAACTCGTTATGGAGCGTGACACGGGAATAATTTTTGCATCATATGATTCTCTCCTAGAATAATTTTCAAGGCTCACATCACACATGGATTTAGTGCATTTAAAATAATTATTTCCTTTATATATTGGCTCAACATTCTAATTGTTTGAACCCAAATAGTCAAAGCCAATGGCAAATATATATAACCGCTAAGCCAACCTTACATAGGATGCTAAATATATATTACTCACATATAAACTTGCAAAATTTAATACGAATGTACAATTTTAATCTATTTCGGGGTATATGTAGGTTTAATAAAGAAAGATATATTTGTTTGGGCACACCCCCACTGACATAATGTATGTGTAAAAATGAGAGAAATTAATATTAATATTAACATTAACAATTAAATTTTTGCCTCATTATACTTCACACTAGGCTAATAGATGAAGGTGTTACATATATATATATATATATGAGTTTAATAGTTATACATCGTTGGTGTAAAAAATTTTACACTGTCCATCAATCAAAATTCACAGTTGGTATAACTTTTAAGGTAATTATTATAAAAGTTAACAAACCTACCTACATGATAGTTTATAACTAAATGACAGTGTAAAATTACTATACACTATCAATGCATAGCTTATTTCTCTCTCTCTCTCTCTCTCTCTCTCTCTCTCTCTCTCTCTCTCTCTCTCTCTCTATATATATATATATATATATATATATATATATATATATATATATATATATATGTATGTATTTTTTTTTCTTTTTAAAACAGGTCCACACATTTTTATAAAAAGCAAGTGTCACATTACAAAATAAAGTGAAAAATTTGCAATCATTTACAAACAAAAATTACTATAAATTACTATATTATTGTACCTATCTTAATTCGAGGATTAGTATATCTAGTCTTGTGCTTTGGGATACCAAGGTGCATCCATCAAGGCCTCCAAACAAAGGCACATTGAGGCAATTCAAGGGAAACATATTACTCTGCCACAAAGTTCCCAAGCAAAGAGGTAAGGTATTATGTGAAATTTATCCTCTACTTCATACTCAAGATACATCCAACTCAAGATCTGTAATATGGTGAAACAGGGAAGGGTGAGGGGTATGTTTTTTGACGTTAAGTAATAATTTATTTAATTTAAAAATATAAAAATAAAAATAATTTTTTATTAAGAAAACATATTATAGTAAAATGTTTAATTTTTATTAAATTAAATTATTATTATAAAAAAATTGTATAATTTATTTATTTCTTACTCTATTTTTTCATTTCTTCTAAAACTTTTCATATTTTTCTTTCTTATTTCCATCTGTTCAGATTGCATATTTTTTATTTTATTTTTACTTCATTTTTCATCTGTATACTATTTTTCTTTTTTTTTCCCTTCTATATTTCATTCCACTGTTGCCAAAAAAAATAGTTGGACTGTTGGAGCCGCGAGATGCGGCCAAGGCAAACCACAAATGGGTGATGTAACATTTTGGACGCATTCTCTCTAAAACGTACAAAGAAATACACATCACATCACACACATAACTTCTATAAATTTTTTCAATAATTATGCTGTATTCCTTCCACCTCAGTTTCTTTATCTTCCTCATTCTTTTCATGCACGAAGGAAAAAAAAAGTAAAAAATAAGGTGAATAAAAATAAAAAAAGATGAATAGAAATATGTAAAAAATAAAGTGAAATAAAAATATTTAGTTTAAGAAAAAAATAAAAAGAGATAAATAAAAAAATAAAAAAAGTAAAAAGTAAAATATAAATAACTAATAAATCCCATATCTTTTTTATTTCTCTCCTAACTCATTTTTTTTTTACCAAACACATTTGCTTTTTTATTTCTCATTTATTTCGTTTCTTTCTATCATATTTTTCTTTTAACAAACAAAGGGTTACCTAATACACTTATTACATTTGATATTCTCATTCTCCTCCTCTTCTTTCTCTTTTTATCTCTTTTTTTCTTATCACATGAATGGAAATTTTCTATAGTCACTTTTGTGACTACATGAAATCTTAACCACAAAATATAATTATTATAGATTAAATAACAAAAGGAAATTTAACTCAAAAAAACATGAAGTGTTGAATCATGATTGTAGAGCCCTCCAATTACTTTTAAATTGCAGCAATTATGCGATTTTGGTCTCTTAAGTGTTACAATTGTACAATTTTGATCTCTTTATATATAACTTAAATGAGAGATCAAAATTGCACATATATTTGTTACTACTAAATAAACAATATAAAATAAGACCCCATTAACTAATTCACAAGAATTAAAAAAATAGTTAATTTAGTTAATAGTATTAAATTTGTCCTAAATTAACCCACTAGGATTGGCCTAGTAGTGGGAGGTTTGGATAATTAATATGAAGTCTTAGGTTTAAACCTCATTGTTGTCATTATACATTAAAAAAAATTGTCCTAAATTTATATCAAGTTTCAAAACTACCCCTAACATTAATGAGACATACTACAAATATGGACCAAATGGAGTAATATATAATACTACTAATAAATTAATATATAAAAATAGTTTACATTAATATATATTAGAATATATTTATTAATATCCAATATATTGATATCTAATATATATATATATATATATATATATATATATATATATATGTTAATTTATTAATTTTTATTTATTAATATTGGTTTATTAATATATACTAATAATATTAAATATTAAATGATATTAAAATAAATCTTACCAAATATTAATAAATTAATAAATATATAACAATAATATTAAATATTAATACATATAAATTAAGGAATATATATTAATAATATTAAAATTAATATAAATATAAATCAATATATAATAATATTCTTCTACAGATATATAAATGTATTGGATATGATGTAAATATAATTTTTGTGAAATATAAAAAAATTATAACATCAATAATAATATTTTATTTTAGTCACAAAAATATGCAAAGAAAATAAATTAAAATGGAGTGATTAAATTATAACTAAAATACATAGTATTAAAATGTATAAGTTATTGTTTTTTATTTTATAATATTATATTGTTTATTTAGTAGTAATAAATATTACATACACATACACACACACATGCAGTTTTGGTTATATATAGTATAATTTTCATTCATATATTAAACTAACACTTTAGCCTAATAGTAATGGTGCCGGTGTTGGAGAGAAGGGGTGGGGTGGGCGGATCAAACTCCACTGCTAACATTTTGTAAATTTCTTCTTCAATTTTTGTATCCACGTTAGCGTGCTCAATCATATGCCATGTTAGCATGTCAATGACATGTCAACATATATATTGTTGGATTATGGTGTCAGCCATTATATCATCTATGACATCATTCATCAATGTTACGTTATTCGTTAATGCCACTTTAGCAAAGTCTGTTAACATTAGTCGTCAGTGCTACATTAACAAAATTGTTAAATATTTAATAGAAGATTGACAGATGAATCAAAATCACATAATTGTGATTCTTGGGGACCAAATGGGTGCAATTAAAACCTGAGAGACCAAAATTGCATAATTTTGATACTTGAATATCAAATTTGTGCAATTAAAACCTGAGGAACAAAATAGCACAATTGCAAAATATGGAGGACCAAAAGTGTAATTAAACCAATATTTTATTTGAAAAATATGTTATTTCTTACTCCCTCCAGTCCTATTTATAAGAACCAAATTGAAAATGTTGCCTACTCCTTTTTTATAGGAATCATCTCATAATGTCTCTTGCATTAATTTTTTCTTTACAAAAATACCCTTAATTAAAGTCATTTGTTTGAGTTCAATAAGTAGTTAGTGGATACATTAAATTTAAACTCATTAGAAGATAGAAAGTCTAATGTTAGGGGTAATTATGAATATATATATATTTAAGACAGATTTAATTTTATCATCTAAATTAACCAATTTTCTTAATCTTAGTGATATAATTAATTGAGTCTTATAAGTAGAACCGAATGGAGTATTACTTTATTGACACGACAACATTAAATTTATAAATAAAATTTTAAAAATTTACACGTATATATGTTATCTTAATTAATACCTCACATTATTTTGAGATTTTTAATAGATCCATTAATTTAATTTATTAGCCATTACTAAAGGTTAAAAGTATTGAACACTTTCTTGATATTGTATTATGAGTAGTGATATACAAACATTCACACAGTATATATATATCCTCTTTTCAGTTTTAAATATAGGCAAAAAAAAAAAAACCATGTATATTGCTTTAAAATATAAGTAAATTTTAATTGGCTTCTCCATATTTAATGATCCAAACATCCTTCATTTAATTGAGATTTTATTTTTAATGACCTTTTGTATTTGTGATATCAAGTTTCAATGAAGGGCAATTTAGAAAAAAATATATTTTTAAATGGGATTAGTAAAGTTAAATAATGTTAACTAACTTTCTTAATTAACGTGAATTATTTTTTATTTTTTTGCTTATATTCAAGACTAGGAAGAGTACCTAATTGGCACTTTTATTTATGAGTTTAATAACTATGTACTATTAGCGTAAAAAGTTTTATATTGTCAACTAATTATAAATTACTATTGATATGACTTTTAAGGTAATTATTGTAAAATTTAACAAACTTACCATACACGATAATTTACAATTGGATGTCAATTTAAAATTGCTTTATACTATCAATATATAACTTATTTTGTCTTTTTTTGTTACATCATATCACTTATCGTATTTACATTTCTCTTCTTCTATCTCCTTAACTCTCTAGATCTAAATTAGTCCAAAGTTTCACTCATCACATCTATATTTCTCACTCTTGTATCTCTTTATCCTTCTAAGTGTAAATCAGACCAAAGTGTCCATGAATCACTTTTCTTATATTATTAAGTTTTGAGTATTAAATAGTTAACTTTACGATAAACCAAAATAATGTCATTCCTTTCATTTCATTTATCTATTATTTAATTTAATTTATTTTAAAATATTTGTCATTTCAAAAATTAAAAAAATATTAACTTTTTCGTTATGCTTTTGTTAATAATATTTCACCAAAATATTTAATTAATTTAAAATTATATTTCAAACCTTTTAACTAAACAAAGTTATCTCATGATAATAGTTTATATAACTAATATTTTATTCGAAAGATAAACAATATGAAATAGAAAAATAACTTGTTAGGGGGCGGAAAAAAAAAGAAAAAAAGGACAACAGTAAACGAAAAAAAGATGCAAGCAAATGCGTCAGCAAATTTGAAGGAATCACTGGTTAAAAATCCGCGGGTGAAAAACCCGGTTCATGAACCTGACACACCGATTACTCTCTATTTATACCACACGACCCAACCCACCCTTGAAACAAACTAGCATTCC
The DNA here is from genome assembly GCA_004329165.1 of Spatholobus suberectus. Taxonomy (NCBI): domain Eukaryota; kingdom Viridiplantae; phylum Streptophyta; class Magnoliopsida; order Fabales; family Fabaceae; genus Spatholobus; species Spatholobus suberectus. Next base: position 73,085,153 of record CM014729.1, read on the forward strand.
TCTGCATATCTGTTCTTCCAAATATATTCATTTTCTTTTTATTGTATTCATAGAAAACGTTAATTTAAATTAATTTGAGAAGCATTCGATGGCGCCGACGATGATGGCGGTGATCGGCATCGGCGGGAAGCAACAGAAGGAGAAGACGCCGGCGGCGGAGAGCGAGCTGAAGAAGCGGAACGAGGAGCTCGAGAAGGAGCTGAGAGAAAGCAGGGAGAGGGAGGAGAAAATGAAGCGGGAACTGCAGAGCGCGTGGGAGAGGCTGCGCGTGGCCGAGGAGGCCGAGGAGAGGCTCTGCTCGCAGCTCGGGGAGTTCGAAGCCGAGGCCGTTTGCCATGCGCGTGACTACAACGCGCGCATCGTCTCCCTCGTGGACCAGCTCTCACGCGCCCAGACCCTCCTTCTCAAGACCGGCGCTTCCTCCGTTTCGCTTCCTTCCTCCTCCTAATCATAAACATAAAAAGGAAAAAAAAAATTGTAATAAATTTTGGCATTTTCAGCTCAGAGTCATTGTTGTTATTAGATGTACATGATGATGATGTTCATGATCCATATTGGCGTGGATCGAATCTGTTGTAAAATTTTGGTGGATTGTTGAAAATATTTTGATTGGTTTAGAGTTTTGTGACCTTAATTCACGTTCCTTGGTTTTTCCATTAACTGTCTCCTTTTCAAATGTGAAAGTCAATGTGATTATTTAATTAGCCAATAAGAATTAATGTAACAAGATTTGTTTGTCAATCGAAAAAAAGAAAGATTTGTTGTGCTCCCTTTAAGCAGAGAAAGGAGGAAATTGGATTCTCTCCAAATTATTATTAGATAAAATCTTAACCTTTAATTTATTTTAATATCTAATAAATTTAATATATAAAATATATATTAATGGTGGACATTAAAAACTAGACACTTTTTAATTTTTTTAAACCGGAAAGGATCCGTTCCTGAGAAAAGAGAGGGTTGAAACGTGTTGCTTGTGAAAGGGGATACTGGATATCTTTGACATTTACCGGTTTTGAATTGTTCAGATCTCGATTTCAGTGTCGGGACTCGGGACTCTAGATGGATGTTTCAACACGAAACTCTTTTGAAAACAAGGAAATGTTGTAATTTCAACGTGTTAATATTCTTTGTAGATTAAAAACAAACGGCCTGTTGAAATGAAAACCAAAGTTATGCCATTCCGGGAATTCGGTTCGCGCTACATGTTCTTTTCGTTTTGTTCTTTTCTTTTTTTTTTCCCTAAAAAATATGGTGACTTGTACCAAATAAATATTGAATGGTTTCAATTTTCAGCACGTTGTTGAGTTTTTCAGGATTTGTGAATTGATGAGAGAAAAGAGAAGAAAAATAAACGAGGGAGGAGAAATTCCTCGAAGGGTCTCCGCCGGTATTGGTGAGTGCCAATTATCTTGGAGTTCTTACGCATCATGAGTTGACACGTGGCAATTGATTCTCATGTTCCTTGCGGGGGTGGATGATGTTCCGTAGCCGAAAAGGCAGAGATAAAGAAGCGCTGTTATATACCAAAAAAAAAAAAAAAAGAAGCGCTGTTAAATTCATTAATTCAATGCCACGAAAAGATGAAGGAAGAGTACGTTTGGTTTAGGAAAAAATATAAAAAGAAAGAAAAGAAGTAGAATAAAATAAAAAGTGAGATAATTTTTAAATTATTTGATATGAAAAAACACTTCAACAAACAATAAATCATTTTTAAATTTTATATTAAACAAAGATATTTTAGACTAAATATATTAATATTTACATTTATTAAATGTTCCTTAATTTGTGTATAATAACCTTAAACATAAATAATCTTAGATCAAAAATAATATATATAAATTATTTTGCCATTAAATTTTTTTGACTTAATTACATTTCGTGTCACCCAAGTTTTATTATTTTACGAATTTTGTCACTATATTTTTTTTCTCGTATTTTTTTTCCTTATTTTTAAAATCTTGCAAATATTGTCTAATTATTAACTGTTCATTAAATAAAAGTTTACAAAATTAGACAAATTTTATAAGATTTTAAAAATAAGGTGGTAAAATATGAGAAAAAAAACACAATGACAAAATTTATAAAATGATAAAATTTAGGTGATATAACGTGTAATTAAGTTTTTTTTTTTTTTTTCTTACAGCCACGAACCACAATCGTCGTCGTGAAAATCTTTTTCTAGAGATTTCCTTGACAGCCAAACGTGATATACAAGTTAATTAGATAAAACCTCATACCCCACTTCCCTTCAAATTTCAAAGTCAACTCGATCAACCAATAAGATTATCTGTCATCTTATAGCTGAAGAAAACAGAGGGTGCATTTTATTTTATTTTTGTTGAATGAGAGGGCCCATTCTTATTAATTTGATTTGCCAATGGAGATATATTTTGCTTGTAACTTTATGAAGTTGTGCGTCAATCTTATAACTTTACCACACTTTTCAAATGTAAGATATTTATGAAAAATAAAATAATCTTTGAACCAACGTGAAAAACTAACATTACGCTAGTATCCATTGACTTGAGTTTCGTAATATGCAGATTTTGAAACTTTTGCTGGTAATAATTTATAAAACGTGTAAAGTAAATATTTGGTTAAATTAAACTTTTAGTCCCTCTATAATTCTTAATCTGTAATTTTAATCCCTCTATTTTAAATCTATGATTTTAGTTTTCCAATTTTTAAAAATCTATGATTTTGATCATCTTATTTTTAATTCCTCGATTTTAGTCCTTTAATTTTTAAAAATTTACAATTTTGATCCTCTAATTTTAGACTACAAATTTAAAAATCATGAAAATTTACGATTTTAGAATGACCAAAATTGCGAAAATTTAAAAATTAAAGGACTAAAAATAGGGAAATCAAAATCATAGATTTTTAAAAATTGAAAGACTAAAATTGTGGATTTAAAAATAGGAGAACCAAAATTGCAGAGTGAAAATTATAGGAAGACCAAAAGTACAATTTAGCCCAAATATTTAATTGTTAATTGGATTTTGTAATCCCGCAACATGAATTCTTGGATATGTGATAATTTCATAATGTTATATCCCGCAACATGAAGGTGGTATTCTAATATACTTATTTATACTCTTTATTTTATAATGTTTAAAAATGCCCTTATTTCAGTTTTTTAAATGAAAGTTATAATCATTTTAACTTTTATATATGCTTCCTGGCATATCGTATGTAATATTTAAAAAATATGTCGATAAAATAACGTAACATAAAATAAAAAAATATGTGTATATCAAATTGTTATAATAGAGAAAACTATTTATTTTTATTTATATAATAAAACTTTAGACGTTTATTGACATTTTTCATTATAATGCATCATAAAAAGGACATAAGAAAATAACTACATGTAATAAAATTCATATTAATTTATACATGTAAAATGTATCTACCACACACACCTTCTTAATGCAATTATTTCCCACTCTTATCATATGACCAAATTATAGGAAGACTTGAAATATTTTAAACTAGACCATCCTTTACAAAGGTAACAACTCAACAATCAATTTAGAGTGTGTTCACAAAATTAACTAAAAAATTAGTTGAAAGTTGATAAATTAATTGAAAGGTGAAAATTACTAGTTGAAAATTGAAAGGGGAAAAGTTAGCTTATTTAATTAGAAGTGTTTGGTAAAGTTAGTTATTAAACTAGTTGAAAAATATAAAATAATATAAAAAGACGTTTATATGTTTTTATATAAATTCTCTTTTTTCAGTCGAAAATATCTTTTAAGAAACAAAAGTATGTGTACTAACAGTGTATGATAAGTTTGTTGATTATGATAATAACCACCCTAAAATTGACACCAAAATTGATTTCTAATTGGTAGACAGCGTAAAATCTTTTGAGAAATTAAGCTATGCACTGACAGTGTAACATAGTTTTACACGGTCAACCAATCATAATCTATCGTGTATGGTAAATTTGTTGACTTTCATAATAACTACCTTAAAAGTCATATCATTGGTGATTTTTAATTGATTGACAGTGTAAATTTTTTTACACTGACAGTACATAGCCATTAAACTCAAATCTTTTACACTGACCGTGCATATCTATTAAACACATCTTTTTCATAAATTTTAATTTTAATTTTTTCACAAAATTTGAATGATTATCGATCAATTTTTCTAAAGATAAAATATTTTGTTAAAAACTAAAATAAATAATGTAACAACTAAAATAAATAGTATAATATAACATAATAAGCTAAAAATACTTAAAAATAGAATAATAATTGAAATAATTAATCTTTACTCCTATATGTGTATTTCTACTTCTAAATTTTAATAATTATTTTTTTGTGTACAATGGCGACAACAATGTTAGAATCTATGATTTTGTACAAACTACCCAAATCTACCTCGCTAGGTTGACCTTAGCGGGTTAATGATTAAAATTTTGAGACACTTTTTTTTTGTTAATAAGTTACACATTATTTGCCCCTTTTTTTAGTAATAATTGTACTCACAAAATTACATCTTAGGTTTTGGGTGTTCCATAGAACGCCAATATTGAGGGCTTGAAAGAATATATGAATAAATTGTGTGAACAAAAAGATCATATATTTTATTAAAATATTAAACTAAATAATACAAATAGTAGAATAATTAAAACAAATTGTTTAATATTAAAAAGTAAACAAAAAAGTATAAAGTACTAAATTATTAGACAAAAATAATCTAAACACAAGATGACAACATAGGGAGACTTTTTTTGGGTGGAGAGGTGAAAAGAGATTTTAACCTTAATATAAATAAAGGGAAAGGATAAAAGTGAAATTATATTAAAGTATTAAAAATAAATAAGGTAGAAAAAAAACATTAGTTATAATAAAGATGTCAAAGTAAGTTCTAACTCATGAACCAACCAAGTGCAACTCGACTCATAGACAAAATGAGTTATGAAAAAGTTAGGTCACTTTTTTTCGTGGGTTGATCAAGCCTGACTCACTTAACTCGCGAGTTAAGGTGGGTCAACCCAAGGTGTGTGTGGCCAACCTATTTTTTTTAATCTATTTATTTTCATCTTTTTATAAAATTTCTTGATATTTTTATTTCATTTTCGTATTCTAGGTTTTTTTTATTACGAATTTGTATCTTGTTAGACTTTTTGTATTTATGATTTTATGTATTTCTATATTTTTATTGATTTTATTGTATTTTTATTTTTTTAAAATTAGGTGAGACAACTCTTGAGCCAATCCACCAACCTATGGTGAATTCAGTTAGGTTATATATTTTTTGGCTCTTCTATAAAGTGAGTTGGTTTGGATTGACTCATTTTTTGAGCAACCCATGGTGAGACAATCTATTGGAGTCAAGTAAACTCACTTTGACACATCTAAGATATAAGTTAGTTGAAAAAACTTATAGTTTATAGCCTATAAGCCAGTGAAATAAAGTAATTTACCAAACATTTTTTTATTTGGTCAAACAAACTTATAAGCTAGCCAAATAAGTTATAAGTCGGTCGAAAGTTGATAAACTAACAAAAAGTTAAAAAATTGCTAAGTGTTGACATTGGATAAGCTAGCTTATTTTAGTTAGAAATGTTTAGTAAAGTTAGTTGTTAAACTAGTTGAAAAATGTAAAATGATATAAGAGGATGTATTTATATAATTTTTTATATAAATTATATTTTTTAAACAAAATTATCTTGTTAAATAATTATGATTTTAGTTTTTCACAATTTTCGAATTATTATCAATATTTTAATAAGATAAATATTTTATTAAAAATAAAAATAAAGAATGTGATAACTAAAATAAATAGTATAACATAAAAAAAAATAAAACATATTTAAAAATAATTATAGTTAGAATAACTTATATTTATTCATTTACTTGTATTTATACTTTTGAATTGCTATAATCAATGTAAAAGAAAATTTTTCTAGGTGTAGAAGTGAAAAGAGATTTTAATCTTAATGTAAAAAATGATAAAAGTAAAAGTGTTTCAAAATATCAAAAAGAAATATTATAAAAAAATAATAAGCTACCAATTATAAGCTTACTAAAGTAATTGTGATACTTGGGGACCAAATTAGTGCAATTAAAATCCGAGAGACAAAAATCGCAAAATTGTGATACTTGATTATCAAATTTGTGCAATTAAAACCTGAGGAACAAAATCACACAATTGCAAAATATGGAGGACCAAAAGTGTAATTAAATCAATATTTTATTTGAAAAATATGTTATTTCTTACTCCTCCCAATCCTATTTGTAAGAACCAAATTGAAAATGTTGCTTGGTCCTTTTTTATAAGAACCATCTCATAATGTCTCTTGCATTAATTTTTTCTTCACAAAAATACCCTTAATTAAAGTCATTTGTTTGAGTTCAATAAGTAGTTAGTGGATACATTAAGTTTAAACTCATTGGAAGACAGAAAGTCTAATGTTAGAGGTAATTATGAAAAAAAATATAAATTTAAGACAGATTTAATTTTATCATCTAAATTAACCAATTTTCTTAATCATAGTGATATAATTAATTGAGTCTTATAAGTAGAACCGAATGGAGTATTACTTTATTGACACGACAACATTAAATTTATAAATAAAAATTTAAAAATTTACACGTATATATGTTATCTTAATTAATACCTCACATTATCTTGAGATTTTTAATAGATCCATTAATTTAATTTATTAGCCATTGCTAAAGGTTAAAAGTATTGAACACTTTCTTGATATTGTATTATGAGTAGTGATATATAAACATTCACATAGTATATATATCCTGTTTTAGGTTTTAAATATAGGCAAAAAAAAAATCATGTATATTGATTTAAAATATAAGTAAATTTTAATTGACTTCTCCCTATTTAATGATATAAACACCATTCATTTAATTGAGATTTTATTTTTAATGACTTTTTTATTTTATTTTTGATGTCAAGTTTCAATGAAGGGCAATTTAGAAAAAAAAATATTTTTAAATGGGATTAGTAAAGTTAAATAATGTTAACTTACTTTCTTAATTAACGTGAATTATTTTTTATTTTTTTGCTTATATTCAAGACTAGGAAGAGTACCTAATTGGCACTTTTTATTTATGAGTTTAATAACTATACACTATTAGCGTAAAAAAAATTATATTGTCAACTAATTAGAAATCACCGTTGATATGACTTTTAAGGTAATTATTATAAAATTCAACAAACTTACCATACACGATGATTTACGATTGGTTGACAATATAAAACTATTTTATACTATTAATACATAACTTATTTTTTATTTTTGTTGTTACATTATATCACTTATCGTATTTACATTTCTCTTCCTTCTATCTCCTTAACTCTCTAGATGTAAATTAGCCTAAAGTTTCACTTATCACATCTACATTTCTCTCTCTTGTATCTCTTTATCCTTCTAAGTGTAAATCAGACCAAAGTGTCCATGAATCACTTTTCTTATATTATTAACTTTTGAGTATTAAATAGTTAACTTTACGATAAAACCATAATAACGTCATTCCTTTCATTTCATTTATCTATTATTTAATTTTAATTTATTTTAAAATATTTGTCATTTCAAAAATTAAAAAAATATTAACTTTTTCGTAATGCTTTTGTTAATAATATTTCACCAAAATATTTAATTAATTTAAAATTATATTTCAAACCTTTTAACTAAACAAAGTTATCTCATGATAATAGTTTATATAACTAATATTTTATTCGAAAGATAAACAATATGAAATAGAAAAATAACTTGTTAGGGGGCGGAAAAAAAAAAGAAAAAAAGGACAACAGTAAACGAAAAAAAGATGCAAGCAAATGCGTCAGCAAATTTGAAGGGATCACTGGGTTAAAAATCCGCGGGTGAAAAACCCGGTTCATTGAACCTGGACACACCCGATTACTCTCTATTTATACCACACGACCCAACCCACCCTTGAAACAAACTAGCTTTCCTCTGCATATCTGTTCTTTCCAAATATATTCATTTTTCTTTTTTATTGTATTCATAGAAAACGTTAATTTAAATTAATTTGAGAAGCATTCGATGGCGCCGACGATGATGGCGGTGATCGGCATCGGCGGGAAGCAACAGAAGGAGAAGACGCCGTTGGCGGAGAGCGAGCTGAAGAAGCGGAACGAGGAGCTCGAGAAGGAGCTGAGAGAAAGCAGGGAGAGGGAGGAGAAAATGAAGCGGGAACTGCAGAGCGCGTGGGAGAGGCTGCGCGTGGCCGAGGAGGCCGAGGAGAGGCTCTGCTCGCAGCTCGGGGAGTTCGAAGCCGAGGCCGTTTGCCATGCGCGTGACTACAACGCGCGCATCGTCTCCCTCGTGGACCAGCTCTCACGCGCCCAGACCCTCCTTCTCAAGACCGGCGCTTCCTCCGTTTCGCTTCCTTCCTCCTCCTAATCATAAACATAAAAAAAAAAATAAAAAAATTGTAATAAATTTTGGTATTTTCAGCTCAGAGTCATTGTTGTTATTAGATGTACATGATGATGATGTTCATGATCCATATTGGCGTGGATCGAATCTGTTGTAAAATTTTGGTGGATTGTTGAAAATATTTTGATTGGTTTAGAGTTTTGTGACCTTAATTCACGTTCCTTGGTTTTTCCATTAACTGCCTCCTTTTAAAACGTGAAAGTCAATGTGATTACTTAATTAGCCAATAAGAATTAATGTAACAAGATTTGTTTGTCAATCAAAAAAAAAGAAGATTTGTTTTGCTCCTTTTAAGCAGAGAAAGGAGAGGGTTGAAACGTGTTGCTTGTGAAAGGGTATACTGGATATCTTTGACATTTACTGGTTTTGAATTGTTCAGATCTCGATTTCAGTGTCGGGTCTCGGGACTCGGGACTCTAGATGGATGTTTCAACACGAAACTCTTTTGAAAACAACGAAATGTTGTAATTTCAACGTGTTAATATTCTTTGTAGATTAAAAACAAACGGCCTGTTGAAATGAAAACCAAAGTTATGCCATTCCGGGAATTCGGTTCGCGCTACATGTTCTTTTTTTTTTTTTTTCCCTAAAAAATATTGTGACTTGTACAAAATAAATATTGAATGGTTTCAATTTTCAGCACGTTGTTGAGTTTTTCAGGATTTGTGAATTGATGAGAGAAAATAGAAGAAAAATAAACGAGGGAGGAGAAATTCCTCGAAGGGTCTCCGCCGGTATTGGTGAGTGCCAATTATCTTGGAGTTCTTATGAATCATGAGTTGACACGTGGCAATTGATTCCCATGTTCCTTGCGGGGTTGGATGATGTTCCCTGTCCGAAAAGGCAGAGATAAAGAAGCGCTGTTAAATTCATTAATTCAATGCCACGAAAAGATGAAAGAAGAATATGTTTGTTTTATGAAAGAAAGTGAAAATAAAGGAAGGATAAAAAAAATAAAAAATGAGATAATTTTTAGATTATTCGATAAAGAAGAAGAAAAATATATGTATATAAAATAATATAAATATATTGAATAAAAAAAATGTGAGATAAATAAGGTTTTTTTGGTCATTGTATTAAAAAAAGCTTCCTCTTTTTTTTTTTCTGCCCAAATTAGATGGAATGCTGCAGTGATTGAGAGCTACTTCAATATGCTTCTTTATTTCCTTTTTTTTTAGCTGCCAAATGAAAGAAAGAACCTCAAGCAATCTTTCCGTTCCCTCCTTATCTTTTTGTCATCTTTCACTTGTACTAAATGAAGGCTAACGCTGTGTTTGGTATCGAAGAAGTAGTGAAGAAGAGAAGAGAACTGCGCGGAAGAGAAGAGAACGGCGGCATTTCTCTTCGTTTGGTGGCGCGGAAATAGCGACGAAGTTTTTAAATTTTTTGTGGGTCCCACGCCAAATTTAATCCGTCCAAAACTACGAAGAAATGCAAAGAAATACAATGTTGATTGCAAGTGTTCGTTAATACCCTTGCCCTCCGTGTAATATGTTAATCACATATTCGAATATGTATATACATATTCGAATATTGTTTTCACATATTCGAATATGTATACGCATATTCGAATATATAAACACACATATTCGAATATGTATATGCATATTCGAATATATAAACACACATATTCGAATATTGTTTTCACATATTCGAATATGTATACACATATTCGAATATGTTACATATTAACACAGCGTAAAATCTGAAATTCGATTTTTAAAATTCAATAAATATATAAATCTTTACTAATATATATATATATATATATATATATATATATATATATATATATATATATATATATATATATATATTCGAATTTGAACACAGTGTATTGGAATATGCATATTTACTAATATGTATTCATATATATTTGCCATGTATAATTGAATATACAAGAATATATTTGAATACTGGGTGCAAAGTCGAACATGTATATATATACGTAGTGCCATATATTCGAATATGGTAATCACATAATCGAATATATGGCATTGTTATGGCCATATATTCGATTATGTGAATAATGTAATCGAATATATGTTACAAATATCACGGTAAAAAAACCAAGGATATAAGTGTAATTTTGTTTTTTATTCCAAATATCCAAAAGTCAAAAAACAAACTTTCACTCTATTTCTTCTCTACTTCTCTCCAACCAAACAACATTTATTTTCACTCTATTTCTTATCTATTTCTCTTCTCTTCTCTTCTCTTCTACCACTTTCTCTCCCTCTATTTCTCTCATCTCTACCAAACACAGCGTAAAGATGAAAAATATGGTTGGGTACGAATCGAGCATTATTGGAGGGAAGTGGAGAATTGGTCCACACCATCGTAGCTGCAGAAAGCTATGACACAAAAAAGCGTGAAATGGTACATCAATCAATCATATCAACTCAAGAAATGTTTTTTTCTTAAATAAATCATTAATTTAGTCTCTCAAATATTATTTTTTCTTCTAAATAATACTTAAAATAATAAAATTATATAAATAATTCATAAAGTATTAAAAATTTATTAATTTTATCTTTATGTTAAACGTTAAGAGACTAATTTAAAGAATTTTTCAATATTTTAGAAATTATATAACATAATTTCTAATATTTTAGGAATTATTTATATAATTTTGTTGTTTTAAGGATTATTTAGGAGAGAGGATAATACTCAAAAGGTGAAATTGATTGTTTATTCATTTTGGATCACTATTCTTATTTCATCTCTTTTGTTTCTTTTTCTTTTTAGATTTGATTCTCTTTAAAATAAATTTATTTTTTAAATAAATAAAAAATAAAATTTTATTTTGTTTAAAATGTACTTCCTCTAATTTTAAATATAAACAAAAAAATTAACTCACCATAATTAAGAAAAATCATTAACATCATTTAATTTTATTAATCTCATTTAAAAAATATTTTTTCTAAATTGTTCTTTATTGGAATATAATATCAAATATAAAATAATAGTTATTAGAAATACAATCTTAATTAAATAAAGTATGAAGTATGTTTTGGAGACAAGTTTATTAAATAGGATAAAATAGTTAAAATTTACTTATATTTAATATTATCACATTTTTTTTTCTTATATTTGAAACCAAATGAAATATTATAAAATTAGTTTATTAAAATTTAAAGATGAAATCATTTTTATTTGCTCGCTCTGATTCTCTTTTTGTTGTTATTCCACATTTTATTGATAAGGGACACCATCCGAGCACAATGCAACTTGCATGATAAGAAAACTAAAGTACGTAAAAGTAAAAGAATATCTTTAAATTAACTTGTGGTTTATTAACTCTACCAAAAACGCTAGTAATATATTCTTTATTGTTAATTGACATTTGTTTAAAATTACATAATTTTGTAAGTTTCTTCTTTCATTTAATTAATTTTACTTATAATTTTGTAAATTTTAATTAATAATAAAATGTGTGTTAGAAAAAACGTGTTATATTACTAACACTTTTCTAATTTCATTATTTAGTAAGGGTTAAGTTAATATGTGCATGTATGTATAAGTGAATAGTGTTATTGCACTCATTAATTTATTTATTTTATTATTTTGTTTTAATCATAAAAACTAATTTTACCTTTTTTAATTTCTAAAAATAATAATTTATCTTTCATTATTTCTTCTTCCCAATTATGTCTCTCTATTATCTTCTATTTTTTTTATATAAAAAAAACTATAACTTTTATCTCTTTCATTATTTCTTCTCTTCTAATTATATCTCTCCCCGTATGTCTTTTTTTTTTTTTTTTTGAGAAAACTTGCAATTTTCAAGATGGGGTTGGGATTTTGAGATGGGAAAGTGAAGTGGAGATTTTAATCCATATAAAAGAAATTTTTTCTAGGTGGAGAGGTGAAAAGAGATTTTAATCCTAATGTAAAAATAGGTAAAAGTAAAAATGTGTCAAAATATCAAGAATAAATATTGTAAAAAAATAATAAGCTACCAATTATAAGCTTACTAAAAAACTTGTAACTTGTAAGTTGTAAGCTAATAAAATAAAGTAATATATAACTTATCAAACACTTTTAATTTAATCAAATAAACTACTTATAAACTAATTAAATAAGCTATAATTTAGTTTAAATGTGAATCGAACACACTCTTAATTTGTAAATGGGTTCTGCTAATCAGTGCTCTACTTAAGGGCACCTATTAAGAATTTCAAAATAGAATTTTTTTTAAAATTTACATTGAAAATGCATAGGGAATCACACTCCTCATATCTTATTTATAAGACCTAATTAACTATATCACAAAAACCAAGAAAATTGGTTAATTTAGTTTATAGGTTAAATTTGTCTTAGATTTTTTTTTTCTCCAAAAATACTCCTAACACTAGACTTTATGTCTTTCAATGAGTTTAAATTTAATGTATCCACTAACTACTTATTGAACTCAAATAAATGACTTTAATTAAAGGTTTTTTTGTAAAGAAAAAAATTAATTCAAGCGACATTATAGATTGGTTCTTATAAAAAAGACCAAGTAATATTTTTAATTTAATTCTTATAAATAAAACTAGAGAAAATAATAAATATGCAATAATGATATTTTTTAATAAAAAATTCTATTTTTTATTCCTTAATCAGGATGCTAATTAAGTAAAATACATATATAGTTTTCAAGGAAGCCCGTGCATTAAATGAATTATAACAAGTCTAAGAGGCCATTAAACTGCTCAGCACGTGACATTAAAGTATAATATATGAGAAAGGCCCAAAATAACCTTTACATCGTGATGATCAATTTTTTACCAGCTTGATTTAGTCGATGTATCATTCTATTTGTCCAATGTAAAGTCTTGTCATAACCTACAAGTTATAAACAGATAACAACACAGTAATATCCATCCAAATTATTTACATCCTATTTTTCATACCATATTATTATCTTCATTGTAATCACCACTGGTAGACGTAACTTTTTTTTCTTCTTTTTTTAATGTTAAAGTGGAATAAAATGTTGTGCAATTTAATATAAAGTATTATATCTTAGTATCAATTTACCTTTTCAGTTTTATTTTATTTGCTTATAAAAAAAAACTTTTCAATTTTATTTTACATTTTCATTTTATATATATTTGATATTATATCTCCGTACTAATTCATCTTATTTTGTTTTTCTCTGTACCGATTTGTATATAAATTCATTTTTATTTTATTTTTACCATGTTTTTAATATTAAATATAATACATGAAAGAAGCATAAGTTCAAATGGTTTTAACTTTTGTTTTCCTATAAAATTTAAGGTTAAATTATATTTTTGGTCTCTCTATTTTTCTCAATCCGTAATTTTGGTTTCTCTACTTTTTTTTAGACACATTTAGTCCTTTTATTTTTAAAATTTCACAATTTTGGTTCTCTTGTTAAATTTCTTATATTGATTATTAGTGGTTTAACGTTGACTCTGATGTGTCAATGTTGACTCTGATTGTAACATGTCATTTAAGTATTGATACGTCAAAATCAACGTTAAATTACTAACAATTAACGCAAGAGATTTGACGGAAAAACCAAAATTACGAATTTTAAAAATAGGGGACTAAATGTCTCTAAAAAAATAGGGAGACTAAAAGTGCAATTTAGCCAAAACTTAAATAAAGATATATTTGAAAGATAAATGCAAATCAATATCTTAAAGTTACTAGGGACCAATTAAGTCTTTTTATTTTTAGGGACTAATTCGACCAACCATTACAATTGCAAAGATTAAATTAATTGATAATTTATAATTTTAGGAATCATTTTGCCATTTTATTTATTTTAGAGATTAATTTGACCATCCATTATAATTTGAGGGACTAAATTGACTAGCAATGTATAATTTCAAAGACCATTTTAGCATTTTATTAATTTTAAGGATCAGTTTGACGGACTATTATGATTTCAAGGACTAAATTAGTGATTTACTCAAAAAAATTAAAAAAAATTTACAAAATATTATGATTTAATTACTAATTTGGTTTCTTAATTTATTTATTTTATTCAATTGAGTCTTTTTATTATTAAAAGATTCAATTAGGTCCCATAATTTTCAAAAAGGTTCAACTAGGTCTCATAATTTTTAAAAACACTCCAATGTTACCTTTTTTTTTTTATCCAAAATGACGTCGTTTTCCATTATGTTTTCCACACCATTTAGTGTAAAATTGGACAGAAAATGACATTGTTTTGGATGAAAAGGGTAACAGTATAACGTTTTTAAAAATTATGAGACTTAATTGAACCTTTTAATGATAAAGAGACCCAATTGAATAAAATAAATAAATTAAAGGACCAAATTAGTAATTAAACCAAATATTATTAATACTCTCTCATCATGATTTTTAATATACTTCATAATTTTTAGAATTTAATTTTAATATATTGTTAGTTTAAGGGTTTTTATACTGTTAACTAATTAAAAATATTCTAATTATGACTTTTAAAGTAATTATTATAAAAGTGAACAATGTTATTGTATATGATAATCTATGATTAAAGAAGAACTGTTAAAGTTCACCAAAAAGTAACAATGTTATTATATATGTCAATCTATGATTAAAATTTACAAAAAAAGAAGACAAAACTTAGATACAATACTTGATGCTATTTTTCAATCAAAATTAGAGTTACACCTTAATAGTTTGCTTAATAAAAATATGTATTAAAGTATTTCGTAGATTGCTAAGGTATAACTTCAATTTTAATTAGAGAATAATACTAACAATACTTAAGGTACTGTATTTAAGTTTTGTCAAAAAAAATCTAGGATTAAATATCAGTTAATATATTCTAATTAAATTTTAATTTTTAATAAAAACATTTATTTATTAATTTATTAACCAATACCTTTTAAATATTTATTAGCAAGATCCTATTTGAAAAGGTCAACAAAAAAAAAACGTAAAAAGAGATTTTATGCATACTTACTCCTTCCATTAAAAATACTAGTAACTTCGGGAGTTTTCGAACCTTGCCCATTGGGGCAAGCGAAAAGTCACGCTTGCACATGACCCATGAGTGAGCGAGACACGTCAACATCAATGGTACGGTTCAGGGCCTACATATCAATGGCGTCCAAGGCAACAACACAACGCTCGTTAGCAAATCGCAATAATGGTCATTCTCTGATTAAATTTGCAACTTGCACTTGTCCCTGTCCTACTGTCCTAGTTTTTTTTATATATATTTTTAATTATTTATTATTATTATTATACTATAAATATAAAGTATTTACCGATTTTGTTAATAATTAATTTTTGTTGAAAACCCTAACTGGGTAACAAAACAGGCTTGACCTGTCAAATTAATCCGTTTAACCATTATTTCAAGTAGGCTGGAACAAAATTTTCAACCCGCTAACCTGTTTTGGCCGGCCTTATTTTGGCTAGCCCAAAAAGGGGCTCATAGCAAGGGTGGAACAGGCTGGCTTGTCATGCTAATAATATTTTTTATTTTTTGAGTTAAGTAAAATAATAATAAAAATATTTAAATATGACTTTTGTCCTATATTTTAGCATTTTTTCATTTTTTGTCCCTATAATTTTGTTTTTAAAATTGTCGCTGTACTTTAACGTTTTTTGTTCTTAGTCCCTATTGTCCAACTGTTACAAAAATGTTAAATTGTTGACATCATGCTGCATGATGTTAGTACATGACACATCAGCAAATGATGGCATGATGACGATGTTGTGACATCATTATATGACACATCATCAAAGAGTGTCATATCAGCAACAATGTCATGTCAACATTAGTGCCACATCATCGTTATTATAGAGGAACTAAAAATGAAAAAAAAAACATTTACAAAGATTAAATATGAAAAAAAAATATACAAGGAAGAAAAACGAAAAAAAATTACATTGACTAAAAGAAAAAAAAAACACATATTTGCAAGCACAAAAAAAATTAAGCCTTAAATATAATGTATAAATTTAATTTATACTTAATATAAAATAAAAATCTTAATGATAAAAACACTACAACCAAAGAGTTAGGTACTCTAAGATAAAAACACTACCATATAATCAAAATTGCTTGGCTAATTCCACGCTCATGTGCCAACATGATCCAATGATACAACAAAAACATAACTGCAACACCGGCTAACTCATCATCATCAATCCAAATATTCAATTGAATAGGAAAATGATACATATATATGAAATATGACTGGCTGGACCCATTGTTATGATTGGCATAATTATCTAAATGGCTTGACAACAGAGGATGACCAAAGTGTATTAGGTGCACTTTTCTGTTTTTATGTGTTGCTACTTGTGTTTTGTATAGAGGGCTACCTCTGATTTAAGAATTTGGTCTCTTCCACACACTCATTTATAGTAAATTTTAGCTCTTATCATTACTTTTATTGTTGGTCCAAACCAATTAGGAAGCCTCAAAATCCTGCACACAACTAAACCAAAAAAGAAAACAGCAAACGAGCACAGCAAGACGCACAACTTGCAACGCATAAAACAAAAAACTGAAGCAAAGAAATAAAACACAATAGGCACAATTACACAAGAACATGCTGCAGTAGTTATGCAAAAAAAAAAAAAAAGATTGCAGCTATTATGTGCCGCAAAAACACAACAATAGAGATGTGCAAATGTAGCAACAACAAAAATAACAATTATGTAGAAACAAAAATTCACAAAAAAACAAAGAAAAGAGAAGAGAAGAAAGTGCACACAAGATTTACGTGGTTTGGTCAATGTGACCTACATCCACAGGAGAGAGCAGCTCCACTGTGAGAATCAAGAATACATATTTGGATACAACAAAAGAACCCTTAGTTCTTCCCTTCCTATGTCCAAGATGAACAACAACAAGGAACCCAAGCTTTCCCTCTTTTCCCAAACCCTTGATCTCACCATTTTTTCTTCGTTCTTGTTTTTTCTTCTTTACTGAAAAGAGACTCACACTCCTTCTCACGTTGCCCCCCTATTTTCACATTCTGATTACAAGGCATAAACCCTCCTCAAACTAAAAGCCCAAACACAAGAGAAAGGCCTAAATAGATTAGGCCCAAAACATAACAATTTGGAGGCATCCACTCACATTTATAATTTTTTATTTGTAGGCTAAGGATGTTGTTGTTCTCGCATTAGCCTAACATAGATGGCCAAATTTGGTTTGATAGTTCATTTATCTCTTTCAAGTTTTCTACTTCTCTTAATCAATCTAGTTACTCTCAATTGTTTCATTTGCTACGTGACTTTTGCTGTTAGTACATATTAATTGAGTTTTGTCTTTCCTTTTTTGAATCTATTTTGGTTAATTCAGGTTGTGTCTTAGTTTTGTGATTTATCATACAAAAATGTCTTATTATCATCATTGCATGTGTTTTTTTCAGTCTTACATGTAATGGATATTACCATTCTTGCATGCGTTAGTCTTTTCTACTTCCCCTTTTGCTTAAACTTTTGATTTTGATCAATTTGTTTAGATTTCTATGAAGTTTGAATGTCATAAATAATTGTTGTGCCAGTACTTGCATTTTTTTAAAATAAAATATGAGTTGTGGCTATTATGAAATATAAGTACTCTTTTTGGTAGTTTCAGGTATTGTGTGAAGGTTGCTAGAGTAAATGAAAATAAACAATAAGTAGAATCATATGAGTGGTTAATTTATAGCAAAAGATTGTGAAAATAGTCAACAATATTTGGAAGATGTAGCAAAGGATTGGTTAATTTTTTTCATGCTTGCAAATATGTCATTTTTTCTTCTTTTAGTCAATGTAATTTTTTTAAAAAAATTTTCATCCTTGTAATTTTATTTTATTTTATTTCATTTTTAGTCCATCTACAGTAACAATGACGTGACATTATTGCTGGTGTAACACTTTTTGCTGACATGGTACTTTTGCTGATGTGGCGGTGATGACATGTCACTTGTGCTAACATGCCACATGATGACATCATGATGATGTTAGCATGATATCATTTGCTAATGTGTCACGTGCTGACGTTAGCAATTTAATGTTTTTTGTAACAGAGTTGGATGGTAGCAACTAAAAATGAAAAGGCACTAAAGTACGGAAATGATTTAAAAAAAAAATACAGGGATGAAAAATGAAAAAACGCTAAAGTACAGGGACGAAAATCATATTTAAACCTAATAAAAATTAGTGTAGGATTTGATTTTTTTATTTTATTTTAATATGAAAGTAGTGTTGCCTTTAGGACCTAACATTTTAAGTTAGGAGATAATTTTCTTTAATTATTTTTTAGGTTTTATAATTTTTTTAATTTTTGGCTGGTCAGCTCGCCAACCCACCATTAAATGGGATAGGCTACACTTCTCAACCCATATTTCAAAAGTGAGTCAGGCTGTTTTTGGTGAGCTAATGATGGGGCTGGTCAAAACAGGCTAAGCTTGCCTGTTTCGCCATCCCTACTTCTAGTGGGATCTTCGTTTTCAATTACCATTTTTTTTATCTACAAGACTCAAACTTGAGACCTTGCTTAAGGGATTCGAATCTAATTCCACTCAGAGCAGTATAATGTTTGAGTGAGAGTGAGGTAGGACTTTCATTTTATACAAATAATTAAATGAACAAATTATACTAATTCTCTCTCAACTTAAGTAAAATAATAATAATAACTCTCTGTTAACTTTCTTGATATTGCATATGCCTTCTTATTTTATTTTTTTAAGGTTTACGATAATTTTTTATAAGAATATATAATGTAATATTTTTTAAACAATTAAAAAAGTTAATGTAATGTATAAGAGATGTAAATGTAATATTTTTCAAATAATTAAAAGAAATTAGAGTTAGAGTAAAAAAGAAAATGGTAACATGGAGAATTTGTCCAAACCTGAATTTTTTAAAAGGAAATTGGATTAATAGATTGAGCTACTTTTAAGATAGTGTTATGCCCAATTCAATTTATTTAGGAAAGACACATGGTTATCAATGATTAAAAAAAAAGTTTTTTTTATTAATGTATTGATCCTCGATTCTAATTTTTTATTTTTTAAATTATTGGGTGAGTCTCGTGAAATTTGTCATACATGGTGTTAGATTATACAATTTAAGCACATAAAAAAAGTAGCTGAGATTAAAGAAAAATATTAAATTTTAATATAAAAATTAAAAGAATTATTTTTTTTAGGTAAAAAATTAGATTAAGGGAACTGCATGTTTACTTGCAAGATTAGGAAGACTACCAACTTCAATGAGAATTTATAGTGAAATTTACTTATTGCGTAGCAATAGGAAAAATTTGATAATCGAACTCAAATTACAATTAGTGTGCATGAAAGACTCGATTAGATATGCTAACCCTTGTCGACTTAAAAGAATTAATTTGATAACATAAGAGGAGTGCTAGCTATATACTCTCTATCATTGGTTACAATTTATTGAAAATTATAAAATCATGATAGAGACTCATTAAATAAGAAGTGAGACCCACCAAAATTTGTAATTTTCAATCAATTTCAGCCAATAGTAAAGAGTGTATTTAAAAGAGTGCATTAAAAAGTGTGTTGTTAGCATTTCTCACATAATTAAGATTTGAAAAGTAAAAAGAATTTAGTTATTAAAAAAGTAAAAAGAATTGTAATATAAAAAGAAATTTTAGAAAGTATTTATAATAGTTTAATCTTTTTAAAAATATAAAAAATATGTTGATAGTGGAAACATCAAACATGTGTCTTAGGCTTTGTTTAGTATATCTTTTAGGTTAAATTAATTAGTAGGTTCTTGAACTATTTGAGAATTTTTAATTAGATTTTTAAATTAAAAAAATTGTAATTAGGTCTTTAATCTTGTAAAACTTTTGTAATTGAGTCCCTGATGTTAATTTATAGTAGCTTAAAACTGTCAAAAAATGACAATTTCTGACAATTTTAAAGATCTTAGGAACTCAATTACAAAAATTCTACAAGATCAATGACCCAATTATAATTTTTTTAGTTTGAGAATCTAATTAAAAATATACAAATAATTCAAGGACTACTGATTAATTTAACCTATCTTTTAAAAAGGAAGGATGCAACTAGCCCATAATTATATATGATCTATCCAATTTTAGACAGAGAAAAGAGGGAAAGTTGCTTTATGCGATATAAAGATAAAATTACTCTTATTTTATATATTTTTTTATTAAGAATATTTATGCTATATATATACTTCTTACACAATGCATGTTTGATTTTGCATTTTACCATCTCAATGTGTGCATCAAAGCAGAAGCTACAAATTTAAGCTTTTACGTTATTTTATGCTAAAACAAACACCATGACAATAAAAAAAGAAAATAAAAATTTTAATTTTATTTTCTTTTTTATCAAATAATTTAAAAAATAATTCCACGTTCTACTTTTTTTTCTGTCACTTTTTTTTTTGAAACCAAGCATATCTTTAAGGATGAGAAGAATTATATATCAAGATGTATTGACATTACAAATAAACGGTTAACTGTTTTTTAGATATTAAAGTTTTGTTCCAAGAAATCTTAAAGGGCCAATTTAGAAGAATAAAATATGATATCGCATTTACTAAATCACAAGTTTGAGTCTTTACTTATTTTTTTGGAAAGTGAAATAAATGTAAGTTCTATTTAAACTCAGAGATTTTTCCTATCTAGAATTGAGATATCATCTTTTCTCTTAAAATTATATCTACCAAAAAAGTTATTACGTCAAAAAAGGAATCATTTTTTTTTTCAAAACGTGCATAATTTTAGGGGTTGAAATACTTGGTGAAGTACTAGCCAAGCCAGTTCACGAGCTTGATGAGTTATAAAAACAGTACTCACTTTTCTGCGGGTTATTCTGACTCACTTATGATGTGTTTGACAGATAAGAAAAAAGAATAGACGAGATAACAAAAAAAGAGAAAAAAAATAAATAAGAAATAAAACGAAAATTAAGATTATTTGATTTGAAAAAATAAATGATAAATAAAAAAAGAAATAATAAGTGAATAAAAATAGATGAAAAATAAAATAAAAATAAATAATGACACCCATAAAATTTTTTAAAATCTCCTTGTTATTTCCATTGATCCAAACCATAAAAATGTTTAAAAATTTAAAAATTTCTTCTCTTCTCCTCTCCTTTTCCATGTACCACACAAGGCCTTAACTTGTGAGTTAAAAAGGGTTGAATCAAGTCAATCCATTTTTTAATTATTTTTTCCTCCTTTTTGATTATGAATGTTATTGAAACTGTAAGTTAATGTGTGTGATTAGAAGCATTTGACACAAAATCCTATTATTCTATATACCAATTCACGAGTTTCATGTTCAAGCCACTCCAAACTTCAAGAGTTAACCGATTTCAATTTCACAAACATCATAATAACTTATAATTTATTCTACACATTTTGCACTTCACATTACAGTATTCATTTAAATGCAAATATTTTATTAGATCATCAAGTCCCCGAAGTTAGTGTTTTCATCAAATGAAGGTTTCAAAATGATAACAATAACGAAAACATTTAAAATAAATGATATTATCTGAATGGGTAATCTCGGCCCTCCACGAACCAACGCCACTGTTGCTTATGGGTTTCCCGTCAATAAGGCTACGACTCCCCCATCTCCTCCACGAACCCCTGTCGCTTGTGCTTAAGGATATTCCGAGCCAACTCCACTGTTGCTTTTCAGTGTGTCGACAACAGCCCCTTCAACAAGGGTATGAGGCTCGCAGCTCCAGCTCGAATATTACAGACATAATTAAAAGGGGACTTATTTGTCATTTTACACTTTTTAAAATAAAATTCATTTAAAGTATTTAAATAAATAATTTCGCATTGTAGTACTTATTTACTTGAGTGACCACATCCCACACTTCTTCACAGTGGAAAGTGCCCTCTTTGAATTGCACAATTAATTCTCCCTGGCCATTGTTATTGGCTACCTCCGAAACTGCGCTGTGATGGACATCCACTGAAATGACATGTAGGCTTTCTTTTTGTCCTCCTACACCCTTTGTTTTTGAAATGACATTCCTTGAGAATTAGAAGAAAATGTTGAGAAAATATTTCCTATCTATTTTTATTTTTGCTTTCAAAATATTTATTTTGAAATTTTTTCAAATTTTGATAGATTTTGAATGAGAAATAAATTGTTGAGTAGTACGAAATTGTTTTAGAAAATAATTTTTTAAACCAAAAGACAAGGGAAAAAATGTCAAACAAGCCCTAAAAATATTTCGTTTTCCAAATTTTCGGATCAAGACACTAATATTTTTTTAAAAACAAATATAAATATACTAATATATGCAAAATATAACTATAATCATAAACTCAATATTAAAAAATTGAAAAGTGATGTAAGTTACATCAAGTTGATGAGGTCAAAGATCATAGATCTCCAAGAATAAAAAAAGACTTTCATAGAAGTAACTCATTGTATTGATTGAATTGATAAAAGATACAAATAGACTATATAAGTGTTCTATTTATAAAGCTTGATAGAAATAACTTTCTAACAAACTAATAACAACAAAATAATATTTCTAACTAACAAGCTATTCTCAATACTCATCTTTTTGTATTGTATTTATCACTAAAGAGTTCCTCATGGACAATTATAGATTTATATCCCAATTCTTGCGCTTGGTAGTGATCCATTTGTCGCATCGAGTGCTTTGGAATTATTTTATTTGGTGGCTTTTACTTGTCCTAAAACTGAAGGCATTGATGTTAAGTAGAAATATTAACACTTTGTTTGATTTATGAAAAAAGAGAGCGAGAAAGAAGAAAAAATTGACAAGAGGAGAAAATGAGTAAGGTTCCGTTATAAGTGTTTGTGAGTATGTTTGGAAGTGCTTACAAAAATATTTTATAACTGGTTCATAAGATGTTTTTAGCTTATTTTTTTAAGCTCTCCAATATAGTTTATAGGAATAGCTTATGTGAAAATTATAAAAAGACCCACTTTCGAATCCTGCCAAGACCAAACATATAGTGATTGGGTATTTTTTTTTTGGTTCCTTTCTCCAAATCAAACATTTTAATTTTTTTCGTTTCTTCACCCAAATTAATATAAATGTAAAATTCTACACAAAACAAATTACAATTATTCATTGATAAGAAATTTTTTTTTATTATTTTTTTATGTTTCCTTCTTTTTCACCGAAAAACATAATTTAATTAAATAAATTTATATTTTTATATGTTATTAGTAATTTCTTTTATATGCTGCTAGTATTTTTTTTTTATATTTTCTTCTACAATGGTATGTAGTAATTTAATTTTTACAATGAATTACTATTTTTATATACTTATGTTTATTTATATATGTGAATGGTGAATTTTTTAAGCTTATATCATGATTTTATGATATGTATGATAGGTGTATGGTGATTTTTTTTTGTGTGTGTGTGTGTGTCACATAATTTTTTTAAATTTATGATACTTAATTTTTTGTTTTTTTAAAACTAAAAATAGGTAAATGGTGACTGTTGATTTTTATTTTTAATATTTTTGTGATATATATAGTGTTAGTATATTAATTATTTAGTTAGCGTTTAAATTTTTAATTTATTTTTAGTCATGATTTGATTTTTTTAATTTTAAAAATGAGACAACATCTTATAAGTATTTATATAACAATGCATCCAAACACTTTAAAATTATGTAGCACTTATCAACATGTATATCCAAATGCATTAGCTTATTGAATTTTAAGCACTTATAACATAAGCTTTTATATAATAAGAACTTATTAAAAAAATATTAATTAAGCTGTTTTTCCAAATGGGCCCTAAAAAATGAAATGATTTGTTAGTTGTTTGGTAAAAGAGAAAAGAGAAAAAAAAGAGTATTTTTATAAAAAGACATAAATAACCTTGGTAAAAATGAGATATAATAATTGTGTTTGTATATGTTGTAATTGTATAATAGTGATTTTAATCTTTTACTCCTTTTATTGTAGCTTTTTCTCCAAAAATTGTCTAACTTTACCAAAAAAAAAAAGAAAAGCTTTCTATCCAAATTAGAGAGAACCAGTTTTAGTATGGAGTTCACAATTTTTTTTTCTTATTTTAGTGTACTAAAAGAGGGAGAATTTTTTGAAAAATGCATATTCCTTCTTCTCCTTTCCTTTTTGCGACTTTTTTTTTCCTTCTACCAAACGAAGTATAATGCTTTTAGAAACGCGTCAAGTGTTTAGTAAATTAATTTTTCCAATAAGAAAGCCTTGAAATGAAATTAACCATTAGATTTTACGTTTGGTTTATCAAAATAAAAGACAGTATAACCTAAACAAAATTGTAATTTGTGTAATTTTTTAAAATAGTATAGGTAACGGATAAAAAAAGAAAGCTCGAGGAAATAAAATTTTGAACTTTTACTATCCACGTAGGGGATAAAATTTTGTCTACAGCACAAGAATAGAAGACCAATAATCCCTCTCTCATTTTTTTTTAAATTCTATTCCACAAAAAAAAATACTACACAAAAAGTATTATAAAAGAGTTAACATTATTCTATTCAGTAATTATGCGAATTAATTGGTAAATAACAGATAACACAGTTTTAATCTTGTGCATTAATAATCAAATATCTAGCACCACCAAAAAAAAAAAATAGCTGTAATTTTGGCCCAACCACCTGTGCTGCTGTTCCTTAACCTGCATCAAACAATTCTGTTATCTTACCTTTTGGGGGTTGTTTTCTTGAGGAGTCTAATAGCTATTCACTCCAATGTAAAAAATTTACATTCTTAACTAATAAAAATTATTTTTAGTATGATTTTAATGTAATTATTATAAATATTAACAAACTTTTCATATATAATAATTTCTAATTAAATAACTGTAAAAAAACCTTTACACTATCACTATACATATTATTAAGAACAAAATTTAGATACAATTTTCTAAGTGCTCTTAATACTGTTTTTCAATCAAAATTAAAGTTACATCTCAATAATCTACACAATGCAGATTTGTATTAAAAATTCATGTAAATTGTTAAGATAAAACTCTAATTTTAATTGAAAAACAACACCCAAATCACCTATAAAAATGTACCTAAGTTTTATCCTCCTATTTACTCTTTCTTGAGATATCATTGGACCTTTTACATGTAAAATTAATTTCTCTAAATACAAACTTAAAAATTAAATCTTCTCTTGATATACTAGTACCATTAAATCTTGTCCACAGTCAAACCGACCTAAATCGCAACTTACTTATCATTCGACCCAACCCAGTCAACAAGAAACGGAACATGCTCCACGGAAACGCAAGATTCACTTCCACATACGATTCGCGCAAGACTTTCCAATAATAGCGGTAGAAGTCTTTATACATGTTTGGTAACATGATTTTTTGAAGCAACATATAGTTGCTTTTGTGTTGATTTTATCATGATTATTTCTTACCACCGATCCAAACAATATTTTAATGTGCAACCCAAGGACTGGGAGGATCATTGATAAAACCAATGAAATCAGTTGGTGACAATTCATCCGCAAGGAAGCAATAACTTTTCTTATTTTAAAGTTAACAAATTCATGCTCCACAATTTACGCCATTTACGGCTCATGGCAACTGAAATAACTGACTAGCTAACCAAATTTTATCAAGTATACCTGCAACAACAACGGAACAGAAAGCTAATAAAAAAAAATGACAAAATTCATTTGCAACACAAACTTCCTACAATCCATTTTCAATGGCTTTCAAAGTTGGAAGGCAGAAACTATTAATATCAGTCAATTCCGACTTCCTCGCTTCTCTTTCAAATCCTGGTTCCTGAAACCAGACTTCAGTATTTAATAGTACGGAAATATAGGATATAGTACTATATGACAACACATAGAGCATAACTCCTACCTCTGGATGTGGTCAAGAATCAAAAGCCTGGGTCCAGGAGGAATCCTCACATCTCTGAGAGCACTGAAACACATCATAGAGAAACAAAGGTCTCACGCTCCTATATATGGTCAACAAAATATATGAAGAAGAAAAGAAAAAACCTGACACAAAAAATCGAACTTCCTACCTGTCTGTGAGTAAAGGCAAAGTGTTGTCCGTTAACATGCCTTTCTTAAAATTCTTTTCGTAACTCTGAAGACCAAGATTGTGCAACATGTGTCTTGTTTTAGCATAGTGAATATCTTCAGCAGGTGGTTGAGAAAACTTTTGTCCTATCTGCAAAATTAATCAATGGTTGAAGACATGCTACTTATGGGGCACCAAATTATAAACCTGCATTACACACAAAACATCCATGGATCCAGGCAAGGGCACCTCACTTGGACACAAAGACCAATAAGTCATGTCCAAAATTTTAAACCCCAGCTAATATTAGAAGCCCAACAAGGATTACCCCAAGAATTTATTTTTCTAGATGATACCAATAAACAGCAAGACACTTTCACTGTGTATGTTACCAAAATGGAAAGCCGAGTAATCATTGTTCTCGCTGATCAAATGGAGGTATAAAATAACAAGGGACTACAAAAACTGTGAAAGAGGCATTAGCTTTCCCTTCATGCCTACCTGGAAAAGTCCACCTTGAACAAGTGCAAAGAAAAGTCCAGAAGTGACTGCATTTGCTGCTTGATTTGGTCCACCCATGCCACTTACCAATGAAAACATGGCCCCAGAACCAAAAGCTGCCGCCATGCTGCAATAGATAATTTAGTGGATTCTCAAAAGTTTAAGTAATCGCTATAAGAAAGCATATTGGTTATAATAAGGAAATAGCAAACCAAAATAATGAGCAGACCATTACATAATAGGAATCAAGAAATGAGCAAAACTGTCATTGGGTATAAAAATATTCAGGAACATATGATCCATAAGCATTATAGGAGCCATTCCATTTACTTTAATCGTCAATATATGTTGGACATATTCTCAGAACACTGGCAACAGGAAGACCTTCAAAGATATGTAATATGTTTACCCTTCAATGACTTTCAACCTAGAGTTTGAAAATTCACACTGAGGCCACAACCAAGTATACCACATCTTAAAACTAGAATATGTTTTAAAGTAACAGTTAAAATATCTAGAAAACATCTCATTATATCTTTACTGTATCTCATAATATTTTAAATTATCTTAAATGGACTCTTAGGAGGGGATTTTAGATTTTATTATATTTCTTCATTTCCCCCCTATAAATTCAGGGTTAGCAGTCTTATTCTATCAGTGGTTTTGGGCATGTACTTGTAAAGTAGTACTTGACCTAAGTATTCTAGTATAAATAGGACCATGGAGCCAGTATTTTGTAATCGATATTTTGCATCATATCAATCATATTCAGAGTTTCTGCCTTCTTTTTTCCTCCTTCCCTATTTAAACCCCTATAATTTCAACAGTAACAATCATTTATAAGGAATCAGATATTTTGATTCATAGCAAATAACCACAAAGCCTTAGATATTATAATCATATATCTTTTTTATTTCAGAAATTGATAGAGCATTTATATTGTACTGATTTATCTTGGATGGTTATACACACATATCAAGAAACAGCAGAATACTGAAACAAGCACCAAAGAAGCAAAAGAAAAAAAAGAAACAAATCAACAATTCATTTAAAATAAGCAAACTTATATATGGCCAGTAGAATTTTAGATAAATCATCAGCCAAACTTTCAAATTCAGCATACCTAGTTCTAGTTCAAATGCAAGGACAAAACCAAGCTGAATC
Source organism: Spatholobus suberectus (assembly GCA_004329165.1). Taxonomy (NCBI): domain Eukaryota; kingdom Viridiplantae; phylum Streptophyta; class Magnoliopsida; order Fabales; family Fabaceae; genus Spatholobus; species Spatholobus suberectus. The sequence goes on from CM014729.1 coordinate 73,113,239, forward strand.
CCAAAAAACTATTAACAATTTCACAAGTATTTGATTTGAAAGTTAGACAAGTCAAACTAGGAAAATTTTCAGCTTGATATGGATGATGCCTTAAGAAATTCAATATACGAAAGGTTTTTACTTCCTCTTTTCACAAGCTGTCTATGGTGATGTCAAGATTTATCTCCAACTTATGAAATTTTTGTTTATCTTACACAAGGTAAAATAAATATAGACCTCATTCTGAAGATAAAGATATTTTAACAAGGAAGATCACAGCTAAAGAGGAAGACAACAGATATTACTTATTATATAAAACCTTTTCATAAACTTTTTCTATTTTTAGATGTTAAAATGTTTTAAAATAAAATGTTCCATTTATCCTAAAGAAAATAGTGTAATTATAGATACTGCAAATAACACATAATGTAGCAGGGAAGATCACATTAAAAGATGAGAACTACACATCATATACTCATACTTCTTTGCATAAAGCCTTTACTTCTCTTAAATATTCACAAATATTCTTTTGATAAAAATAATTATATGAAGAAATAAATTCTGTTCTTTATTACTAGTGATTCCACTAGTAATACTTTTTTACAGTGGTTGATGGAAAGGTATCAAAGCAAAGAAAGATACGTATATATGATATTTGGAAAAGTGTATGATCGAGTGGCAAGATAAGTGTTATAGAAGACTTTGGAAAATAAAGGTGTTTGAGTGGCTTATATTCAAGAAATACAAGACATGTATAATGGGCAACTACTAGTGTGAGAACTCTAGGAGGCAAGACTAAGGACTTTCCAATTGGGATAGGATTATATCAAGGCTTAACCTTAAGTCCTTGTTTAATCTAGTCTTGGGTGTGCCTACCAAGGGACTTACAAAAGATTATCCCTAATTTCATTCTTTTTGTGAATAATATAGTTTTGATTGAGGGATCAAGGGAAACAGTTAACTCTAAACTTAAACTTTGGAGACAAATTTTGCAAAGAAAGGGTTTTGCTTAAGAAGGGGTAAAACAGTATAAAATTGAAATTTAACAAGAGACGAGAAAAATGATTTGGAAGTAAAAATGGAATGTGTCATACCATGTTTGTAAATTTAGATATCTGGGATCAATATTACAAAATGACGAGAAAATTATTTAGGATGTCCCACACAAGCAATGTTACAAATTGTGGATCACGGAAAATGGTGGAAAGCCAATAATCCGCCATATCATATAGCGGATAGCATTGCAAGCAAATAAAGGAACTTGCATACTGGTTGAAATATATATACATATATGTGTGTGTGTGTGCGCCCTTGCGCGCACGTATAAAAATTAAATTGTATGCATATAAAAATTAAATACATAAAAATCAGCATAATATTAACTCAGAAGTTCAATAGACAGGAGACTCACTGGAGATTACAAGGGGATGTAGCATGCATGTTGCAACTACGACACCCATAGTGGCCAGAATATGGCAGATGGAGTCACAATTGTAGATCCAAGGAATCCCGCAACGCAATAGTGCCGCAAAAATGACTATTGAACAACATTGCACATAGGATACAAGAGAGGTGGTTAAAATGGAGAAAGGCATTGGGGGGGGATCGCAGAGTACCTATCAAGCTCAAGTAATGCAATATGTCCGATTATACTCTATGGTAGTGAATGTTGGGCTTTAAAGGGACAATAAAAGAAAAAAGGTAGAAGATGGATGTGTGGCTACACAAGAAAGGACAAGTTATAAAATGATTGCATACGAAAAGATATTAGAATGACACCAATTGAGAAATAGATGACAAAAAATTGGTTAAGGTGATTTGAACACGTACAAAGAAGGCCACTAAAAGCACTAGTGAGGAGAGTAGATTACATGGTTTTTATAGTCTTGTGAAAAGGGGGAGAGAGAGAGCAAGAAAGACATTAGAGGAAGTTGTTAAGAGGGATTTCATGGTGAATAATTACATCCTTACCATGGTTTTTTGTTGTTGTATTACTAGTGATTACACTAAAACCATGAATTCATGAATCCACCAACATATACACTTCAAAACATTGTAGGAAAAGAAACAGAATATCCACATTAAACTTATTTAAGTAATTGACACTAATCCAAAGAAAGGAAGCAGTACAAGACTTCACGCATAGCAGAAAATGGTAACGTAAATTTTCTTCTATCTTCCAAACAAAAAATTTATGCACAATAAGGGTGTGATCAAAGTAAGATTTTAGGGCAAGGTGGCTCAAAATGATTTCGAATTAAGATCCATTTCCAACGGTACTTAATCAATAGTTACATATATAATAAGTCATGGATCATAGACCTTCATATCCCACAATCATTTAGGCTAGGGATTGCACAGATCAAATGTGTAACATGAACAATTGTAGCAGCTTGAATTTAGAAAAATAAAAAGGTAAAAACTTTGCAAAACTCGATCGAGGATACGCTATCTCGGAAAGCAGGAAAAATTGTATCATTTCAGCCATAAACCTCACCTGGACTGAACATCTTCCTTACCCCTTAACCTTTTCAAGACACAGGAAATACCAGCATTCACTCCCGTCATCACAGCAAAGTTGCGAGCCTGAACTAAAGGACCTCCAGCAAGAGCCTGTATAATAATCAAATAAAGTCAACCCACTCACACAAACATAGAATAAAAACAAAAATAGCGAAACCGAAACCGGCGAAGAAAAAATTCCCATGTTCTACAAACAAGAAACCCTAAGATTTTCTACTCACGTGTATTAATTAAAAGTAGCCTAATCGGAACAATTAAAAAAAATAAAAATGAAGAGTACGATACCTGAGCTTGTTTAAGAGAGGCCATGGCTTGAGGGTTGAGAGCGGCGTTAGGCGGAGGGGTGGGGAAGGCGGAGGAGCCGTCGGCGGTGAGGGTGCCCATGAAGGCGCCGATGGCGGCGCCCTGGGCGGCGCTGGTGGTGGTGACGACGGCGGCCTCGACGGGGAGAGACTGCTTGGAGAGCCAGAGCCTGAAGCCATTCTCCAACTCCTTGAAGCGCGCTTGGAGCTGCTCTAAGGGGTTCTGAGGCACCACCATAATTCCCCGCTTCCCTTGTTCCATTCCAAGGAAACGATATTTTGTTTCGATAACGTTGTCTTTCTCTTCTATTCTATGTTCCACCTTTTATAATACTAATCAAATTACCTCCGCAGTACACCGTCTCTCACCCTATCAAACATTCAAACTGCCACCGGTGGGTGCCCGTCTTGTAATTTGCACCCAAAAATTAATGTGTACAAACATCAATTTATTAATATTTTTATTTTATTATTATGTTATTTATCATTTTATTTGTGTTCTTTTCATTTCTTAATAAATATATTACAAAATAAAATTAACATTAAAAATAAAAGAAAACAGGTCATATACTAATAGTGTAAAATAGTTTTACACTATTATTCAATCACAAATCACCATTTATTATAAGTTTGTTGACTTTTATAATAAATACTTTAAAAGTCATATCAATAGTAATTTTTGATTGATTGACAATGTAAAACTTTTTACACTAACAGTACATGACCATTAAACTCTAAAAACAATTAATATTTTATCTATTTTTTAAAATGATTAATTATTTAAATAAACCAAAATTCCTAAAATAACAATTATTTTAAAATGGAATAAATAAACACACAAGTGATTATATTTTTTACTAACATCTTTAGTACGTATACATACTATAATATAAATATCATACTTAAATTACAAAATAAAGCAGTTGCACGTGAATGAAAATTAAGGTGCCGACTAAATTATTTATTAATTAAATTTTTAATGAATATTTTTAGTAAAATAATCCTTTTTATACAAAATCTATTATATATATAATAAAAAAATTGCTAATAGATGTCATGCCATGTGATAATATTAGAGTAACTTAATTTTTTGCCTAAAATATTTTTATTTTTCAATTTTTTTAACAAAAATAGTGCAAATAAACTGTATAATTACATTGGTTTGGCTCATAAAATTTGTGCTAAAAAATTAAAAATGTATTTTTTATACATCAATATTTTTTGCACAATTAATTAATTTTTCAATTCAAATCAATCAATCAATGATTTAAGCAAAATTAACTCCAAATGTTTTTTATGCGTGGTCTAATTGTCTTATTATTGGTTTAGTTTGGGTTATTCTTGATTTAAATGTACTAGTAAATAAATTTTTACAAAAATAAACTTTAATGATATCGGAGAACCTTTCATTTCTTCTTTATTGGATCATTGATTACTCATTTATTTCAAAATTGATAATGCATTTATGTTCTATGATTTTTAAATTTCTTGACTATTATTTTTTGTTACAATTTGTTGACTACTTCTCTTCAATACATTTATTTTAGTGGGTCTTGTTAACCGATATGGCATTGGTTAAGGAACCAAAATATAGAATTTTTTTTATTAAAAATCACATTGAAGTTACATGGGAAAGTGTACTGTTACATTTTTTAATAATTTTTTTTATTTTTTGATTCCTTAACTAGCATTCTTAAGAGATTGGTTAGCGTTTTCTTATTTTATTTTCATATTTTAACGAATTTGGGTACATAGTTGTATTCAATATTTAACGAAAGAGTTTTGTTGTTCATCATAATTTTATTTAACTTGAAAATGATTGTCTTTCATAAAAAATACTTATAGCCCCTACCAAAATGTCTCTTTAAACTTAGACAACTTATTTCTAATTGTTATTGATTAATAAATTTTAAGCATCAATCCTCCTATAGTTGTTGGAATTCTTTGACTTTGAAGACCACCTATTTCTGATTGTTATTTATTAATGAATTTTAAGCATTAATCCTACTATAGGTGTTGGAATTCTTTGACTTTGACCAATTCAAAATTCAAAATTTTAACAATTCGAAATGTCCATCTCACGTGAAATGGTTCTTCTTGATAAAAATGTAAGTTTTTTTTTTCCCATTATTTTCGCAGCCTACCTGAGTTTTGTTTTAGAGAAATATGTCAAATATTTTAATCTTTCCATTTTTACTTATATAAGGGAGCTAAAATTCATGTTTTGGCAAGGAAAACATGGATACACGAGTACTCAAAGAATAGAATACTCAATACCGAAGAAAAAATATATTAATTAATTATCTACTAGAAGGAGAAGTGTTTGAACTTTGTTATTTTAGAGTTCGATAAAATTCGTAGTGGCAGTCGTCAACGGTCAATCGTTACTTCTGACAATTGTATTATTTTATTTTGGCTTAAATATGTTTAAGTTTCTATAAATATGGTCTTAACTAGTTTTAGTCCTTACAACAAATTTTATTATTTTTAGATCTCTAGCATTTTTTTAGTATTTTTTTTAGTCCTTATCATTAACTATGATTAATATAGTGCTAACATGACTAATAAAATAAATATTATTAATTAAGATAATTAAGATAATAAATAATATTTTAAATTAAAATAATTAAATTATTATATAAATAAGGTAATTATATCTAATTTATTTTTAATTTTTAATATATTGTGAATAGTGATTTTTATTACTTTTAATATTATTCTTACTTTTCATTTCACTAATTTATTTTTAGCATTGTAATTTTAAAAAAATATTATAATTTACTTTTAAAGTTTAATGGTCATACACTGTCAGTGTAAAAAGTTTTACACTGTTAACTAATTAGAAATCATTGTTGGTATGACTTTTAAGGTAGTTATTGTAAAAATCAACAAACTTATCATACATCGTAGTTTGTGATTAAATGACAGCGTAAAATAGTTCATGGCCTATTTTCTCTTACTTTTAATATATTACTTTGATGTTATTTTTACATTTTGATTCATTAATTTTGACGGATTGTAATATAATTTATTTTTTAATATAGCACAAGCAATGATTTTGTCTCTAAAGATAAAAGTAATATATTAAAAATAAATTATAAACGTCTAAATAAATTATAATTTTTAAAAAAAAGTATAATATTAAAAGTAAATTAGTGAATTGAAAAGTAAGAGCAATATTAAAGTCATATTAAAATATATGTAAATATTCAATGTTAAATAATATATCTAGAATTCAAATGATGTGAAATTTGATATACATAATCATGAAAATAATATCACACAATTCAATGGTTGGATTGGTTAAATTTGCCCTCTACAAAAAGTTATTGAAGGTATAACTTGACTAATTTTGACACCTGGTGTCAACGGATCCTAACCCATGTATATATATATAGTTTAGATGATAATTCTTAAATGTGAATATTGTATAAAATATTAATATGATTTTTATAAATATGATTTGATATTGTGTGAACTAAATTGTTATTAGGGATGACAATGCGGCATGGTAGGCACGGGTAGTAACCTCTTGTCACTGCCCTTGTTGAATGAAAGTACACCTCATGTTTGTCTCGTACCTGTATGAATATTTGTTAAGCGGGTATCAATGAATTTTATAAATACCTATTGGTATTCATAGGTATCCATGGATATTTATGAAAATATAAAATTAGAAAAAAAAATTAAATAAAATTAGAAACAAACAATTTTAAAACATATATTTATACTAAAATAAATAATTTTGAAATATATATTTATACTAAAAATAAATTAGAGCAACTTAATTTATATATAATTAAAGTATTTAAGTAATTCCAAACTGTGGGTACCCGCATGTCCAAGTACTTTACTACCTGCCCCTATCTCATTAATAAGTAGATAGAAAAATTTTCATTTATTTTACTAGCAGGTACCCCATTAAGGTATCGATTTTCAATCTTTAGCATATTTGACCCACAAGTACGGTTTTTTTTTTGTCATCCCTAATTGCTATAGTTATAGCCCAAATTAAAAGATGGATGTGGCAAAAATAAAATGTAAGAGATCACAAAGGGTTTTATAGCTCTCTTTTTTTTGTATCTTTGTTTGAAGTTAAGCTTCTATTAAAAAAGAAAAAAACATACCGTTTCAATATGAAAGATTTGACAACTGAGTAAAATTAATTGAACACTTTTGACTATATTTATGACCATTGAGTTTTTGTGTGAAAGATAAGTGAAAATTGCAATTTATCATGTTAAACATTATCAAATATTTCTCGATACATAATGTTTTTGGTTGATGTACATACTCTTTGATTATCATCAAATATTGAAAATTTGATACCTTATCTTGATTTAAATCTAAATAATGCAACGCATAATTGATCGTGGGTGAAAAATTACCTTAATTAATTCATTTCAAAATATATATTGATATACACATGTATATATACCCTAAATTAAAATAATCTTGAATACCTTAATTAAAACTTATATATACTAATCATTAAACTTTAATTAATTCAATTAAGAATATGTATTGGTTGTAATTTCCTTAATTAATATAATTTTGTAATTTTATCAATAAAAAATAAAAAAATTCACATTGAGAAAAATGAATTATATATAATTAAAATATTTATCTTAATTGTATATAATTCATAATTACTTTAATTATGTAATTCAAATATATATAATTATTTCAAGTAATTAGTTTAATTGTATATAATTAATAACTACTTTAATTATTCAATTTTAAAAAAATCTAACTACCTTTGTTTAAAATAATTTTATTACCATAATTAATATAATTATATAATTTTATCAATAAAAATATAAATTTTTAGCAACATTTACAATTACATTCAATGAAAAATAAATTATAAATAATAACTACATGTAATTACCTTAATCTTTTATTTTCAAATTATTCTAATTAATACTAAATCCTTTTAATTCAAATATATATAATAATTACAGGTAAACTACCTTAATTATGTATAATAATCACAATATTTTCAAATCACGATATGTGTGTGTGTGAACTGTAATTTCCATAATTAATATAATTATATATTTTTCTCAAAAAAATTGAAATTTTAACAACATTTAATAATTACAGTCAATAAAAATTAAATTATATATAATAATTACATGTAATTACCTTAAAATGTTATTTGTTTTAATTAAAACAAAAAAATTCAATTCAAATGTATATAATAATTTATGCTAATTACCTTAATTGTATATAATTAATAATTACATTAATTACTTTAATTATATAATTTAAAAAAATCTAATTACCTTTGTTAATAATAATTTTTATTATCATAATTAAAATATATATTGCCATAATTATTTTAATTAATTTGAAGCACAATATATAACAGTTATAATTACCATAATTAATATAATTATATATAATAATTATATAATATAGGCTTCAATATCTTTTAAGTTCTGCAAGTATAATTTTGCCCAATTTTAATTCTTGCAAATTTTTTAGTTAGTTTTAGATGTCTGTCCTTTTCTTAGTTTTTTTTAAGTTCTTACCATCAATTCTAGTTAATTTAGTGTTGATATAGCTAACAAAATAAAGAACATTAATTAAGATAATGAAGGATATTTTAAATTAAAATAATTAGATTAATTTTAGGTGTGTAATTCAATTAGGTAATGTGTTTATTATTTTATATAAATAAGGTAATCATATAGAATTTACTTTTATAATTTATTTATAATTTTTAATGTGTTATAAACAGTAATTTTTGTTGTTTTTAATATCACTCTTACTTTTTAATTCACTAATTTACTTTTAGCATTCTACTTTTTTTAAAAAAATTATAATTTACTTAGACGTTTGTAATTTATTTTTAGTATATTACTTTTATCTTTAGAGAAAAAATCACTGCTTGTGATATATTAAAAAAAATTATATTACAATCAATCAAAATTAATGTATTAAAATGTAAAAATAACATCAAAATAATATATTAAAAGTAAATTATTAATTGAATTACACACCTAATTTTTTTTAATTATTTTAATTTAAAATATTCTTCATTACCTTGATTATCGTAATTAATATTCTTTATTTTGTTAGTAATGTAAGCACTAAATTAACTATATTTAATGATAAGGACTAAAAAAGAACTTTGAGAAAATGTCATATATCTAAAAATAACAACAATTTTTGTAAGGACTAAAATCAGAAAGAGTCATATTTGTAGGGACTTAAAATATATTTAAGCCTATAATATATTTATCAACATTAATAATTACATTTACCAAAAAATAAATTATATATAATAATTACATGTAATTATGTTAATCTCTTATTTTTTAAATTATTTTAATTATTTGTAAAAAAATTAATTCAAATATATATAACAATTACAAGTAATTACCTTAATTGTATATAATTGTTAATTACATTAATTAATTTAATTATATGATTTTAAAAAAAACTAATTATCTTTGTTTAAAATAATTTTATTACCTTAATTAAAATATAAATTGGTCATAACATCTTAATGAATTCAAATCACAACATATATATATATATATATATATATATATATATATCATAATTGCTATAATTATGTATTTTTATCAATAAAAATATAAATTTTTAGCAACATTTTATAAAAAATAAAATATATATAATAATTACACGTAATTAATACTAAATGTGCTTATTTTCGATACAACTTTAAAGTTGAATTTTTCAATGTTTGCATTGTTGAAGTGAAGGAGTTTTCATAGAAAAATAAAATTAGATAAAAATAAGAATTAATTTTAACTAAAAAAAACTCACATAAAATTTCATGAAAACCATTTTTATGGAGTTCACTAATTTATCATCATGTAAAATATTGAAAACAAATTAAGTGAATGAATGAAATAATGTAAGTTTCAGTATACATATTTAAATGATTAGATGTCAATATAATTTATATCAAATATCACATTTATTTGTGTTAAATTTGATTTGATGTGATGCATGGATAAATTATGTGTGTTAGAGAGATTTTTTTTATTATTTTGAAAGACAATTTATATGTTAAATAAAAAAAAGATTAACAAATTAATATTTTCATTATAATTGAGTTAGAAGTTATTGAAAAACTAATGTCTTTTCCTGTATTAGGTAATATAAATAAATTATCAAATAATTAGCTACTTTGTTTTATAAGATACATATACAAAAAAGACAATTAAGAATCACGCAATTAATTGTCACAAACTCTCATCAACCCCATAAATTAGTCATCTTTTTTACTTTTTATTTATAAAAATTTTAATATTTAATAAAAATATTAATAATAAAAATAGAAATAATAATGATATCACCGTGCAATGCACGGGAATTTTATGACTATAATAAAAGAAAGTTTTTAATAATTTAGCTAGATGAAAAAATAATAATAAAAATGAAGCAATGATTTGTTTAAAAAATAATATTTTATATATTAAATTTGCATGAAAACACAATTAGTAGGTGTGAATAACCAATTTTATTTGGTATATTTTTAAAAGAGATAATCTAAAAAAGGTGGGGGGGGGGGGAGGGGAGGGAAGAGCAAAAGATAAGGATAAGATCTTTGAAGAAAATGAGAGAATCTAGGAAGATAGGAAAAGATAAGTTAGTTACTAGTAGAAGAGGATAACGGTCACTAGACTAAAAACAAGTTAAAGTTGCATGAAAACACAATTAGTAGGTGTGAATAACCAATTTTATCTGGTATATTTTTAAAAGAGATAATCTAAAAAAGGGAGGAGGGGGGAGGGGAGGGAAGAGCAAAAGATAAGGATAAGATCTTTGAAGAAAATGAGAGAATCTAGGAAGATAGGAGAAGATAAGTTAGTTACTGGTAAAAGAGGATAACGGTCACTAGACTAAAAACAAGTTAAATTTACATGAAAACACAATTAGTAGGTGTGAATAACCAATTTTATTTGGTATATTTTTAAAAGAGATAATCTAGAAAGAGGGGGGAGGGGGGAGGGAGAGCGAAAGATAAAGATAAGATCTTTGAAGAAAATGAGAGAATCTAGGAACATAGGAGAAGATAAGTTAGTTACTAGTAGAAGAGGATAACGGTCACTAGATTAAAACAAGGAGATCATGGGAGTCAGTTAAAGGTGATTAGAGTGGTTACAAAAAGATAAGTTTGTTTGCCTATTTAATATTGACATATTCACTTTTTAAGGTGAGATGTAAAAAAGGAAGAAGCAAAAAAGGCTTCCAAAGGCACTGAAGAAAAGCTCTCTCAAATACATATAATCTCTTTCACTTTCACAATTTTTTTTTCTCTCCTGCTACATACTGTCCGCACCAGCAGCAACACTACTAAGGCAAAGTAACCCAGGCGTGGAAAGCAAATCAAAAAGGACCTTCTATTTAGAGGTTCCCCCCCCCCCCCCCCCCCTTTTCACCATATCCCATGTTATACATATATAGGACACGTTTCCAGTCTTTTAATTCATTAGCTTACTATATTTTTTTTTTTATTTTTTTTCTTTCTTCTACTTTTTCTGGCTTGTTGATAATGAATGCCAATAGTATATAAGGTTCACGTTGCCCCTGTAAGCTCCCTCTCGTTTTTTTGCCACTAATTGACATTAATTCTTTATAGGCATCTCACAATTTATTTCTTCGTTTTTCTTTTCTCGTGGCTTTTCTTTTTATTTGTATATATATGTGGGTGTTAGGGTTATTATGAAATTTGTCGAATGTAATTGTCAAAAAGACATACACGAGGGTAAGTTATCAAACATGCATTTTCTTTGATAAGACTCAGATTTTATCAAAATACCCTATTCGACATAATTAGAAATAGTATGGAAGAAAGTTACTCGAAAAGCGTTTTAATCGAGGATCTCCAAGGAATTTGAGTAAAAAACCCTCATTCGAGAAAGAAGTCAAAACATGTTTGAGGAAGTATTCAAGTAATGTTCGATAAAAGATCCTAGACAAATTGGAAAGACGTATAAAGGAGATCATAATAACATTGGAAGTGGTTACTACTAGAAGACGGTTTTGTACAGGTGTCAGCATATTATTCAGAAGTTATTTACATGTTGTATACGTGTCTTGTTGTAGTAATTTTACCGTTGGATAGAATGTTTATAAATAAACGACCGTGTAGTCATTTTTCTTTGGTTCTAACCATTTACACAAATCCTGTACACCACACACGCCGCACACATGGCTACCAGTCCAAAGGAAAACATGTATGTTCTAACCTATCTTTTATTTCAATGTATTACAATTGTTTGCAATTTCTGCCTATAACTCTTTTTCCTTTTGATGACTATCTCTTCTTTCAATAACTCCTTCACAATCTAGTCCATGTTTATGTTCTTATTCAAATACTTTATAATGTCTCGAAATCATATATTTACGTATATTACAAATGAATTTAATGTTAGTTCAATTCACACTGCGAACATAACAAATTCGAGTATTATATAGAATTATTGATAAATTATGAAACACCAATCAAATTATTCTCAAGTTGAAAGTTTTAACTACTAGTTCTAATAAAAGAATCCACATTAATACTTTAGATTCTAAGTCCCATTTAAAAATATTTTTTTGTTGATTAGAATCTTCATGAGAAGTTATCTATTGAGAATCGAAACAACTTCGATTCCTTAAAACAAATTTCCATCATCAACAAATTGGCATGCCTGGTGGGACACCAATGTTGCCATAACGTTGAGAACTAGTCTTGAGAAATTTGCATGATTTTAAGAAATGGGAGAATAATGGCCAGCTCTAATGGTCCAGGTAATCTTGGGAATAATGCTAGTCAAAGGAATAGAACATCTAGCAATGACAATAATAATAATATAAATAATCTACCAATGTCGAAGGCTAATAACAATTTCGTGATAGAAAGTGTAATCACAACACAAATGGAAGGTGTAAATACTGCACAAGGAATTTTGCCTCCTTTATCAGAAGCAGGCCCTAGTCACAGTACACCTCTACAGGCAAGCTAACCTTTAGGAATGCCAGGATAAAGGTTGTAACAAACAAATATGGAATTGCCTTTTGTTCAACCCCAATCAATACCTTCGGCCCATGTGTCTGTACATTTGACGCAGCCAAGGAATAGAAATTCAAATTTATAGGGGATAAATTATACATATAATAGTGAACAATTGCAGTCAGTGGGGACAAATACTGAGGGTAATATGTTAAGAAAAAGTAATTTCTCAATTGGTGTTACCAATTAAACTTTAATGGCATTTAGACAACAAATGGATTATAGTAATCATGACATGGTGAATATGTTGACCAATCAAATGACTACAGTGTTGAATCCTATTATTCAAACTACTCACAATAGTTATCAATAGTTATCCATGTTGATGGCAAGGGTCGCAGATGCTTTAGAAAACCCCCAAGGGCAATGGTTATTAAAAAATCAAACTGCAAATCAAATTCCTGTAACTAATTTACAAATCCTGTTAATAATCGTCAAGGGTTATTTGAAAATCCTTTACAATTAATCGAAATCAAAATGTCAGAGGAAATGATCAACAAAATCCTATCTTGGTTAATAGGAACCAAAATGCTAACTAATTTTTGAATTTATTTAGACAAGGTCAACAAAAGCTTGGAGAAAATAATCTCCAAAATCAGCCAAATCCTTTGGGACAAAATATTCAAAATCCACAACAAATAAATCAAATGATTAAACAAGCACTAAGTAGGTATGGTTTTGAAAAAGGTTATTATAATCAGCCATATTTTATTTCTGCATTTCCTGATTATGTTTTACAATCTGAATTGCCAAGAGGATTTAAAGTTTCAAAATTCTCCAAATTTGTGGGAGAATTAGGGGAATCAACTGTAGAACATATTGCTCGATACCAAATAGAATGTGAGGATATAGCTTTTAATGAATATCTTCGAATGAAATATTTCCCTAATTCTTTAACGAAGAATGCATTTACTTGGTTCACTACTCTGCCCCTTAATTCGATATATAATTGGGTTCAATTGGAGAGAATTTTTCATGAACAATTCTTTAGGGGTGAAACTAGAGTGAGTTTGGTGGATTTATTGAATATTAAGAGATTTAATTTTGAATCGGTTGATGACTATTTAAATAGATTTAGGCAAATGAAATCTAGATGTTCTACTCAAATACCTGAACATGAGTTGGTTCGAATGGCTGTTGCCAGATTAGAATTTTCAATTCGAAAGAAATTAGTGAATCAACAATTGAAGGATATGGCTCAATTAGCTGATAAAATCAGAAGAATCAAACGAATAAAATTTGAAAAGGATAAAAATAAGAGGTTCGATAAAATGATTTGAAAAGATAAGGTTGCATTTGTCGAAACAAAGAAAGTGGAGGAACCTGAGATTAACTTCGATATAGATATTGAATAAGAAGACAATGAGGTTAATATAGCAGAATTGAATTCAGGACCTCCTTATGTTTGTCAATTGTTGAAACCTGAGGATAGAAATAGAATATCAAATCAAAAATATAGTTTTGATGTAACAAAGGCTGATAAAATATTTGATATCCTTTTGAAAGACAAACATATTACATTAATTGAAGGACATAAATTACCTTCTTTTGAGCAAAGAAAAGGGAAAAAGTATTGTAAGTATCATAATGTTTTTGGTCATTGGACTAATAATTGCATACGTTTTAGGGAAATGATTCAGAAAACAATAAATGATGGGAGATTGAAATTCGAGGAAAAACCAATGCAAATAGATACTGATCCTTTTCAAGTACAGACAAACTATGCAGAGCCTGTTCACATTCTTATAGTGAACACTTCGATCAAAGGAGATGAAACAAAGTCAATAAGGTCTCCAATGTTTGAGGAGAATCTGGAAAGGGCTCTGGATGAGTTTGAGAAGGTAAAAGATCAAATTTTTCCTCAAGCAAGCGATATGCTGGTAGAATTTTTACTACGTAAAAAAGATGGTAATACTGAGGTTATGCTATGTCCTAGATGCAGTATTGTTTTCGACAGGTTTGCTGCGAAAGCTTTTGAGACATCTAATGTCCAGAAGCAATACTAGTTTAACAAGCCTGATGTTGAAAGATTGAAGGGAAAGCAAAATATTAATATGTCTGTTGTCTAGAAACCTGTGAATAATTTCCAAGGAAATGCAACCTATGTACCAAATGCTCGAGTTCCATTGAACAAATGGTTCCGACAAGGTTATCCACCTGGAAGTGCAAAAGCAAGACCTCTTGAATTTGGTGATGTTATGTCCAAGATTGGTGGGACTTCAGGATCAAAGCCTCAAGTATCCTATCCTTACCCTCAAAATATTTAAAAATCTAACTTTTTCAGGGGCCCTTGGGAGAATAGGAACATGACAAAGACCCAATGGATCAGAAACCAGAGGTTTAGGAAGGCTGCTTTTGAGAATCAACCTATAAGTGAAACTATGAAGGGACATTGCATGAAGACCGTTAAAGATTGACTTAATGTCGAAAATGAGGAAGACTTGATAATAAATTGTTTTGAGTTTGGATTCAAAGATTCTTTGGAGGACATATGTGTAGTAGTTTCGATGCTTCCAGTTGAATTTGCTCAACAATTCGAGGAATGCCAAGCAATAAAAGATTTTATGAGGGAGGATTATTTCGAGGATTCTGCAATTGAGCTAAAGGCTATATGGGTCAATCAAGTTTCATGTATTGTGCCAAGGTATATTGCTGCGGTGTTTAATGAAAGCACATTTAAAGCCTTTGGTCCTTACAGTGATAATTGAGGGACAGAAAATTGACAAGGTTCTAATAGATGGAGAAGCGGTGATAAATATATTGCCAAAAACAATGTTGAAAAGATTTGGAAAGTCAATAGAGGATTTGATTCCATATAACATTGTGGTTTCAGATTTTAGTGGAAAATCCTTGAAATCTGATGGAATAATAGCTTTAGATGTCATAGTTGGTAGTCGAAAATCCTTTAATGTTCTTTTGGGAAGAGAATGGATACATGACATGGGAGCAATACCTTCTACTGTTCATCAAAAGTTATTCTTTTGGAACGAAGAAGGCCATTTGGAAGTGGTTGAAGTGGATCATAGCTCATATGAGGCGTATGCTTCATTTGCAAACCAGCAAGACAAGACTTTGGCTATTACAACCCTTTTTGAAATAGATGATTAATATTATGTGAATCAAAAGGAGAAGGACAAGTTTTTCTGGTGGAATTCGGATGAAGGATTCATGATAACTCAAAAGGCCGAAGATGATTCGGCCATAGTCGAATGATGGATGATCAAAATATTTATTCAAGCTTTTAGCTCGAATATCGCCCTACGTGGCCGAAAATAAAGCAAACGTTTTAGTCTTTGAAGCAGGCTCGAGTGGAATGGCTGAGATTGTTGGAAGTGAAAATGTGAAAGATGTTGAAATTGATGTTTGTGACAAAAACAATGAAACGACTTTAGAGGCCATATATAAAGAAAAATTAAATTCGACAGAAATTGCCGAAAATTGCAAAAGAAAAGAATTATAGGGAAAAGAGTCTTTGAAAAGTCAAGAATGGATGTTGGAAAATGAATCAGAATATCAGAAACTAGATTGTATATATGATGATGCTTCTCTAGGCTTCGAGAGAATTACATCTCCAAAGATGAAAATGGAGGCGTAGGATCCTTTTGAGAAAATTAATTTGGGAGATGAATTAAATCGAAAGCCAACTTACATAAGTAAATTGTTGGACAAGAATCTGCATAGCTAGATTATTGAACTATTAAAAGAGTACAAGGATTGTTTTGCACGGGATTATAACGAGATGCCAGGTTTGAGTCGAGAACTAGTCGAACATAAATTGCCTATTCAACAAGACAAAAGGCCAGTTAAACAAGCTTCTCGAAGATTTGCACCAGAAGTAGTTTCGAAGATAAAAGAGGAGACCGAAAGGCTACTGAAGGCCAAATTTATAAGAATAGCCAGGTATGTTGATTAGATTTCACATGTTGTTCTTGCTATTAAAAAGAATGGTAAAACACGTGTATGCATAGATTTTCGAGATTTAAACTCAGCCACTCCTAAAGATGAATACCCAATGCCTATTGCTGATATGTTAGTCGATTTAGCAACAGGAAATGAAATTTTAAGTTTATTAGATGGGTATTCAGGTTATAATCAAATATATATAGCAGAACAAGATATCTCGACAATAGCTTTTCGATGTCCAGGATCTTTAGGCACTTATGAGTGGATTGTAATGCCTTTTGGATTAAAAAATGCTGGTGCAACATATCAAAGGGCAATGAATCTTATTTTTCATGACTTGATAGGAAAATTTATGCAAGTTTATATTGATGATATTATTGTTAAATTTGAATTGAAAAGCGATCATTTAAACCGTTTAAGACGGTCATTTGAAAGAATGAGAAAACATGGTTTAAAGATGAATCCTATTAAGTGTGCTTTTGGTGTGTCTACAGGAGAATTTTTAGGTTTCGTTGTCCATCAAAAGGGCATCGAGATAGACAGGAACAAAGCTAAAGCTGTTTTTGAAACAGTATATCCTTGAAATAAGAAATAACTTCAATCATTATTAGGTACAGTAAATTTTCCTCGAAGATTTATTTTTAATTTATCTGGAAAACTAAAGTGTTTTCTCAATTACTTAGACTAAAAAATGAAGCTAAATTTAGATGGGAGAAGCACCATGAAGATGCTTTCGAGGAGATCAAGAGATACTTGGCTATTCCACCAGTTATGGTTCCACCAATAAAAGGTCAAATGTTAAAGTTGTATATTTTTGCATCAGAATTAACAATAGCCAGTATGTTGGTCCAAGATGACGAGAATGGTGTTGAAAGGGCTATTTATTAGTTGAGTCAAATGTTAAATGATGCTGAAATTAGATATGTTCCGATAGAGAAATTGTGTCTTTGTTTATATTTCTCTCGTACAAAATTGAGATATTACATTAGACCTTTCGACGTACTTGTGCTTTCTAGAAATAATATAATAAAGTTCATGTTGTCCAAGTCTATCTTGCATAATCGAGTTGGAAAATGGGCTTTAGCTCTTACAGAATTTTCTCTAAGTTTTGCTCCTTTGAAAGCAATTAAAGGTCAAATAGTTGCTAATTTTATGGCTGATCATACTCTTGTTAATATTGAAGAATTTTATATAGGAGTGAAACCCTGGACACTTTATTTTGATGGTTCGAAACATGTTAATGGTTTAGGAGTTGGTATTATTATTATTTCTCCTGATTACATGCCTACCAAATTAATGTTTGAAATAAAGCCCCTTGTTCGAATAATGAAGTAGAATGTGAAGCTTTAATAGTTAGATTGGAAACTCTAATTGTGCTAGGAGCTAAGAATGTTTTAATTTGAGGGGATTCTCAATTAGTTATTAAACAACTAACTCAAGAGTACAGATGTATTAGTGCGAATTTAATTAAGTATTTTGCTCGAGCAATCCTACTACTAACACATGTTTGATGAAGTTACATTCGAACATGTTTCTCGAATCGAAAATAGCGAAGCGAATGACTTAGCACAAATTGCTTCAGGATAAAAGTTAACTAAATAGAAATTCGAATCATTGATTAGTGTAAGAAATAAGCTACTAGATGTGTTTGAGGAATTTAATGTTAATATCTTGATTGTTAGCAATAGAAGAAAACCATTATTTGACTATTTGAAAAATCCCAATGCGCCTGTTGATCGAAAGATTAAATATAGAGCTCTTAGTTATGCTATTTTGGGTGATGAATTGTATAAGAAAGGAATAGATGGTACTTTGCTTCGTTGTTTGGGTGAAGTTGAAACTTATATTGCCTTGGTAGAAGTTCACGAAGGCATTTGTGGATCCCATCAAGTTGGAGAGAAAATGAAATGGCTTTTATTTCGACAAGGATATTGTTGGCCTACAATTTTAAAAGATTGTATAAAATATGCTAAATCTTGTGAAGAATGTCAAAAGCATGGCCCAATTCAACAAGTTTATACAAGTGAATTGCATTCGATTATTAAACCTTGGCCATTTCGAGGATGGGCAATGGATTTAATAGGACAAATTCATCCTCCTTCATCAAAGGGGCATAAATACATTCTAGTTTCAGTTGATTATTTTACCAAATGGGTTGAAGTAATTGCCTTAAAAGATGTTGATCAAAATGACATAATTAATTTTATTAAGGAATATATTATTCATCAATTTGGCATTCCAGAAACTATTACAACGAACCAAGGAATTGTTTTTACTGGTCGAAAAATTGTTCAATATGCTGAATCGAGAGGTATTAAATTAATAACTTCAACTCCTTACTATTGTTGGAACCAAAGACGTAGAAGCGTCTAAACCCTCAAAGTTTTGAAGATAACAAACTTATTAATGTTCAAGTTTCTGCCTAAGGACTAATCCTGTCACAGCAAACAAGCTACCTTTATATGGACCGTCCAGTAAACGTGCTAGAAAAGATCGTCTAGAAGACGCGCTAAAGAAGACCGTCCAGAAGACATAATAAAGAAGATCGTCCAGTAGACGTGTTAAAGAAGACTATCCAGTGAACAAACCGAAGATGACTGTCCGAAGCAAAATCTGTCTCGTGAACAAGTTTAAACATCAGACGCAAGCTTCCAACGACAAATTTTTAAACGGCTAAGTTTTATTTGAACGTCCAATTTACTTATGATAATTTTCCTCAAAACTAACATATTACCACTCTTATGATCTAACGTTCAAATTGTTTGAAGTATTAAATGTAATCAGATTCTTTCTAGTGCAAAGGCGCAACAAAACGGATAAAGTAAGCCAACTTATCAAGCTGTCATGCCGAATGAAGAATGTTTAGAAAAGCAGACCAATAGCATAGTCTTGACCTTTTCGTTTTAGTGCAAGTCTAAAAGCTGCCACGCCTGATCTTTCTGAAAGCATAGTTTACACGCCCCTCCTTGCATAACAAAGTCAAGTCTTCACAATGGATCTTTTTCCTTGAAGACTATATATATGCACCAAGGAAGAGACGAAACGACTAGAGAACTACGACACATGCTACTTGTGAAAATCTTAGTGAGCATTAAAAATCTTCTGTACATTTTGCTAGAACCGTCCAGTGGACGATAGTGAAAAAGCTCTGTAAAATATTTTGAGTATTTGAGCTTAATCTTTCAAATCCTCACTACATGAGTTGATACCTTTGTATAAACACTTGTTTATGTTGTGAAAGCCTGGAGAGGCTTAGTGTAAAAGAATACTTGGGTTAAGCAATCTAGGGTGATTGCCTTGTAAAGCCTGAAGAGGCCGCGAACAATACTTGTAACCAAAGGTTGGTTAGCGGATACCTTCTAGGTGAAGGGACTGGACGTAGCTCAGGTTGAGTGAACCAGTATAAAAATTCTCTGTGTTATCTTTCTCTTTATCCCTTAGCTTGAAAACGCTTTTGAACTTATTTATTTGTATTAAAAGTTTTAAACGCACAATTCAACCCCCCCTTCTTGTGCGTTTTTTCTATTTCAACTATGCCCAAGCAAATGGTCAAGTCGAAGCCATAAATAAGATTTTGATAAATTTGATTAAAAAACATGTTGATAGAAAACCAAGAAGTTGGCATGAAACTTTGAGTCAAATTTTGTGGGCTTATCGAAATTCACCAAAAGGAGCGACAGGGTTAACACCTTTTCGATTAGTTTACGGTCATGAAGTTGTTTTGCCAATTGAGATTAATTTACAATCAATATGAATTCAAAGGCAAAATGAGTTACCCGGTCAAGATCATTAGAATCTTATGTTCGACAAATTGAATAATCTAGATGATGAAAGGTTGGTTGCTTTAGAGAATATAATTCGACAAAAAGAAAGGATTGCTCGATTTTATAATAAGAAGGTAAAAAATAAATCCTTTCAAGTTGGAGACTTGGTTTGGAAAGTAATTTAACCAATTGATAAGAAATCAAGAACTTATGGTAAATGGTTGTTGAATTGGGATGGACCATATATTATCGAAAAGGTATATTCCAATAACGCTTATTCGATTTGAGAAGTTAATACAGGAAGTCGAATTATGTCAATTAATGGAAAATATCTAAAGCAATATAACCCAACAATTAGTGAAATTAAAATACCATTTCATTAAAAATAATAATCATGTACAGAAGTGTCTTTTCGATATATAAAAAAAGAGGGAGAAAAGAAAAATTGCTTTTTCAGGGGAGTTTCTCTTTTAGTTTTCTATGACGCCTGTTTAAGTCTCAAAATTTTGTTGAGAGCTTAGAATGCTTATCTTCTAAAGACATCTTCTTCGAGAGTTGGCTTTTTAAAGATTGAGCAATTAGTTTCGCAAAAGCCATTGTTTCATTCTGACTCTTCCTGATGTTATCTTTGGCGTCGATTATTTCTTTCTGTTTTTTCTGATTCTCGCCAAGAGCCTTTTGGATTTGCTCGAGCTGTTTTTCCAAATCTTTTTCTTTGATCTTCAAATTATTCAGAGATGGATCAAGTTTGGCAAAGTCCTTTTTAAGACTTTCGACTAATGTTTTGGTTTTTTCAAGTTGAGATCGATCTTCTTTAGTTTCGTTCTCAATCATTTCTATAGTGTCCAAACATTGTTGATCATCTTTTTGGACTTTGTGTAGCGTTGAAAATGTCCAAAAATTGCTCCATCACATCTCTTTGGTCATTAGAGAATTCATTATCAAAGAATCCAAGCTTCTCGAGAGTAGCTTCCAATAGTCTGCTTTTGCTAAATTGGTGAGTAGGTCTTCATCGAAAGCCAGACTTACGAAGTAATTAAATGCTTGTTGGAAGGCTTCTTTATTATCAAGCTTGTTTTGGCTAGCTTTAGAAACTTTGGAAGAGACATAATGGCTGCTCGACCATTTTGTAAGAATGTCCAAAATGTCTTCTTCCTCTTCCAGCCCTTCTAACTCCAATACAGGAGGATCATCAGCAACTTGGTAACTAGAAGATTTGCTAGCAATAGCTGCAGGAGTTGGCTCTAGCAATTTTTCTTTTTCTTTTTCTTGTTTGAACTTTTTAGGAGTGGTAGTTTGTTCTTCACGGGATTCCTCGTTTGGAACAACAAGGTTAGGTTGGTCGAAATCTATTGGATCGTTATGTTCAGGTTCGCTCGAAACTTCCTCCTCTTCGACTAGAATAACTCCCTTATGTTGATTAGCTATTTTTTCCAAAGGGGAGGATTTACTTTGGCTTGCAGATCCTTTGTCTTGAGGTTCAGAAGTCTCGAGATGAACAAAAATATCTTTCGACGAACCTTGTCTTAAAAAGAAATCGAAGTAAGATTAGTGTGAATGATTCGAAAAAAGAAATATAATGTATACATGGTTAGGAAAGGTCAAGTTATGCACCTATTTCTATTGGATTTTTTCTTTGAAGAGTCGACCTGGCTGGAAACACAAGGTGTTAGAAGAATACTTATGATTGACAAATAATAATACATCAAGCAAGGTATGATTTTAGCATGCTTGTTTCGATAGATTCCGATAGAGGCTCACGAGAAGAAGAAACATCTACCACATCCAAATCCTACAAGTAATTTAACCAAGATTTGTCTCGATTAACACTATCACAAGATTTTTGATCAGAAGTTTGACCACATAGGCTAATTTTAGATCTTGTATGGTATATCCTTATTGGTACTGCCTAAAACATTTGGCTAAGTTTACATAGTGATGGAAAGGAAATTTTACATTGTAATCAATGTAAAAATTACCTTAGTTTTCTTCTTTTTAGTAGGAGACTTTTGTACATGAGGGATGTCCTCCTCAGACTCATTAGTAGTAGCTTTTTCGATTATTTTTTCAATTGGGTTGACCTATTGATGAAAATGACACGTTAAAAATGATATTAATATAAAAATATTATCAAAGTAAAAGTACCTAAGTATGAGTCGAAACAGGTTTAGATACATCAGTTGTTTTTTCTGACAGTG
This sequence comes from Spatholobus suberectus, assembly GCA_004329165.1. Classification (NCBI taxonomy): domain Eukaryota; kingdom Viridiplantae; phylum Streptophyta; class Magnoliopsida; order Fabales; family Fabaceae; genus Spatholobus; species Spatholobus suberectus. Next base: position 73,135,950 of record CM014729.1, read on the forward strand.
CAAAAGTGGATTTTGAAGTTGTCTCTTTGATAATTGACACCCCTGTGATCTAATCAATCATAAATTCACAGTTAATCAAATCAAAGAAAAATAGAAAGGTGGAAATGCACTATAAATTTGAAATACTTACTGTCTTCTTTGAAGAAGCTCCACTTACAACTTCTTGTTTCGATTTCTTTCTTGCAATTGATTTAGTGGTCCCCGTGTTCGAAGAAGCCTAACATCAAAATGAATATTAGTCGAAAGATAATTTTTAAAAGACAAGAAATTACAATGCTTACTTTTTTAAGGACCACAGTATGTATTTTGCTCGAAGCTTTTCTTTTCTTTGTTTTCATAGGCTGGGAGTCTTCGTCTCCACCCTCCTATTGTTTTGTTATCACTGGAACAAGTTTCTTTATAGCTGTGAAAAGAAAGTCAAAAATAAATAAGATAATATTGAAATGGTACAATTCAATAATTAAATATCAAGTTTCTTACCGATTCCTGTTTTTGTCAACAATTTGACATCTTTTATATCATAGTGCAGCCAGTAGGGAGGTTAAGGGAAATCATCGACGTAACATTTAGCAAAAGTGGCTCGTTCATTTTTTGGAATCCTTTCATGTCTAAAAATGGTAAGAAGACTATGAAGTTCTTGAGCCTAAATAGGATACCTTAAATCTTTAGCTACGCCAAAGGGGGCAGTAGGCAAATGAGGTAAGTTATTGGGGCAATACTTTTTGAAGTCAGTTTTGCCTAAGGGACTAATAGTTTTTCGATTAGCTCTATTTTTCACGATTTTTTCCCTTAAGGTTGAGGCTGCCTCTCTGATAGTTAAAGAGATGTCATTTGGATGATAACAGGTATGGTAGAAATTCTCGAATTTTATAATCTTTGATTTGAGACTCCATTTACCTTTATTTTGTTCTAGTTCCTGCAAAGATGCAAAATTTGTGGTTATTTTCTCGAAACAATGTGCTGATGAAACTGCTTGAGGAGCATAATAACCCTGCCACCATTCATCAAAAGGTTGAATAGAAAGGAAACAGTTCTTGAAAGGAATCGGGTTAAATTTGGGCAATCTTTTCTTCCAACCTCCTTCCAATGTGGGGTCGATTAAATCCTCTTGACCAGCTAAAGAGTTTGGTTCATGCCTCTTTTTGAATAATGGAATTGGAGAAAGCTGGCATAAACCAAATTGTCGGGCAAAAAGCTATGGCTAATAGGCATGGAATCGAATGTCTCTTGACTAGAAGCTAGTAAAAATAACATCTCGAGTTAAGAAAGCTTTCCAAATTTTGACCAATTCCAACTGGAGACCAAGATTCTCACAAGGAAATCCTATTTTAAGCCAACTAGGACCAATCAAATCTTGTCTAATAAAAGGCACTAAATTTTCATCAAATTCTTGAAAACTTAGAAAATTTTCAAGATATCTTTTGAAATGCTTGAGCATAACTTTCTTCTTATGACTGGGGGTCAGATAAGTCAGTCTTGCTCCTTTGATAGGTTGGTTAGTTGGCTTTCCTGAAAGTTGTATTCTTTTTTCGAGAATAGCATTTAGCCAAAGCTGCATCAACTAAAGTGGTCCAGCAATATTCTTCAATTGTTTAGGCTTTTTCAGCAATTTGACTACCTCATCCATCGCAGTATAAAGAGAAGCCAACAACAATTTGCTTAAACAAATATTCTTGCCAAGATGAAGGGCTTGTGCAAGATTGAAATAGTATTTTGGCACTTGTAGTGATCGAGTGCAAAATACATGTGAAGCCAACCAGTAGAGAAGGAAAGCAAGATGCTCGTTATCATCTATAGGGGCAAGTTTTTCCCCTGTGTTCGAGAATATAGGAATTATAGGTCTTTAGATCCCAATTCACTAGAACGCTTTCGATATCTATTTCATCTTTAAATAAATTCAGCCTATAGGACAAGCCAGTAGGTTTCAAACCAGTTATCACGGCTATGTCAAGAAGAGTAGGGCTAACGAATCCACAAGGGAATTCGAAAGCATGACAACTGCTATTCCATAATTGAAAAGAAGCAATGAGCATAGGAATATCAAGCTTAGAAACATATAAACAACTCAATTGAATAAAATCATATATTCCCAATTTTTTCCAAACGGCTTGCTTAGCCTCCTCTACCCTATCTAACCAGCGGAAGTAGGTTTTTCTCAAAATTGAAGGCGAAGCCCTAAACACTTTAGTAGGCTCCCTAATAAAATTCGCTCTTATGGTTTCACCATAAATCAGAGGTTTGTCTTGATCAGACGTAGGAAGAAACAAAGAAACCTTTTCTTGGGAAATATGGGGGTTGTACGACCCCAGAAAGGCAAGGTTTTGAGAACCTATAGAAAAAGGAATAAATACCTGTGAAGCCCAAATTTTCATACTTTCTTCCTCGTAGAAAGGAATTGGAACGAACTTCTTCTCGTCTATCTGGAGAAGCTCTCCACCCTTTATAGCCATAGGGACAAGAGACTTGTGCGCAGAAGATGTTGCAACCTTTTGTGAAGAAGACGCCATTGCTAATGATGGTAAGAAAGGACGCTTGAAACTTGGAAGAATCTTGGAACTTTTATAAAGAAGGAAGACGCTGAGAGTAAGAAAACTCAAAGATAAAAGGTAAAAAAAATGATGGAAGGGTTTATGGTGTCTTATATAGGGGTTTTGAGTGAGTGGGAAATTAATACCCGTTTTAAAAGTTTAAATGATTATCTTTAAACTTATCAAATCCCCAAAGATACCGCTGTAAAATCATGATGAGGTATTGGGAAACCAAATTTTACGCTGCACAATGTGATATTAACGGTTACATCTTTAGCACGTTATCATAATGAGAAGTAGAAGACTTTATTACCCCTTATGTAAATCAATCGTCAATTGTCAGGTTGAAAGTACAAATTAAAAATCATTAAGTTATAAAAATACATTTGCTTTCGACTAATTTCAAGCAAAGTATTTTTAGGGGGCATTTGTTAAGGTTATTATGAAATTTGTCGAATGTAATTGTTGGAAAGACATATACGAGGGTAAGTTATCAAACACGCATTTTCTTCGATGAGACTCGGATTTTATCGAAATACCCTATTCAACATAATTAGAAATAGTACACAAGAAAGTTACTCGAAAAGTGTTTTAATCGAGGATCTCCAAGGAATTTGAGTAAAAATCCCTCATTCAAGAAAGAAGTTAAAACATGTTCGAGGAAGTATTCAAGTCATGTTCGACAAAAGACCCTAGACAAATCAGAAAGACGTACAAAGGAAATCATAATAACGTTGGAAGCAGTTACTATTAGAAGACGGTTTTGTACAGGTGTTAGCATATTATTCAGAAGTTATTCACATGTTGTATACGTGTCTTGTTGTAGTAATTTTACCGTTGGATAGAATGTCTATAAATAAACGACTATGTAGTCATTTTTCTTTGGTTCTGACCATTTACACAAATCCTGTACACTGCACACACCGCACACATGGCTACCGGGCCAAAGGAAAATGTGTATGTTATAACCCATCTTTTATTTCAATGTATTACAATTGTTTGCAAATTTTGCCTATAACTCTTTCTCCTTTTGATGACTATCTCTTCTTTCAATAACTCCTTCACAACCTAGTCCATGTTTATGTTCTTATTCAAATACTTTATAATATCTCGAAATCATATATTTACGTATATTACAAATGAATTTAACATTAGTTCAATTTGTATTGTGAACATAACAAATTCGAGTATTATATAGAATTACTGATAAATTATGAAACACCAATCAAATTATTCTCAAGTTGAAAGTTTTAACTGTTAGTTCTAATAAAGAATCCACATTAATACTTTAGATTCTAAGTCCCATTTAAAAATCTTTATTTGTTGATTAGAATCTTTGTGAGAAATTATTTATCGAGAATCGAAACAACTTCGATTCCTCAAAACAAATTTCCACCATCAACAGTGGTGATTTGTACATTTCTCTTTAATGTAAGATTAGTATATTAGGATATTAAAAGGGTTTGTTTTAGCTTTAGGTTTTTTAAAAAAAAAACATTAAAAGGTCTTGGCTTTAGTTCTAAGGATATATATGTTGCGATCATTATATTTACTAATTTCATTTTTTTTCAAAAGTGATAGATATGATTCATTGCAAAATAAAAAAAAGGTTCTGTCTTAACTTTTTTTATTATTCATTTTTATAGTATTTGTGGTTCTAAATAAAAACAATAATTTTAACTCATGCAATGATTTGTGACATTAATTGAGTAGTAATTTTATCTTTAATGTTATTTAAATCATAAGAGTTTATAAAATAGTCATTCGCTAACGTAAACTCTTGTGCATGAAAGTTATTTTCTTTTGACAAAATGTTCAAAAAATAAATTTCATTCAAATATGCAACAACCAATAGCCTTACTTGAATAGCATTCTATCTTTAACGTTATTCGAGTTGTGAGGGTTTAATGACCAGCCATTTGCTAGCGTAAATCATTGCGCAAGAGTTTTCTTTTAGATAAAATTCAAAAAATTCTTTTTTCAAAATAAAAATAAGAATATCTTTTTGGATTTTCATTACCATAAAGATAAAAGATAAAAGTCCTAAAAAAGGTATCTTTTCAAAATTTAGTTTAAGGTTCTTTCTTTCTTTTTTTAAAAATAAAAGAAATAAAAAAATCAAATTTCTTCTTATCTTTGGAAATAAAAATAAAAATCTCAAAAAAAATATATTTGTTCTTGTTTTTTATATTAGGATAAAATAAATATTTATAAAGTTATATAGTTTTGCGTAATTAATTAGAGGTACTGTTTTTGTTAATAGGCGTTGTAAGGTGCTAATATCTTCCCTACACATAATTGACTCCGAACCTAACTTTGGTTTCAAAGACCATTTATTTTTACGGTTTTTGAATATTTTTTCCCTCGATAAAATTTTGGTGGCGACTCCATTTAAAAATCATTTTTGCACCGTCTCCTTCGTGGCCCTGGTTACGACAGTAGATCTACAAAGAATTGTCCCCATTCCAAATTCTATTTTAATTTTTAATTTAGTATATTTACTAAAGAAAATGTTGTGGAACATATTAATTTTAAAAAATCAATGTCATTAATTAACATCTAATTGCTTGTTGATGATATAAATGCTTAACAGTAGAATTGACGCTTGACTATTTAAAATTCAAAATTCATACTTCCCAAAGATTTTATTTAAAAATTAAGAATGGTATATCAATGAACAAACCTTTTTCATATGAGAGTTAGACGTGCAAACTATAACCATTAAACCTAAACTTGAACAATAAAGATCACTATATAAAATTAACTTTTTAATCTTAACTATTTAAGTATGATTTTATAGCTCATCTGGTATGAGTAATTGTTACTATTAGATGTTAAAATTATTAAATAAAATATATTAATCTTTAATAGACAATTTATATTTTATTCCATCAATTCTTCAAGATATTTTGCATTAATTTAAGAATATTCAATATTTTCTCTTGTATGCTTATTATAATTCATCTTTAATTGACTTTTATTGTTTCAAATATTAAGAGAATAAATTTATCTATTTTGTTTAAAAAATAATTACAATATAACTAATATATAAATCAAATTATTAATAGATTTAAATTGGAAATATAGATATAAAAATTTATATTTAATTATTATAACAATGAATTAAAAAAACTATTAAAACACAAACAATTTGGAGTCTAAATTTAAATATATGGGAAAAGATAGAAAAAAAACACATAAATTAATTTTAATATGTTATCAAGTAATTAAATATAAATTAATTAGGTTAAAAATTCAATTTTTCTTAGATAAAAAAATTCTTTAATGAATTCGGGTGAGAAGAAACTTTAAAGGGAAAAATATATTCATATCAAAATTAATAAAAGAATAAATTAGAGGAAGATAAAAAATTATAATTTTATAATAGATCATTTTTATAGATTATGAATTTAATAATAGTTACTTAAGATGAATTTATAGAAAACATATATCCCTTGTTTCTTCATTACAGATGCATCATAATTTTCATTTATGTTTGACTTTGTTATATCTTTTGATTCCATTTGATGAAGCTTTTCGTCAAGACTCTCTAACTTCATCTTGTAACTTTGTGATATTTTGAGTCATAACTTTCTTAACAATGGTTGCTTTGTTCAAAGAGGATTCATAAGCATTATCCATTCCATTGGCAACTTAATTACCTGAAATTTGTAAAAACATGTGATAAAAAATAGTTTCTCCAACTACAACATAATAACATATGATATAGAATGGAAAGTGAATTAATATAAAATCAAAAGGATAGACTCATCATTTCAGTCATTTGGAAGTCGTTGTTTTCTAATAAACAAATATTGATCTTCCTTAGCTTATTATTTGGCAAAATAGTATCTACAAAATGGGAGAAAATTAGAAATCAAGAATCATAAAATTATAAAATACAAATATAAATAATATGTAAAACAAATGCTGACCTTTCTTCTCAAAGAGCTTATTCTGGATACTCAAATCGTGGCTGCAAAAAAAAAATATAAAATTAGCAGATTTGTACCGATTTTCAATGGAAGAAAAAAAAACAAAGTAGTGCAAAGAAAGAAGTCATTTTTCAATTGAAGAAAGACAATCAATAGATTTGTAGTGATTTGTAGAAAAAAAATGAGGAAAAATAATTTATAAACAATGTTTATTATTAAAAAAGTTGTAACTTTGCTTACCTATAAGGAAGGCATTCTCAAACCAAACACTCTACCTTTTAATTTTTCACATGATGTTTTTCTTTCTTTGAAAAAAAGAGTGTAGAATGAAGGTTGAAGGGAAAAAAAGAAAGAAAAACCATGGTGTCAATTTGCAATTGTGGAAAGGTGTTTGGTGCTTTTATTCCCTCATTGAACAACTAAAAGGCAAAAACCATCATTTCAAAATTACTTTTGTAATAATAATTATTATATTTTGAAATTGGAATTTCATAAAAAGGAAAATTAAGGGCAAAATTACTGTTTCAAAATTACCTTTACAACAATAATTATTACATTTTGAATTTGAAATTTGATAAAAAAAAGGAAATTGTACATATTACATAACTTGTGCAAAAACAATTAATTCTAATTGTTAAATGGTACAATGCTATTCACAGTCAAGCAATAATTGATTTCGTGAATAATTTTGTATTATATCATCAAATTAATTATAGTGTCATCAATCTTTATATACTGATTTGTGTGAAAATGAATGTGAGCCCGACACCTAAGCAAAAAATAGAAGGAAGCATTATCGTGAAGTCAACTGGGATAATATTTTATGTGAAATTGCTCCAAAGATCGACACATGGAAGTTTCCTATTTGAGATTATTTTATTTTGTATATACTATAGATACCTTGAGGGATTAGTCCTTAACTCTCGACAGGGTAATAGTTTGGGTTCACCCAAAAAAGAATACTAATGAATTTCACTAGCTTAGATTGAATTTATCTCATTCTTAAAAATAATCTTAATGAAAGAGTAAAGATGTCAAGCATAGAATATGCAATCAATAAATTTAAAAACGATTTTCTAAGGTGTGTAATTTGGCACAAGATAAGAGTAATTAACTACTCACTTTTAACTAATTTAGATCAGGTTTTATTAATGATTCTTTTAAGATAATAATTATATCTTTCTTATTTGTTGAATAGATTCACTTCCTGTAATATCTCTTTTTCGACAAAATAATAATATAATTAATTAGTGGACAAAGCCTATCTAAAGCACACTCATTGTGCTGCATAAGCAACGAGTGGATAAAGTGTATTTGTGTTGTTTTGGAAACTCTGGGTATGGCTCTAATTACAATCAGGAATGAGTTTCTGTGAGTGTTTTTTTTATTTGCATTATTCTTCAATTGAGTGTGATCAATGTTGTTAGTGATGAGAAGCTTGACCAAGAAAAGTTTCGAGGTGATTGTCGATTTGGACGTGGACCATGATATAGGGGTTGGATAGGTCATCGTGGTTGTGATGACAAAATGGAGAAGGAAGAGGCATTGGTGGTGGTGGTGTTGGAGGTAGGGTAGGTAATGGTGGAGGTTTTGATGTTGGAGGAGGTATAGGTGGTGGAGTTGGGGGAGGCATTGGTGGTGGAGTGGAAATGGATTGGGTGATGGCTCAAGACATGGTGGAGGCTTTGGAGTTGGCGGTGGTGTTGGTGGTTTGGATGGAGGTTCAAGCCATGGATGGTGTGGAAAGAGTGATATTATAGGAAGTGAATCTATTAAATAAAGAAAGAGATAATTAATATTTTGAAAGAATCATTAGCAATATATTGATCTAATTTAGTTATAAGTGAGTAATTAAGTACTCTTATCCTATGCAACACTACACACATTAGAAAAATCTATTTAAAAATACTAAATAGGAGAAAGAATAATAATGTGAAACCTTATACAAGGGTTTTAATACTTCATTCTTAGTTTGCTAATGTTAAATATGTTAATGTTGCGAAGTATAATGTCAACATTTTATAACCATAGGGGGTTGGTTGAGTAAAGCAAGACAAGGTCTTGCATTTGATAAGTTATAGGTTCAATCCCTCACTCATCTTTTTGAGATAAAGTAAATGTAAATACTTTTGTAAGTAAATATAACCCATTGGTTAAGCACCATTAACTCTTGATTCATCAACACTTTCTCCATCATTTGTACTCATTCGTACCATTTTCTCTCAAATATCTTCTTCTACTTCATCAAAACCATCTTACTATCTTCAAATTGAACCTCTTTTACATATTCATAAGTGTGTTGTCTTTGTTTATGTGAGTACCTTCACTTCCATAGACTCCATTACACCTTGTTATCTTTGTTAGTTTCAGTGCAATCTACTATGGGTGTCACTTCACCAATATCCACACTTTTACCTTTGACCTATCTAATACATTAGCATTCCCTCCATTTGCACAACCTTCATTACTGACATTAGTTAACAAACCCAATTCTTTTATAGCAGTGGCTTCATGTATTGTTACGTGATCAACACATATATCAACTTCATTATTGGTTGTAATAGCATAATTCCATTACTTTAGTGTATCCTTATCTCCATATAACTCCTTTAAGCTTCTTTAAAATCCTTTTTTTTTTTGTTTCCACTACATTTGGAAATCCCCCCTATGACCCAAGTTTTTCACCAAACCAATACCTTAAGAAAAGGACCAAGTATTCATGTCCAAAAGTTATGAAAAGTATGTACCTTTACCTCCTTGTAGTGCAAATGGGGTTCTTTCAAAAAATAACCCCTATGATGAAACACAACTGAAAAACATATCGCTTACTAAAAACAAAGCAAATTAGATTAAAGAAAAAAAAATCTCAATAACACTAATGAATGCAAAATTTAATTCAAAACAAAAGCACATGCTTTCACTGTTCCATAAAGATAAAGAAAGACAAAAGAAGTAATAGAAAAATACTAATCGCACATGTTTTTAATACACATACCAACCACAACAAATGCACAACCATAAAATATTCCTACAACCCATAAAAAGGAGCACAAAATCATATAACGGTCCACAAACTATCGCCTTCACTTGTAGTTTCTCATACTCTGTCACTCAAATCATCAATTGGACAAGCATAAGAACAAGGAAGATTCTCCATTAAAGTTTTCTAAGTGCAAATTAAAAAGGCAAAAGGTAGAAAATGAGAGGATCATTCATCTATCTTTTTATTTTCTTTTCCTAATTATGAAAACAAATTAAAAAAAATAATAAAACATTAAAATATTGTTAAACACATGATTAATAAAACAAATAAATCACTAAAACGAATATAATAATATGACAATGAAGTGGTGTATCAAGTCATGTCCACCTCAAAAACCTTCTTAACATGGCATATGTTGATTTGGCAAGTTGGCGAGCTACGTCAACAAATAACAAAACCCACTTTATTGAGATTAAAAGTGAAGACAATTTTTTTTAAAGACTGATTGGTCAACAAATTTTAGAAAGACTAAATAAAAAAAAATCATAAGAATGGGAACCGAATTGACATCTAAGCCAGTTGAAAAATACATCTAATCATTTAATCAACTAATATTATAGTAAAATAATTTTATAATCAATATTTTTTTACTTACATAAAATTAACTCGTTAATAAAATTTATTTTGTCCAAAAAAGGATTCAATGTCTTTGATAATAATATAGTTTCAAAATATAAATTATTTTTTAATTATTTGTTTAATTGATTATACATAATAATATTTATTTTAACGTATAAATAAATTATTATATCTAATAACGTATATTCAAATAAAAATTAATTTCAAAATTTAAAAAATTATGTAATTTAATTTATAATGTATATATTTGTGAGACAATTTTATGGAAAATTTTGTGAAATATTGTTATCTCATGAAAAAAGTATATACACTTTTTTACACTATCATCAAATTACAAACCACAATATATAGTAAGTTTGTTGAATTTGATAGTAACCATCCTAAGAATCACACGAAAATTGATTTCTTATTAACGTAAAATCTTCTACACTGATAATATATATTCATTAAACTCTATTATGAATTTGATTCATTATCGTATTTCAATATTTTGTAAATATTTTATTTTTTCATAATCTTTTGAAATTATTTTTTTGTTTTTTACAAATATTTTATTTTAAATATTATTATTTTCTTCTCATTATTATATTTATATTTTGAAAATTTATATATCTACACTATATATTAAATTAGAACATCTAGAGTGTTTTTAGCTGTTAATGATAGTGTTTTTAGTTGTCATTTTTTAATAAGAGTGTTTTAGAAATTTTTTTAACCTCTCATATCTTTTAATCTATTATTTTCAATTTCTTTAGATCCAAATTAAAATGTAATATTTTTTAAAATAAATAATTAAAATGACATTGTATCACAATATAAATTATATATTATAAATTTAAAATATAATATATATGTTCAAAAATATTTATTTATTGCAAATTTTAATTATGATATAATTTATATTATATATTCAGAAGTATTTATTTATTATAAATTTGTGTTATATGAAATAAATATTTATTCCATGCAATGTACAGGCTAACATACTAATTATACTAAAAATCAATTTGAGTTAGCCTAACGGTGAGAATAGTTTACACAATGTCTTAAGTTCTAATCTTATTGTTGTTATTGTACATTCAAAATACTAAAAAATAAGATGTTTTATGCACCAATGAACAAAAACGTAACTTCTCTATCATAAAAGTCACCATATTAAAAAAAAAATCTCCAATAAAATTTGGATTTAGTAAATACTTATACTGAAAGAGTTATGAATTATAGTTGTTATAAATTCAAAATAAATACAATAACTTAAAATTTTTGCTTAAGGAAAAAAAAATCTTTCACTTTATATAAGAATTGATCAATAAAATTCAAAGCTAAAATATTAGGATTAATTTTTAAAAATTGAAATGATAGAAAAATTAAAGTTTATGGATAAATTTGTTAAATTATAATTTTTTATTGTTTTTAAAAATTATTCTAATGAACTAATTTTTATTAACCCTATGTGACAGAAAAAAAGGTAAAATATATTTAGCGTAAAAATATCATAGAAAGAGAGAAGAGTTACAAGTTAGTTTGTTAAGTGATACACCTGGAAGCATGAAGCAGAATCAACAAAAGGAATGTGTGTCTAATTTGATTCCAAAACGTTCAGGCAATTGGGGGAAATCATTGATAGGAATAGAACCCTTTCATAATTTGTTACCCTCCAAACATGACTTCCCTCAGAATTTACTTTATGTGCATGATTTATATAACTTGCTGTAATTTCTATTTTGACTATTTTTTTTTTCTGATTTGTAATATTAGATATGAGATTGAGATCAAATTATCAAATAGTTTCTTTCCATAAATCCTAACAATATTTCTTTTGGTTTGCAATCTCTTCATTTGAGATTTAAATGATTTCTCTTTATTTATTACTCCCTATATTCCTCCTAATCAAAACTATAATTTTTTGTCTATCCCTGATTTTTTTTAAGATTTCATTATAAATAGAAATTCTAAATAGATCATCTACTAGCATATGAACTTGAAGAAAATAATTTATGTTTGTTTTTTTCACTATTTTTTGTTTTGTATTTCTAATATTTTTAGTTATGCTATGATGCAATATATGTTGAGTAGTTTAAAAGCTATTGTTGAAGCTAAAGGTAAGCCAAAATGAGAAAGCATAAGCCTTTCTAGTATTGACCACTATAAAAATTGGCTAAAATACACTCAATTTTTTGTAAAGAATGTGAAAGTTCGGATGGATCCATGATTACTCAAAAACAACCTCTTACTATCTTAAAATGCAACTTGTGGATGACATGCCAACCTGTAAGATAGATATTATTATTAGTATGAAGTTCAATGTTTTTAATTGTCAAGCTCTATAAAAAATATAGTGTAATTATGATCATTATTTGGTTCTTGGAATTATTTTGCATAATGTACTTAATGAAAGAATAATTAGAGAAATGTGTGTGAAAATCAATGTTACCCATGCAATTGCACAAGTATTATGCTATTAGTTGTTGAAATACAACACATTGGGTATATAGCAAAGAGTTGTGTGCTTTCTTTCACTTTTTTCTTATTTTATTTATGGATCAGGTTTTATGTTGTTACTTAGTATTTTTATTTTAATTTTTTAGTTGCACCTATGTGTAAGGGCTAGATTTTTTACCAATAGTGTCTTTTTTCACAAAAATAAAAATAAAAACACAAATATAAAAATAAAATTGAGTGTGTTAGGATAGATTTTGTTTTTTTTTTCAAAATACATGTCGATTTTAAAATGTGTATATGTGATTTTTTTCTCTTAAAATAAACTAATAAACAATCAAGAATAAATATATATGATTAAAAAAGATAAAATAGAATGAGTAAAGATAAAAAAAAGTTAAACAAAAGATTTTTTTTACTTTTTTTTGTTTTTAATTTCTAAATTATTGTTTATTTGTCTTTATAAATGTTTTATATCTTTTAGTAACAATTATTTCATTTTAGATGCTTCATTTGTTCAATAAGGTTATTAAGTAAAATTATTTTTTACTAAAGGATTGGGTGCAATTGTTATTCTATATCATATTATAAATTTTTTTACCATACGTGATTTTTAATATGACTATTTTGTTTATATTTTTAGCTTATTTTATTTTTTTATAATTTATTTTAATTTATTGTTTAATATATTATATAATATTTAAATATATCTAATTTAAATTATTTTAATTACTATTAAATGTTTTATGATAATTAATTATAATCATAAAATTTACATAATAGATTTGACTCCTACAATGCTTAGGTTAAAACGCTAGTTTATATTATAATCATTAAGCATTCTAGGGTCATCACGGTAGTAAATATAAATAGTCTGATTCATGTTTTAGTCTTTTTTTTATTTCAAAATTTTTAACTTTTATAAATTTTAAGTCTATTAATTATTATTTTTTCATATATTTTTTATTTAAAATAATTAGACACTTGCAACTTATTTAAAAAGCATTTCAGTAAAAACATAAATTACATTTTCATATTATATTAAGTAAGGATATTTTAAGATAAATACATTAATACTTTATACTTATTAAATACTCCTTAATTTCTGTATATTAACCTCAAATTGTTTGAGGTTAATATTTCTTCATAATTTCTCAGTATTTTTCCAAAACATCAATATTGATGGGTATTAGTACAATTGTCATCTCCACTCAAACATTGATACTTTTGAAAGTCAGGTTGTAATCTATAACAATAATAAAACAATACCCCATTTTAATTTTTTATTTTTTTACCTATTTTTAATTGTATATCATAACTGATTTTATTTTTTCATTTTCTATTTAATTTTATTCTTTCTCTTCTTCTTCTAACTTTTCATTTATCAAAACTAATTGCTTTAATAATAAATGTAATTTTTATTTTCGATTATATCTTCCTCTACTTTCTAATATTCCTTTATAATTTCTCAATATTTATCCAAAACATAAAAATTCACACGGGCACACCGTCCTCGTGTTGCACTAGTGATTAAGAAAGGAAACCATATACTTTATTTGTTCTCGTGAAACGACGTGTCGTTGAGAATTGGGAGAAGCATAACAAATCAGGAGTCCGGTTGCGCCTGAAAGAAATTTCCCGCTCTCAGTAGGTAGCAGTAGCAGGGAAGGTATGTAGCATAGCGTTCCATTCCACATTTCTTCCTTCCAGATTTCAGATATAATCTTACGTAGATGATTCCCTTTTCTCGAGACTCGAGAGTTTTGTTCACGTTGTGATTAACAATTTAAGATCGTGCTTACAACATGCTCGATCATTTGCTTCACTGAAAGTGGATACTTAGCAACCGTTTTTCTTTCAGGAATCAAAGAAAATGAGCAGTTCAAGGGAGAGCTCCCCTGATTGGTTGCGTTCTTTTCAGGTATGACTTTATGCCCCATTCAATTCGCTTACCAGCTTGCCCTTTTTTTCTATGTACTTTTATTATTCCTCATTTTTCTAGTTCAGTTGCAACCTTGAATTTTAACATCAGTTCCTGGATGCCTCTGCCGTCGCAACACCTGCTTTGTTCCTGTCTTCTTACATCTTTGCCTGTTAAACAAGAAAATTTGTGTTGTTGACTAGGTGCCGACTCATTCGCCGTTGACACTGTCCTCTGATTCTGGGTCTTTACGTGATGATGGATATTCGAATGAGGATAAAACTGATGATGAAGGGTCATCCCCAAAGTCATCCAGATTTCTAGAGGTCACAAAGAGCAAGAGAAAGACATCAGAAGCAGCGAGTCCTAAAGTAGAAGACCAAACACCATCCAAAGAAAGAAATTAGACAAGAAAAAGGCCAAAGAAGGTACAATTGAAATTTGATTTGTGCATCTGGGTTCTCTCAAGATGACTACATGGAATAGATATAGGTTTTACAGTTAAGGAGATGAGTAATGTAATATTTACACATGTATAATAAAAATAAAAATAAAAATCAATTTACATGTAGTTTAAGATTTTTAGAAAAAAATAAAAATAAAAATTAACAGGAGTGCTAGGGTGTGATATTCATTTCTAATTTTTCATTCAATTGTCATTCTGTCATTTGTTATTATGATCCAGGAAACAAAGTGGAGAAGAAGACAGTGAATGAATCAAACATCGACACGCATATAGAGCATAAAGTAAGAGCCTTGTCATCTCCTCCTTAATCGTCAGGGTGTGTTCATAGATTTAGAAAGAGAAAGAAACACATTTCTGTGCTTTACCATATTTACCATATTTTCTGTACATTGACTTGTGACTCTGTCCTTGAACATCTACATAGAGGCTTCTGATGCATCAAGAGTTCTCACCCAGTTTAATTGTTCTTCTTAATACGTTGACTGTCTTCTATCATAGAAGCAGTGTTTGGCCTGCTACTTATTTTGTGATTACTGTTAATATCAAATGTTTTTGCATAGGAATCTATTCATTCAATTTGGACACTATCATCAGATTCCGAGGCATTCCACGATCATAGCCCAAAAAGAGAAGATCATATTGATCAGGTGGACACCTCTCAGCACCAAATATCGGGTGGAGGGTGTGGCGATGAACTTGTTCTTGGTAATGATGGAAAGTCTACATCCAAAAAGGGTTCCAAAGAAAAGTCTTCACAAAAACAAATAGATCTAGAAGGTCATACGCCAGTTAAAGGGAAGAAAATAAAGGCCAGTGCAAAGGGAAAAGGTAGTGGTGATGTGAAAGTTGAAGAGGAAGAAACTTGTGAAAAGCTTGCTGAACCAAATGTAAGAATGGTTAAGGTTATAATGATTGCCTAAAAATGTTTCACAGCATTCCCATGACTTCAAAACCTGAATAAGTAGTAACCATCAAAGGTTACATTGATTTTCTTTCTAGTCTGGCATCCTCACTTATGCTTGCGATTGTAAGTTGCAGGTTTCCTCCGCAAGGTTGCCTTTGATGCTTTCTGAGAAAGTTCATCGTACAAAGGTTAGGTGACAACCATATGTTATGGATTTCCCTTTGTTGTATGTTCTGTTTTATAATTGTAAGTGCCATGTTTTATTGCTGTTATTGGGATGACCAAATGAGTAACAGAGGTTTCACTTTCGAAAATAAATAAAACTGTGAAAAGAAAAGTTGCTAGTTTGGTTTCTAGTTTTGTTTTGAGTTGACAGTTGGGTGACACATTGTAGCTTTCTGGTAAAAATCGCGTGTTTTATCTTTAGTATTTATAGTAATTTCCTCTTAATCCTCATTCATGAAAAAGGAAATGGGTTTGACTGAAAGCTTTGCTGTTTTTGCAGGCACTTATTGAATGTCAAGGTGATTCCATAGATCTGAGTGGTGATATGGGCGCTGTTGGCCGGATTATAATTTCAGATTTGCCATCTGGGGATCAGGAAATGTATTTAGACTTGAAAGGTATGTTAGTTTATGTTTTCTGATCAACAAACAAATTATAAGTCTCTTGTTCTTTATAATTTATAAAGACAAGCACATATATCTTGATCATAACACTGTAGCATGCATATATGCTGAACCATAATACAGCTTAGCTGTTTTAGGTGCTACTCTGATTGTCACCTGTTGAGTTTCCAAGAAATTTGACTTTTCTCCATCTTTTAAAAAATGGAAATCTCAGACTCATAATCATAATGCCTTATATATAATAGATAGATATCTTAATTGTTAGGTGGTTTGGGCATGTGTCAAAAAGACCTACAGAAGTCCCAGTAAGGACATAAAGAGATGGAGGGTAGCCCAATTGCTAGAGGAAGAGGGAGACTGAGAAAAACTATGGGGAAAACAATTAAGAAGGATTTAGAAGTTAATAATTTGTCTAAAAGCATAATTTCCATTTTCTGAATTATTGATACAGTACTTTTACTTGGTAGCGACAACCTGTATCTGATTGTTCAAATTTTGCTCATTTTTTCAGGAACAATATACAAAACATCTGTAGTTCCTTGCCGGACATTTTCCGTTGTATGTGTCATGATCTGCATTTAACATCATCACCTTGAAAGTTTTAATTGGGATAGCTAGTTTCTTTTTTGATCAAGATATCATATCTTTCCAATATTGTTTTCATATGAGCTTGCCTTTTTTTTTTCCAGGTTAGCTTTGGGCAGTCAGAGGCAAAGGTCTGTTGGTTATCTAGTATCTACTTATTTCTTCTCTTACTCTCTAATTACTACTTTATTAAGTTAATAAACGTGTCCGAATTTGGCTTAGAGGTTTTTTTATTTTTTATTATTATTATTATTTAACATTCTTACTCATCAGTAATTTAGTCAGCCTTGACGAGGATTTTGAAAAATATATGCTGTCATTATGTTTAACTTGTAATTTCTTCATCAGATTGAGGCCATCATGAATGACTTCATACAGCTGAAGCCACAGTCTAATGTGTACGAAGCTGAGACTATGGTTGAAGGTTATTTGCGTCTACCAACAATTAATTGGTGCTTTTATTTATGATAGTGTTGCTTTTATATCCTGCATAAATTCCTTTCCTCACATCTATTCACTTCATATGAGAAGGGACACTGGATGGTTTCTTTTTTGATTCGGATGAGGAGACTGGCAAGATGCAGAAATCAGCCCACCAAACTGATCAAAACGAGAATGCACAGGAACAAGCAAATGGTAAATCCAAAGGGAAGGCTGACAAATCATCAGTAAGTTTCCTGATAGTCATTCTTGGTTTTAGATTTATCCTTAGTAAATGAAAATGCTGGTGCATGCATACTTAATTGCTGAAAATCTGGATGCAGGGTGTTGAAAAGAAAAGAGGTAGAAGTACAGGAGGAAAATCACAAGCAAAGATAGTAAAGAAAAAAATTACAGGATCCAAAAGGGCAAAGACCAAGAAATGAGTCAAAGAAGCTCTCTAAATTGTATATGCCATGAACCGATGTACTCAATCCTTGGATTAAAAGTAGAGATGCTGAATTACTTTGCTCATGACATAGATGGTGATAATAGAACAGCTGCTGTTAGTTCTTCTCAAACCCCACACAGAAGAATTGAAAGCTTATGATCTGTCGAATGAGTTCTCACAAATTCCTTCTTGTTATGTTAATCATTTTCAGGCCTGTTTCAATATTACTTATTGTAGTTTCTTTTCCATTGAATGTTATTTGTTATCTTTTCTTTCAATTGATTTAGCCCGTTATCATCTAGAAGGGCCGCTTTGTTCATTAAATTCCCGCAGAACATGTAATATAAAATATGTCAGAGAATGAATTTGAGGATTCGTATATTCCTGGTTACATTGCAAAGGACTAGTTGTTTCCTTAATATTTATTTTGTAAGATTTACAAATTATTTCGAGAGGACAATGTGTAGACTGAAATTATGAATGGGTGCTGTTTAGATGATATCCATTAGTTCTTAATAAGCTCCTAACTTATTGGAGCGTTAGAAGAGTATTTTCTGAATCATTTGTTTGCAGAGGGTTCTTCAAGTGTAATATTTTCACGGTTCATCATTTCCATCTCATTGATTGTGCTTTTTTTCTTCACCTCTCCTTTCAAAAGCCCTAGCTTGTGGAATTCTTTCAGATGTTATTTTATATCACTGGCTATGCCTTACAAATGCCAAGAAAGTAAGGCTGAGAACCAAGAGAAAGATTGGCGCTGGAAAGGGTAATAAAATATTTGATGAGGAAGTGACCTGCTGATGCTTCCGATAGGGCTGTCTAATTGGTGGAGAAGGAGATGCAGGATTTGGTTTTCTCATCCTGTGTTGTAATGTAAAATGTTAAGGTCTTTTTTTGTTTCGTCTTGAAAGTATGGCAATAAATTGAAAGGGAAAGGAAACAAATCGAAATTGTGTGAGACGATGTATAGTATATACCCATTGCTGTTGGGACAGAAAACAATATCATATTCGTACGCTTTGCAAGTGAAAGTGCTGGTGCCATCGTCAAATGCATAGCTATAAGCTCTTGGACAAGCCTTCTTGAAAATGGTTGAATAATAGGAAGGCTGGCATGTATTTGGATTGGCGAATTGTCCACTGCAGCAATACTTGTCCGACTTGAATGCCTCGCAAGCACTCCTACACCCGACAACTAGTTGGTTTTGATCGCCTCCTACTACTTGAAGTTCTTTGGGGCATCCTATATCATTGCATTTTTTATTGTATATGAGGTACCCTTGCGATTCTTCTGTCATTTGAATACCTAGTTACTTATGATATGGTTGTACTTTAAATAAACTCTTACCTCTGTTAATATCAGTAATACAACCTGTGGCATTACAGGCACCACCATATACACCTCGTGGTAGAGCGAGTAATGGCAAATTGTAGCCATCTACCATGCTAACGTCATAGTAATCTTGTCCATTGCCTGCACCAAGTGTTATCTCAAACAGTGAGGTAGGAGGAGCAGCACCATTTCCATCACATTCCAGCCTTCCCCCACAGTCACCTGTTTGGCATTTTCCAACTCCTGTTGCATCAAATTTGCAACCAGTCCTTGCCCAGACCCGTCCTGACCATCCTGGAACAGTAGTCAGTTTGATGCTTTGGCCTGTGTCCAACCGGAATCCGGTTCTAGCGAGTGGAGGACTCCCTGAACCTGCAAGTGTACCAGGCCATATGGTATGTGGGCAGTTGTTGCTTATGGTGAATGTATATGAGAAAGAGCAATTGAAGAATGTAAAGAGAGTAAGCAAACTGGTGAACTCCCAGGATGCCTTTGTTGGCATTTTCAAGGATTATTATAGTTGGTAATGTAGGTTGAGCCTTAGAAACTAGAGGGATTGATTTTGATGGCCAAGGGAATGGACAATGCCCCTAAGATTTGTAATTTATACTATTCTGAAGGAGGGAGTTGTGTGCTAAGTCAGTTATGCATTACAACAGACAAACAGTTAACGTTGCTTTCATGAAATCATCAGCCGCAAGACCAGCTTTATGGGTTTAGTATTTCTTTTATTGTGGATGGCCGCATTTAGAAGCAATTCTTTGCTTTTGCTATTGCATGGGAAGCTGTACAAATCTGGAATTCTTTGTGACCTCCTGACCTGAGAAATCATTATTTTCTTCAAAGAATCGTATTGGAAAATCTCAGTATGTACCGTGTAAGAAGTTGCACGGGGTTATCATAAAAAGAAAAGGACACAGGAGGATTCCTCCTAAATAGAGCAAACTAGACTAGGCGTTGGACCGAGAAGGGAGCATCGGGTCATTGGCATGATGGATATGGATTGCCTGCAGTTGGAGAGACAAGGGAAGATGAATCTTTACCCTTAATTTTATTTTTCGATTCTCATAAAATTAATTAAATATAATAAGAAAAATTATCAGCCCTTGGATGATGACTGCACGGCCAACTGCATCAAATTTCGAGGAAGCAAAAGCAGAACTTTTCAATGAACTTTTCAACGGTGAAATTGACCACAACCGCCCTCTAATATGCTAGTTATCCATGGCATAAACTACTGCTAGATATTTTATTAAATAAATTTAATTTAACAGATAAAATATTTTTAAAAAAATATAAGTAAATGATGAGTATAAGATTATATAATTATAAATATTTGATTTATCTAAAATTTAGTATGCTTAGTCGTTGAATAAATATCAAAATATGCAATGGTTGAATTAATATAAAAATTCAATATGTATAGTTATTAAAGTAACTTTATCAATAATTATTCTTAAAATAACTTGATTCTTCATATATATATATATATATGGGTGGAAATCAAGTTACTCTAAGAGTAACTCTTAATAGAATATCTTCAATCAATAACTTTTGATATATAATAATTTTCAACGATCTAACCATTAAATTAAAATATTTTATTGAATAGATCAAGTTTATAAATTTTATTAAGTTTAAAAACTATTTGATACTTTATTAAATAAGTTTAAATTAATGTATAATATATTTTTCTAGATTATAAGTAAATGTCGACTATAAGATTAACTAGCTATAAATGTTCGATTTACTTAAAATTTAGTATGCATGATTATTGACATAATATCAAAATATTTAACAGTTGAATCGTTAAAATTTAATATATATCAAGAGTTATTGAGTGAAGTAATTCTACCAAAAGTTACTCTTGGAGTAACTTGATCTCCACCTAATATATATATATATATATATATATATATATATATATATATATATATATATATGGAGCATATATAGTGAGAGAGTCTTTTTTATGTGAGAGTGAAAGAAATATATATTGACTTTTAAATCTTATCATGAATAACCAAGATTAAAACAATTAAGTTATGTGAGTTTTTTAAAAAGTCACGTGACTTTTTAAGTGATCACACGATGTTTAATCTAGTTGTTTGGTCCAAATTTACTCCTTTTACTCTCTTAAAAATGTTCCTCTCACTAGATATTCTCCCCTCCCCACCACACACACACACACACACACACACATATATAGGTGTATCAAATGAGAACAATTCTCATTTTAGGAATGTAAGAACTTTAAATTTGGATCATACAAGCATACATGGATAGATTAAGTGGTCACTTGATCATTTTAAATGTTGTGCATTTTTTTGGTATTATTAAAACTATTATAAGCCATGACCACTTTAAAAAGTCATGTACATTTAAGAATGTGCATTTTTTGTATTATTTTTTTGTTATTTAAAAAATTATATTTAAAAATTAAGGTTAAATTACTAAGTTCCTGAGCTATTTGAAATTTTTTAAATAAGTCCCTAAACTAATTTTTTTTAATTGGGTTTCTAAAGGTCCCTAGTGTTAGTTTTTGACAACTTGAAATTGCCAGCAAATAACAATTTGTGGCAGTTTTAAAAATCTTAGGAACTTAATTAATAAAAAATTACATGATCAAAGAGTCAATTAAAAAAAATTAGTTTAGGAATCTATTTGAAAGTTTTCAAATAGTCTAGGACCTACTTAATAATTTAACCAAAAATTAATTCCACGTTAATAAATATAAGTAAGAATGCCCCTCTTAGGCTCTTTCCGTTATTTTTTTTGGGTACACAAAGTAGAGTTTTCTGAGTATTTTAACTTGTTAAAACACTTTGATATAACCCTTTTAAAGTAACAGTGCACTAAGAATAAAGTATAAAGACATCATAAAAAAAGAATAAATTATAAAGTAATAATTGTAGTTTAGAAAATTTAAAAAAGGTTAGAAAATTAATGATTAAAATTTTAATAATTTCATAATTCATTATAGTGCATATATTTTCAATAGTTATTTATTTAATTTTTAATGAATGGCTGGTTATCCCTCAACATCTCACTTTATTAAATGCCAAATCTCCAGAGAAAGGGAATGCCTAAATGGAAATGATTTGCTAACCAATCAGTTACCACATTGCTTTCACGATAAACATGAGTTCTTCATCTGCCACTGCCAAGGCTTCTTCAAGAATTCACGAATGTGGGAAAACAATTGGATGACAATGATGCGAACTTGGTTAGGCAGTTAGTTACCACGAAATCCACAGCACAGGATAAATCAGCTTCCAACCATAATTGATCTAACTACCAAGCGGTGAAACCTTTTGTCAGAAACTTTGATGTTAAGAAGTGAAAAATACACTTCAGACAGAAATGTGAAGGCAACTTATCTATGAATATATCAAAATAATATATTCTAATAAATTCATATTTGTTATGGTGTACACGTCTATTTTATCATAAAAATAAATAAAAAAGTATTCATTTTCTTATTAATGGTTAAAATCCCTCACTTTTTATTTAAAACAAGAGTTCACAAAAGAGACAAATCTAAAATTTCTTTGCCAACCCCTAGATTTTTCTTTATTTTCCACTATTTTTCCTTGCAGGAGAAGCTTGTATTAGATTAAAAAAATAAATAAATTGTGTAATAAAAGTGCTTTAAGGGAGAATTCAAAAACAAACATGAACTAAGCTTTTTATAGCTACATAAAACTCGACTATTACAATTTCATTAATGAACTATAAGGTGATGTAAAAGAGAAATTATATTTGTACAACAAATTATATAACAAATTATACAACCCAAAGAGAGAAAGAAAGAGAAGTTTGAAATGTAATAAATGATGTGATGAAAAAAGATAGATACAAAAATTAATGTATAAATTGTTCTACATATATCACATTTTGATACAAAATGTCAAAATAATAAAAACAATATATATGCTTACAAACCTCTGGCATTTAAATATCAGGATACAAACTTACATCTGCCTAGAATACAAATGCAAAAAACTGGCAAAAGACATTATCAAGGCTGAGAAGAGTTTACTTTCACAATTCAAATAAAGGTGAAGATCACTTTCAATCCTCCAATATAGAGGGAAATATACGCAGGTTTGACTGATACAGTGCTGACAATTGTAAATATCCCAGGACAGGTCATCACTTTTATTTGTTCAATGAATGCCACTGTGCACAGGTAAGAGATGATACAGTGGAAGACAAACTCATCTGGACTTATACTTCAAAGTTCAAACTATATTGAAATTGAGTATGCAAACTTTTTCAGCTTTCCGTGTTGTGCCTTGATCATCCACCAAAACTTGTTGAGAGCATCAGACTATCCTTTCCTCAACTCTTACATCCTCTCTGGACCAGCTGTTCAGTCTCATGACTCTTTGCAGCCCAATAATTGTTGTCTAAACTTCAGCAGGGGTAAATTTGAGCATAAGTAGCTAAGCTTGTACCTACAAGAAAACAGGAAGACAAGTATTAATATTTCATCTTCTAGCATAGAGCAATTCCATATTAAAATGTTATTCAGTATTGCAACACAAATGTTTTGAATGCTCCTTGGTAGCACATGCTTCAAATCCTGCACAAGTTACATTAAACTCAGAGAACCAGTCATCAGTCAACTCATGAAATAAATCAGATAATAAAAAGATGAATTAATGAAAATGTGAACTATCATCTCCGTCGAATCTGCAAAAGAACAAGAAATTAGGCAGCAAAATTAAAAATTAGTTTTCCCATGCACAACAACTTTGTCCATGTGAGGAACTGGAGAGAACCTGGGCTTACAGAAGTCAAGGAAATCAACATAACCCTGAATAGGGTTATCGGCCTAGGGGATAAGATTGATAATCTTGTGCTGTTCTAATGGAATTGAGGGAAATAAAAGGAGTACAATAATACAACTCAATAGCAGTAGTATTAGTAATGAGTACACTAATACTCAAATAGCACTGCCCTGCAATTACAGAAACACTAGAAACTAAACAGCCAGCTAGAAAAGGTTAACAGTTAAGTACATAGTTGATACACAGTACACCATTCAGATCCAGCTACAACAGTCTGCTTCTCAGCAAGGTTAGCAAAGAAACTTAATTCAGATTTCATAACCATCTGAATACTAAATAGAGCCTGCTCAAATCCCCAATCAACAGTCAAGCTACATTAAGCACTACATTACATTAATACTAGAAATATAAGGAGTTCCTACAATAGATGAACATACATGTCCACCAATAAGTAATCCATAATTGTTCAAGTTCTGTTATTCATATTCATCTGATAGAAAAAGGGGAAAGAAAAGGACAAGTGCAATGATAGAGTTTATCTAGTTATATAATATATATCTAGCTCATATCCATGCCATCTCCAACTTGGCTGCAGATAGGACTGACAGCAGAGAAAGATCTCTCAAAGGGAGAAGGATGGAATTGGGCATCCCTTCTACGCTTAAAACCACAGCTATCAGTAGGCAAATTCTCTGCATCAAGCTTTCTGCGAACACCTCTCACAGCCTGTTCCTCTGCCGGAGTAAGGGGGGAAATTTGACCACTAGCTCGACAAAGGGAGCTATGGTTGTCATACAGAATTCTCTGGTTACAGTTTTTATCACAGATGTGAGTCAGCCCTGTTAGCTTGCAGCGATACATGTTTCCACAAACATGTTCATTTTGACATTTCCAGTCGCATTTGTGACCAGGAATCGGACCATCTTGGCCCAAAATACTTGACAGAAAAATAACATTTGCAGGACCTGCAACCATAGATTTGCCATATACCTCCATTCCTTCAGTCAAGACAGCAACTCCTAAGTAATCTTTTAACACACTCCAACTTCAAGGCCTTTGCCTGAATTGTCTGCATGGCCCACCACAACAACACACATTTCAGTCAAACTCAACAAAACTCATATGCTAGCTAGAAAGACATATAAGAACTGACACGCTCTATAACCAACCACCCTTAACTGGTGTTCTTCTAAAAAGGGTCTCTCAATAATATCTTATTCCCATTCACAAAACGCCCAAAACATTTGTTAAACGAAAAGGCCCAACAGAACGGGAACCCGCCACAAGAGTTAACAGCCGTTGACCAACCATAGTCAGAAATGATCAAATTATACACCACAAAACGCAAATCTGGAATCTATTAAAGAGTGAATAAAATTATATCCAACTGCTCCATCTACCTTTGACAAACTGTAACAACACAAACGGCGTTTATTCTAGGCAGAACCAAACACCCACATGCGACAGATCTAAACCAACGCCAAGTGGGATTTTCGAAACAACAGACAACACGACAACTAACACACGCGCTCTGTCAACAACCAAACGCCAAAATTCTGAGTGATATTTTCCATCCCAGAAAACCATACATCAAAAAATCACTTCTTATTATTATGCTACGCACTTAAATATTACATAATAATAATAATAATAATTAATTAATTAATTAATTAATTAATAATAATAACAACTGAAAGAGAATTTAGAATCACAACACACCGAACAAGAGAAAACGAAGGGAAATTAACTCACACGCTCTTCGGCTAAGTGAAGCCCACGGATAAAGTCTTCGTCCTCCTCAGTACCTACAAAAAGAAAAAGAGAAACCAACAAAGAAGAAAAAACAGTCTTCTCTCTCTCTCTCTCTCTCTCTAGCTCTCACCGCGGAACCTAAGCTAAGAACGTTAAATTAAACATGGAGAGAAGCGGAATGGGTGGGATATTTATAGAAATTTGGCGCTGAATGCTCATGCTGGTGACTTTACACTTGTGGGGTTGACGCCCAAAAATAGGACAAAACACACGCAAATCAAAATGCAAATCAAATGCACGGCAAATTTCGCCCAAATGTAATTTCGTCCCCACTTTACCTACAATTTTGGATAAAGCTACCGGATTCCAACGCTCTTTCTTAACCCATCCCCCATTTTTTTTTTTTTTAATTTAAAAACACCGTACATTGAAACGAAACAAGTTTTAATTTAATTCTGTGGCTTGTTTGTCACGTGTACCCAACGGTTCTCTCCCACTCTCTCATCAGGGGCTTATCTCTCACACTTTTAACGTTTCAATTTACTAAATCAAAGGGATTAAGAGGAGAGAGAAAGCTGGGCGAGACGCGGAGACCTTATCTTTCTATTGACACTTGACATGTGTAAGCACCACCGTCCTCCTCGGCTCATGAATCATGATTCCATCCATATTGGTCTTTCGGGCTTCTTTCATGGGCCAAGCCCACGACCCCATTTCTACCCATCTGACCTTGTCTAGGGTATGCAGTAAAGATATGTAAAAAATGGATATCATAAAAAATTGATCTAAATTACCGAATTGTTGTTTATAAAGTAGTTCAGTTTGAATTTTTTAAAAATGATTTGATTTTTGAATTTAAATTAGATTGGTTTGGTTCGGTTATCTATGTTATACTCATATATAAATTAGTTTTTCACAAAACTGAACCGGACTGAACCGATCCGCTTCATGAAAAATAGATTGAATAACTGAACCGTTTTTTAAAAAATCATTCGGTTTGATTCAATTTTTTCGAAAATGAATTAGTTTTTTAAATTTGGATTGGTTTAGTTTTAGAACGGTTTAGATCAATTTAGATTTTTTACACATGCAGCGTTTCAATTTGCCTCCCTTTGGTTACTCTTAAGTCTGAAATTTTAATCGACACAAGATGATTTGCCTTTCCAGATAGGTAGAGAATCTGATTTAATAATTTTTCTGTTGATTTGATTTAATGATAAGCTTTTATTGCTAACTCGGTTGATGTTTCGATTGAAGGAAATGAAATGTTTAACGGATGAAACTTGTCCACATCTTTCAATTCAACATACTTCGTGTTAGTGGAAATCAGATCAGAGCATCGCTTCGTGAAATGCTTCACTTTTTCGATAACTTTGAACAATTTTCTTTTTCTGCTTTGATTTTCTAAGATCCTAGATGCTGATGATTGAAGGGAACACGTCTCTGTTATGACAAAAAAATGTCATGTGTAAGGGAATGACCCTGCCTCCAAATAGGAAGAGAGCGAAATGAGTTCAATTTGGGTTTAGAACAATCAAGTTTTGGGTAGCACTAGCTTTTTTGTGTATTTATCAAACAAGTACATAGCTGAAAGTGAACTAATAAAAAAACAAAAAAACATGTGCAAGCAATTGAGAATTGACACACTAGAGAGAAGAGATACAATAGCCTTCATTACGAGTTTTCGGTGGCTCAATTCGATGTGGGATTAGCATCATTTTATAGATCAGGAGCTTAGTTTTTTTTCCCTCATTTTTACATTTATAATTAATTTTCCAATTGATAAATGAATATTTAATTCATAACTGGATCAAGCCTTGGCACCATGATAAAATTGCTGCGTTGTGGCCTCCTGCTGTTGAATTCAAATGGTAGAAACAGCCGCTCCACTTGTGGGGTAGGTAGCGTACATCTACCTTATGCTGATGAGAGTCTTGTGCATTGGGTCGCCCTTGTGAATACAGATAAGTTGCATTAGTGCAAAAGAATTTTATCATAGTTCATAATTCTCAGTTGATAGGATCACAAGAAGCTTGGGCATTCCCCTACTAGGCATCACGCATTTTAATTTGAATTTGCAACAGCTTGTAGATGGTAAAGAATTATGTCTCGTAAGAGTCTTTATGTACTAATCATGGACCTTGTTAATTTCTCTAGTCACTTGGATTTTCATTATTACCAGCCTTAGTCCTGTGAGCAAGAAAGAGATGTTAGTTTTCAAACGAAAGTTTGAACGTTGTCCTTTCTATTTCCAATTGAACCAAATCAGTCAACAAGGAAGCAGGACTATAGTTTTCACTCAGGAATTTCATCCACTACCACTTGTCGGTCCTTCTGGGTAGACTAATGAGGACTATCTCCGTATTCCACATTGCATGCTTAGATGAGCAAGATGTAGTGGTTAATTGTTCAGACATTGACGGTCCCAACTTTCTCAGCCTTAAAAGTTGAAAGTGAATGTCTTAAGGGGAAAACTTTTTGGGCATTATCTAAGTTCATCAAGCATTTGAAGAAAAGAACGGTAGTTTGCTACTAAGCCACCTATAGCCCAGGAAGGGCAGTTTCTAATCATCTGATGCCAGTTCTTTGCTTGATAACTTAGAGGTTTGTTTGCTTTGTACTATGGTTGTTTCTTGGGTAACTAAAAAAAAGGGACTAAATATGCTTCTTAATATTTCTCATTGAATTGGTTAAGCGCGGTTGAGAAAACGTTTATTTATGTTAAAATGAATCTCTGCATGAATCAGAATTTTCTCAAGTGGGTACTTCTTAGTAACCATTACAGCGAAGAAGGTAAAGTACAATCCATAACATTTGATTTGATAGTTTTTACTTTACCATTGCTAGCTAGCTAATGGTAGCTATTAAGTTTTTATAATAGCTGCAATTTTGTTACAGAGGCAAGATAAATTGTGTTGAAGCTTTATTGCTCTACTCCCTTTAATGTTTAAGAAACGTATTTGAGTCTTGTGTTCTTCACTTCATTCAGGAAAGTTCATAAATGTGACCGCATTAGAAGCAAAAATGGCTTCTGTCGTCTATGTTAGATAAAACTGTATTTACTTAGTCAAGATTAGTTATTAGATAATGACATTTATCTTTTTAGGATTTTAGGAGCTAGTTCAGATTTTCTTTTCTGTATCAGTTACGTTTGTGGTGGTCAGTTACATTTGTGGTAGTTTTGTGTACGCCTATTTAATAGGCTTATTGCTTAATGAATATGTGTAGTTAATTCCTCCCAATTAATTCTATTCTCTTATGTTTCTGCCACGTTCAACAGTGGTATCAAGAGCCAGGTTTGGTTGAGTGTAAATGTGGGAGAGTGAGAGAATAAACCAGCAGGTTAAGTTTAAGGGAAACACAGGGAAGTGAGGTAGAGAGTCTATTATTTTTTTTCTGTTTTGCAGCGGTGTGAAAAGCAATGGCCTCTGAAAATTTTGTGCAGCCTTCTATTCCACGCTTTGATGGTCACTATGATCATTGGAGGATGTTGATGGAAAATTTCCTGAGATCTAAAGAATATTGGCATGTCGTTGAATCTGGAGTAGCAGAACCAACGGCTGGAGTTGTGTTGACAGTAGCACAATAGGTTGAATTAGATGCATTGAAGCTGAAGGATCTTGAGGCCAAGAACTATCTAAAGAATGTTGATGGTCACTATGATCATTGGAGGATGTTGATGGAAAATTTCCTGAGATCTAAAGAATATTGGCATGTCGTTGAATCTGGAGTAGCAGAACCAACGGCTAGAGTTGTGTTGACAGTAGCACAATAGGTTGAATTAGATGCATTGAAGCTGAAGGATCTTAAGGCCAAGAACTATCTTTTCCAAGCCATCGCTCGGTCAACCTTGGAGACGATTCTTTGCAAAGACACCTCCAAGCACATATGGGATTCCGTGAAGAAGAAGTACCAATGTTCTGCAAGAGCAAAGAGGCAGCAGCTTCAAACACTTTGTTCAAAATTTGAAACGCTACAAATGAAATCAAGAGAATCTGTCATGGATTATTTTTCATGAATAATGGCAATCGTCAACAAGAAGCGAATCCATAATGACAAGACGGAGGACATCACTGTAGTTAAGAAGATTCTTCGATCTCTGACTCCAAAATTCAATTTTGTTGTTTGCTCTATTGAAGAAGCCCATGACTTTGAGGAACTTTCAATTGATGAGTTGCAGAGTTCCTTATTAATTCATGAGCAGAAAATTAACTAGCAGGAAAAAGAGGAACAAGCATTGAAAGCCTCAACAGAAAATCATTATTCTACATCAAAAGGAGATAAAGGATGAGGTAGAGGGCGAGGAAGCAACGATCGTGGAGGCCAAGAACGTGGCAACCAACAAGAACATCAGCAGCACCATGAGAATCGATTCGAAAGACGAGGAAGAGGTCGAGGAGGCCATCAGTCAACAACTCACAAAGACAAATCAAATGTTGAATGCTACCGTTGTCACGGGTATGGCCATTATCAATCAAAATGTCGAACTAATTTGAATGGAGAGAGAACTAACTTTGCAGAAAAGGAAGAGGAAGTGTCTCTTTTAATGGCATGCCATGTAAAAGAAGAAACCCAACAAAACATGTGGTATTTAGACACTGGCTGCAACAACCATATGTGTGGAGACAAGAAGGTGTTCTCTAAGTTAGATGAGACTTTCCGCAATACAGTCAAGTTTGGCGATAATTCCACTATTCTTATTATGGGAAGAGGAATGGTAACACTCCATACTAAAGAGAATTCAACTCACACTATCTCTAATGTCCTGTTTGTTCCATATTTAAAAACCAATTTACTTAGTGTGGGTCAACTATAAGAGAAGGGGTATGAAATTTCTATCAAAGATGGAGTATGTCAGATCCGAGATGCAAAGTTAGGCTTAATTGCTCAAGTTAACATGACGCCAAATCGTATGTTCCCACTTTATCTCCACACCACCAGTCATTCATGCTTTTCAACCAAATTGAAGGATGATGCATGGCTTTGGCATTTTTGCTATGGTCACTTAAACTTTGGTGGATTGAAGACTTTGTGGCAAAAAAATATGGTGACTAGCCTTCCTCAAATCACAACTCCCTCTAAAGTTTGTGAAGAATGTGTTGTTAGCAAACAACACCGTAATTAATTTCCACAAGGAAAATTATGGTGAGCAAGAAAGGCATTGGGGTTGGTGTATTCTGACGTTTGCGGGCCAATATATCCATATTCAAATGGTGGTAAAAGATATCTAATCACTTTTATTGATGATTTTAGCTACAAAACATGGGTGCATTTTTTGCAGGAAAAATCTGAAGTATTTATTGTATTTAAAAATTTTAAAGTGCTTATTGAAAAAGAAATCAGCAACCCAATTAAAGTACTTCGCACTGATCGTGGTGGAGAATACAACTCACATGAATTCACAAATTTTTGTGAGACCCATGGAATTAAGACGCAACTTATAGCGGCTTACACACCTCAACAAAATGGTGTATGCAAGAGGAAGAATCACACAATTATGAACATGGTGCAGAGTCTTTTGACAAGGAGTGGCGTTCCCAAAACTTTCTGGCCCGAAGTTGTCAACTGGAGCATTCATATTTTGAATAGAAGCCCCACACTTGCTATTCAAATTATGACACCAGAAGAAGCATGGAGCAAACAAAAACCAACAGTAGATCATTTTAGAATCTTTAGGTGTGTTGTCTACGCCCACATTCCAGACCAAAAGAGAATAAAGCTACATGACAAGGGAGCAAAATGCATTTTTCTTAGTGTTAGTAACCAGTCAAAAGCCTATAAATTGTATAATCCCATCACCAAGAAAATTGTCATTAGTCGCGATGTGCTATTTGATGAATAATAGTTTTGGATTTGGGATAAAAACAAAGTTCAGCAACATATACAAGCTGACTTTGATGGAGAAAATAGAGAAGAAGGGCAGCAACCTTTGGAGAATACACAACCTCCACCAAATGAGCAACAACCAGCAGGTAGTCCTCATATTTCAGCTGTTGAAACAGAGGATGAACAACCTCAACGGGTTAGAAGAAGACCTGCATGGATGGCTGATTACGAAGTAACAGGAATTAATCAATCTAAGGATCCACTTGCTCATTTTGCTCTTTTTTCAGATTGTGATCCAGTAGCTTTTGAAGATGCTGTTAAAGAATCCAAATGGTGGAAGGCAATGGATGCTGAAATTGCAGCCATTGAAAGGAACAACACATGGGAGTTGACGGAGCTTCCAAAAGGTCAAAAGGCAATTAATGTGAAGTGGGTTTATAAGACAAAATTGAAGGAGAATGGTGAAGTTGATAGATGCAAAGCTTGTTTAGTTGCAAAAGGCTACAGGCAAGAATATGGCGTTGACTACAAGGAAGTACTTGCTCCTGTTCTAAGGCATGACACAATTAGAATTGTGATTACATTGGCAGCACAAAATTCTTGGCCCATTTTTCAACTGGATGTCAAGTCAGCCTTCTTGCATGGAGAGTTAAAGGAATAGGTATTTATCAAACAGCCTCCTGGTTATGTTAAGGTTAGAGAAGAACATAAAGTGTATGAATTAAAAAAGGCTTTATATGGACTAAAACAAGCCCCACGGGCTTGGTATAGTCGCATTGAAACCTATTTTTTGAAGGAAGGTTTTCACAAATGTCCTTATGAACATACACTTTTCATCAAATTCAAGGATGATGCAAAAATACTGCTAGTTCGCTTATATGTTGATGACTCGTTATACACTGGAAATGACAAATCCATGCTTGATAAATTTAAGGAGTCTATGATGGCAGAATTTGAAATGTCAGATCTAGGAAGGATGCATTATTTTCTTGGCATAGAGGTTACTCAATCAGATGCAAGTATTTTCATTTCTCAAAGAAAGTATGTGCAAGAAATTTTGAGTAAGTTTCAGATGAGGAACTGCAATCCAATAAGTAGACCAGTAGAAACAAGTCTAAAGCTTGTGAAAGACTGTGGCGAAAGAAGTGTTGACAGCACTCTAAGATTGTTGGAAGCCTGATGTACCTTACTGCAATAAGGCCAGATATAATACAAGCTGTTAGCATAATTAGCATGTTCATGGAGTTTCCAAAGGAATTGCATCTACTGGCAGCAAAACGAATTTTGAGGTATTTGCAAGGCACAATTGACTATGGCATATTGTACAAAAGAGGAGAAAAATCAGACTTGGTGGGATTTATTGATAATGACTATGTAGGGGATCTTGATGATAGGAAAAGCACATCCAGATATGTTTTTATGATGGGGTCAGGAGCTATCTCTTGGTCATCACGAAAGCAACCTGTTGTTACTTTGTCCACAACAAAAGCAAAGTTTGTAGCAGCTTTAGCATGTGCTTGTCAGGCAATTTAGCTAAGGAATATTCTTGAAAAGGTTCAATTCAAGCAACAAGGACCAATTGTCATCTACTGTGATAACGACTCAACTATTAAGCTGTCAAAGAATCCTGTTTTGTGTGGGAGAAGCAAACACATCCATGTGAGATATCATTTCCTAAGAGATCTAACAAACAGTGAAGAAATCGATTTAGTCTACTGCAAAAGTGAGGATCAAGTTGCAGATTTGTTCACAAAGGCTCTCAAGTTATCTACATTTTATAAGCTGAGAAAGGAGCTTGGAGTGCAAGGGAAAGGATGTTTAGTTTTAAACTAATATTAAGAATATTAGTTTATGGGAGGGATTGTTAGATAAAACTATATTTACTTAGTCAAGATTAGTTATTAGATAATGGCATTTATCTTTTTAGGATTTTAGGAGTTAGTTCATATTGTCTTTTCTGTATCAGTTACGTTTGTCTGTCGTAGTTTTGTGTAACCTATTTAATAGGCTTATTGCTTAATGAATATGTGTAGTTAATTCCTCCCAATTAATTCTATTCTCTTATGTTTCTGCCACGTTCAACAATCTAGATGTGGAGAAACAAAAACAACAATTTGGAAAATTTTGCTTTATCCGTTGTGGACTTGTGGTTGGAGACAGAACCAAGCTCAAACATCAAGTTGTTCTCCATATTAGCCAGTGCTCAGTGCACGTGGAAAAGCCATCGTCAAAGACGCAGAAAATGTACTTTAGCCAAGCAAGCATCCTTATCAATAATGTGTCCTTAAAATGTGCCCAAACAATCAGGAACAATACTCTTAGCTTAATATGCGGCATTGTTGCCGCTACTGTCGACACACAACAGAGGCAGCTAATAGTCAAATTAGCTGATATGGTGAACAACAGTCTTCTGTTTGTAAATCTTGCCTCAAGAAGTCAAATTAATAGTCTATTTGATATGGTGAAGAGAATGTGAGAAAAGAATATATATATATATATATATATATATAATTTGAATTGGAAAAAAAGTGAAAGGAAAGAAAAAATTTTAAATTGTTTCTAGAAATTAATATTTCCCTCATTTTGTATTTTTTATAATTTTTCTTCAACTAAACCAAAAAAACATATTTTTATTGGTTGCAAGCATGTAAAGTAAGAATTACTGAAGAGTTGGATTATTTATTTATTTAATATTTTTTACAACACTTTTTATAGTATTATTTATTTTATTTTATCTCTGTCACATTAACCATCTTATTACATATTTTATTTCTCTTTCTTTTTATTGTACAAATACAATTTCTCATTGCTGAATAACCCAACAAGCAACATACAAAATTATAGTTTGAAATAGCATTTTTTCTACATTAGTGTCCAGCTCTAATACGATAGACATTCAATAAGAAATGCGGTGAATGATGATTCTCTTTCTGGATTTATACTCTATTCTATGAATGTCATTTACTTTGACTATGAGCCAAGTATCTTTTTGGCATTTTATATGATGGTGACACGTCAAGTGCAAGGATACAAGAAATAATAACGATCAGGCCATTGTATTACCTACAAGGTTTTCTTCAGACTGCAGTACTGCACGAGTCAGGAGTAGCTGGGAAATGGATTCCCTGCAGTCGAAGAGAGAGAAACAGCTAAATCTCCACCCTTAATTTTATTTTCCAACTTTATAAAATTAATAAAATATAAAAAGAAAAAATTACAACCTTTAGATGATGACTGCAGGGACAACAGCGTGAAGCTTGACAGCAGAGAATCTAGGTCCAGCAGCTCTAGTTTGAGGTATAAAATATTAGAAACATCAGATCGATTCTCAAAGGTCACGGTCCTCACGGATTACGGATGACTTGCGTTGTTGTTGGTAAAGAGGATAGAAATAGAGAGAGAATAAGTAGGTAGATGAGAAGAGAAAAAAAGAGAAGGAAGGAAGAAATAGAATAAAAATAAAGGTTATTTGATTAGATAAAAATAGAAAAGAAATATAATGGAAATTTGTTTTTTAACTTTTGAGAATTTGAAATGAAAAAATAAAATTACACTTATATCTTTATTTTTTTGATTAAATTATTTGCAAAAAACGTCAAAATATAATTATGCTACCTATATTCGAATATGGTAACTCATTCGAATATATAACATTGTTGGAGACAAATAAAATAAAAAAACTCGGGACATTTAACTGAAAAAGATAACTTCTTCGTATTTTTTCGCAAAACTGAGCAGACCAAATTTGACATGGGGCCCACACTAATTTTAAAAATTTTTACACCACTTTTGCTCCACCAAACGAACAGAAATAGTATACTTCTCCATGCTTTTTTCGTCTTCACTACACTTCTGCATTATTTCTCGCGTACCAAACATAGTGTTAGTGTATATTTGGTTTAAAGTTGAATGTGACAAAATCTCCATTGAAAATGACAAAATGTTATTTCTTAGTTTTGTGTTTTGAAATGTGTGAATTTCCGTTTGTATTGATACAAATAAATTTCCAAACACACCTTTAGTGTTTCAGTCAAAATATATCAATAACCATCCATATCTTGTCTTCATAATTAATTGTATTAAAACAGGATACCGCCGTAGAACAATAGAAGTTTGTTTATTGATTGTTTATTTGTTTTTGACATGACGATCTAAATCATCAATAAAATCAAATTATCAGTCTTTTTCAATTTAATGTGATATTCCGCTGTCAACCGCATTCATGTGTACTCTGATTAAATGCGTAAAATATATATATATATATACTAACAACAAATTTCTTACATTTTTTTTGGTACAAACGAAAGTGGTAGAAGGAGAGGTATTTCTAATACTTTCAAACATGTCAATGGCATGCTGGGACCTCAGTGAAGGCTTATGCAGAGGATTATTGCACAGACCTAAACGCCATAAATAATTTTACTTAGTTATAATAGAGTTATCTAACTTATCTCAAGTAAAAATGGGATTAAACAACCTAATTAAAGATGATTGGTGAAATTATCTATATATTTAAAGATGGTTAATACAACATAAAAAATTACACCAATCATCCTTGATGGAGTTGTTTAAACCCCATTTTTACTTGGAATAAGTTAGACAATCCTAGTTATAATTACTCAACTAGTCTTTGAACTTCAGAAAATCTTCCTGAAGAGGGTTACTCATCAAGCAATATTTTAGTGACGTAAAGAAGAATCAAACAAATCAAACACATCTCTTAATACTCTTTTTAATACACACTTAGTAAATAAAATGCGCGTGAACCTTACTAAATAATATAAATTGCACTTACTATTTAGTAAGGCTTATATGAAATTGTCCTAATAATAAAAAGTATATTAAAAAGTACATTATTATAAATTTCCATGCAAAAAGTGTGCATAATTGAATTTATTAATATACAACACTTCTTTTGAAAATTTGGAAAAGTCTAATAGTATGTATGGACTATGGATAGATGTTTTTAATAAGTAAAATCATAGTTGTGACTGTAAAACGTTATTTGGAATTTGTGTCAATATATTTGACAATTTAGAGCAAAATTGATTTTGTATCAATGAGGAAAATTTTGATTGTATTTTAATTGTATATTTATTGTTGGGGTCACTAATTATATTGGTAGTGATTTATTTTTATGATTTGTTGTAATTATTAGTTTTCCTATTTAATATAAGAGTACAAATCCTCTAAAGTAAAATGGTGTAGTATTTTGTAAAGTAATCAAGTTAATGGTCACTATAACACTTAAATCATACACCTGACTACACCAGATCCATTTTTTACATACCCATATTTACCCTATTTAATTTACTTTATTATTTTTCCTCTTTTCATATTCCTTTCAACGTCTTTTCATATTTAACAATAGCAAATGAATATTTACTATTTGACATATCTATTATTGACCATGATGTATTTATTATCTCCTCTTCTTATTTTTTTTAGCTAGTTTTGCCGTCAAAAAAATAAATAACAAATGAATATTTGATAACTGGACTGCAGGGACGAATAAGTATGTTCAACAATAGCAAGTGATTTATTAACAAAATTGATCTAGTTATATGAAAAGACATTGAAAGGAATATGAAAAAAAGGAAAAAATAATAAAGTAAATTAAATGGGGGTAAATATGGGTATGTAAAAAATAGATCTGGTGTAGTCAAGTGTATGATTTAAATGTTATAGTGACCAATAACTTAGTTACTTTACAAAATACTACATCATTTTACTTTAGAGGATCTGCATTCTTAATATAATTAGGACAATGATTTAAGACCTATAACAGGTAAATAGGCCTTAAACCATTATCCTAATCAATTTTAAAAAAGGTCTATGACAGGTAAATAAGTCAAGCTTAGATAAGTAGTGATTTAAGGCCTTCTTAGTAAAGACGTGGAATTTAAAAAAAAAATACAAAATTGTGATCATTCATATGATTCCAAAATAAAATAGCCCTAACATCTATCCAAGATGCCTAGTAAAATCAACAAATATCTAAACATAACATAATGAGACTGGGTCCAAAATGTCTCTTAACAAAATACCATAATATGACTCAACATAACTACTACTACAAGAAAAGCTTGAATTAGCGACAACCATTTAGTGTCGGCCTCAACACTGACACTAAATAGCATCAGTTAGCCAATGCTAAACAACCACTAATTTTTGAAAATTATTTCTAAGCAAAAAACGTAAAGCTTGTAACATCCCGGGCGCTGACGAGGGCGGGGAGTGATCGTCGGTGCAAAAGAGATGAGGCACGGACAATGAGCGGCTCCTGGCAGGCTTCCAGCGGGAGGAGTACATGAATGAATCGAATACACACCTGAACGAGAGGGATCCAGAGGCTGTGCGGGTATGGGACTGTACAGTTGAGGATAACTTAAAAGAATTAATAAGTGCTACCTATACTAACAAGATGCATCTACTTTTCGGTAGCCCATCACTTAAGAATTCCATAGTTAAGCGTGCTTGACTTGGAGCAATTAGGGATGGGTGACCTATTGGGAAGTTTCTCGGGAAGCGTGTGAGTGAGGACAAAGCACGTTGAAAAGTCTTGTGTTGGTTTGTGGGGACAGTCACAGATCCTGCAAGCGGCCGGGCATTACAAAGCTACTCCCGCCTCCTAGCTTTTTTAAAATTTAAAGTGAGTGGTGGCCATGATTGACGCTTCTAATACTTTTAAAAAAGAGAATTATTAGCGTTGGCTTGACTATAACTTGTATTGCCTGTTTTATTATCAACCCCTTTTTTTCCTTCTCACTTTGCAAGTCTCCTTCTTCCCCTTCCCCTTTTCTTTTCTTTTCTTTCTTCTCTTTTTTTTTTCACTTATTGATGGTTTTCTTTTTTCTGTGTTGTAGGTGGTTCTAGGGGTGGTGGATATCGACGATGAAGATGGGCAACGATGATGATGGTGATTTGAGGTTTGGGGTGATGGCGATTTCTTTTTTCCTATTGATGTTTTGTTTTTGCAAGTGGTAGCAACTCATCTAGTGGTAGTTTGAGGTTTGGGGTTTGGTGGACGTGGGTGGCAATGTGCGGGGCGGTTTAGGGTTTGGTGGATGTGGGTGGTGACGTGTAGTAGTAGTTTAGGGTTTGGTGGATGTGGGAGGTGGTTTGGTGTGATGGTTTGGGGAAAAAGGGAGAACATTGCCGGCAATGGTGATTTTTTTTATTCAATTTTCACAATTTTTGTGTTAGCTTAAGCGACGACCAAGCTGACGCTAGTAAACGTCGGCCACGTTTGGCTAACGCAACCTAGTTAGTGTCGACTTGGTTAGCGTTGACCATGAGGTTGTCACTTTACCAATGATAAAAGTGAAAAAGCGACGACTTTTTGCCATTAGTGTTGGCGTTGGGCTGTCGCTTTCTCCACGTTTTCTTGTAGTTTACACAGAAAATAACAACTTCATATGGCAATAACATTGATAATAATAGTAGCAACAATTTGTTTATAAGAGTCTTAGGATATAATGTCAGGCTAGGATTGACCTATACTTTGGCATTGGTAGAGTCCTTTGGATGGTATGTTTATGCCGACATGCATATGTTGGCTTAGGCCATATTGGTATATGGCCTAGAACAAAAATCAGCATAAATAAAGAGATAAAAATAAGATAGAAAATTTTTCATTTTATTCATTTGACATAACATAAAAATGAAGGAGAAAAAAATTTCATGCGGGGCCTAAAACATTTCTTCTTATACGGAGAAATTTTTCTCATTTCTTTCTTTTTATGTAAGTGCATAACTTTTTCATTTTTATTAAACATATAAAATTTAAATTTAACTCATTTAAATAATTAAACCTAAAATCAGGTTTGAACTTATTTATTAGTAGTATTAAAATAACTGAATTTGATCAGACATCTAACAAGTCATTCAAATGATTCATAAACAACTCAATTCATTTAGTAATATTTTTCTACTTGACAGTGATGGAGTGATTAAGTGTTTATATACTTAATGGAATGAGTTTTACACATTTTTCGACATAAATCACCGTCTGAACTGAATTTTCTCTAAGGAGTAGAAAATTGCAGCGAATGATTCCATTTCTAACATATATAGATACAATTGGCTCTAAGTCACCAGCTTGTATTCTTTTACACTGTTTGTTTGGAGGAAACTAGAAAGGAATGAAATTGTGAGTGTGAGGACTGAGGATAGAAGGAGTGTGGAAATGACTGTTTAGCTTGGAGAGTAGAATTGCAAATAGAGAAATTCATTCCCTCCAGCATAGGCTTGAAATGACATTATGCAGGTTTGTATCCTCTGTACCATGTGAAGCTGCATTTTTTATTTTGTTCTACTTTTATTTTAAAAAATAAATTAATTTTATTATAACATGAAAAATATTAAGTAATTCTTTGTTAAGAAAAATAATATACTAAAAAGTTTAATTTTTTAGTTAATTTTACTTTCTTAATTACTATAAAAATTTATATAATTTATTTATTTATTTCCAATCATCCAGAAAAAAAAATCTCTACTCTTTTCTTTATTATTTTTATTTATCCAAATAATATATATTTTCAACTATATATTTTTTTATACTTCCGTCCTTTCTATTTTTTTTTCTTTTTTTCTTTTCTGTCTATTTTATTTATGATTCAAACATAGCATTAGTGTGAACATAAAAAGAAACTCCAGTTATTTTTCCACACTCAAAACAGATTAAATATGCAATTTCTTACAGGATGGGCCCTACCTAACTGAAATTCTGGAAGAAATATTAGACCCTTTAGAACACATCGTTACAAAGTAGAAAGTAGGGTTCACTTCTGTCGTGCAGATATCCTAGGAGCAAATGACTTTTTCTCTAGAAAATTTGTTTGGATAGGTTATATGGTAATGGTATATTAATTGGACTAAGCAAGAAAAAATTTCCAGGACTCAAACTATATACTAAGCAAAACGCTGACTATAATTAAATACTAAGCTGGGAAAATAGAAAAAGATATGTTAGCTGCCGCATGTGGCTTGATATAGTTGATACAATTATGGCGGGTATGTTTAAATTGTAGGTATAAAATACTTGTCACTAATTAGATTATTTAGTGTTAAGATGCTTATAGCTTGATCTGGAAAAACCATTGATAATCCTACCCACCTACCTATCTACTAGCTATGGAAGGTAATTCCATTTTAGCTTTAAATAAATACATTATACTGTCTTTAAATAAAGTAGATAGTTCTTTGTACGACTATGCATATACTTGAATTCCTGTTACATAATTCAAATTCACGTTAGAATATTAGTTTACATGTATTTTAAATATAAAATTATATATTTAATTTTACGTTGAGAAATTAATTGAAAATTAATTTTGAATTGAAATAATTTTATGTAATTTTTGTGTTGAATCTAAAATTTTATACTGAGTTTTACCATTAATTTAATTTTAGAATAAAAATAATGAAATATAAATTATCTCACTTCAAAATTAATTTTACAAATATTACACACACTATAATTTTCTATTAGCAGATGATGTTAATGTTGTCACACTCAACTCACAAGAAGGGCAAAAACGAGAGCGACAAATAGCCAGTAGTCGAATTTGCAGCCGGCCAAAGTCGGCTCGGTCCCTCCTTACCCTCTTTGAAAAAAGAAAAACACAATAGGAAAACGACAAATATAGGATTATATCTAATCTAATTCTTCATCAATTCACAATGAGAAGACTTTTCAATCACGCATGAAAGTTCAACGTTGACAACAATGTAATAATGATGTTAATATGTTAGGTAAATGTTCAGCAAAATGCCCGGAGTATTGACTGAAAAATTAAGAATAAAATTTTATAAGAAATATTATTAACATATTTTTATGGTGATTCTTAATATATTTTTAACGTATTTTTAAATTATATAATAATTCTTGAACTAATATTTTAAAGATTAAAGTCACTGTTAAGAAAGATCATAAGTTAATTTCAGTTGTCAGTCACAGAAAAAAAAAAAAAAAAAGCCAAATGTACTGTCCATTGGTTTTACCGCATTCCCTTTTGATGCATGACTGAATCCAGTGCAGATTCACATGGATTCATTGGATGCTGGAGTCTGGATAGACACAAAAAAGCTAGGCAGAATCACCTAAATAAATTCCTATAAAATCATGTGGGTCTGGATTATATTTGATCTAAAATTGTCAAAATAATTATCTCGTTGGCATTAAGTTAGGTGAGCTGGGTTCCGGTCCCAGAAACTCATCAAAGTCGGAAACAGGTCTTACGGTTAAAAAATTATGCCTATAAAAGTACTTATAAATTATATATTAATAAAGTAGTTTTTCTAAAATGTGTATGTATGTATATGTTAAAGATGCTATTAGCAAATTAATTAATTTTTTATTATTTAATTAGAATAAGCAAGGGGTTTCTTTAAAATGTGCATGCATGCTTGGTTGCTGGTGTAATCCTACGGGATAGGTATAGTGAGTTGGGTTGCAGAAAAAGTTTTGAAAATGAGAGACAATTAAATAGAAAAAGATAAAGGATATGAGTTTTTTTTTTAAAATAAGAGATAATGAAGAGAGATAATTGGGGGAGAAGAGATAATAAAAAAGATAAAATTTTTATTTTTAAGAATATAAAGAGATAAAGTTAGTTTTTATGATTAAGATAGAATAATTAAAAATAAAAATAAATAAGTGTAATAACATTTTTAGCATGTGCATGCATGCATATTTTGAAAAAACCCTAAGGTTGTGTTTGAATCAAAAATTTTAAGATTTCACGAATTTTGAAATATTTAAAATTTGAATTGCTTTCAATTAACTTTTCATCATTTTTTAAATGTTTTGTTTGGATAAAACAATTCAAATTTTATTAAATTTTAAATTCTTAATTTAGATAGAGCAATTTAATTTCCATCATATGAATAAAGAGAAGAGAGAGGAGAGAGGGGAGAGAAGAAAGAGAGAGGAAAGAGTAAAAGTAAGGAGAGAGAGTGGAGAGAGAGAAAGTGAACATGAAAATTTTAAATTATTATTTTTTTAAAAGAAAATTTGAAATTTTATAATTTAAGTAATCAAAATACTTCAATAATTATTATAAAATTTTTAAATACACTATTTAAACAATATATTTTAATACAAAAAGAACAAATTTTCATCTAAATTAAATTACTCAAAATTTCTCTATCCAAACACATCCTCTCTCTATAAATTAGAATAGTTATTTTGAATGAGAACATTTTTAGCTGTTATTCTTTAACGAGAGTATTTTTAAGAAAATTTTTTAACCTCTTATCTCTTTCAATCTATCATTTTCAATATCTTTAATTCTAAATTAAATTTAATATTTTTTAAAAATATTATCAATAATTAAAAATTAACATTGTTTGTTATAAATTTAAAATATAATTTATATGTTCAAAATTATTTATTTATTATGAATTTTAATTATAATATAATTTATATATTCAAAAGTATTTATTAATTTTAAATTTAAGTTATATAAAATAAATGTTTATTTTGTGCAATATACAAATTAAAATACTAATTATTAATAAAGTTCTCATATTAACAACGAAATTTGAAGTTAGGGTCTTTATAAGATATGAGACTCATCTTTACTAAGTGAACCAACTCTGGTTGGCTCGTTGGTATTATCTAATTCTCATGACTTTTCACAAATGAGATACTTTTTAATAAATTATTTAAATAGTTCATGCAAAAGAAAAGTATGAATCATAATTTCATAATTATTAAAAAATCTCAAAGGTTTCAAAATATCAAGAAAATCCAAAAACTAATGCAGTAGAAAAAGCATTTCGAATTTATCAATTGTTTGAAATTAATTTATTTTGTAAAAAAATAACAATTAAAATTTTGGTAAAAAGTTTTTTTTTTTTCATACACATAATCCAAAATTTTCATCACATACTTTAATAATCTATTATGGTTCGTTTGGTAGCAAAGAAATAGAAGAGAAAAGGGTGGAAGAGGAAGGAATAACAACGAA
This sequence comes from Spatholobus suberectus, assembly GCA_004329165.1. NCBI lineage: Eukaryota > Viridiplantae > Streptophyta > Magnoliopsida > Fabales > Fabaceae > Spatholobus > Spatholobus suberectus. Next base: position 73,179,531 of record CM014729.1, read on the forward strand.
ATCAGGAAATTTATTATGTTTGGTAGAGTAGAAAAGCGACAAAATTTTTGGAAAAAAACTGTGGCCCCCAAGCATTAAACTTCTACATAAAAGTGTGAAGATTTGCGAAGAAATTGTATAAGTGTCCCACAAAAATGAGACGATTTGCACGGAACAGAGAAGGATCGTATTCGCAAAATCGATTTTGTAACATAACTAAATTGATTTGCAACAATTTTGTGAACTAAGGGTGTGTATTTTTATGCACACCAAATCAACATTGTAAACAAACAAAATCGATTTGGTATACTGCTCTAAATTGATTTTGGCTTCACAATACAGCCAACCAAATCGATTTTGTACAAGTTTCATTATTTCATTTGTTATGAAAATTGATTTGCCTATATGTAAATAGACTATACTTTTGTTATATTATAATAAAAATAATAATAATAAATAAAAATAATATTAATAATGGAAATAAATAATAATAATAATAATAATTAAAATTAAAATTAAAATTTAATTATACAACAGAATTAACAAAATCGATTTTATTAGTTAAAGAAATCGATTTACATGTGTTAAGGTACAAAAATATATTAAGGTAAACGATGCACCTGCAGGTTCGAAGGTTTACCACATGGATATGATTGACGTTTTGTAACTGAATATTAGGATGACAATTTAAAAAGAGGAGGAGAGAGAGAGAAATATGAATAATATATTTTTAAGAAAAAATGCAAATAAAGAAGAGAAAATTTAACTTTTAAAAATAAAAATTCATTTTTTTAATTTTTCTTTTAATTAAATTTCAATTTTTTTTCTCTTCCCATACTTTCAGGTGCCAAACATAGGTTAAAAGTGTCAATAGCAGTGAAAATAGAAAAATACTAATTTATTTTATTATTTTGTTAATCATTAAAAGAATGTACCAAAAAAGAGTTAATGTACCCAAAAAAATCATTAAAAGAATATGACTTTTAAATTAATAAATTATTATTATTATTATTATTATAATCAAATCCTTTGAATGATATAAAATCAAATGGCTTACGGAAGCGTTTGGTAAAGAGAAGTTTTTTGTTTCTTAAAAATTTAAAGTTAAAAATATTTGCTTTTTATGTTTAGTTTATTATTTAAAAAAATATATTTTTTGAAAATATTGTCCTTTTTATTTATATTTTTCATGAAATTGTTTTCATAGAAAAGGTAAAAATTTAATTTTTTCAAATTAATAAAAAAGTTTTACTGCAATAAAAATATCATGTTATCTTTATTAATTCATTTAATATAATAAATAATTAAATTTTTCAGAAAAATTTTATTAAAACTAAATGTAAAAAATTTTAATTTTTAAATAATAAATATAAATATTCACAAAAATATTTATAACCATTTAAATACCTAGGAATCATAATTCTTGATATTCATGATTCTCAGGAATCATGAGACATAAAAAAACTAAACCACAGAAATTCACTTATCCACTTATGGTGTTTCGAATCTGTGAAGTAGAAAATCCTCTTTCAAACAAAACGTCACGATAAAGAAATTGTTTCTGATAAACAGCCGTTTCCGCCGAGAGGAGGGTCTTGCGTAAGCATATTGAATGCTTGGCTGCCATATGCAAGGTATGCGGAGTGCAAAGTACAAAAAATTACTCCAAAATTGTGTCATATTTTACAGAGGCCAAGTCTCGTGTTTCCATTATATATGCTTCTACTTCACTCTCTCTTGCCCTCAAATTCCTCCATTACCTAAACAGTTGTCACACAATTCTTTCCCTCTTTCTCAATTCAACTGTCCTCTAGTGCGATCAAATGGGTACCACCGGAAATGAAGAATCAGGTACCCGGATCCCCGAAAACTCAAAAACCTCTTCTTCCCTTTTCAGGTACAATTCACCGTTTACTCAGATCGTCCTTATTGGGTTGGTCTGCTTTTGTTGCCCCGGCATGTTCAACGCCCTCTCCGGCATGGGTGGCGGCGGCCAAGTCAACGACACCGCCTCCAACAACGCCCTCACCGCCCTTTACACCACCTTCGCCGTTTTCGGCATCCTCGGCGGCGGCATCTACAACGTCCTCGGGCCCCACCTCACCCTCTTCGCAGGTTGCTCCACCTACGTCCTCTACGCAGGCTCCTTCCTCTACTACAACCACTACCAGCACCAGGCCTTCGCCATCGTTGCCGGCGCCGTTCTCGGAATCGGCGCAGGGCTCTTGTGGGCCGCGCAGGGCGCTATCATGACCTCATACCCGCCGGAGAATCGCAAAGGCAGCTACATTTCCATTTTCTGGAGCATCTTCAACATGGGGGGCGTCATCGGCGGCCTAATTCCTTTCATTCTAAACTACCATCGTGGGAATGGCGCTGTCACTGTTAACGATGGAACCTACATAGGATTCATGGCTTTTATGTCGGCTGGGGCCGTCTTGTCGTTGACCATTTTGCCAGCTAGTAAAGTTGTCCGCGATGATGGCACCAGGTGCACTAAAATGTTGTACTCTAATGCGGCAACCGAGGCTGTGGAGATTCTCAACCTGTTCTACAATTGGAAGATGCTCCTCATCATTCCCGCTGCTTGGTCCAGCAATTTCTTCTACACCTACCAGTTCAACCATGTTAATAAGCCGCAGTTCAATCTGAGGACGAGAGGGTTCAACAACGTGTTCTACTGGGGGGCGCAGATGGTGGGTTCAATTGGGATTGGGTATGTGATGGATTTCAGTTTTAGGAGCCGGAGGAAGAGAGGGGTCGTGGGAGTTGCCGTGGTTGCTCTTCTTGGGTCTGCTGTTTGGGGCGGTGCCCTTGCAAATCAGATTAAACACCACCCCGACGAGATCTTGGATTTTAAGGACTCGCGTTCTCGCTTTGCTGGGCCCTTTGTCTTGTATTTTAGCTTTGGCTTGTTGGATGCCATGTTCCAGAGCATGGTCTATTGGGTCATTGGGGCCCTCGCTAACGATTCTGAGATTCTTAGCAGGTAAATTAAACCAAGCAGAATCTCTCTTGTTTAATTATTTGACTAATAATTAATTTTTCTATTTAAAATTGTTAATTGGATATATATTAAAAATAATACTTAAATACAGTTTTATATGTGCTATTGGTGCTACTCGAAATTTGGGAATTAAATATTGTTTGTGGTTACACAGGTATGCTGGGTTCTATAAAGGGATACAAAGTGCAGGGGCAGCAGTTGCTTGGCAAATTGATAACCATAAGGTGTCATGTATGGCTCAGTTGATTGTGAATTGGGTGCTCACTACTGTGAGTTATCCGTTGTTGTTGGTTCTGGTTGTGTTGGCTGTGAAAGAGGACAACAAGGCAGAAGAGGAACCCGTCAAACAGGTTGCTCCTTCCTCGGCTGAAAATGGCTTCGTCCAGTGATATTGTTACCTGTAAAAATCAACTGCTCCTTTTGACTTATTTCTGTTGTCGCTTGTTCTTCGTCGCTGCCATTGCCATCACATATAAAACTTAAATGTTAATTTGAAGATTTGTTTGTATGTGTTCATGGAACTCCCTGTCTGATGTGTCAGACAAAATTAAAGGCGACGAATTAATGCAATTTGTATTACAGCTATAAATTATAACTTGCACTTATTGTAGTATGGAGTCTAAGACGTGATTGACGTGTAAAGCCTAAGGGTGATGAGATTGTAATTTAACTGAAGTAAAAATAAGGTTACAGATAAACAAGATGCATTTCTTGGTGTTAAAGAGGGATTTTTAAGTAAATGTACCGAAGAAAAAGAGAAAAGTGGTTGGCTGAATGTACGTTTGGAAAACGAATCCAGATTCTCTCCTGTTTAGGTGTGTGTTCAGGTGAGTATTAATAAAATTGATTTTGAATGAAATTGATTTTATAAAATTTATTTTGTTTAAAATTGATTTTGAAGTAATGTGATTTATGTTTAGATATTTTTATTCTAAAAACAAGTTAATAGTTAAATTCAATATAAATTTTTTGATCTAACGCAAAAACTACTTAAAGTTGCTTCAACCTAAATTAATTCTGGAGTCAAATCAATTTTCTAACGTGAAACCAAACATGTAAATATTTATCTAAAATCACGTTAACTGGTACTTCAACGTGATTCTAAAGAATCAAACGTGAAACCAAACATGCACTAAGTGCATGTGTAGATATGGGTTTGTAGATTTGATTTTGAATTAACTTGATTTATAGAATTGATTTTAAGTAAATGTGAGTTTGTAATAACTTGTTTTTGTTTGTATAACATACATTAGAGCATTGATCTTGACACAATGTTATTTGGAAACATACAATCAAAATGGATTTTGGGTATATAATTACCAAAATGACTACAGTCTAACTAAAGATATACATGCAACAAATAACATGATTAAGAATATACATGGAACAAATAACATTACTCAAGTTATTATTGATGCAAAAGCTACTTCTAACAACTTTAATGAGACTTTATTCTAAAACTTGAAATCATATTTCCAACACAATACTAAACATCATAATCAATGAGAAAATTATGTTTGATTTATTCTAGACTCAAGTTGAAGCATGCCAAATGTGAATCCGAAACCACCTTAAAACAAATTGCATGAGATTTTAGCAGCAAAAATGTTTTATTTTGTATTAAAATCAAAATTATAAAAAAAAAACGTAAGAAAGATAAGTCATCGGATGAATAACTAACTAGCCTGCAGTTTTTCTAGAACTCTAAAGGATCTTTGCATGGCCGGTACTAATATTTTATGAGTGCGGGACAAAATAATAGTAAAAGTTCTTTTATACAAGTGTTTTAAAATGTAAATATATATTCCATAAAAATAATAAATATGTAATTGTATTAAAAATGATATGTTTTATTAATTAAGCAAACAACATAGTTTTAATAAATCTCAAAAAGATATATCACATTTTTTATTCAATTTACTTAGAGAAAATAGTCTATATCACTAATAGTTTAAAAAGTTTTTACAATGTTATTCAACTACAAATTGTCATGTATGGTTAATTTGTTGATTTTTATAATAATTACTTTAAAAGTTATACAAGCAATGATTTTTTATTGGTTAACGATGTAAATTTGTTTATACTTACAACACATAGAAATTAAACTCTTATATGCTATCGTATATCATTGACAAAATGCTTTTCTATTGCATTGATCACTTGCAAAACAAAATTCATAAACTATCATAAAAAGTTGTTTCTTTGAACATTCTAAGATTAAAAATCACTAATGATAACATCAATATTACGAGATAGAACGATACATTTTTTTTAATAAATGCATAAATCGTTTTTTTTAATCTTATCTTAATACTCATTCTTTCTTTAAAATACATAGATATGATGGAATTACCAATGAGTTCTTATAACAATAATGAACAATAATCAAACTTTTTACTACATAAAAAAAAAAAAAACTGTGACCCACTATAATTGAATGGTTAGTAAGATGAAAAATTAAAAATATTACAAAATTAAGAATTTAAAAGCATGAGTTTTAAAATTTACACTACAAATTATTTCCGTTGAGAAGTTAAGAAAATGAATGACCAAAACAATTAATTAATTTTAAAAAAAAATTCCTCTTCAAAGTTGTCTAGATTTTTTTGGGGCCCTTCAACCCTAGGTTATCGCCCCTCTAGCATATGCCTAAGGCCAGCTCTAAGATCTTGGTCCTTAGAACACAATTTAATCTAAAGAAAACATTTACATGGTGTTGCTTCTCCCTTTTCTTCTTTACAGTTTGGTTCAAAAGAAAGAAAGGAGTTGAAAAGGAAAGTTTTAAAATTCAAATTAAAAAAATGGAAAAAAAAATAATTTTTTATTTTTAAAAGTCAAATTCTTTTTTATTTTCTCTTCAACCAAATAAAAGAAAATGCATCTTTATTATATTTTCTCCCTTCTCTGGAATGGGTGACCTCCAGAAAAGTTTCTTGGGAAGCATGTGGGTGAGGACAAAGTACGCTGAAAAGTCTTGTGTTGGTTTGTGGGAACACATGTTGATTTTGAAAGCAGCCAAGCGTTACATTCAGGAGGAGAAAAAAAATGTAGATGAAGATTCACCTTTTGATATCCATCAAAGGTGCAATGTTGTTACCATGATGCCCATAGGAAACAAAGAAGCTGAAATTGACCAAAAAAGGATGAATGCATTGAAGGAGAAACTCAAGTTGATTGAAGAGGTGGTCCTACCCAAGAAAGATAATAATAAGAATTATAAGCAAAATAAGAGAAAGAAAGCAAGCATCAAAAGGAGGAAAGCCAGATGTCAAACGTAAAATTCAAATTAGGTGTCAACAGATATTAAGGCAAGGAGGAGTGTTGAAAATATATGCCTAAATATCTGTAATTTGAAAAAAGATAACGTAGTTTTTAGTCATGTTTCAAATTTTTAAGATGATATTTAGATAAAAATAAGGATATTATTCTTATCATTTAAATTTAGGATGTTATTAGTTTGATTTTAAAGATTAGAATAATGTTAGTATTTGACTTTTGTGTTACACTTTAGCTCTATATACAGAGCCCATGAATAAAAGTTTAACAAGCTCCTCCATATAACATATTTCCTTTTCTCTTAAAAAATATTTTTTTCTACAAAAAAAAACCAACAATGGTCGCAACTTAACTCAAACACATGACAGGGTTTATCATTGTTGTCAATAACATTGAGGGTGTTCTTTTATGCTTTCTATAGGCGAATTCTATAATTCCTCGAAAAAATAAGCTTTAGCCCTTTGGGGTCTTCGATGATGTCTTTATTAAGCAATGGTAAGGCCTGAAAGCCTTCAAAAGATACCAAGTCACATTTTGTCCTACAAGACCAAGACTTCATGAAATGAAAGAATGCTCTTCCATTAGCTGTAATATGTTTGAAAGTGATGCAGATGCTGAACTCAGAATTAGGGAAAATGGTGAGTTGAATAGCCATAAGAGGGAACAACCATGCCCCATCTTTTGAGGTACTTAGGGTATGTAAGACAAGAACAAATGGGTGAAAGTCTAACATCTCTTGCGGTGTCACCTTCACCTATGGGGCATGCATGGGAGCTCGATCTATAATGGACTTTACAATGGTGAAGGAGATGGAGTCGCCATTAAAGTAGAGGATGTAGGGGAATAAGGGCTAGAGAGGGATCACAAGATTTCCAACGAAGGGGAAGAAGTGTTGGCAAGTAAGTGATAGGGAACCGCAAGTGAACAGTTGTCGTCAAGTAATAAAAATATCATATCCACAAGAACTGTGTTTTATGATTACCAATTCACCGTGATTTAATTAGATAAAACAAGAGAGAATTATTTAACTGGGAAGAGAGAATAATGAGAATCAAAATAAAGATTGAGAACAAAGAATAAGAATGCAAGAGTCAAGATTAGGAAAAACAAATAATGAGGATTGGGTTTCACACTATGACGCTTAATGAATTAAATTTACTACCTTTGTGCTTTGACTCGTTCTCATTGAAGGTGAATTTACCTAAGGTACTCTTCATTCTCGTTCAAGATACGAAGAGGTGTTTAATCGAATTTATCCCTACTTTTGTGGTGGCTATGTTCAATTAGACCTACTAAGTTATTTGTTAATTCAATTGCTCCTTGAAGGTTTTAACTACTTTTGTGGTTTAGATCTAAGTTCCCTTCCTATGGGTCCGATGTTCGAGTTCACCTTTCAGTACTTCCCAAATCTCAAAGGTTGTGTAAAATAGTGGTCAAATCGTTTCGCATAATAATAACAATAGAAAAGAAATCAAAATGGGACAAATTTCAGACAAAGGTAATACGAAATTAATTCATTAAAACAAACATGAGGCTATGCCCAATCCTATAACAAGAGAAACTATGTAGACATAATCTTGTAGAAAGCAAATTAAAGAAGAAAGAACATTCAAACCCAAAGGAAGAACAAGAAGAAAAGAAGATGATTGCCTAACTCCTAAGTCGTCGCCCTCGATAGGGTTCAATCCTTTTTCTTAAGCCTAAAAGGTTTATTTATATCAAAGGTTATAAAAAGGTTCAAGCCCAAAGCAGTAAAAAGAATAGAAAATTAAAAAACCTTCGTCAGGTTCACGCCACACTGGTGGTGTTTTTTGGTAGCTTTGTAGTGTCTTCCTGGAATTTACCACGGTCGTGGCGTTTACCACAGGTAGCCTGTGGTGCTTTATGGTGCTCTCTTGAAATCTGCCACCCCAACCTGTGACGCTTTTTGGTTGCAGGATTCACTCTTTTTTTCATTTTTCTGCAAGTGTATATGATTTATGATCCCTTCCTTACTCAAATAAAGCTTCAACAAACTCTCCATTGCTCCTCCTTAGCTTTAAATCACTCCAAGTCTAGATGTTTAAGCTCCAAAACCAAATTGATTCATGCTAAACTTTCATAAAATCTACAAACAAACACAAAAACACGCCTCAAGTGTGCTAAGTGATTAAACAAGGGAAATTAAAGAAATTAGTACTAAAACTACTCCTAATAAGCTAAAATGAAACTATACCTGCGTGGATTAAAATGCAAATCATGGTATAAAATGCCATGCATTAGTAAGGGAAAAAGAATGTTTGAGAACTGGAAGCACTGTTTGCAAGAAGTGGTTACTAAAGTAAGAAAACTCGTAGGATAAATACTTTGCATTGGAACACAATAAACCCAAGGAATGTCAAGGAAAGCTAGAGGAAGAGAGGTTAGTGGAACAAAGCCTAGTGGGGGAGAAACTTGACATTGCTCTATGACTTTCAACTTTTGACGATGATCAACATGGTGATGAGCCATGGAAATAGAAACCACTTTCGAGTGGGGCATGTACTTGAAAGGGCTCCACAATAACCCCCACGTAGTAGGGACAACAAAAATAATTTTAGGACACTCATGACACTTACTTGACACGTATGAGAGGTAGAGATAAATATGGATATAATAGGTGATATGATAAAAAAAAAATAGAGAAAAATGAATTTTAATTTGATGTATAAAATTGTGGGATGTTCAAATATCATAACTTGGGACAGTAGTTGTCAATCTTTTTTTTCATTTAACTGAATTCATATTGAAAATTGCAAAGTAGCATAACATTCCACCAACACCCTTCCTACTTTGCCCCTGCTTCAAGTGCTAAAATTTAATAAAAAATAAACACATTTTGTTTTAAAAATTATATCTAAAAACAAACAACCAAAAACGCGCATCCCCTGATCCTTAATGACTAATATATAGATCTATCTGTAATTTTTATTTTTTTTTATCTTTCTTAGTTTCTTTAGATAAAACTAAACTCTCTACCAAAAAAAAAAAAAACTCAACGGTAAAATTTCATAAAAAACTACATGCATATTTGACTTTCAAAGTATTGTGATATCAATTTACGTTAGAACAATAATTTTTGACACCCAATTTTTAAACACCTAATTAACATCTATCATTTTTTTTCTTTTTCTCTCTTTCTATCATATCATATGACCTGTGATATTTATGTTTTTCCTTCTTTTATCTCTCTCTCACTAGATATTAAATAGCATTTTGGGTGTCCAAAAATTATTTTCCTTTACGCTATTCTTATTTTAGCTATTTTGCCTTAGTTCTGAACTTGTGCATTGTAGTGGTAGACGTAAGATAATGGTTAAACTAGAGTTCAACGTATACGAAGTTGTATTCTTATATTATTTATATTCAAAGTTTATTAATAATAATATTAAATAGATTATTATTATTATAATTATTTAAACTAATATGTGTTTCAATAAATACAGTATTATAATTTACTTAGTAAAATTTTAACTACTTATTTCACGTTAAAGCTTTATAAGAATAAAATTAAACGATATAATTAAATAAAAAATAATACTTAATATGTACTATGTTAATGCATATTTGATTTTTCTCTTACTCAATAAAATATGCAACCTTCTGATATATTAAAAACTATTTTACTTTTGATTACTAGTTGTTTTAAAAATATAGAAAAAAGTAATTATAAATAAAATAAATTTGAAAAGTTAGAAAGAAGAAAAATTAAGAAAGCTATAAATTAAAAAAATGAAAAATAATAATAAAAAAGTAAATGAAGTAATAAATTTATTTTGTTAAAATGTTATGTGCGATTTATAGTGAAAAGCTTTTATGTTACGTATATAGGCAGATTAGATACATACAGATTTGTCAGTGATTATGTTCTATTTTTTCAATTCATTATTTAATATTTTTAACCCACCTACTGCACTTATTTTGTCCATGGCAAAAAAAAAAAAAAAAAGCTTACACATATTTCACAAGGCATAAATAAATTAAATCATTTTTCTATTATTGAAATGTTGCTCCAAGAAGTGCAAGGGTTATGACATGAATTGGACAATCCTTGGCCGCCATGTTACACATCATAAATTAAGATGGGCTCAGGATTATTACAATGAGCTACTTAGGATGCCATTAAACGGTTACGAGAGGTTCCTCACTTTTCTCCTCTGCTTTTGGTTGTTCTGCCTTTTCTTCCTCCTTTACAGGTTCCTCGGTCGTCTCAGCAGGAACAACCTCAGCCTCCTCTGCCTTGGCTTCCACTTTCTCCTCTTTAGCCTCAAAGAGGTCTATCAAAGGCTCTTCTTTCTTCTCACCCCCTTCCTGGCCGCTCTCCTGCACAAGCCCACCAAACAAATGTCATTTTAAATTAGAAAAAGCAAAACAAAAGCAAATAGCGTTCATTCAGGGTGTGTCATGTCATGTATTGATGTGTCGTGTGTGTGCTGAAAATGAAAATGAGAAAAATAAAATAAAAAGAAATATACTTGAGCAACAACGGTCTCGCCCTCAACACTCTTTGGTGTGGTGGGAATCTCGACTGGTGGGGCCTCTCCTTCGTTCAAGGCAACTTCCTTAGGAGTGCTCGCACAACCTCCCATTATTGAATGTAAATGTCGAATAAAATGGACGAAGGAGGAGGCTGTGTGATTGAGGGAGAAAACCCCAGTTCACCGTACAATGGAAAGAGTGTTGAGGGTGAGGAAGTGATGTTGGCGAAAGGGTGATATATATAGCACAACAATGGGGTCTGACTTTTAGGAGCAGTTTTCGGGTTGCAATAGCAATTAGCCTGGCTTGGGGGGGTGTTTTGTGGCCAAATGCAACGCGACTCTTTCATATGCATTGCTGGCCATTGGAGTTGGTTATGCAGTTAGCCTCCCCTTTTATTGGTGCCAGTTGGGGCTATTGGGGTTTCTCTTTGATGGCTATATATAACTTATAGACTGCATTATGCATGAATTCATGTCTAAATTAAACATGTTAAAATTGTGGACAATTAATTATGGCGGACATAACGCTTCTTCTACAACTTCTGTGTGAGCAAAACTTCAAGAGGAATTGTTTGTTTATGATAGTGTACAAGTTGTTATTTTAGGAGTAATATTATGAATATAAACTAACTCGTATAAGCAAATATTTAGTTTCTTTTTGGTTTAATATCTTTGTCAGTTGTTGTAAATATGATAGTTTTTTTTTGGTTTTAGTCTTTTACAATAAATTTATTGATGTTAGTGCTTATAAATTTAAAATTTTTAAAATAATTTCTATTATTATTTATTGTACTTAGCAATTAGGACTGTTTACAATTTGATTTTAAAATAAAAAGTCATTTGAATTAAACATACAATTAATAATTGATTCGATTTAATCCAATTTAAATGTAATATCAAATGTAGGAGTCCTTGAGGATATTGCTACAGGATATATTCCTGATATTGAGTACGGGGCTATTATAAAGAATTGTTTTAGACAATGGAAAATGGAATTTCACTAAATTTGAAGCCTTGCTACAATTGCATGTGATAAACAAAATTAAGGCTATGCACTCACCATTTGAGCACTATGATGAGGACAGATTGGCTTGGAAAGCTACAAATGATATCAATCTCACTTTATAGCATTAGCTTATAATTTCATAAATTATATTGGAATTATGCCTCAATCAAATTTAGCTAAGGCCGTGTGGAAGTATGAGGGCCCATAGAGAATGAGGCTACTGCTCTGGAAGGTGACAAGGGGTATGCTAATTCAGATGGTTTTTATAGTAGCTTTTTCCACAATGTAGCTTGTGGGGGTCATTAAAGACCATTTTGCAGCTTTCATATTAGCTTATGTTGGTCACCTTGGAGATTGTTTGATCCTCCAAGCAGAATTATGGGAAATTCATGGTTTTCTCCTTGCCTGAGAAGATAGAGGCTATAAACAACTTAACGTGGAATCATATTCTCTTTCTGCTATCGAGTTCCTAGGCTCCAGCATGGATGTGAAAAGACTCACCCTTCGTATTCTCTGTGCTTGAACATAAAGTTATTTCGTACCAAAGGTGCAGTGATCTCATGGAACTATACATTTAGAGAAGTCAATTTGATAGTGAAAAACATGTAGGGTATTCATCAGATCAGATTTATCCGATAAATCCAACAATCCAAACCAAACTAACATAATTGGTTTAGTTATTGATTTTTTTCATTTCCAATATGAACCAAATCAATTATAATTAGTTCGGCTATCATATTTATCTTTTTTTAACTCCGAACCAATCTAATCAATTGTTTTTTAACCTTTAGATTAATATATTTTAAACTTAGAGCTTTAAATTTGCTTCAACTTTTGTATTTTCTTTCTTTTTTATTTATTTTAATTTTCTTATAATCTTATCTAATGTTATCAAATGTCTTAATTTGGTCATGTTTATTATGTAAAATTTTTTATTATATTTTAGATAAAGAAATTAATGATGTATATAAAGTGATAATTATAAAGAAAATTAAATATTTTGAATAAAATAAACAGTTGATTATTAAAAAAACTAAGAATATTTTTACCTATATTAATATAAAATGAGAAAAAGTCATGTACTGACAGTGTAAATTAGTTTTACACTATCATCCAATCACAAACTACCATTTATTGTAAGTTTGTTGACTTTTATAATAAATACTTTAAAAGTCATATCAATGGTGATTTCTAATTAATTGACAGTGTAAAACTTTTTACACTAACAGTGCATAATCATTAAATTCATATAAAATTAGATATTTGTATAAAATACACAATACATGGAAATAAAAACTTGAAAAAATAATAATTTATTATTTATCATAACCTGATGGCCCAAACCAAACCAACCAAATTTTAATTGATTTGGTTCGGTTCGGATTGGCCGAAAATTTTTTAAGACCTAAACTAAACCAATCTAATCAAATATAATTGATTTGGATTTAATTTTATCCTAAACTCAAATCAATTCAACTCATAAACACCCGTAATACCATGCTAAATTTGGCCTCAATTCCATCCCTACTTTGTGTCTTTAATTTTGTTCCTAATTTCCTTTTATTGTATCTGCTAGTTGATGCTATTTCTGTTAACTTTTCTAGAGGTTTTTAGCGCTTTTGGGTTCGCAACCCCTTTATCTATACACAAAAACACAATGCTACATAGAAGCAAAATTTCTTCAATGAGTTGTGTTCCTTATAATTTCTCAGCATTTATTGACTATTTGCTAAACCGCTAATTTTTTTTCACTGTAATTCATCTTTGAATATGTTTGGTAATACATTTTAAGAGCAATGTTAGTAGCACACACCACCTAACAGACACTCTATTATTAGTTGAAATTATTGAAAACTACAAAATTATGAGAGAAAGTCACCAAATATGATGTGAGACTCACAATTTTTTGTAATTTTCAAGAAATTCTAACTAATAAAAAAGGATGTGTTTAAAAGAATGTGTTTGGGAATGTATTGCTAGTCTTTCTCTACATTTTAATTAACTGAAAGCTTATTTTATTAATTGAAAATCTTGTGTAAGCAAAGTAAACATGTTTTAGACTGTATTTAATAGTTTGTAGCATTTTTTAAATGTTACTTCAATTAACGTTCTCATTTTCAGCTTGTTACTAAAAATGTTTTTTATTTTTATCCACGATATTTTTGTATACTTCTTCATTTACCCATTTATTTTCAAAAACCTAACATTGTCTTATTTTTTCACAATCAACACCTTCGTGTTTTCTTTATCACTGCCTCTTAGTTATAGCAGTGTGCCATCCGACCGTGCCATGAGTTGTTGCTGCCAAACTATTATTTTTTTGTTTATTATTTTAATTTATACTATTTATTTTAATTATTGTACTGTTTAATAAACATTTTATTTTTATTGATAAAAAATAAAATTATTAAAATAAATAAATTTTGGAGAAATGTTATTTAAAATTTTATTTAAACAAGATTTTAAGAAATATTTTTAATTTTAAAAATAAAAAACTGTTTAATTAAATTTTAATAGATTTTTTAGTTGAAAAGGAAAGAAATACTCGACAAAGAACAGAAAATAGAGAAGTGTCTCAACATTAATATTCCTTGTTTTTGAAAGCAATAGATCACTAATCTCTTGAGAATGATTCAACAAAATAATCAATATTTCCTTTTAATATAAAATCATCAATATAATAATATAAATTCATTTGTATTAGTTCATTTTATTTAATAAAAATCATTATAAATAAATTTGAGAATCTATTCACAAGGTCGGATTACACATGGCGAAACAATAGTAACTTTTAAGGTTTGGATGACACTGTGTCATTTACAGAGAAGTTCGAATAACACACATGTCATTATATGAAGCTTCGTAAATATTTGGTTTGGTTACATATCATAATTATAGTCATTATAATTATTACATTAATGAATTTTAAGTAGCTATACTTAAATTTTGAATTTGAAAATTCTATTAAATACCTACCTTTTAAATAACTATCTTAATTATAATTAAAAACTCTATTGGTCATTTGACTTAATTATTTGTTAATAACTAATGAGAGTAATATGTATAGTTTTCTTAATTATTTTTGAAAACAAAGGATAAACAAACGAGTATTTTTATTTTTAAAAAATTATATACTTAATCAATAATTTTTTACTTACATTTACCCTAATTTTGTTGTAAATAGAAATGAATAAATAATTTTTACTTAATCAATAATTTTTTACATACATTCTATTATTTATGACAATAATTTAATATAAGTTTCAAGGACCAAAATAATTATTATTATATATTTTAAGTATAATTTGGGAAGATATTTGGGTATAATTTTTAAATATAGTTTTTAAATATAATTTTTAAATTAATTTGTAAGTATAATTATTATAAATTAATTTAAGATATTAATTTTTTAAAATTTTCCATAACTATATAACGGATATTTTTAATATTAATTAGTTTCCTTCTTGCAAGACCATTATTTGTAGGTAGTGTAAATGTTATAATTTAAGAAAGAAATCTCATTATTTACAATGGTTCCAAATTTCCGTAAATATGTAAAGGTCTATTAAACTTAAATTAAATTATTATCATAGATACAATCTAATTTCAATTCTATTATAATTATCGATACGCTTTTAAATTGAATTATATTAATTAACATTGTTTTAATAAAAATTCTCATGAAGAATATATAAAATCTCACTCTACATTTATACTTAGCATTTAAATTAAATTATTTCTAAAAATAAAATTCATGACAGTTAATTTTTGTAAATTATTCATTTAGGGTAATAATTTATGTTAAAAACATATTTTATTTAGGTTAATAATTTAATTGCAGTTTCAAGAATCAAAATAAATGTGATAAGAAGTTATTTCAATAAATAAATGTTAGTGCATTAAACTACAATTAAATTATTGTCCTAAATAAAATTTAATTTGAATGCTATTATGATTATTTATACTTTTTCTAATTAAATATATAATAATAATAATAATAATAATAATAATAATAATAATAATATAAATATAAATATATACAAAGCAGAATGTTATTAAATAGGAAAGCTCCATGTGCCAATTTTTGCAGTAATTTCACATAAAATGTTATTTCACTTGGCAACACTAGGATGTTTCCTCTATTTTTCATTTACTTGTCAACCTCACATTCATTTGCACACAAATCAATTTATAGACAATTAATAAGACATGCAATTATTTGCACACAAAACAATTTATGAACAATTATGACACGCAAAATTAGGGAATCAAATTTTATAATATATTCTGATTAAGCACAATTTCACAATCACTCTTATACACAATCATGACAATTATTACTACCCTAATATTTCCATTTTGAAATTCAAATAGAGGTACCAAGGAAAGAAAAAATGAGAAAAGGACGCATATTTAAAAGATACCTAATTTGGGTATTTCTTTTTTATTTTTTGTATTTGCTTTCTTTCATTTATTTTTAGATTCAATTTTGTATTTAGTTTCTCCTCACATCTCTTCAATGTCAACTTTTTTTTACATGTTTTGAATAGTCACCCCCATTGCGTTGATTCCTTTGGTTGTTTTTGTCTTCTCCATGTCTTTGTTAAGGTGAGAAAATACATTGTCAAGTTAAGATACATATATATTAGGTAATTGTTTCTCCTTTTTTTTGTTTTTGCTTTTGTTTTTTCTCCATTCTATTTTTTTTCACTTTTATATTTTAATGTTCCCCTTTCATTTGTTTGCTTATTTTGTTTTTGCCCACTGTATAATTTAGAATGGATGGTCAGGATAATGACATTAAAGATGAAGGCGAAGATGGTGCTAAAGGTCCTAACTTGCAATCATCTTACTCTTCATTTGAATTTTTATTATTTTGTTTCTTTATTGCCTTAAATTTTATCTATTAAGATTTTTGTTTCTTTTCACATGTACAAATTCAAAAGAATTCAAGAAAGAAAAGAAGAAAATATTCTAAACTAGGCTATAAAGTAAATGTGATCATTCCCATACAATTTTACTCAATAAATTAGATTTTGCATCATCAATTGGGGGTCATTTGATTTGGTGCTATTGTAATTATTAAATATATATAATTAAAATTAAAATAATTACATGTAATTGTTATATATAGTTTATATAGTTGTAATGTCCATTTAAATTATTTTCACATTAAATTGTTTATTTACTATCGCACTAATTATTTATTTATTATAGAAGTTGTAAATTAAGTTAAATATATTATTTTAAACAAAGGTAATTAGATGATTTCAAATAAAGGTAATTACGATTAGTATATATTTAAATTAAAGTTAATGAAAATTACATAACTAAATTAACTAATATAATTTTAAATTTAAAATAGACGATTAATTTAAAAGGGGCCATTAATTTTGACCTAAATATGAAATTTACATTTAAATTAATTCCACACTAAATTATTCAATGACTGTTGCACTATTTATTTATTTATTACACATGTCAATTTGAAAAAAATTAATAGAATTTTAATGGACCTTAGTTTAAAATGGATGATTAATTTAAAATTGACAATTAATTTGACCTAAAGATGCAATTTTTATTTATTTAAATAAAAAAGAACAAATTTTTAGTTGACTTTTCATTATAAATAGCATTTTAAATAGAAATAAATTGATTTTTGCTTCAAATTCACACAAAATTAATGTCCTTGACCATTTGAATAATTATAATAATTAAGGTAATTACAATGGGTATATATTCTAATTTGAATAAATTAACATAATTATGACATATATATTTTTAAAAGAAAGATAGTAAGATTATTTTAAAATAAAGTATATATAATATTTAAAATGAATAATTAAAATAATTAATGTAACTAATAATTTTATATAATTAAGGTAATTGCCTATAATTATAATTAAATAAGATGATTTACAAATATTTTATTTAATATGGATTGAAGAAACCTAACACTTTAAGTAGAAATTAGAAATCTCTTTTATTTGAATAATAAATTAAGAAAAATTAATGTTGATTTGATTGATTTAATGTAAAAATTCATGACATGTATAATAAGATAAGAGACACATGATACGTATTATATATAATTTATTTTTTTGTTTGATGTATTATTGAATTTGATGGAAATTTGTATTCTTTTAATTAAAGTTAATAATATAATTATTAATTATTAAATATATAAAATTAAGATAATTACATATAATTGTTATATAATTTATCATTTTATGAAATATAATTATTAAATATTGCTAAAAAAATACTATTTTTATATGTTAGTACATACTACTATTAATAAAGGTAATTGGGAAGGATATATGTATGAATTAATTAAGGTAATTATGATCAATATGTATTTTAATTAAGGTATTGAAAATTACTTCAAACAAAGTAATTAGACTATTTTAAATTATATAATAAAATTAATTATCAATATAGTTTTAAATGTAAGATGATTATTTTAAAAAGAAACATTAATTTTCACCTTAATATGAAATTTATATTTAAATTATTTTAATATTAAATTATGCATTATTATCACACTATTTATTTATTATACATGTTAATTCAAAATAATTTAATAACATTTTGATGGACCAAAATTTAAAATGGATGATTAATTTGACCTAAATATGTAATGTTCTTTTATTTAAATAAAAATGGAACAAAATTTTCCTTTGACTTTTGTTATAGAAGCATTTTAATTGGAAATAAATTGATTCTTGCTTCAAATCTACTCAAAATTAATGTCCTTATCCATTTGAGTAATTATAATAATTAAGGTAGTTATAATTAGTATATATTATAATTTGAATAAATTCACATAATTATGACATATATATTTTAAAAAAAGTAGTAAGATTATTTTAAATTAAGGAAAATATATTATTTAAAATGTATAATTAAAGTAATCAATGTAATTAATAAATATATATAATTAACATAACTAGATGTAATTATAATTAAATAAGTTAATTATAAATATTTAATTATACTTAATATCGATATTAGAAACTTAAAAATTTGAAAAAAGAAAGTAAGAATCTCTTTTATTTGAATAAGTTAACAAAAATATTAATGTTGGTTTGATTGATTTAAAGTGGAAACTCATGACACGTATAATTAGATGAGAGACACATGGAACGTGTTACACATAATTTAGTTTTTTTTACTTAATATATTATTAAATTTGTTTAAAATTTTACTGATGTAATAAAGTAATTAATATAATTATTATATATATATATATAATTAACATAATAACATGTAATTCTTATATAATTTATTTTTTAATAAAATATAATTATTAAATATTGCTAAAAAAATACTGTTTTTGTATGTTACAATACATAATTCTATTAGTCAAGGTAAATGCTACTAATATATATTGTGATATGAATTAATTAAGGTAATTATGATCAGTATTCTTAATTAAGGTGATAAAAATATTTTAAATAATGATAAATAGATTTTTAATTACATAATTAAATTAATTAATATTTATATAATTTTAAATTTTAAAAAGATGATTAATTTGAAAAGGACCATTAATTTTGACCTAATTATAGAACATTCATTTAAATTATTTCTATGTTAAATTTTACATTTATAGTCGCACTATTTATTTATTTATTACACAAGTTAATTCGAAATAATTTGACAACATTTTTATTTAAATAAAAATAGACAACTAATTTAAAATCAACAATTAGTTTGACCTAAATATGTTATGTTCATTTATTTAAATAAAAATGGAACAAATTTTTTTATTGACTTTTCGTTATAAATAGTATTTTAAATGGAAATAAATTAATTTTTGCTTCAAATTCACATGAAATTAACATCACTGTCCATATGAATAATTAATGTAATTTTAATCAGTATATATTCAAATTTGAAAAAATTAGTGTAATTATCACATGTATTTTTTAAAAATTTGTAAGATTATTTTAAATTAAGGTAAATATATTATTTAAAATATGTAATTAAAGTAATTAATGTAATTAATAAATATATATAATCAAGGTAATTGCATGTAATTATAATTCAATCTGTTGATTTATAAATATTTAATTATATTTAATTTCGATTGAAGAAATTAAACATTTGAATTGACAGTAGAAACATTTGAATTGATAGTAGAAATCTCCATTATTTGAAAGATAAATTAAGAAATATTAATGTTGTTTTGTTTTAATTTAATGTAGAAATTCATGATACGTATAATATGATTAGAGACACATGACACATATTATTTATAATTTAATTTTTATTTAGTGAATTATTAAATATTTTGTAATTTTTTTTTGCTGTAATTAATTTAATTATTAAATAAATATAATCAAGATAATTACATGTAATTATTATATATAATTTATTTTTATTAAATATAATTATTAAATATTATTAAAAATATTATATTTGTATATTAAAATACCTAATTCTATTTACAACTATTATATATTGTCAAATGAATTAATGAAAGTAATTATGACCAGTTTATATTTTAATTAAGACAATGAAAATTATTTTAAATAAATGTAATTAGATTTTTTTAAAATACATAATTAATTCATTAATAAAAATTTAAATTCTAAATTAAGTTTGTGAAAGGTAAGAAAATGATATCAAAGTCTTATTTCATTAAGTTGTAATCAATATGCATGTTCAACGTTAATCGAAATAATTTAATAAAATTTTATTGAATTAAAATTGAAAATAGATAATCAATTTAAAATGGATGATTAATTTTGAATTAAAATTGAATGTTCATTTATTTATGGAAGTAATTTAATATGTAATTTATTTTTGCAAATAATTCATTTTACAAGGAAAGTAATCATAGTGGAATTGAATATTAAATTAAGTATGGAATGTTTATTTATTTATTTTTAAAATAATCAAAATATCATTTAAAATGTTAATTAATTTAATATGAAATTTTCATTTGATAAGAAATATCTATTTAAATTTTTTCCATATTAAACTGTTAGTTTATTATCACACTATTTTTTTAATTATTACACATGTTATCAATTTGAAATCAAAGATAATTTAATAACATTTTGATGGGCCTAAATTTAAATGGATCACTAATTTTGACCTCAATATTGAATGTCTATTTAAATTATGAGTTATGTTATTTGGTACGAAACGAGCTTATACGAATCTAAGTGACATATATAAAAAGGGAATAGACGAAAATCATGGGATAAGATAAAAATATAATTCATTAAGTAACAAAAAGACAAAAGGTGAATTCAGTGTTCATATTGTTTGATGAATTGAGTATTCGTACTATTTAATATTATCCTTTAATTATTTCTTTATTAAATTATGACTATATGTTAATGTAAACTAATGGGTTTCATGACTAGGATTCTAATTATGTTTAGGGAAAATAACCCTGAACATCATTAATATATATTCTGATTCAAAGTTTTCAAATTAAGGTAATTAGCAATATTCATGTTTTGAATACTTAACCATTCCTTTTATAAAATATTAAATTTAAAGTAATTAGGACTAATATATATTTTGATTCAAATTAATTGATGACATTAATATATATACTCTGATTCAAAGTTACAACATATTCGATTTAACGATATAATAATTGTCACCCATAATGGTCTTATCTAGTTCGAGCAAGATACCTTCAGTGAAGGATATTTATGACCTTTACCCAAAAATAATAAATAAGTTGTGAAAAATATAAATTTTTAAATTATTTTATTAATTTAAATCAAATTTAAATTTATTTTAACTTATATAAGACAAAAAATTACATTGAATTAAAAATAGTTTATTTCACTGTATAACTAGATAGTGTATTATGATATATGTCACTTTTTTCAAAGTATAAGATATAAATAATATTTATATATTATTAAAAATAACATTTTTACATGGTATTAAATACATTGATTTGTAGATGATGTATACTCATAATTTTGTACTCAATATATTTAAATCTATGTTGAAAATCAATATGACAAATATCGAAAATATTACGATCAAATTAATTATAATATTTATACAAAAAATTAATTTGTTATAAAATAAAAAAATAAAAAAATCATAGGTAAATCATCCATTATATTGTAATTAATTGTATATTTAATAAAATAAAATAAAATAATATAATGTAATAATAATGATATTGATAATAATTTATTATTTATTATAAAAAAATTGTTTTTCAATTCTCATTATATATATATATATATATATATATATATATATATATATATATATATATATATATATCATTATCATATTCATTTTTTTTCTCTACAAAGTAATTTTCATTTTATTATCTTTGCAATGATTGATAAAAGAATGCTTTAATAAAACAATAATTTATATATGATGAATATTATGTTTGGATTAAAATATTACATAATGCTATCAGATCTTTTAATTAGTTTAAAATTTTAAAATGATAATCCATAATAAATAATTACTATACATATGAAACAAAAAATAATAATAAAACATATACTTAAACATCAATAATTTATTCAAGTATTTACAAATTGGTCTTTCATTTGATTGATGTTATCTTTCTCTCTTATTTTTGTTATCCAATAGAAACCAATATTTAAATGATAAATCAATTATTACAAAATATAATTACATATATTCTTTAGAATTTAAGGGTTATGTACTGTTAGTGTAAAAAGTTTTACACTGTCATCTAATCAGAAATCAGCATTAATATGACTTTTAAAGTATTTATTATAAAAGTCAACAAACTTACAATAAATGGTGATTTGTGATTAGATGATAGTGTAAAACTATTTTACACTAGTAGTGAATGACTATTAAACTCTATTTTTTAATCAATATAACTATTAAGATAAAATTAATATATATGATGTATAGTCTACTCCGTATTCATATATATTTATAAAAAAAATTCAGACAGAATGTGACTAAGATCTAAAGCAATATAATTAGTTCCTTATACTTGATATCATACAATAAAGACAAAAATGATTGCTTCAATCAAAACATTCCAAAAATCAATGTCAGAACTATGGTGCATTATTATTTCTTTGAAATTAAGTATTAGTGTCCTTTAATTTAAAGGAATAGCTTTTATATTGGACAAAAAATAACAAAATAAATATCCATTGTCATAGAAAAATATTCTAATTGGGCAATTGAAATTAATATTTATAATAATTAACTTGCAAAACTTTTACACTGACACTGCATATCTATTAAACTCATTTTTAAAGAAAAACAAATAATTACATATTTAATTTAAAATATTTTTTAATATTAATATCTCTTATTAAAATTCTATATAAATTGAAGTTATAGACAAATAAGAATATATTGATAAAGGTAATATTTTTAATATACACATCTTTATAAATTAAAATGATGTGAGATACGTGTAAATATAAATTATTTAAATTTATATAAAATGATGGGAGATATGTCTGAATATAAAATATTTAAATATATATATATATATATATATATATATATATATGTATATATACACACACACACACACATATTTACTAACAGATATTTTTATAAAATTAAAAAATAATTAAGAAATATATTAAAAATTTATAAAAATAGAAAATTATAATTTATAAATTTAACATCCGTGCAAGGTACGAGTTATTACACTAGTACTTATAAATGAGAATAAAGTTGAAAAAAATTATTACCCTATAATTTCTAAGATGACAAATGCTTTGAAATAAGTTAAAATATAAAAAAGTGTAATTATTTGAAAATATCTAATCATCAAATTCCAGTTTTGGTGAAATAATGTTCTTTTATATTATTTTACATTTATAAGTTAACTTTATTAAACACTTTTAATTTAATCAATTAGTCTTTAAGCTTTTAGTTAATTTTTAAATTTTCAGCTAACTTACCCCTTAAGATTGTCAAACACACCATATTGCCATTAATATAAAATGTTTTACGGTTATTAAATCAGACATAATTTTTTTTAATTATAGTCAACATTCAAAATTAATTCTTTCTAATTTTAAAACAATCTAGCCTTAATTTTGCTTTCAAAAGTCAACCAATGTGTACTATGTTTACCTTTTTTTGGAAGAAAACTAAATTAAGTTTAAATTAGGAGAGGAGGGAAAGATTTAATTTAACTTCCAAATGTCAACTTATGAGTATCAGGTATACGTTTTTTTTTTTTTGTTAAAAGATAAAGTTTAAATTTAAAAAATCGTTCCATATAAGGTCAGAAAAACCATCAAATTTGATAAATTAAACATTATGATGAAATTACATATACATATCATTTACCAACAGATTGTGCTAAGATTCATATACTTGATTTTACACTCTCTTTTTTTTTTTATTGATTATGGGTTTATTTATTTTAACTTTATTTCATTGAAAAATAGCGTAGAGAAAAAAAAAAAACATGTCTCACAGAGACATATTTAAGCGTTTGTAGTCATAAAAAAATAGGACAAATATACACGTTAAAAACATGTAAACATGTAGTCAATCAGCAATATTAAGGGTTCGATTTCCTTAGAAAGGATATTTTTAGAAAAGATTAGTCTCTAATTCTCAGAGATATTATGGCAAAACAAAAAAAGAATAGTCAATTATATAGTCAACCATTTTTAATATATTTTTTATATTAAGCAAGTTTATATATGTTATCATAGAAAATTTAATGGCGATTAAATTTTATGCTTTATTTTAATTATTTTCATAATGAGATTATATTTAATTTTTTGCATGCATTCATTATTAAAGAATGGATTGGACAAACTGCAAAATCATTGATCAAGATTGACGTGCATTAAAGAAAATAAAACTATAAAAGTAAGAAAGAAAGGTGCGGAGTAAATCACGTAGTTGTAGGAGACAAACGAGTCCCAACCCCCACCCTTCCAATACAGAGCTTCCATTTGATTCCCATACAGTTCATTCTCATTTTCTTAACCTATCTTCCAAGCATTTTATTCCGACAACGATTCCTTTCTCTCTCTCTTCTCGATTAGAATTCAATTCAACCCTATTTCAATTTTCAACCCATTGGATTCTCCAATTCCTCCGGCGGGCTTTCCATAAAGCTCGCCTCTCGCCGATCATGGCCGGAATCTCCAAAACCTCGCACTTTTCCGTCGTCTTAATCGCCGTCTTCGCCCTCTGCGTCTTCCCGCCGGTGACATCCGATGACGTGGCCTCGCCGGTCCTCGGGCAGAACGTGTGCGGCGGGGTGGCCCCGCGGTCGTCGTGCCCCGTCAAGTGCTTTCGGACGGACCCCGTTTGCGGCGTGGACGGCGTAACGTACTGGTGCGGGTGCACCGAAGCCGCGTGCGCCGGCGCGCAGGTTGCGAAATTGGGGTTCTGTGAAGTGGGGAACGGCGGTTCCGTCCCTCTGTCTGGTCAGGCGCTGCTTCTGGTGCATATTGTCTGGCTCATCGTGCTAGGCGTCTCCGTGTTCTTTGGTCTTTTTTAATTGCTTAGTGGGTTTACGAGGATGTAACAGTAGAATACAATCATATATACATACACGACTATACGATGATGTAAAAGATAAAAGAGGTTTTAGTCGATCGGGTTCTTTTGGTATGGCTCTTTTGTTTATTAGGGAATGGTTTAATCCGTGGGAGAACGTTATTGGATTCATAATTGAGATACTTTGGCCTCCTATGAGAATACGATAGATTTAAGAAAAAAAAATTAGATATAATATTTTAGGTATTGTTTTTTAATTAAAATTAGAGTTTTATTTCAATAATTTGTATGATAAAGATATGTATTAAATAATTACACAGATTATTAAGATAAAATTTTAGTTTTAATTGAAAAACAGTACTCACAGCACTTAAAATACTGTATCTAATTTTTTTCTAGATTTAAATGAATGATCTCTGAAACTGCAGTGTTACATTTTTGTCACTGTTGATTCAATTCCTTTATAAAAGAGAACTCCTTCGCGTGTTTTATGAGTAAGAAGACTATTATTTGTTTGGTGAACCACTTCAACCAATATTTTTGTTATCAATCATCTTGCTCAAGGGAAACTTAACTAGAATAGCTATTAATTAATAGTTCTAGATCAATCCGTCCATCTAAGTGAAAGTTAACATAGAAGATTGATATGATGGATAGAAAGTTATTTCGTTAAAGTTGAATTCCATAATTTGATTGTATCTTCCATTTGTTAGACGAAGTTATAACTTTTTTCCTAATCCTTTCGTGATAAGATAATGATTGAACGCGCTCCTAAGATACATGTATTTCTCAACTCAATTTTTTTTTATAATTTTTATATGACTTTCATTTATTTTTAATTTGACCTCTAACAAAATAAAGTAAAATTTAATAATCAATTGAGTCATGATCAGTCTTTAAAATGTCATTCAACAGAGTAACATTATCACTCGAGCGACCATGTATGATAACAATTGCATTGCAAAATTTTTATGGAAGAAAATGCATTATAAGTCATCTATATTCAATTAGTCATATATTGTCAATGTGATCATAAACTCGTTTGGTAGTTAAGATAGGATAGGATATGAGAGTAGAATAAAAACATGATAGAATAAAAATAAGATAAACTATACTTTTATCTAATGTTTTGTGTACATCAAATAACAAACTAGATAATGATAGAATAAAGTATAAATTATGCTCAAATGACAAAATTATTGTTTCATTAAAATTACATATAGTTTTATAAAAGTAACTTTTAATTTAATTTTTTAATTTTTACAAAAAATATAATTTTAACTAAAGTATATAATATTATTTTTATTTATGCAGTTACTTTTCATAAAATTATAAAAAAATTACATAGGATTTTTAAAATTATAAATATATTATTATTATATATATATAACTATAAATTAATATATATTTTTATATATTTATTATCAATATATTTTTTCTATATATATATATTTATGTAATATATTTTTAGGGTGTAAAAATATATAATAAATATAATATATAGTAATATATATTAATTTATATAATATATATATTTTATATATAAATTATATTTATTTC
This sequence comes from Spatholobus suberectus, assembly GCA_004329165.1. NCBI lineage: Eukaryota > Viridiplantae > Streptophyta > Magnoliopsida > Fabales > Fabaceae > Spatholobus > Spatholobus suberectus. The sequence goes on from CM014729.1 coordinate 73,206,334, forward strand.
ATATATATAGAGAGAAAGAGAGTTTATCCTATTTTGTTACTTCCTAACCCTGTTCCTTCTTTGGATAAGAAATACACTAGAATAATAAGATAGGATATGGAGTAGTATAACGTTATATCTTATTAGTTCAACAAACAACGAATTATAATAGAATATGATAGTTATCTTATATTATCCTATTATATTCTGGTCCACGGACCCTTGCTCTATATAAAAGTTCTCCCTTCCCCAACATGTGTCATTCTCTAGAGAAAAAAAATAAAAAATTCCCGCTCTTACCACAGTGCTGTAGTGTCTGGAATCAAAATACCATGCTTAATAAAATATTAATTATTATACTAAGCACGTCGTAGTGGATTTATAAAAGTAAGATTGCATGCTCTAGCTATATATAATTATTTAAAAATATTAATTACTTTATAAAATTAAAAATATTAATTATTTCTAATAATATTCTTATTTATTAATATCTTACATAAATATTTAAATAAATTTACAATTATATTTTAACTCTTTTTAATAAAACTATTTTGTCCAAAAAAAATTAATTGTAATTAATATTTTTTATAAAAGTGTATATTACATTAAAAATATAAAGTTAAGAAAATATAGAAAATAATTTCTAACAATTAATATTTTTTAGTTAAAAAATTATAGGAAAACATTAATGAGTTTTGTCAAAGTATTGATTGAATATAACTGACTGCAATATAACTTAATTAACACGCTTGATTCAATGTAAATTTTAAAACAATGATCATATATTTTTTAGGCTTCTGTTAACAAATTAGAAAAATTATAATTTCTCTAAAATAAATGAAATAAAATATATACTAAGATTATTTTAAATATAAATTAAAACAATTATTAACAATTGTCAAATAAAAACTTACATTTATAATATGAGAAAATTACACTCCCTTCTCATGAGAAATGCGAGTATTACAGTACCTTCTCCTCTTATGTTGAAATATACAATTTAGTCCATTTAACTTAACATCGTTAAAGTAAATTACATTATCCTCCCTTTAGAGATACAAGTATTATATTGTTCTTCTCTCTTATGTTAAAATATAGAATAAATTACACTTTTCTCCTCTAAAAGATGTGGTTATTACACTGCATCTCCCATCTTATATTAAAATATATAATTTAGTTTATTTAACTTAATATTGTTAAAAAATATTCTTTAAAAGATTTTAAAATATATACTACAATATTTTTAATTTACTAACTTATTATTCACTCACTTGATAGAGATTTCTTTAAATATATATTTAAATTAAAAAAATTACAATAATTTATTAAATAATAATTAAGAATAGAAATTATGAGACACATTATTGTTGTTGTTGTTATTATTATTACTATTATAATATTATAGTGATATATATTTGAATATATAAAGATATATGTATGTTTTTTTATCAAGTTATTTAAAATATGTACAATTGAATATATCAATTTTTATTTATTTTAAAATAAAATTTATGAACTACTTTTTTAAAAATAATAAAAAGATTTTAAATGCATATATATATATATATAGTAAAGTATAATATATTTATATTTGTTAAGGGAGGAGATTATTTATTTTAACACAAGAAAGGAGGACAGTGTAATATTTGCATCTGTGAGGGGATGACAATGTAAAGGATATTTTGGTCATAACATTTTTTTAATCTAAAACTAACAAAACTTTAAAGGAAATTTTAAAAATAGAGTAAAGTATCATATATTTGAATTTGTCAGGAGAGAGGAGTGTATATTTTAATATAAAAGGAAAGGATAATGTAATATTCACATCTCTCATAAGAGGGAAATGTAATTTACTCTTATAATATTTTTTAAAGAAATCATTTGTGAACGGTGCCAATTTTATTTTGTGTTTGAAGCTAAAGTGTCGAATATAGTTTACAACTTCTCTTGAGTTATTTTTTAAAACTGTTATATGTAAAATTTATTTTGTTTATGAAAATGGGATAAAATTAATTAATACTAAAAATCAATATTATTCAGATTATTAAATTATGTGATATTATTTAGATGATTACGTATATTAAATTTAGATAATTAATATATTCGTAAAAATATAATATAGTATTAAATATTTAATTATATTTTAAATAGCTTATCATACATTAAGATTAAAAAGTATATTCAGCAAATAAAGAGAGTGTAATAACCAAAAGCCTTTCTGAAGAGTATTTACTATTTTTTCTAAAGAAAATGTGAAGTAGAATTGAGAGGAGACCCAATAAGAGGTAGGCCTAGCCCAATCTCTGGTTTTATACTGTATCATAAAAGAGAAATTAGGGTTTTGTGTGTTTCATTCTGCCAGTACACAGAGCCGTTTAGGGTGAGAAGGAGAGTTGCAGAATGAAGACCATACTGTCTTCGGAGACGATGAACATTCCCGATGGCGTGAGCATCAAGGTTCACGCCAAGGTGATCGAGGTGGAGGGCCCTCGCGGAAAGCTTGTCCGAGACTTCAAGCATCTCAACCTCGATTTCCAGCTCATCACCGACGAGAACGGCAAGAGGAAGCTGAAGATCGACGCCTGGTTTGGGTCTCGCAAAACCTCCGCCGCCATTCGCACCGCCCTCAGCCACGTGGAAAATCTCATCACCGGCGTCACCAAAGGCTACCGCTACAAGATGAGGTTCGTCTACGCTCACTTCCCCATCAACGCCAGCATAACCAACAGCAACAACTCAATCGAGATCCGAAATTTCCTCGGCGAGAAGAAGGTACTGAACACACTTCATGTCTATTTTCAAATTATTTATTTAATTTTTTAGTCATTTGCTGCTAGGAAAAAACTGTGCCATTAGGTTTAGTGATTTATTTGGTTACCTGTATCGTTAGGTGAGAAAAGTGGACATGCTTGAGGGCGTTTCCGTTGTTCGATCTGAAAAGGTGAAGGATGAATTGGTTTTGGATGGAAATGACATTGAGCTTGTTTCTAGGTCTTGTGCTCTCATCAACCAGGTGCACTTTTTTTCTCTGTACATGCTCCCACCCAACTTTTCCCAATTTTGTTGTTTCTTAGACCTTAATTAATTGTTTCTTTCATTGTTTGATACAGAAATGTCATGTTAAAAATAAGGATATCCGGAAGTTCCTTGACGGTATTTATGTCAGCGAGAAGGGAACAATATTGGAAGAGTAAATGCTGAGAACAGGCATGCTGGGTTTTACTTTTTAGTTTGCATCAAGCTTCTGTTTAGTGGCGAGTGTTTGGAGAACATTTTTGTTAGAGATTGAATTTTACAGTTTTTGTGTTGTCAAACTTTTCTTATTGGAAATATCTTATTTGAAATTCATCTATGTGCGTTGGCTTGGAGTATTTGCTGGAAGCAGTAATCTATTATGCATTGCTGCCTGCTATTAGCTTTTTTTGTCAATTGGTATTCTGCTTGTGTCATCTGTCTTGTGCTGAGTGTTTAACTCAGCAAGTGATTGATTGAGTTATTAAGTTGTCTAAAAAGTGCAGTGAATCGTTAATCCAAGTATTTTATGTGGTTAATATGCTGTTAAAATTAAAAATTCAAGCATCGTATAGCGCAAGCTTGAGATGATAACCTGAATCTTTCATTATTTTTTTTTATTTCCCCGGAAGATGATGTATATGAGAAATACGCACTCTATTCTGACCCTTTCGGTTTGAGTTGAACCCCATTCATTATCCAGTTGCATTCTGCGTTTTTGTCATTTGCTCGAATTATTAGTGCGGTGTTATAACATTTCCACTATTTGCAGTAGCATGTCAATTTTCTCACGACAATGGCTTCAATATACATGCTACTATCGTTTGTATTTGCTTTCTCAATCTTCTACCCTCCGTACTGCAGTTCTCTGCAGTGGTTTCAGCTAGTGGCAATCGAATTAATGTGACGAAGCACTTATATTCTCACTGATTTCAGTTTCTTCGACAATAACCCACTCATCCATACAAATATCAAGCACTCTTCCCTGATTGCTTGCTAGATGCACAATATCCCATCTCCATTTTAGACTTCCTTTTCTTTACAGTTGAACAATTCCATTACTTCTAACAAAACTTCATGTGGTTGTAAATTGTAATGACCTCACCTTCATAATTTTCCCTGATTTATTAAATAGTGGTGGTGGAAGGTCAGGGGGCCGGCCATACTCGACGATTCCTGTGGCCTGTGGGGACTAATTAAAATGCAGTGGTAGCGAAATTTGACCCAATAATCTAGAGATTGCAAAAATTTTAACCAAAATCTGAAGTGTTTCTGATGTTTAGTGTCCCCATTAGCATGATTTTGAGGACTTGGAATGCCTATATTTTAGTCAGATTCACGAAACGTAATTGGAGCTTCACTTCCACCGGCCTAAAGGATTTATTCACACTATTCAGCTAAAAAGTTTCTCACCACTTGAATCAAAGTCTTTACTAAAAAATGAAATATTATCTTGAGTTTTTAATTATGTCTAGTAAGTGTGTGCTTATGTAATAATTGTTCTACTATAAAAAACATTGTAATTATGAGGAGCTTAAGCATTAATCTTGCTTGTTCTAATACGTTCAAAGCAATGCTAACCAGTGTGTTTTTAAGACATTGGTTAAAGAATCAAAAGTGAAATTTTTTAGAGTGGAAATCCTCTAAAGTAAAATGGTGCAATATTTGGTTAAGTAGCAAGATCATTGGCCTATACAATACTTAAATTATAGAACTTACCACACTTGACCTATTATTTTTATACATCCATATTATTCATATTTCATTTAAGTAAAACAACTCTAAATTCATCTCAGTTCTTATGTTATAAATTTAAATTTTATTTTAAGAATGAAATATATTCTTTATATTTTCTCTCACTCGAGACTATATATAATCATATTATTCTTATTTTATAAATTTTTATATCAAATCAATTTTTTCTATAATTAGTTATCTAATTATAAAAGATATTTAATTTTTTAATTATTTTATTAATATTTAAATTTACTCAATTACATTAATTATAATAAAATTTATAAATCATTATTAGAATATACACTATATTCATATTATTATTAACCTTCCAATTTAAGTGTCAAGCTGTCAACTTAAAAAAATATTTTTATTTATCATTTAAAAATTTGAGAAAATAATTATTATTTTGTTCATTATATCTTTATTTTTATTATTTTTTATCTGTTTTATAATTCATTATAAATTTAATTAACGAGAGATAAACGAAGAATAATAAACAAAAAAGAAATTAATCAGATAAAGAGTTAAATAGTTTAATAAAAAAATAGATAATAACTTTAATGAAAAATGAAAATATTAATTTAATTTATGAATTATTTTACTATAACCTTAACTGACGCTGAAAAAACAGATATAGTATTTACGATTAAGCAAAAGTCTATTGTCAAATTCTACCCAATTTTTTAGTTTTATTTTTTTATCTATATAATTCTTTCAGTTAACTATGAGTTGTATTATTTATCTAACAATTTTTATAATAATTTATACTACACTATTTTTTCTCTTTATATTTGATTATTCTGATAATGAGTTATAAATATTTTATTATAGTTGACGTTAATTGAATAAATTTAAATATTAATTAAAATAATTAAAAAAGTTAAATAACTTTTATAATTAGACAACTAATTATAAAAAAATGATTTTCTATAAAAATTTATAAAAATACATGTTATAAAATAAGAATAATATGACTATATATAGTCATAAAAAAAGAGAAAATATAAACAATTTATTTCATTCTTTAAATAAAATTTTTAATTTATAATATAATAATTGAGATAAATTTAGAATTTTTTACATAAATTAAATAGAAACAATATGGGTGTATAAAAAAATAGATCAAGTGTGGTAGGTTCTATAATTTGAGTGTTGTATAGGCCAATGATCTTGCTACTTTACCTCATACTGTACCATTTTACTTTAGAGGATCTCCACTCAATTTTTTATTAAAAAAGTTACTAATGCATTGAGATATGATACAAGTACAACAATTTATCAATAATATTTTTTGCGTTTATTTCTCTCCATCATTATGAGAAGTAACAAATGATGTGCAGAAGAAAGATAAACTCAAAAAAGTATTATTGTATGAGTTATTGTACAAATAACATTTTCTAATACATTTCACCGTGATGTCTAATGCATAAAAGCATTTTATCATTGATTCCTTAACTAGTCAGTTCTATGATTCTATCAAGTACAAAGGGAGAGAAACGATCATATATCTTGCAGTTTCAGGGAAATGAGCTAGTCCTTCAATCATGGTTTCCTGTGTTCCATGCCATAGGGAGTATCTTTATAAGGATTATGACACTTTAGTTGGTATTTGTCAAAGTCAAGAGGTAAAAGATAGAATAATCCATACCTTTAGGTGGTTAAGTTCCTCATTGTCTTCATCTTTGTGGCCCTATGTAGCAGTCCATTGAGCCTTTATTAAGCAGTGGAATATTCGAAAACAGCGTCCTCAGGATACTAAAATAAACATACAGTTTTCCTAATTGTAGAAAGAACGTGGAACTTCATCAAAGTCTTCTAGCTAGAATAATTGGGTTGAGTTATTTTGAAATATACAGCAGAAGGATTATTGTAAAACGATTGACGACCGGATAAATGAATATGAATAATTTATTATTAAGAGCATTTCTAGCATCAATACAGTACCCATTTTGTAGGATCATTCATAAACTCTAGATACATTAGAATCACAATTGAAAAAGACAACATCCTTGCTACACTAATATCTTGACTTTCTAATTGATTATCCTAATACGCGTTATACAAGAAGTGTTATGCTATAAATAACATTCTAATTATGATGCATTTTGTCAGCAAAAACGTTATTCTTGCATGTTATAACACATTCAAATCCGCCTGCTGGCAAATAATTTTCTATGCAGAACTTGTTCCCCTAAAATGGAATGTTTTATGCTCAACAATTTGAGCACCCCTTTACAAACGGAAATATCACATTTTAATGATTTAAAATAAATCTAAGACTTAAATATATTTTTGGTCACTCAAAATATAACGAATTTTATTTTTAGTTCCTTATAAAATTTTCAAACATTTTTGGACCTTTATTTATTTTTCGCTAAGATAATTAGTCTAGTCGTTAACTATAATTAACTTTAAACCATTAACTGCTAATGTGGCAATAACTTAGACACGTCAGACATCACCATCTGTCACCTAAATCAGTAAAGTGAGATGTCGCCACATAATTAAATATTATTTATTAATTAATTAAATATTTAATTATTAAATTAAATAAATTAATATTGGTAAACATTAGAAGATAATTAGAGTTCCATCGCACCCATCATGTTCCCATACAGTAAATACTCTGTATAATTATCTCCTCTTTAAAATTTGGCAAATGCTAACTAATGTTCTTAAGGAATTAAAAGTAATTTTGTTTTTATTAAAAAATACTATTAACACGAGTTCACCATGATTTCTAATACATTCTTAATGTGATTTTTAATAAAATTTTCCTTAAAGGCTATTAGTTAGCAAAACCCTTAAAATTTTCATCTAAATTCAAACGATGCCATAGAGTTAGTATGCAGGCAAGTATTATTTAAGGAAGAAAATACTAGTATGGATACACACGAGAGAAGGTAGAATAGCTCCTTTCTTTTCTTCTCATTATTCCCTCCCCAAATTTGCCAGTTAGGAAGAAAGAGATACATAAACCACTTGTATCCTGTGATCAATTCCACAGCAACTAGCAATATAATGAAGTCCAACCAATCTCTTCCACTTTCTTCTCTCCAATGTCCGAGCTCAATTTTTGCAGCAACATCCATAAATCAAAAAACAAATGAATTCATAAAAATGGCAAGTTTTACAAAATCAAAGACTATTCCCGTTTTGGTGGGCTCTGAAGTGAAAATCCAGATTTTCCATGACAATCTGGGATTCCATTAGTTGTAGTAGCAGTTGTCAAGCTCTTGCTTTTAACCCCGTCAGAGGAATCTTTTCCTTCTATTTGTCCTGCTATTGAAGGGGGTGCAGTTCCACTATGCTTATCACTGGAAACATTACCAAGCAGGCTTTTATACATAGTAAGGGCTTGTGCCATCATGTTAGCAGGATTGGATGCAGAGCTAGGAAGCAACATTGTTGTGCCCTGAGAAAAAAGTAAAGAACAAATGAAAAACAATTTTCAAACTGAACAAATTATGCAATGCATGAACTTGAATATCAATCACTATCAGCTTATGGGCCATTACCTCCTTAGCTATGTTACTGAAAGCTTGAATATATTGCTCTGCAATCCTTAAACTTGCTGCCTGCAAATCAAATGACAATATTAATTCCTTCCCTGTTATTCCATGGGACTCGATAAGGTTAAAACAAATGTGCCAATTAAGAGGCAATTTTATACACCAGATTCACATGACTTTTTTCCCCAGCTTCAGCAATAACAACAACATAAACATAATAAACCCTTCTACCCTATTTATATGGTCATATAATTGAATGTCTTCAAGAAATCAAACATGATAAACAGTCAACCAGATCCTGCATAGAAAACTGCAGCTGGGAGAATTTGGTGTATAATACAAAAGTCTCCTAGTCACTCACACATTCAGTCTTAAACATGCCAAGCATCATTGCAGACAAACAATAGAAATCTAAGGGGTTTGCATTATACATTTTTTCAGCCAACACGATCTAAAAATCTACATGAAGAGCTGGAAAATAACAAAAACAAAATGAATAAAAGAATTTTAATATATGCAACATATAACAACCAAAAATGTAAACTAATCAACATATCAGTCACAGCTAGTACAAGCTGTGACATATGGAATATGAAAAAACTGAAGACCCTCACCTCTGGTCCTCCATTTTCTTTTAGGGTTTTTGACACAAGAGCCAGTCCCTCAGCTGTTGCTTTTGCTTTAGCAAGGATGGCTTCAGCCTCACCTGAAGAGGAATAGTGTTAATTATAAGGTTTTAAAGATATCAAATTATTCAAATCAACCAATCAAAATTGATAGATGAAGAAAACAGAAGATGACAGCATGCCAAATTGAACACAACATTAATGATGACATGTTATAAAAGAACACAAGTCAGCTATTCTAGTAAGACTATGGTCTAATTGATAATTTATTATCATCTTGTCATGCATAAGATCATTCCTCTCAAAAAGAGAATCCACCTATGAACACCCTGCTATAAACAACAGTTCGAAATCAAGTGAAGGGATATCACATCATGTTCGAGAGACATCAAAGCTTATCCTAAAGAAGTAATATTGCAACATAATTGGAGGTTGGAATTTATTTATCAAGATGTAATTAACCTTTAGCTCTGTTAACTTGATCCATCCTTGCAGCTTCTGATGCTAAGATCACCGAACTCTTCTTTCCATCAGCAATGTTTATGTTGGCCTGTCTTTCTCCTGTTTAACATTACAGGTGATCAATACCAATAAACATAGAAGCTACAGGTAGAAGTTGGGTGAGGAATAGGATCCGTTTTCAGTTGAATGACATAGGTACTAAAACTAATTTAATGATGAACAATAATGAAAATAAGATAACACCATTGGACATATGAAGGATCGGAATATCAAATTGATTACCTTCAGACTCGAGAATTTGAGCTCTCTTTTTCCGTTCTGCTTCTGCTTGCATCTCCATAGCTGCTCTCACTCCACGTGGAGGAGAGATATCCCCTACAGAATGACAACCACAAAAGGAATTACACAGAAACTGTCAAGTAAAAAATAAAGGGAAATTATTTATACATTGCCAAAACTTACTTATTTCATATCGAAGGCACTCCAGACCCCAACTTTTTGCAGCCACATTAATGGCTTCCTGCAATAATTTTGTCACACAATTAATCATTATTATATAGCTGCACATGATAAAAGAGTTGTTTTTTTAAATACTTCTTAAAACATTTGAAAACTCCGTCAGTTCTTTTTTTAGGGTACATCAGAAAGAAAACACAAGATTAACTCCTACAGAAGGGCAAGCACATAGCTGTTAGTACATGTTTATTATCTCCTGTCATTGTTAAATACTAATTCCGTGACACCAAGCCGGCTTAGAAACCATGTTCATGATTATTATACCAAACTTTCTAAATAAATCTAATATATAAACCCATAAGCAATTGTAAGAAGAAAAGAAATCAATTTTTCTATCATAGGTTAAGGGACATTAAATATGTCCTATTAAATGCTTTCAAGTACTTGAAAAAGAAAGCATTAAATGGTTTTGGGTTTATGATATGATAAATTTTTTTTACAATAAAAACTTTCTATTTTTATCCCTTTATCCTATGCACTAGGTGCATTTGATAAAAAATCGAATAGAAATACATCTTAAGTGGATGGTGATAATAAGGTTAATCATGCCATGAGTAAATTCTGAGTCCTTACAAACTTCTCAATGTAAGCTAAATGGAAAACTGAAGCTGCATTTGGTTTCTTTTACATTTTCTGTGTCTTTACATTCTTCATTTGGCTTTGAAGATGAATGCTTTTACTATTCAGGTTCACATTTGCACTAGTGCTCAAGGTTAAGAATTATGACTGAATGAAGAATACTTTTTATTTTGATATTAAATTAATATGGAGTCATAAAAGTTGTGGCTACTGACAATTTGAATACCTATTATTTTGAGCATTAAATAACAAGTCCTTCCCTTATATTGGGGGTGACTTTAAGAAAACAGGTGATTAACTGACTAAACAAATATACAGAAATCAAGTTGTTGTCTTGTTGACATGAATTACTTATTCCTATCCATATCACACCAACTGGTTCCTGTGTCATCATAAGTTAAGGGCTTACGCAACATTGCACACGATTACGGGAGGAAAGAAACCAATATCACACAACCAACACAACCGTTACAAAATTTTCATCTTTAGCTATTGTCTGGTTTCTCTTTTTCAGTCCTCTTTATAGAATTGGATTGAAGCAGGACTATGACATTATAAGCTAAACAAATCATCCTTTCCACATTGTATAGCTCTATCTGAAGAGACACATTCTTATTTTTTCAGAACTAATTTATGTTCTGCTTATACAAAACTTCCACCAACAAGACTCTAAGTTTGACTTGAAATTAAAGTATCTAAGATGCTTCCCCAAGTAAGAAAACGGGGAAAAAAGCAAACTCAACTACGCTAAAATGACTAGCACAAACAACAAATTCAAAGAACTAAAAACTAAACTCACCACAATCTTTTCATTGAGCGTGTCCCTTTCCTCAAAGGTCTTGTCAAGAGTGATCTTACCAAGCTCGCTACGCATTGTTGTTTGCGCCAGCTGAACGACAGCATAAATGGGATTCTCAACCCCATAAGAAGCCAGCTTAGGATCCACAATCTGCACTCCCAAAACAAAAACAATAACAAATAAACAAAATAAAACAAAGCCACCAACCACTCAAACACAATAACCGAACAAAAACACACACAAAAACGGAAACCTTGACATAAAGCACACCATCGATGAGGATGGTGACATTGTCCTTAGTGATAGCACTCTGGTCGGGAATATTTATAGCCTCCTCCTTGAGCGAATGCACATACGCGATACGATCAACGAAGGGAATCAAAAAATGGATTCCGGAGGGAAGCGTCTTAACGTACTTCCCGAATCGCTCAATCACAAACGCCTTCTTCTCCGGCACAATCCGAATCCCCCAATTCACCGGCGGAATAATCTCGTAATTCCTACTCAACAATTCAAAATTAAAAGAAAAAAAGAATACAATAAAATCGTAATTACGCAGCGAAACCTAGCAGCAACGAAACCAACCTTGAACCAAGAGGATCGCGACCGGTGCGGAGGTAACGGACGGAGGAGAAATGAGAGGGAAGCGAAGGAGTGCGGCTAGTGGAAGCCAACGACTGCGTCAAACAACGAACTGCGTTTCTCGCTGCGTTGGTTTTCCAAACGGTCGCCATTTTCGTGCCTTCGAATTCTCTGCAGTTGCAATCCTTCTTTCGTGTGCATCAATTTTCCTTCTCTTTGTTAATTCTCTTCGCCAGTTCAGTTGCTTTTTAATAAAACCCTAGTAAAACCTCTTCCCTGTAATTTTTTAGTTTGTTGACATCTTACATATGTTGCCAATCCTAAAACAAAATAGAGATTTTATTCCCTATGGAGAAATAATTTTTCATTGTACTTTTCTTGTTTCTTAAGATATATAAGTTGAAAAATATCTTTCTTTCTTTTTTGACATTTTCTTTGCTTAAATTAAATATTTTTAGATTTTTATTTTAGGATTTCATTTTTCTTTATAAAATTTACTCTTTTATATTCTTCGTTTAATTATTACTTTGCATATTAACTTTTTTCTCTTTAAATCTTATTTAAGATTTAAAAATCATATCAATGATGATTTTTGATTGGTTGACAGTATAAAATTTTTTACACTAATAGTCCATGACTATTAAACTTTTCTTTTATTTTAGAAAGGAAACAAATCAAGAAACATATTTATCAAATAAAAAAAAACAATGATTAAGATTCAATATGAATCAAAGGTTTGGACTCATTCATTGAACAGTAATGATTTAACCCAAAATTAAAAGAAATATCCATTAAAATAATTTATTCAATTTGAATAGCTAATGATAAATTAGAAGTTAATGATATTTATTTACAAAAAAGGATGAAGTTTAAGATAATTATATATATATATATATATATATATATATATATTATTTATTTATTTATTTATTTATTTTTTTCATTGTTATATTTAAGTATTTTTTTTTCGTTTATCTTTATCTTTAACATTTAAATTTTTATTTCCTATTCAAAAATTTTCACAAACTAAACTAATTTAAATGATTTAAACTCTCTTACTATCAAAATCCAATCAACTAAATATATCATATTTTACAAAAATAAAAAATGAGAAAATAAGTTATGCACTGACAGTATAAAGCAGTTTTATATTGTTATTTAATCACAAATTATCATGTAGAATAAGTTTGTTAACTTTTACCATACATATATTAAAAGTCATACCAACGATGATTTCTAATTAGTTCATAGAGTAAAAATTTTTATACTAACAATGTATTGTCCCTAAACTCATAAAAAATAAGGTTTCAAAAGCTTTGAGTTTAGAAAATTTTGACTCGATTATAATAATTAAAAAGTTGTATTCAAATAAAAATTATTAAAAAACTAAAATGTATATTAACCTCAATAAAGAAACCAAAATGTACTTAAGAAGAAAAGCCACAATGATAGAATGACCTAACTAACACAGCAATTCCGTAGTGTTGTTTAGAAAAATGTCACAATGATAAAATGACCTAACTAGTGAATTTCAGCTGATGCAGTTTTTGTGTGCTGTGTATATTACACAAAGTTCATCTGCTCAAGCACACAGATTACACCACTTATTATTTGCCTTGCCAACCGTCAAGGTAAAAAATACCAAGATGAACAAGGCTAAGTCATTTAATTTCACTAAAAAATTATTTCAGGATTGTGTAAAAATATAAACTCTTTTAGAGAAAGTTATTTATTACAGCTTCTCAAAATCATGTAACGACTGATTTTACATTTCAGATTTTGATTTTTTTAAAAAAATTACTGAAACATATTAACATATTTTAAAAGTGACATTTTTAGTTAAAAAAAAGTAATTTTTTAAGGAAAAAAAATCTTAAACAAACACAATCTAAATTAATTGTTTTTCTTCATTTATGTAAAACATTGTTTGACTTCTTATAGTGTGTACGAGCATCCAATTTTATCTGGAAAAAAAATGTAAAAATAATAAAATAAAATAAAATAAATAAAAACAATAGAACATTATTTGAAAAATATTTTAAAAAATTGATCTGAAGATTTTTTATTTTTTTAGTTTAACTTGTATTAAATTTTGATAATTCACGTAATTTTTCTTGAGAAGGTTTTTTTTTTTGGTTTCTCACAGTTATCATTGTTTAGAAATATTTATCTTTGAGACACTGTTAAACACTACATATAAATACATTTCTCAACTAAGATTTGAACCTTATTTCACCACACGGTGAGAAGCTAGTAAAAATAAAGAAAAAGAAATGGAAGTGATATTACCACGGTAACACCAAGAAGGAAAGTCAGAAAGATTGAACCAAAATAAATGTCAGCTTGCACTGTAAAGCATCAAATCAGGCTTTCAAATATGGCAGAAGTTGGACTATAAGTAAAGCAAACAGAGCAAGTTGAATCTTCTTGGTCAAAGCATTACCACCGGCTCGAGCTGTTTACATGTGTGCATATCCACGTAACAATAATTAGTAGAATGTCTCATTTGACTTTACCTTACTAATATATGGAAATAAATTGTGTTCGGCATGTAAACACAAATTCAGTGCTTTAGTATTCCTACATCCAATGCCAACAAAGGGTTGAATTAAAATTTTTGAGATGTTATGTAATAAAATGCAAATATGTTAAAACTTATCACTAACTTACTACCACCGGCTATTTCAGGGGAGAGGAAAGATGGGCTACTTATGCTTAAAATCTACCTTCATCCCTTGTCATTTTCATAGTTTTGATATTCAAAGTTGGTCCATTCTCTTCATTTTTTTTGTGCCAAATACAATTTTTTTTTAAGTATAATGCTCTTATGCTCATTGTTAAGAAAATTTTCACCACAAATCACACATGAATTGACATGACATCATTTTAACCACTCAAACAATTACTCAGCCGTGTATTATCACCAACCGCAATCAAATTGGTTACTTATTTTTCGTCATCTTATAAACTTTTCATAGCAAATAATAATTCTTTGTTTAATTATATAATGTGCACACTACATAGACACAAGTATTCTTCTTCAAAGGCTGAGATTCTGTGAACCTTCAAAGAAAAGCAAACATAAATCGCCCATCTAATACACAAATTAAAAAGGGACGTGAAAGCTTTCCCCAAAGTTGCCAAGGGAAGTTCAGAAAATAAGAAGCGCCATGGATTTTTTGGAATGCGTTGATGGTTGATTACTTGCCTCCATCTCGAATTGTTTGATTATTTTCAGCATTTCTCTAATTAACAATGTAAAAAACAGAAAATGACAGTTTATTTCAGTCACCTCTCTTAGTCAAGAGGAAATGAATTACAAGTGCACGATCAATCACTCGTAACGTATCTATTAGTGTTACCCCAATTAGTTAAAAGAAAAAGAATAATAAGGCCAAGTCTCATGGGAGTTGCTCTGCCACTATGTGGAAATTTCATGCACAGATGGCCTTTTAATATGGCCTCAAGAAATAATGAACTGCGTCCCACAATATCATACCATAGTCGTCATATTCACGGTAACTATGCCAAAGAAGATTTGTTAACGATTGTTTTACAATTCTCAACTAAAATCTCAGCCTTGCTAGCTTTAGCTGAATGGAGCAAATAAATGCTTTCGGCCAGTGGAGGTGACGCTCCAATAACATGTGGATCTGGCTAAAGATATAGGCATTCCAAGCGCACAAAATCATGCTAATAGGGCAACTAAACATCAGAAACACCGGTCACTGGCATCGTTTAGAATGGCAAGCCGCATCGTTTGGCAACTTGGCATAGTCAGGGAGCTTGAGTTTATGAACAAGGTTATTGTTGAAACTGAAATCAGTGAGACTAGAGATACGAAGACCGTCACATTGATTGGACTACCCCACTAGCTAAAACCACTACTGGGTGTGTGGAGACTAGAAGATTAAGAAAGCACAGACGATAATAGTATGTAGATTGAAGCCGAAGGTGTCTGTATTTTAAGCTTATAGATGATATGACTGATTCTACTGCAAATAGTAAAAATGTTATAACAACACTAGTGATGCGAGACAAAATCGCAGGTTGAACTCAAACTGAAAGGGACAAAAAACAGTGGTAATTTCACATATACATTATGTTGCGAGGAAATAGACAATAATCTGGTTGTCATCCCAAGCACGCGCTATACAATGCTTATGAGGGAAGAAATCAATTAAATATTAATAAAATCAATTTCATTTCTTGTTTTAGTAAAAGCCGAAATAATACAACTTCCACCTTTAATCACATTCAGTTTTTAATTCTGACTGCATTTTAACCACATCGAATCAAGTACATGAATTAACCCCTCATTGCTGACAACTTAATAATTCAGTCATTCACCTGCTGAGTTAATCACTCATCACAAGCACAAGACGACGGATCACACGAGCAATATAACTAGTGACAAATAAGTCGACATGAGGCACCAATGCATGATAAATTACTACTTCCAGCAAAAATTCCATACCAATGCAAATAGAAGTAAATTATAAATAAGATATTCCCGAAAGGAAAAGTTTGACAACACAAAATTGTAAAATCCAATCTCAACAAGTTAACAAAAGGGGTCTCCAAACTAAAAACCAACATGCCTGTTTTCAGCATCTACTCTTCCAATACTGTTCCCTTCTCGCTGACATAAATACCGTCAAGGAACTTCCGGATATCCTTATTTTTAACATGGCATTTCTGTATCAAACAATGAAAGAAACAATCAATTAAAGGCTAAGAAACAACAAAAATGGGAAAAGGTATGGGTGGGGGCATGTGCAGAGAGAAAGAGTGCACCTGGTTAATGAGAGCACAGGACCTAGAAACAAGCTCAATGTCATTTCCATCCAAAACCAATTCATCCTTCACCTTTTCAGATCGAACAACGGAAACGCCCTCAAGCATGTCCACTTTTCTCACCTAACGATACAGGTAACCAAATAGATCACTAAACCTAATGGCACAGTTTTTTCCTAGCAGCAAATGACTAAAGAAATTAAATAAATAATTTGAAAATAGACATGAAGTGTGTTCAGTACCTTCTTCTCGCCGAGGAAATTTCGGATCTCGATTGAGTTGTTGCTGTTGGTTATGCTGGCGTTGATGGGGAAGTGAGCGTAGACGAACCTCATCTTGTAGCGGTAGCCCTTGGTGACGCCGGTGATGAGATTTTCCACGTGGCTGAGGGCGGTGCGAATGGCGGCGGAGGTTTTGCGAGACCCAAACCAGGCGTCGATCTTCAGCTTCCTCTTGCCGTTCTCGTCGGTGATGAGCTGGAAATCGAGGTTGAGATGCTTGAAGTCTCGGACAAGCTTTCCGCGAGGGCCCTCCACCTCGATCACCTTGGCGCGAACCTTGATGCTCACGCCATCGGGAATGTTCATCGTCTCTGAAGACAAGATGGTCTTCATTCTGTAACTCTCCTTCTCACCCTCGCGCCTCTGACCGTAACTCACCAACTCCTACCAGCAGAAACACAAAACCCTAGTTCGGTAGTTCACTACTTCCTGCCTTTTGAGCTTAAATTAAAACAGCACATAATCAAGAATTGGGCCTAGTTGGACTAGGCCTGCAACTTACAGGTCTTGCAGGCCTGAATATTATTAACCTATTTTTGAACTTGAAAATAAGTCTAGAAGGTTACTCGGATCTGGGTTGCTGTCCTTGGCCCGATTGCTTTGTTCTCCTCAAATACAATGAAAAAAAAAAAAGAATGCACAATTAGGGGAGAAAAAAGGAGTCCACAGCAATTGATACATGTCAACAGACTGGCATAGAGTTGTGAATTTATCATATTAATCTTTTTAAATCTCTCTAGTTACGCTTTTTCTTTATTTAATCAGTTAAAAAAAACTGAATGCTTTACTTTTCAGCTATTTATCTATATATCTAATTATTACATAAATTTTTTCCTTTATTTTAATTGTTGGGTCTCAAAAGTTTTATGTTCAAATTATTTTTATAACTATTTTAATATTTTTATTTTCATTCATTTTTCTTTTTTATTCATTCAGTGTAATTATCGTAATGTTTTACAGGAAAAATGTCATTCTCCTAATTCTCCCCTCTCTCCCTCTTCTTTTCGCCTTTTTGAAGTTTTTGATATTTTTATTCTTTTTCTTTTTATGCTTAGCATGTGTGCTTTATATTTTTATTACCGTAGAAGAAAAAGTAGTAATATAAGGATAATCGAATCAAAATTATTTATAATACAAAATTATTTAAGGAGTAGCATTTATAAATATAGACATGTTCATTTTTAGTCCTTTAAAATAAACTGTCTCATTTTAGTATTTTATTTACGAAAATGTATCAAATGTGATCATTGTCTTTTACCAAAAATTGTCTCCTTTTAATCTTCTATTTATGAAAATAAAAATCATATATGATATATTTCTACAAATAAGAGATCAAATGAGATAATTACTTTGATCAACTAAGAGCATGTTTGAGACAGTTTTTTTGGCAAATTTTAGCTGTTTTTTTACATAAAAAAGCTGTTTGCAAAATAAGCTATGTGTTTGGGACAATAGTTGAAATTTGTAAAAAACTTTTTTTATCTTCTAAAAAATAAGTTGTTTTCTTGCATTTAGAAATTTGAAACTTATGATTGTATTCTAATAACTTTTTTATCTCTAAAGAACATTATTTCCAAATTACTCCCAATTTTTTTCAACAACTTTTTTTCCTCCTTCACCCTCATACACACTTTTTCGTAATTTACTATGTAAAAGCTATTTTTTTGTTTTATCCAAACAAAATTAATTATCTTAAAATCGCTTTTCAACAAACTTACCAAAACAAAAATTGATTCTGATTATAATCGATTATAACAATAATCGGTTATTCATATAATCAATTATTGAAATAATTTAATTTTCGCACATATCCCAAACACACCCTAAAAAAACATTATCTTATTTACAAAGATGAAAAACATATTTAAAATTTATCTTTAACTTTATTTTTTTTATTAAAATAAATTTAGGAGGAGGGGATGGTGCCCCAGTCCAAGGTAGGAAATGACTCTGGGCTCAAAAAGCACTTACAAAGGTACTTACATTTACCTCACTCCAGGAAGACGAGTGGGAGTTTGAACCTGTGATCTGTCAAATGCGAGACTCTGTCTTGCTTCCACTCGACCAACCCCATGAGGTTATCTTTAACTTGTTACTCTTGCCTATTTTTGACGTGGTTTATGATTGGCTACTCATTAAGGTATGGTGAAATCTACCTACATCCCTTGTCATTTTCATGATTTCGAGATTCCCATTTTGTCCATACTCTTTTATTTTCTATACTAAATACGAATATTTTTGTTTAAGCATCATGCTCATTGTTATAAAAACTTTCAACACAAAACACACATGAATTGATGTGACATCATTATTTTTTATAAGTGACATAACCCCTTATTTATTCTATTGCTTACTCGTTTATTTTCACCAAGTGCAATTTAATTGGTTGCCAATTTTTCGTCACTTTCTTTTTTTAAACTTTTTACGGCAAATAATTTTTTGTTTAATCATATAAGGAGTAGATTCTATATATAGTCGCAAATATTCTTATGCAGATATTGTGAAGCATCAAAGAAATGCAAACATCTAACATTGTTTGGAAGGCATAAAAGAGAAAGGAAGGGAAACAGACGGACGGAAAGTAACCACACTTTTATTCTTTCTACAGATTGATATCACAAATAGTGGAGGAAGGAAAATATTTTTGTAGGATCCACTCATGTTTTCAATCCTTCCAAATTAGACGGAAAATTAATAGGAAAAGTGATTTATAATTAAAAGACTAAAGTACTCTTATTTTGCATACTTTACTTTTTTATTAAGGATATTTATGTTATTTTATATGCATATTTAACTTTATTTTCTTTCATATCTTTTCTACCAAACAACCTATAAAATTATCTCAACTTTCAATTCTTTTCTTTCCTTTTATTTTTATTCCTAAATCAAACACGCCACTAGTGTTTGATGGTTGATTACTTGCATCCATCCAAGTGTTTGATTTCATAGCATATCTTCTATACGACAAGAAAAATTATCATTATTCATTTACTTTCTTTTTTATCTCACCTCCACTTCATTTTCTCATCTTTCTCTTTCTTTTTTATCACATCACTTATCACATATATTATTTTCTCTCTCAACATTTTCTCTTTTCCTTCATCTCTCTCCTTTTTCACCCCAATCTACCCCGTTTTTAGGATGAACGAATCTACACCATTTCAGGATGGAGGAATATTAGCACTCATAACAAAACAAAAAACAGAAAATAAAAGTCTAATCGAGTCACCTCAACTAGTTAAATTTTAGGAAATGGGTTATAAGAGCAACACTATGGCAAGGTTCCAAATGAAAAACAACTGTGAGAGTAACTCATTTTAGTAGATTTGACTATTAGAAAGCAATCATATGATGAGAGAGAAAATGCTTGAGTTACTTTGGATAGCATTTGTTGCTTCAAAATTTTATTTTTGAATAATTTGCGATAGAAAACATAAAAGAGTAAGATGTAGTGTGTAGTCTATCATAAAACTGGTGAGTTTTTGGATTAGAAGAAAAAAAAATTGATTGAGTTACTTAAAGTATAAAAAAATTATATGCATGAATGGAGATGCCCTAATCACATGTTCAATCCCTTTCAATAAAATATTACAAGCCTTGTCTTTATTAAAGCCATTACTACCACCATAAAAATTTAAAACGCTGCTCGAGCTTACTAGATCCCTTTGACAATTCAGCATATTGCATACAAAATTTATGCAAAGATGGTCTCTTGTAATACAACCTCAAGAAATAATGAATTGCGTCCAATTTCATAACTTATTCAAGTTACCTATGCAAAAGAAGACATGTTAATGATTGTTAAACGATTCTCACTAAGATCTCAGCCTTGCTAGTTTCAGCTTAATAGAGCGAATAAATATTTTTGGCCAGGGAAGGTAAAGCTCCAGTAGCGTCTTGTGAATTTGGTTAAAATGTAGGCATGCCAACTCCTAACACTAACCATCAGAAAGACTGTAGATTTTCGTGTGAATTTGACAAAGTCCGGATTACTGTGTCTAAATTCGCTGCCAGTGCTTTATGATTGGTGTCCCCAAAGGCCCCTGGCCTTTCCACTACTAGTTTCTTAATCAGGGAAATATTAGAGATGAGGCCATTGCCAGCACATACATTTTGGATAGAAGTGATGGAATTGTTAAAGTATAAAGAAAAGGTGGTTCAAAAGGAAGTTGGGGTTTCTGCGCATCTAGCAAGCAAACTGGGAAGAGTAAATGCCTCTACCTGCTTGATACTTGTTTGATAACTTGGAATAGGATGGGGCTTGAGTTTATGTACAAGCTGGGTTATTGTCGAAGCTGAAATCAGTGAAGGATTCGTGCTTCGCCACATTGATTGGATTATCACTAGCTGAAAACCACTACCGGGTACAGCCATGTGGGTCTAGTTAGAAAGATTAAGAAAGCAAGTACAGACGATATTATCATCTAGATTGAAAGCCATTAACGCAAGAAAATTAAAGTCTAAGATGGTATAACTGATGCTACTGCAAATGGTGGAAATGTTATATCACACTAGTAACACGAGTAGGCGGCAAAAACGCAGAATCCAACTGGATAATGAATTGGGTTCAAGTCAAACTGAAAGGGACAAAATACAGTGAGAGTTTCTCATAAAAATCTTGCGAGGAATTTAAAAAAAAAAAATCAGGTTATCATCTCAAGCTCCCCCTATAAAGTGTATGTTTGGTAACATGGTGAGTTACACTCCCTATGATTTTTTGAAGCAACAAGAATTATTTTTTTTAATTAATTTTACAATGATTTTACTCTCATCATATTTTTCTACCACCAATCCAAACACACTAAAAATGCTTGAATTTTTACTTGTAAGTAACTGCATATTAACCACATTGAATCAGGTGTATGAATTAATCATTTATTGCACTGTTTTGACCACTTAATAATTAAATCAATCACCATTGGAGTTAACCACTCATCACAAGACAAATCACATAAACAGAATTGAGAAATACCAATTGACAAAGAAGTCGATAAGAGACGGCAATGCACGATAGATTACTACTTCCAACAAATAGTCCACACCAATGCATATAGTGAGAACTTTAAATAAGATATTTCCAAAATAGAAAAGTTTGACAACACAAAATTGTAAAATCCAAACTCTAACAAAAAGGGTCTCCAAACAGTCGCCACTAAACAGAATCTTGATACAAACTAAAAAAACAGCATGCGTGTTTTCACCCTCTACTCTTCCAATATTGTTCCCTTCTCGCTGACATAAATACCATCAAGGAACTTCCGTATATCCTTATTTTTAACATGGCATTTCTGTATCAAACAATGAAAGAAACAATCAAAACCTAAGCAAGAGCAAAATTGGGGAAAAAAAGAGTTTGGGTGGAAGCAGGAGCTTATACAGGGAGAAAGAGTGTACCTGGTTAATGAGAGCACAAGACCTAGAAACAAGCTCAATGTCATTTCCATCCAAAACCAACTCATCCTTCACCTTTTCAGATCGAACAACGGAAACGCCCTCAAGCATGTCCACTTTTCTCACCTAACGATACAGGTAACCAACTAAATCGCTAAACCTAATGGCACAGTTTTTTCCTAGCAGCAAATGACAAAGGAATTAAATAAATAATTTGAAAATAGACATGAAGAGTGTTCAGTACCTTCTTCTCGCCGAGGAAATTTCGGATCTCGATTGAGTTGTTGCTGTTGGTTATGCTGGCGTTGATGGGGAAGTGAGCGTACACGAACCTCATCTTGTAGCGGTAGCCCTTGGTGACGCCGGTGATGAGATTCTCCACGTGGCTGAGGGCGGTGCGAATGGCGGCGGAGGTTTTGCGAGACCCGAACCAGGCGTCGATCTTCAGCTTCCTCTTGCCGTTTTCGTCGGTGATAAGCTGGAAATCGAGGTTGAGATGCTTGAAGTCTCGGACCAGTTTCCCGCGAGGGCCCTCCACCTCGATCACCTTGGCGCGAACCTTGATGCTCACGCCGTCAGGGATGTTCATAGTCTCTGAGGAAAGAATCGTCTTCATTGTTGCGACTCTCCCTCTCACCCAAGCTCGTCTGAGGTTGCATTTGCAGAACCCTAATGCACACTTATACTCAGGTATTGTGTTAGGCCCATACCTAACGGCCCATGTCCATATTACAATAATCTTAGCCTTTGTTTTGACCTTCAAACCAAAAAAACGAAAAGCCTAATTTATTTGGGCTAGGCACTCAAGTTACAGACAAAGAAGGGCCAAATAATATTAAACTTTGTTTTGAATTAAAAAAAAAAACCTAGAGCACAAATTTATTTAGGTTTGGGTTGCTGTCCTTGGCCCATTTGTTATGTTCTCATCAAACCAATAGCTATTTGTTTGTGATTGCATTTATATTATTTTTTATAAAGTTAAAAGACTGCACAATTGGGGGAGGATAAAATATATTTTTGTCTGTCTAAAATTTTTTAAATTCGGTTTTAGTTTCTCAAAAAAAAAATTATCCTATTGTGGTCCCTCAAAATACAAAATGAATTGTTTTTTATCCAGTTATCTACCTCCATTAACTTAATGCCAATGTGGCTAATGGAGTTATAAATCAATACTGTAAATGTGGACACTTTAGATGACGTGGCCGCCACCTGACAAGTGTTTTTTTGTCCCTAGAATTTTTTAAAGTCTGATTTTATTCCCTATAAAATTTAAGCTTTGATTTTAGTCCTTATGGAATTTAAAGTTTGGTCTTAGTCCCCATAAATTTTAAAAATTTGATTTTACTCCTCCATAAAGTTCAAAGTTTGATTTTATTCATTAATTCAAAGTTTTATTCATTAGCACTTTTACCTTACCAACAATATCACACAGTATAGTTCAAACCACTACTAGGGATTAGAGGTGTCAAAACCTTTTAGACACACTATTTTATACCCTTCAATAGCTAACAAAGTTTCAACAATTAGAACTCTAATTCAGCAACTTTTGCAAAACTCTACTAATAAAGAAATATGATATCAAGCATTGCAACTTTATTAATTATTGGAGTGTGTTAGGGAGAAGTTTTAATGTCCAATTCAGATTTAGGTCCTTCATTTGTTGTTAGTAACCTATTTCATAAACTAAATGTGTTGAACCTGAGTTGAAAATTTAGCTCGTTAAATAAATGAATTGAACTTGAGCTATGTATAGTTCAACATGTTTGGTTCATGAATCGACTTGAAATATACTAAATAATATATTTTATATTATTAAACTCATATAATTATTTTTTTAATTAATTTCATTTTAATTTTATTTTTGAATGAAATAAATAAATAGTAATATCTAACATAATCATCATTTTAAATGGAATCAAGCTTACAAGCTGAACCAATACATTTGCAAACTTGAAGTAAATCAAGTTCAAGCTAAAAATAATGTTCATATCGAACTTGAGTCAAATTTCGAGACAAATCAATTTTTATTGAGTCAAGTTAAGCTTGATTCAACTGAACTTAACTTATTTCCATCCTTACTAAGATCCATCAATTCAAATCTTCTAGAGGGCTTTTACAAAGCTTTCAAATTTTCTTGCATAACAAAAAACCCCACATTCTTCCCAAGTAGCTTCACAAACCAGACACTTCCTCCACAATTGAGACAATTGTTTAAAGATATTCTTTTTCATATGAAACTTGGGAAACAAATGATTTCTCCCTTTAATTCTAACCTTATAAAACCATGCTACAGTGAATTTCTTACCTATTTATACACATGTATATTATTGAATTTTTTTAAAAAAACTACATATGTTTTAGGCAGAAAGTTGAATGTCTAAGAGGATGCTATGTGTATGATTATGGGCAACAAAACATTACTTTTGTATATATAATTGATGGGGTGTCAAAATTCAACATTTAAAAATCAAATTAAAATTAAAATTAATTGATATTATAATAATATTAAAATCTAGTTTACCCAAAAATATCTTCAATTTGATATGACATGTCAAGATTTAAAATTTAAATTAGTTTAAAAATTAAATTAAATTTAAAAAATAATATTGAAAAAAAAAACCAAAAAATGTTCAATGCAAAAAAACTTACGAGATTTAATGAGTATAAGAAAAAATATATATATAGGTTAGAATCCGCTAACACCATATGTCAAAGTTAGTTAAATTACGCATTTAATAAGTTTTTGTATAATACAAATTTAACCAATTTAGCCATTGAATTATGTGATATTATCTTCATGATCATGTATATCAAATTTTACATAATTTGGACTTTTCTACATGTGTTATCTAACAGTGAATGTTTACATATATTTTAATATCATATTATAATTAAAATAAAGTGATATGATGAACTACTAAATAATTTGGAACTATACAAGGCCATATTTAAGTTATAGGTAGGAGTGTAGATCAGCTAACCTATATGTGAAAAATCGTTGAAAGCTTGATTAAGTTTATCTCTTTAAGTAGATAAGCAAACTCAAGCTTAAAATTGAGCTCGATTGTTTAAATGAGCTAAACTCAAGCATTACAAGTTTGATATTAACGACTCGCCAATTAGGGGTGAGCAAGACCTTGTCCGTCCCAATGACCTGTCTTGGCTCGAGGTTGATTTGGACGGGTTCAGATTTTGAAATTAGATCCGATGCTTTTTTAAGGATAGGTTTGAGTTATGCTTTGGGTCATCCTAACCCGGTTTAGTGTTTTACATTCTTTTAAAAAGTACTTTTTTAAACAATTGTGTATTAGTTTAAAAACTTTTTGTTTAATAGGAAATATTTTGCATAACATGGTATTATATTTATAATGATATTATTTATTTTAAAATTTATATTATAAAATATATCTTAATTTAAGGTTTATACTTTTTTTATTCTACAATCTAACTATACATAATATTAATATTGATATATTATGTTAAGATGACATGTTGACTCGATCTCATCTCATATCTTTTAGTTCTTGATTGGGTTGGGTTTAGGTTTAAATAAATGATTTGATCAAAATTTCGAGTTGGGTAGAGACAAAGATAAACCCGTCCCTTGCTCATCCCCATTTAATAACTTGTTTATTTAAATTAATGATGATGATTTTACTAGTCTTTGTTATTTAAATATTCATTACGGAAATATGTATAGCTTTATTAAGTATTGAAATTAATTTTGAAGTTTCTTTTTGGTAGTGTCAAGTAGGTGTGGATTTTTTATTTACTGAATTATGAACATATAATAGCCTAGAATTTTAGAATTTCACATATCACGTGTTGAGCATTTATTTCTATTCGTATATTATCATCTATTATGAAATTTTTTATTAAATACTAAATAGATAAAGTGAAAAATAATTTAAAAAATATAAAAGAAAAAATAATTATGTTATAAATGAGCTAAGCAAGTCAAGTTTAAGTTTTGTTTTATTTTTTAAAACAAGTCAAGCTTAAATTTTCAATTGCACTCATTTAAATAGATGAGTCAAGCTTGGATAGTTGGGTAGCTCATTTTTTCACAAGTTAATTAAATCTAAGCTTTAAGTGTTCGACTCAACTCAACTTGTTTACAACCTTGGTCACAAGGGTTGAAATTAGATCCATTTGTCTTAGCCAATGTGGGTTGGCACTAGTGTTCACATATTCAACATTAACTATCATTTTCCCCATAAGCTTTGATTACCACTAAAGTTACTAAAATCTTGCTTAGTGGGCAACTCTCCTCATGGAGATCCCATGATGCTTAGTGGCTAATTGAGTAGCTGAGACTAGATAAAACTATTTGTAATTTAAGCCTATAAAGTAATCTTTGAAGTCTTTACTGACAACCCCAACATACTATTAACATCCTGCCTAATAGTATTGGAGGTGTCTTCCCATTTTACTAATTTTACCACACCAAAAAAAATCCAATTATCTTAAAACATCTTTCATTTCTATAATAAATATGAGAAATTGAATAAAAATACATTATATATGAAAATGACACAAAAATGCACGCGATTCTCTCCTAATAAACATGAAAAATGAATGTTTAAAAAAAAATCATGTAAAATTTGTGTCATCAATTCTTAAATAACTTCTTTCCAAATTTTCGTGAATTCCTTCTTGAGTGGAGAATATTTATTATTTTATTATAATCGCCAATTTTTATCCAATGTCACTTTTAAAGTTGCTTACTCTTATTCTTATTTTTTTTTTTAACTCATACATTCTAAAAGGATCTTCCTTTGTTATGATAAAATTGTTTTCTTTCTTAATAAACAAGACAAGTTGAATGAAAAGAGACTAATACATATATAATATTTAGTAGTATTTATTCTTAATTTCCTTAAAAATAAATTTTCATACACTTTAAAAGAAACTTCTTTTACTGTGATAAAATTATTATTTTTTATAACAATCAAATCAAGTTAAATAAAGAGGAACTAGAAATTATATAATATTCAGCAATACTATGGTGGACATGATTTAATTTTTAAAAATCAAACCAATTCATAAACTTGGTTTGAATTTAATAACCAAACCACATTTTTTTTTGTAAAATAAAATTGGATTTTATGTAAAACTTTGAAAATTGGTTTCTAAACCATTTTAGGTTTAAAACTAGTTTTGAACTTAAAGCTAGTTTTAAATCCACTTTTAAACCACAAACCGATTATTGGAATAATTTTTTCATAGAAACTATATTTTATATTATATATTCCATTAAATATATTTTGTAATAATTATTTTTATTACTTTTAAAATAATTATAATTTAGTATATTTTATACTATTTTTAATTTAACATTGTCATACAACATGTAAGTACTATACTAGTTATTGGAATAAAATGATCATATTGTTTTTGTATAAAAAAATTATGTGAATTTCGTTAGTATTCCAAAGTATTTTTGATAAAGATCACAGGTATCCTCCACTGGTTAAGTTAGAACAACCCCTCGCTAGTTCATTTACACGATTAGTGGTAGTGTTCCAAAATATTAATTAAAGAATATTTTACGTGAAAACAAATCAATAATAAACAAAATGAATTTTCAATAAGAATAAAGGAAAAAAAGTTTATACACAAAAAAAGAAAAGAAAAATTATTCATTGGAATTAATAAACCCTAAACCACGTATTGGGAAGACTTTAAACTAATATGCTTTGGCTTGAAGTCCTAACCTTGTGCTCCAAACTCTCATTTTGAAG
Source organism: Spatholobus suberectus (assembly GCA_004329165.1). Lineage (NCBI taxonomy): Eukaryota > Viridiplantae > Streptophyta > Magnoliopsida > Fabales > Fabaceae > Spatholobus > Spatholobus suberectus. The sequence continues at coordinate 73,234,351 of CM014729.1, forward strand.
ACTCAGACCCACATCGGCCTCACACACTCTACCCATTATTTTTCTTCTCTTCCTCATTATTCACCATCACAACTTTGGGTCGTCACTCCTTTAGCAATAACACATCTTCTTCTAGTCATTGTTTGAGCCGCTGTAACATCTCTCTACTAGACAAGCACATACTTCTGTTCCTCCTCACCCGCACTCTCACTATCTGTAAACAAAGTGTTTGAAGAGAGGTTAATTGAAATGCAAACGCAAGCCTCATGAGAGAGAGAGGAATCATGGCAGTAACAAAGGGAGAGGTTCAATGAAGGGCGTGATTGAAATGAAAGATTAAGAGTGGGGTTGTCTAGTATTAGTACTCCTTTTTACTTTGTGGAATGGAGTGATTTTTAGATTGCTTTTATAGATTGGTTATTGGACAAAAAATGGGGTCCAAATTTAAATACCATACCAAAAATTGTTTGAGTTTTGAACAAAGTTCAATAAAATGTATTAAAAGTGGTGTAGGTCAAGGTTTGGTCAATCGATTCTCAGCAAAATTTTTTGTCCAATTAAGATCTCCATATTGCAAACACGTTTTCGCATCCTATCTTCGTCAAACTTGATTCCAAGAATTTTCTATCATGGAAATAACAAGTAGAAGGTGTTATTCGTGGTCATAAACTTCATCGCTTTCTCGTCAACCCTACCATACCTCCTCGGTAACTCACTGAACAAGATTGTGAATGCGATCCCAGCCTATTCTGATTCAGAACAGCAAGATTCACTTCTATTCACTTGGCTGCTATTGACATTGTTAGATTCATTGCTCCCTAGGGTTGTGCAATGTGTTCACTCTTGGCAAGTTTGGGAATAAATTCAAAAATATTTTCATTCTCAAATCAACACATGTTCACACTAACTTCGTTCAAAGTTAAAATCGAACAAACTTAATTCTCAATTAGTAACATGCCAAGAAGTGTTACTATTTTTTATGACATGAAATGTTACTAATTAATGTAAAATAACATGTTTTAGAGCATTATATAATCTAAATGTATCTACTTGTTTATTGCAAATACTTTTATATTACTTATCTTTTTAATCTTTTAATTTATTAACTTTTTAAAATATTTTTTTATAACTCTTCTTTAATGCAATATAATATGAAACTTTTTAAAACATTTTTCTCTTAAAGAATATATTAATATTTCAAAAACATCTCAATAATAAGCAATTGATGTGAAAGGATAGTCTTTATTTTTGCGATTTTCTTTCTCATATTGGCGCTTTATTTTCACAAGGCAAAACCTAAGCTCATGACCTGTTTGATGTTCAGATTTTGAGCTCAAAGTTATAGTGTATGGGATAAGCCCACACCTTACAGACCATTCAAATCACATTAACTTTTTTAGCTAGACCAATAATTGTTTATGTATGTAGTTGCACTTACATTATTTTTATGGAGATAAAAGAGTATACGTAATTATCACACACACACAAAAGGAATGCATAAAAACTACTACATGTCAACTAACTCACGTAAGGTTGTTAATAATTCATTGTTTCAGATGACTCCAGAACTGAACCAGTTAGAACAAAGATTTTAATTGTTTCTACAATTGCACATTATTTTAGATTTAATAGTCTATGCATTGACAATGTAAAAAGTTTTTATATTGTCATCTAATCATAAATTGTCATGTATGGTAAGTTTGTTAACTTTTACATTAACTACTTTAAAAGTCATATCAACAATATTTTTTTGTTGATTGATAGTGTATATATATAAATTATACTTTTTTTATGAAGTTAAAAGAGTACATAATTATCACACACAAAATTTGTACCACAATTGTTACACATCAATTGACTTGCATAAACTTATTAATGCTTTCCCCAATTAGACTGGTCAAAGCAAAGATTTTAAATTAAGAATATTCATCATTTGACATGAAAATATAGTCTTCATTTTTTTCTACATTCTCTTAGTCTCTCAACCTAACATCTTTGTGATTGTACTAGCAAAACACAACACACAAAACCCTAGTTCCCATTTTTTTACCTTAAAATAATACAATAGAAAATCTAGAATTGGGCTAAGCCAATACCTTGCAAGGGACCAGAGGAGGGCTTTGTTGCCTTTTTGTTGGAGGGAGCCGCTATTCACACTCTCCCTTTTTGCTCTTCACACTGTCTGCCTTTTTGATTTTTTTTTTTTGATAAAAATACCCTTTTACGAAAACTAATTACCGTAGTCTATACAAAAATTATATTATAAAAATTAATTTTCATAATATATTAAAATAAACTATATTATGGAAATTAGTTTCTATAAGATCTACAAAAAAGTAAGTGTGAAGGTGAGAAGGGTATTTTGAGAATATAAAAAAAAATGGGTGTGAATAGCAAAAAGGGAAATGTGAATAGCTGCTCTTGCCCATTTGTTTTGTCTTGCATAAAATTGTTAATTAATCATAGCATTCTTTTATGTTTATTTAGCTACCTGTTTTTTTTTTTATTTTTTATCTTATCAGGAAATAAAATGGATGTTTTCACTTTTGAACCATTTATCTATCCTTTTGTTTATTATATAAGATTTCTTCTACTTCAACTGTTGGATGACTTTTTTTTTCTAAGTTTTCATTTTTAAATTATCTTTTATAACAATTTTAATATTTTTTATTTGCATTCCTTACATTTTTGGTTTTTCATTACAATTGTCATGGCATTTTCTATAGCAAATATCATTCTCTTAATTCTGCCTCCTCTCTTCTCTTGTCGCCATTTCATTTTTAAATTATCTTTTATAACAATTTTAATATTTTTTATTTGCATTCCTTACATTTTTGTTTTTTCATTACAATTGTCATGGCATTTTCTATTGCAAATATCATTCTCTTAATTCTGCCTCCTCTCTTCTCTTGTCGCCATTTTGCAATTTTTGACTTTTTTATTCTATATTTTTATGGTTACCACGCATGATTTATATTATTAGCATATAAGAAAAAGTAATAATACGAGGATATCGAATCAAAATTATTTACAGTACAAAAAACATGGTAATTAGGGTTTAAGGAGTAGGTTTTTAATTCTTATAATTCTTTTGATGTGATGAATAACTTCTTATCAAAGTATTAAAAATGGAAGTAGACAAATTAAGAAAGTAACGCAAGCCTTACTTGATTTGGTACTTTCCTTCCTTATTAACCACTATGGACTCACCAAGCTAGTTTTCCTCATCTTTACTAACATCAATGGTTTTTTTAACATACATACATACATACATATATATATATATATATATATATATATGAACTCTTTTTAATGAAAAATTCACTTTGATAATGACACTTCCTCGATCTAATTGAAGAATATTAACTCCTCCTAGTGAAAGAGAAACACCAGAATAGGAGCAAAATTAAACCAAGTTAGCTCGTAAGCTAATTTATAAATTGACTGGACTTTTATATATTTGAGTCAATTTTCTATTCAACCTTCTCGAGTCCTTTTCCTCTTTCTCCCTATTCTATTTTATATCTTGTGCCAATAAATAAAAAATGTGGTGAGACAGACTTATTTTATGAGTAAGTTTTTACCATTTATTTCTTTTAATATTTTTTTATAGTGTACAAAATTCGCAAATCTACTTTGAGTGATTTATTTTGTTTGACTTTCTTTTTACTAGATATTTGTAAAAGAAATAGATTTTATTGAGTTATATATTATTTGAATATAACTAATATTGAGTTTAAAATCTCTAATTAATTTAATATTCAATATTAACCTTTTAAGTTTGAGTGATATATAAATTTAAAGTGAGCAAAATTTGAGTTAAAAAAACCCTTAAATTTATGTCAAATTGAATTTTAATTAAGTCTAACTTGATTGAATCTTAATCACTTCCAAGCTTATTTTCTTCGACAATAACATATTAACATATACTAATGAATGAAATGGAATATTATACAAATATCACATTGGTATGAGTGGAATTGGATCTGAATCCCTTAAGTAATGTATCAGAGTTGAGCCTTATGAATAAAAAATTGTAATTAGAAAGAAAGACCCTACTAAAAGTGGTTAACCAGATTCCTTGACAGAAATTAGTCATTAATAAAGTTAATAAATATTTAATTAACAAAATACTATAAAATAAAATTATCATATATTCTTATTTGGATGGAATGAAATGAATACATATTATATTTCATTTCCTATTATTTAAAAAAATTCAAATAATAATAATAATTAATATTGTCATTTACTTTGCTCAATTTTTATATCATTCTATGTCAATAACAAAACATATATCCAATACTTTAAGTGTTTATGGAATTATTCTTTGATTAAAATTAGAGTTTCACTTAATAATCTACACTGATCTTTAATGTTGACAATTTATTAAAATAAAATTTTAATATACTCTTATATCATAAATTAGAATACACAACTTGGAGAGTAAGACTCTCATTCTCTCAATTAGACATTTTTAATATTATCTCTTGTTGGATATGCATTTCACACACAACCTCTACATGCAATTAGGCAAAAAAATTCTCTTTCTAACAATCTCAAATTACCATATTTTTATCTTTATTTGTATATTTAATCTTTTTAATCGTTTATCTCTTTTAATTTATCCTCTTTTATCTCTATATCTAAATTGAATTTCAACAATTTTAAAAAAAAATTATCAATAGTTAAAAATTATCTTATATTACAATTTAAATTATTCATTATATATATTCGAAATATAATTTATATATTCAAAGATACTTATTTGTTATGTATTTTAATTATAATATAATTTGTATATTCAAAAATATTTCTATAATATGAATTTTAATTATATAAAAATAAACATTTATTTTATGTGCTATGTATAAACTAAAATAGTAATTTTGATTGAACAACAATACAAACATCTAAACATTACTTGAATTTTGTCCTATCAGTCCAAAGTACCTTTGAAAAATGTCCCTACATAATAATGCTCCTATATATAATTCATATATTGTATAACATGTGATATGTGAAATATTCGTCCCTACTTAATTAATAATGCATGTTGTATAACATGTAGCGAGAAACATGGAAGCTGGTGGCTGACACCGAGAGTTTCCTAAGCTAATATAAAGTTTGCGCAAGTAAAATCATCAAAATGTATGACATCTGTTATCATTCTCTGCCTTCCAAAACTTCCAAACCTTTCCAACTTTTATTTATACTTATACTTTATGTACCTTGTTTGCGATCTTAGATTCTCTTTAATTCATCTTTTTCTTTTCTCATGTGCTATAAGTACAAATTTCAGTTCCTGATTACTGGACCAAACTAGGCAAAAGCCTGTTCTCCCCACATTTTAATCGATTCTTTTTCTTTTCCCTAGATAGGGACAATTCAAAGAGGCTCAGAGAGAGAGAGAGAGAGGCATAGAACATGAAAATTGTTAAGGAATGGTTCAAGGGGTCACAGGCTGTGCTTAGCATGTTTTTAGTGCAAGTTTTTGCAACCGGGATGCAGATTCTATCGAGGGTCATACTGGTTGAGGGCACTTTCATTTTCGCACTCATTGCCTACCGTCATGTAGTTGCTGCTATTTGTGTTGCCCCTTTTGCTTTCTACTTTGAAAGGCAAGCTTTTCTTCCTTCGTAGTTCTATGTAGAATTAATATAGCTTATTGTTCTGCATGTATAAATTTTCTTCCTGATTTTCATCTTCCACTATCCTTACTGTTTATTTTCTATAGTTGGATTGAATGATACGTGTTGTGGTTGCAGAGGCCGCGCAAAGAAGTTGAGGTGGTCCATTTGGTTTTGGCTCTTCCTTAACGCCTTAGTGGGGTACGTACGCATTCTTTATTTCATCTTTGAAACTAGATTTATTAGCTGATTTTTTATACTCAATAAACACAAATATTTGTTCCCGAGGAGCATTTTTGGTCAGATTCAAATTTAAGTTTGCTTGTATATACGGGGTATTATTAAAACTGAATGGATCCCCATCGTCACTTTAATTTAAAATATTGAAGATCGCAATATTAGATGAGTATCAATTTTAATATGCTTCATAGAAAGACTTGTAAAGATAATTACATTATTTGGAAGTGTGAAGTGTCCACAGCCTGCTTACTCAGTCGGATTTGAAAGTTTATGACAAAAGAAAATAAGCAATAAGTACAAAATTTAGATGTAGTTATTTAGACTTAGAATTGAGGTTTTATCTTGATAATATATTTAATAATAGTTTGCATCAAAGGTCTATAAATTATCAAGGTAAAATTTTAAGGGTGCCTTTAAGATAATGGTTAAGAAATTCAAAATATAAAGTTTTTATTGGAATTCATATTAAGAATGCATTGAAAATCGTAATAGATGTGCATTAATAACATTTTTTAATGAAAACTTTCCATTTTTTATTCCTTGACCGGTGCCCATTGGTTAGCACTTGCCAAATTCTAATTTTAATTAAAGAATAGTACCAAAAATATCTATAAAATTGTATTTAAGTTTTGTCTAAATAATAACATACATCCATTTTTTCTATCTCATTTTTATGGCATTTTCTTTTTATTCCTATCTTTTTTTTATATATCACTTATCACATATATAACATATCATTTTTTTTGTTTCTATTTTCTATTTCTATTTCAATCCGCCCCAAGATGATGGATGCATATCACATCTCTATGACAAAATCTGTGTCTTTGCTAATTCACTGTTGCAACTTTTATTCAAACACATCTTATCTTATATAGTTACAGAACAGCTTCTACAATAAAGAAGCATATCAAATGGTTTGTTAGTGGACCACCCTTTTAAATCATTAGATATATAAATAAAAAAAATCAACAGTTGAAATTATTACTCAAACCAACAAATTTTAATTATTGATTTTTTTTATTCATATATCTAACGGTTTAGAAAGGTGATTTACCATTGGACCACCTCCTAGAATTTGCCTACAGCAAATTGTCACTTTCACCTTTTATAGAACAATTATTTGTCCTCTGAATGTGCCCCATTTGTTTTGGAAGTTTATGTTTTGTTAGTACCAGCTCTAAATACAGACGAAACATCGTGAAAGAAACAAGGCCGACTTCCATATAATTTGTCAAATTTGATGACAACCCACCCTTCATTTATCGATGTCAAAGGATAGGCAAGTAGCTTCTAAATCTAGTAATCGTGCAAAACTGATTTATGTGGTGATTGTCAAATTGATTATTACAGTCCGGACCCATGGCACTGGTGATTATGAACTTGTGGCATATTTCATTGGTTTTGGTTGTGCTGAGAAGAAAAGTTGGTGTGGTCCATGTGGACACCTTCATTTTGGTAACGACGGAAGCTACAGATTCATCAAAGAAATCTACAAATCAAGTTGCTTGCAGTGGCCTGTTGGGTATTAGCAGCTTTCAGTTTTATCAATCATTGTCATCATATAATTCGGTATTTTACAGGCAAACTGGTGGAACCCTGCTCATAGACTTGCGTCAGAGGTTCTTCTTTCTCATTTTTAATAAAATGGGTAAAATATATTTTTAATCATTTTAAACCGATTAAATTTAATTTTAATTATTTATTTTTTAGTTTTAATTTTTATAAAATTTAAAAATAATTTTTATCATTATTTAATAATAATATGACATGCATCTATACAGATCATATTATTATACATATTATGTTATTATTAAATGATAATAAGAATTATTTAAAAAATTAAAATTTATGAAGATAAAAATTAATAAAAAAATTAAGAAAATTAAACTAAATTTAACAATGTTTATATACACACACACACACACACTTACTTTTGAAAACAACCAATTTCAGAATTTGTACTCGAACTTCTTTATAAAATACAGAAAAAAATAGAGATGAATCAATTCGGCCGTAGCATCCTTTAAAAGTACTTTTTTAAAGTAGTTGTGATGTTATTTGGCCAGGAACAAAAAACTGCTTTTTAAAGTAGTTGTGATGATATTTTGGCCAGGAACCAAAAAAATTCTTTGATAATCAAAACTCTTTTTTGGGGGGGGGCTGGGGTGAGGATGAATTTTTGGAAGTGTATGTTTCTTGAAAAAACAAAAATAAAGAGTAAACATGCATGATTTTGTCTTGAAAAATTAAACTCTTCAGAAGAGTTATTTAAATTATATTTTCCTTATTTTTATTTTAAAGTATACACTCTTATTTCGTGAGAGATGAATGGAGGTTGTATTTTAATTCTTTTTAATATAAACAAATATCTTAACAGTGGCAAATAATTATGAAGGTATTTTTCAACGTTATTTTTGTTTATGAACAACTAATTTTAAATGACTTATTATTGATTTTAATATTTAAGAAGGTAAAATAAAGTCTTAAATATCTTTATTATCGGTTTTGAAATTTTATCTAAAATTTTTATTTCATCTATTAAGATTACAAATTTAAAATAAATATTCAAAATTAGTTACTAATCATATTAAGGCCCAAGAAAAAACTCTAAAATTTTCATTTACATTAAAATGGACTTAAATGCAACAAGATATATTAATCTTTAAAGAATTTTATTTATATGTACCGGTATTGATTATGGTACGCTTAGTATTAGAAAGAGAAAGAAAAGGAAAAGAAAAAAAAAAGGGAAAAGGAGTAGTAAGTGAGATAAATTTTTAGGTTGTTTAGTAGGGAAGACAATGAAAAGGAAAAAAATATAATTTTTGTTATATATATATATATTCTATCCGTCCTCTATTCGTCTTCAATCTTTTCGTTATACCAAACAAACCATTAGTGTAGAATTTTATGGATGAATATCAAGAATTCATCCTATTACTATATCATCCTGTTCATTAATATGATGTGGTAACAAGGTGAATACGTTTGTGTAAAAGAAGTTTTACATTAATAATGTATATAAACTAAACTTATCTTTAAATGATGGAAAGTAAATATTTTAAAATAAGAAAGAAAGAGAGTATAATTTAAACATACCCTAAAATGTAATTTACTCTAATATTTTTAATCTATAGATAGCATTAATTTAATTATCTAAAAATATATATTAACATTAATTTAATGAATCATTATAAGTAATATTAATTTGATCCTCTAGAAAAGGTTGAAATCAATTATTATGTCAATAATGAAAGAACAAAATTAATTTACTATATCCATCAATCATATAAAATGACATCAATTTAGTTCCTAGATTAAAGATTTCATTCACCGTCTCCATGCATTCCATACACAAGAAGAAAAATCATGATGTCACTTTTAATTGTTGAGAAATTAAAGTAATGTCAAATTTTAAAAAATATTAAATTAATGTCACTTATATTTTTTGAAGATAAAAAATGGTGCTTATCAAGAATACTTTTTCTCTCTACCAATTAATGATAATTATAAAACAATAACACTATATTTAATTATATGAGTGGTTTTTTGCAATTATGAATACTTTGTGGCATGATTGTGATCAAGCTCATAATTTCACGGTCTTATTGTCACAATCATGTACATATACCTTCTTTTGGAGAAACTACGACTATTGTTTCATTTTTTTTTTGTTGGGGTTTTTTTCTATTTAAGAGGAGAAGTTAAGTCAAATACATTTGAAGAAAAACTCTGTAAAAATTAAGAAAGTTAATTTTTATTAAAAAAAGGAAAAAGTTGCTTTTTAAAAAAAGAGCTTAAATGGTTATATATTATTAGAGTAAAAAATTTTATATTGTCAACCGTTGATATGACTTTTAAAATAATTATTGTAAAAGTCAACAAACTTATCATAAATGATGATTTATGATTAGATGATAGTATAAAACTGGTATATGACCTATTTTTTCTTAAGAAAAACTAATTAAATAACTTCTAAAAATACGTTGTACACTTTATCCTCTACCCCTCTCTCATTTTCAACTAATTGACATGAGATAATGAAATGAAACTTTTAATTTAAAAAGAAATTTTAAGTTACAACTAACAAATTGTTTTTACTTTAATTTAAAAGTCTAATTTTAAACTTTAACTTTTAAATAACTTTTAAATAAATAGAAAAGTTTGGTCAACATAGCATAATCCAATATCTTTGTGAATTTAAAAGAAAGTACTATTTATTATACAAAATATTATTACATTACAAATGTATATAATTAGCGCACAAAATTATATATAATGAGTTGAAGTTTCATTTTAATTAATCATATATAGAGGGCTACCCTGTACGTGTGAATTATGTGCAATTTAAGTCCACACGTGTGTTATTCAATTTTGAATGTTTCCATACTCGATCCATTTTAACAAAACACGCTAATTTCGTTTTTACTTTTTCTATAATTTGAATACATGTTCTAGTTCTAATTAAGTTCTAGAGTGGATCATAATCGGTTGCTTATAATTTTCTAACTATGCGATTGCATTTGCACCGATTGCAGGATAACACTGGCCATGGGACTGTTCTATTATGGTCTGCGAGAAACATCAGCTACTTACTCTGTCAATTTTCTCAACTTGGTTCCTATTTTCACTTTCATTGTCTCTATTATATTGAGGTACATAGAAAGACCAGCCTAGTCTTTATATAAACATAACTAACTGTATATTCCTAGTATTATTACATATATAAGTAGCATTATTAGCTCCTGACTCATATATGGCAGAATGGAGAGGCTGAGGCTTCACACATGGACGAGTAAAGTGAAGACAATGGGGGCAATTTTGTGTGTTGGGGGAGCATTAACAACAAGCCTATACAAGGGCAAGGAATTCTACATTGTTCAAAGTAGTCATCACACTCACAGTACAGTTGAGGCATCCAAAACCAACATGCTTCGTGGCACTCTCTTTTTGGTTGGCAGCTGCTTGTCATACACAGCTTGGTTCATTGTTCAAGTATGCCTTCCATCCATTCCTCTTACATTTTTGGTTTAGCTAAACAAACTCATTTTAATTTAGTGTTATAATTAGCAAGGTTGTTCACTGTTCAAATCTCTTGAGTTTAGTGATAATTTTTATTGATTATTATTTTCCTAAAATAACTATATATTTTTCAATATAAACAGGTTAAGTTGCTTGAAATATTTCCATTCAAATATTGGGGAACAATGCTTACATGCATCATAGCTTCAATTCAAGCGACAATAGTAGGAATATGCTTAGATTGCAGAAAAGTTACTTGGAGTTTAAAGTGGAATCTACAACTTATGACAATAATATACTCGGTAAGATCTATCACCTTCAAATTGCTGCTACTTTATACACCATATATATAAAATGAATTAATTAGACATATTGAGGTCGTTAACTACATATATCAAGGTTCGTTTGGTAGTCAAAGTGGTAGGATAAGACATGATATGAGAACGGGATAAAAATATGATAAATTTTAATCATATTTAATATTTGGTGTATATTGGATAACAAACTAAATAATATTATTGTGTTATCTTGTCATATATTTAACACAGACCAAATAATGATAGGATAAGATATAAATTGTGTTCAATTGACCAAATTACTCTTTCATTAAAATCTTCTCTTTATATAAATCAGAATAACTACTTGAACGAAAGTGTTTTTAGGAGCTATTATTCAATGAGAATATTTTTAGGGGTTTTTCTTCAATGGAAGAGTTTTTAGGGATTTTTCTTAACTTCTTACTTCTTTCAATTTATCATTTTCATCATTATTTCTAAATTGAATTTTAATATTATTTTAAAAGAAATTATCAATAGTTAAAAATAACTTTATATCACAATATAAATTGTTTATCATAAATCTAAAATATAATTTATATATTCAAAATATTTATTTATTATAAATTTTAATTATAATATAATTTATATGTTCAAAAGTATTTATTTATTATAAATATCAATTATTTAAGATAAATATTTATCCTGTGCATTGCACATACTAAAATACTAGTTACATATAATTTTTTAGAAATAAAATTTTAATTTAACATTTTAATTTTTACAAATTTGAAAAAATTATTTAAAATATCAAACCCAGTACCACCGGTAGGGGTGTTCAAATCCAATACAATAGAAAAAAAAAAAAACCACAAACCAATTTAAAAAAATCGAAAACTGATTAAAATTGAAATTCTTTAAATTTTTTGGACCATATTTTTGCATAACTGATTGGTTCAAATTGATTTTTAGTTGGTGTTTGCAAAACGAACCGATCCCAACCAAACTGATAATACACACACGTTATTATGCGTTTTACACATAACTTCTATACGTTTTATTATACTTTTTAGTGTTTCAATGATATTTTTATTATTATTTTCATGTATCCAACCAATGTAGCAAAACTATATATACTTTATTCTCCTCAACTTTTTATTTTGAATATATATGTTTCTATTTTCTAAGGAAAAAGAAACTATGTTGTAGAATAATTAACTAATTGATTGACATACTTATTTTTGCGCTTATTGTAAAAATAATCAATATTTGGAGAGTAATAAAAAATTAAAATGTCAGTAAGAATGTATCAATAAAAACTAAATCATCCAATCCAATCCAAACCACATTTTATCGAATTGGAGTGGATTGGATTTTTTTTAAGAAAACAATCCAAACCAAACCAAACCACATGTTGTTTTAATCTTTAAATCGAATGACTTTTTGGCTCAAAATCTATCCAAATCGATCCACGAACACCCCTAACCAACCACCACCCCAGTCATCGACGCTGCTGGCCACCATTATCACTACCATCGTTATCGCCACCACCATCATTACTATCATCACCACTATCATTATTGTCGCTACCACCAACATTGTCGCTACCACCACTACCACCACCGTCATTGTCACTGCTACCACCTCTAACACCACCACGTGAAGGGGTAGTGGTGACGATAATGACAACGGCAGCGATGGCGACAATAGTGGCGACGACGATGCGACAATGGCGATATCGATGCATGTAGCAGCGATGGTAATGGTAAGGTGATGGTGATAGCAAGGGTGACAGTGACGACAACAATGGGGACGTGGTGGTGTGAAGGAGGGAGGGAGAAAAAGAGACTATCTTATCTTGTTGCATTCTAACTCAGCTCTTCCTTAGGATAAAAAATACACTGTATCAGGAAGATAATTAGTAGGATAAAAAAATCATATCCTATTAGTGTACCAAATAACTTATTATAGCAAGATAAGATAGTTATCCTATCTTATTCTTGCCACCAAATAGGCCTTAAATTGATAAACATGAGTTGCCTAAACAAATTCAAACATTTGAGTGGTATATAATTAAGCTTCTTTTTGTGTCTAAGACACATCTAGTAAATGATAAAACACTTTATTGTTAGGAAAAAGAATATTTGAAGTGCCTGATTTTGATATCACGCTTTCTTCTTATACACCCCTTCTATAATTAGTATTTCATTACTCTTTTGATTTCTCTCTTCATTTTCTATTATAACATTTGTCGTATCCCTTGCAAGCTTTCTTTCTTGTTTCTCTCTTCTTCAATAAATATAGGAAAAAAAAGAGAAAAATGGAACAAGTAATAATGTGATGGAAAAAGAAGAAAGAAATTTCAAAAGTATTAAGGTGTAATAGAAAAAGAGTTTAATTACTATGCACTATCAGTGTAAAAAGTTTTACACTGTCAACTAATCAGAAATTGTTATTGGTATGACTTTTAAAATAGTTATTGTAAAAGTCAACAAACTTACCATACATAGTGATTTGTGATCAGATAATAGTGTAAAATTGTTTTACACTGTCAATGTATATCCTATTTCTCAAGAAATATAAGAAAAATAGTTATTGTTATTTTTTGTATTTATAATATATTATTAGCTAGTATTTTAGTATGTACAATGTACAAGATAATTTATTTTTATATAACTAAACTTTATAATAAAAAAATTTAAATATCTAAATTATATTGTAATTAAAATTCATAATATTTTTTTATAGGCAAATAAATTATTATAGATTGTAGACCACAAACAAAGAGCACAAGATGTGCCAAAGTTTGGGAAAAGTTCATAATAAATAAATATTTTTAAACATATAAATTATATTTTAAATTTATAAACAATTTATATTTGTTATAAGGTTATTTTTAACTATAGATAATTTCTTTTTTTTTTCTTTGACAGAAAGCAAACTTATTTCATTTCATTCAAAATAAGTGTAGCAATATAAGTTGGTGTAAAATCGAAAACATGATGACTAGAATAGAATCTTGACGCCTTTGCTATATGGACAATTTTTTAAAAAAATATATTAAAATTTAATTTTGAAATAAAGATGAAAATAATAAATTGAAAAAGACAAGTAGTTAAGAAAATTAAGCATATAGATAAAAATAAAAAATAAAAGGAGAGAAGTTTGAAATGGTTGAAAAAGAAATTTTTTAGGCTAATTGTGAAAATAAATTAAAATTAAGAAACATATTTAAAAGGAATAAAAAATTAAAATTAAAATTAAGAAACATATTTAAAAGGAATAAAAAATTAAAAATAAAATTAAATATTCAATATATGAGATTAGGATAAGACATGTGACTCTATGAGAGTGATGATAACTCCTAAAAACATTCTTGTTGAAAAATTACTCCTAAAAATACTCTTATTTAATATGAAAATTCAAATTTATAATATAGGAATAGATATTTTTAGAATATATTTTTTGTCAAGTATTATTAAATGTCAAGTACAGACATTGCATTCTTACACAAAAAAATGTATTGACATTGCATGACATATTTATTTGATGTACCTTTATTTTTCAAGACTTCAAAACAATGCCTAACCCCTTGTTTGATAGGAGTGAAATGGGTGAGAAATGAGAGAGGGAGAGGTGAGAAATAAGCATGTGTGGTTGTTTGATAGGAAAGAGAGGTGAGAAATGAGGGGAGGATCGAGGTGGGCCCCATTGCTTTTTTATTTCCATGCTGAGATGCATAGAAATGTGGAAGGGAGAGGTGCAGGTGAACAATTGGTGACTCTTTTTTTTGTAGCGTAATTTTTTGGCGATTTTTAACATTTTGTGATGGTTTAAAACCGCCACAAAGTGCAATAGTCAATTATCCAAAACCACAACATACAATAGTCGACTATTGGCCCTTAAATTTTTTATTTTTTTTATTTCTCTCTTTCTTATTTCCCACCTATTTCTTTTAAATCAAACATCTCTATTTATACTTTATTTCTCACCTATTTCTATTCACCTATTTCTCACTTTTGTGTTTCCATTCACTTTATTTTTTATCTATTTCTTTTCTTCATACCAAACACATCCTAACCTTTTAGAGGTGTAGGTACGCAGAACTTGTTTGTGCAACCCACGGTCTTTGAGTTAGGGGGAAAAAAGTTAATTTATTTAATTATAAGTCTAAGTGAGTTGATTCATAAAAAAATCACAGATTTAATTTGTTAGTTTGAAGATAAAGTAATTTATTCATATAAAAAAATAAAAATATTTTTAAAATAAATTTTAACAATTTTTTAAGATAAAAAAAAATCATGTTGGATTGACTTGTAAGTTGGTCCATTTAAAGATAGGATTTTGCTATTTACACTCCTCCTATTTACTAATACACTCTTCTTTTTTTAATTTTTTTTATATAAAATTACATAAATAACCTTAATTTTATCTCTTTTAAACATTATTCTTTGCTTTCCTATTTCATGACACTTTTCCCTCTAGTTTGACCGTATTCTCCACCTATTGCACTCTCCTTAGTTTTTCTGTATTCCCTTAATTGCAGTTTCACCACACTTTCTTCTCTCGTTTTTCTTCTCAACATTTTCCAATAATTTTATTTTTGCCTAGTAGAAATTTTATCCAACATAAGAAGTCAAATAATAGTTGAAAGAGGGGGGAGTGTGGTGAAACCACAAGGGAAGGATTACGGTGAAACCAAAAGGGAGAGTGCAGTGAAACCATAGGTAGGGAAATATGGTGAAACCAAAGGGGAAAGTGCGATGAAACGAGGCAAATAGGAAATGATGTTTGAAAGAAGTAAAAAAAAATAAGGTTATTTAAATAATTTTATATAAAAAAAATTAAAAAAGGAGAGTGTGTTTAGCAAATGGGTAAAGTATAAATAGCAAAAACCTAAAGATATTCATGGTCCTATATGAATTGATTCGTTCAATAATGGGTTTAAGTGGTCCGGTGTGGACTAAATGGAGTTGGTCTACATATTCACCTCTAAACATTTTATATTCTAAGTGATCAACTTTCTCTAATATTATCAATGAAAATTTGTATTTTTTTGTATAAGAATATTTGTACGATTTATTAATAAATAAAGGTTTAAATATGTTTTTAGTCCCTCAAATTTAGGATATATTTGTTTTTGGTTCCCTAAATTTAAAATTAATCTTTTTAGTCCATGTAATTTGAAAAAAGCATATTTTAGTACCTTTGCTCAAATGTCATTAGTAAATCTACCACACAAAACACACCTATTAGTGTTTCTGTTAATGAAAACATCACACCAAACTCAGCTAATGCTGCATAGCTAACTTAATCTGTCCCGATCAATAATGCCACAGGTGGTCCTGAGGGACTAAAACAACTTTTTTTTAAAAAAAATTACAAGGACTAAAAAGATAAATTTTAAATTTGAGGGACTAAAAACAAACTTACCTCAAATTTGAGGGACTAAAAACATATTTAAATCATAATAAATATAAAGGCAATGCTTGTATATATTAGAAATACTAGATCGGACCACCAAGTCAGACCGATTTGATAGTAAAAATGAACTATTTATTGATTCAATTAAGTTATTTAGGTTGTTGGGTTGAATAACCAATAGTACATAGGCAAATTAACAAAAGAGGAGCGTTGGCAATACACTCTCAATACACTTCTTCTAACATGTTCTCTCCTATTGGTCAAAATTTATTGAAAATTACAAAATTACTAGTATTTTAGCCTGTGCATTGCACAAAATACATGTTTATTTTATATAACTAAAATTTATAATAAATAAATACCTCTAAATATATAAATTATATTATAATTAAGATTTATAATAAATAAATATTTTAGAACATATAAATTATATTTTAGATTTATGATAAGTACTTTATATTGTGATACAATATTATTTTTAATTATTGATAATTTTTTTTAAAATATTGAAATTCAAGTTTAAACTAAAGAATTTGAAAATAATAGATTGAAAGAGATAAGAGGCTAAGAAAAAAAATCCTAAAAATGCTCTCATTATAGAATGACAACTAAAAACTCCTTCGGAGAGATACCATATGCATGTTAGGAGCGTGTTTGAATTTTGAAAATAAAATATCTTCTATATATATATAAATTAGAATAGCTAGTTTATATGAGAGTGTTTTTAGCTGTCATTCTTCAACGAGATCCTTTTTAGGTATTTTTTTAACCTTTCATATCTTTTAATATATCATTTTTAACATTTTTAGTTCTAAATTGAATTTCAATATTTAAAAAAAAATTATCAATAATTAGAATGACATTGTATCACAATACAAATTATATATTTTAAATTTAAAATATAATTTATATGTTCAAAAATATTTATTTACTGCAAATTTTAATTATAATATAATTTATATTATATATTTAGAAGTGTTTATTTATTATAAATTTATGTTATATAAAATAAATATTTATTCTGTGCAATGCACAGGTTAAAATACTAGTATATATTCAAAATTGATTTCTAATATTTAGTTACAGCTTGTTAAACCGTTCCAGTTGATATTAAATGCATAATAGAATATATCAGATACAGATTAGGAGTGTATTTGAATTTTGAAGATTTTATATATATATATATATTAAAAACATAAGAAGATATACTAAATGTATGTTAGGAGAGTGAAGTCCACCTCTTTAAAAAAGAAGAGTATTCAAATGAAAGTGAATGTAGAGGAGAGTGAAGACCTGAAAAAACAAATAATTTTACACATTTATGTATAGAGAGGGATCACTGAGGTGCATTAAATAAGCAATGAGACTCACACAATTTTATAATTTCTAACAAATTTTAGTTAATAATTAAAAGTATGTTAAAAAAAATGTGTTAACAGTGTATGTTGCTAGCCTTTTCTGTAACAAAAATAGGCCCAATTGTGTCTAGTACGACTTTGACTGATTCAAATCTAGCAAATTATATTAAAAAGATTGCAAACCAGTATGCTTATATTCCTGTCTTCGTATTTTAAATAGTTTGATATTTATTTAATGTTTAATCGTATGGATGTTTATTTATAAGTTAGTTTATTATTTAATATCCTTTATATATTTATAATAATTATCTTATACAAGAGTGTTTTTAACTGTCATTCTTCAACGAGAGCGTTTTTAACTATCATTCTTTAATGAGAGTGTTTTTAGGGATTTTTTTAGCCTCTTATATCTTTTAATTTATCATTTTCAATATTTTTAGTTCTAAATTAAATTTTAATATTTTTTAAAATAAATTATCAATAATTAGAATAACATTGTATCACAATATAAATTATATTTTATAAATTTAAAATATAATCTATATGTTCAAATATATTTATTTATTATGAATTTTAATTATAAAATAATTTATATTATGTATTCAGAAATATTTTTTTATTGTAAATTTATATATATAAAATAAATATTTATTTTGTGCAATGCACATGTTAAAATACTAGTGTTATATAAAATCAACAAGTATATCTATTTAATTATCGTTAGTCTAGCTATAGTTGCACTAATAAATTTTGAACAAGTACTCTCACCAGTCTAATAACCTGGTTTTTAAAAACATTCATCAATGCTATCAAAGTTCATTCGAAGAAATTACGATTTATAATCATAATGTTTATTCCCTCGTATCTCCATCCACAAAAAATTATGCCGTAAAGGAAATGGGTAGTATTTTACTATTTTTCTTAGAAGTAAGACTCTAATGTATCTTATGTCTGATGTTGTCTAAAAAAAAAAACCTAAGAGTTTGATAAATGTGTAGTGCTACACATTTGGTAACTGCACTAAATCGCATAAATAACATAGAGTGATGACTACACAAAATGAAAATAAAGCAAAGCAGAATGAAATAATAAAACTAAAAAATAGTTAGGATGGAATTTTCCTAGTCCTCATTTCAAGTAATGAAATTCCCTCTCGATTCAAGTTCTAACCCTTAATTAAAAATCAAATTCACTATATTAATTTAACTTTGATTCCTTAATAATTAGCTTCTTTCTTTCCAAAATTAAGAACCCTTATTCCTTAAGTTTTCCTAATTAAAACAAGCGCGAGGTTAAAGAATTGATAAGGTCACATAATCATCAATTCTTATCTTTAGTATATAAAAATAGTGGTGAGTTACTCAAGATCCAATTCATTAACCAATTTCCTAATTGCAAAAACGAATTTAACATGATTGATCAATTCAAAGAAACATTAAAAGCAAAAACAAAACTTAATTAAAAGGGAGCAAATTGAATTAAGATGCAAAAATTAAATTCAAGAGAGTTTAGATTGAGATCCATTATCCACTTGAAAATAAAAAAATCCACGGGAAAAAATTAAATTAGCAAAGGAAATAAAAGGGAGAGAAGAGGGATTCATGGCAAAATAGTCATAAGATCCTTACTTTCGAGCTTCAGAAATACGAGTTGCCAAGGTCTACTTAAATCTTCTGTCAAGAAGTTACCAAAACCCCTTTACTTTGACTTAGATTTTCTATTAATTATAAGTTTTTTTTTTCTTTCTTTTTGTCAGTATCAGCTAAGAGTATTCTGTGTTTATGGCCCATCTCAATTTATTATTTTGTTCTAACTTGAAGTTAATTTAGGTGGGTTCAAGTTTTAGAAAGTAGACCTATCATGTTTTGAGGACAATTTCATATTATATTTCAGGTCGTCTCAACTTAGTTTGATGTCTTGTATTCTTTTAAAATTTATACTTTTTTCATAAGTATGTATTAATAATAAGACTTTTTGACTCAATGTTAATGGATAACATTTTGCGTAACATAATATTATATTTATATTGATATTATTTGTTATGAAATATATATATATGTGTATATATATATGTGTGTGTGTGTATTTATATTGATATTATTTGTTATGAAATATATATATATATAGATATATATATATATATATGTGTGTGTGTGTGTGTGTGTGTGTGTGTGTGTGTGTGTGTGTGTGTATCATAAAATATACCTTAATTTTAGCTTTATTCTTATTTAATTCTATGATTAAGTTAATTACAATGTTAAAATTAATATATTATATCTGTAAATCAAATCAACTTAGTTTTTTCCTACATTATAAAGTCTTGATCAACTTAGATTTGGGTCCAAATACATTGTCTTATTAAAATATCAAATTAGGTACGAACTAAAATTCATCCTATGAACACCCCTGGTATCGCCCTGACCATGTTCATTCTTGTGTTCCAATGTGCATGTAGCAATAACTGAAGTATCACTCTTATGTGCATGCTTAATTTTGATTTTAGTGAGATTAACATGCATTGGTCACTTATGCTTAGAATTGTGTTACTGAGAGTATAAACTCCTCAAAATTTACACTTTTAACCTTTCCATTTCTCCTAAGATGAATGTCAAACACCAAAAAAGAAAAATTATTACACCTCAATTTATGAATCTAGACAAGAAAACCACATTATAATGAAACATCGAAATCTACTAAATTCTCATGGTTTACAATTATATACAATTATTGAACACATCAATTAAATTCCTAAAATAGCATCTATTATCTATTACACAACACATTTGCTTGTTAAGTCGCTTAGCTTCTCCAAAAAATTAATTTTAACTTATGCTCATGACAAAAACTTATTTTATTTTCTTCTTATTTTATTCTTCTATAAGTGCTTGGAGAAGTTTATCTAAACAGGACCTCATGCTTCTCTTATAAGTTAAAATTAACTTGTGCATAAGTTTTTTTTTTTTTGTATGTAAAATGATCACAATGAGATTAAAACTTAGGACCTCATGCATATTACCCCAACCCCCCTAATAGGCCAACCCTAGTAGGTTAACTTGTGCATAAGTTAATTTATAAAAACTCTCTCATTTGGTTTCTCCAAAAGCTAGTTTTAACTTATACATAAGCTAATTTTAACATACAGAGAAACTTAATTCATTTTACCTTCTTATTTTTTGTGCTTATTGAGAAGTTTATCTAAATAGGCTCTTTTTTGTGTTAATAAATAATTATAGTTATATGTGTTACAACCATATAGCTGTGATATTGCTTATGAAATCAGTTAGATACACAAACATTTAGCTAATATTTAGCCATCAAAAGAAATAAATATTGCCTATCTTTGTTTCCTTTAGTTATATATTTTGGGTGTACAGTGGTCATGTAAGGTTTGTCATCACTGTTTGATTTCTTGAATGAGTAAAAGCAATACACAAAATACAAGTACTTTTATATTATAGGTAAGTAATGATTGAGCTTTTTAATTTTTGAAAAATTAGGTGCAACTTTGAATTTTAAAATTATTTTGGCAAGTTCAAGTTGATGGAGTTTTGTACATCTCTAAAGACTTGATTTGAGGTGCTTGATGTTTTCGCAAAAATATACATTCAGGACATTTGGTACAAGGAAAGTTTTTAGTTTCATAAGAATCTGAAGTTAAGGAAGTTTGTTTCCTATGTTTGGTTTATTATTTAAAAAATAACATTTCTAGGAAACATTGTTTCTTGAGAATGTTTTTTCTTATGTTTTCCACAAAATTGTTCTTATGGGAAGATGTGAGAATCTAACTTTTTCGAGTTAGGAGAAAAGTTTTAATGCTGTAAAAATATCATATTACGTACCCTTATTAGCTCATTTAATGTGATTAATAATTAAAGTTTTTGGAAAAGTTCTATTAAAATTAAACATGAAAATCTTTGATTACAAAGAAACATATATAAATATTTTCAAGAATATTTATGACTAACCAGATAGATTTTAGTCATTCTTAGGAAACATAATTCTCAAGATTCATGATTCCTAAGCATGAAAAAAATTTCTTTCTACCAAATGCACCCTTAGATTAAGGCAATATTGTTTGACTTTACTTATTCAACTTGAAGGTCTCACTAAAACCACTTTATATATGCATGTATGTATATCCATTTGCATTAATCATGGCAATATTGTTTGACTTGACATGTACAACTTGAAGGTTGCTTTGAAACTTGTGTAAATTTGATGATATCCTTAAAATTTAAAGATCTCCTTAAATTTTTAACTGACACTAACACTACATAAGATCTTTGCAGTTAACTAATAGAGATGAACCACTAGGGTCAACCTAGTGGTGGAGAGGTTGGGTAGTATGTGTAAGGTCATATGTTCTAACCTCAATGCGACTATTGTATACCAAAAAGAGTTAACTAATAGAGATGGTGTGGAATAGTTTGGGTTTGCTTATATTAGCCTTGACCTTCTTCTAGTTATCAAAAGTATATGGAGGAACCTTAAGTTATAACAAAGAAAGTAAAGGGATGAAGATGTCAATTACTATGATTCTGAATTACTAATGAACATGATTTGTTTGTATAGGGAGCACTGGCTACGGCTGCTACATTTTGCTTAATTTATTGGGCAATTGCAATCAAAGGACCTACTTATCCCACAATGTTTAATCCATTGGCTCTTATTTTTGTGGCCATATCGGAAGCTATCTTATTGGGTGAACCAATCAGACTTGGCATGTATGAATGTTTTTCCTTCTTAATCAACATAATCTCATTTACATTTTTCCTTGAATTTTTACTTTTTTCCTTGGTATTGCGGGGTTTGAACCTGTAGTGATAGTCAGAGAACCACTTGCTCCACTCCACTGGCAAGGGAGATACTTTTACAACCATAATAGATTGGCTTTTCTGAACTACCCCTTTGATAATCTAACCTTGGTATTTGGTCATTATATTTATACATCTATGAAAATTATTAATGTAAAATCAAAACTTATATGCAGGTTGCTGGGCATAACTTTGATCTTAATGGGATTGTACTCCTTTTTGTGGGGTAAAGGAAAGGAGACACAATGTATGCTTCAAGCATCTGGAGAAGTTTTAACAAGCATGACAGCTGAGTCTGCTGGAGTGCATTCCACAGCCTTAGTGGTACCAAGTTTTTCACCTAGTAATGCAGTTCTTGGAGTCGAAAAGACCGACAGAAACTGAAAAATAGAAGCCAAATATTCTTGAAGGCAATGATTGGTTTTATCTCAAGATTCTTGCCTTGAAATTTAAGATTCAAATAGTTACATGAAAGATATATTACTAGTGATTCTCAATGAATAAATACAAAATCTTAAGCATTTTTTTTTTTTTAATTTTGGGTCGTTGAAACATATGCAAAACGAGAAAGAATAGAAATAATGATAGAGAATTAGTGGCTTAATTATAAAAATATATGGAAGTTACCAACCATTATGATGGTTTATTATTGTTGTTGTTATTATTGTTAATTATTATTTACCACATTTTTTATTTTTTGGATAAGATGTTAAATTTGATATATCATAATAATATCTCTTATTATACATTAATGTGTATATTAATTTTAGTTTATTAATTTATTTTTTCCTCAATATGTATTTGTCTATTTACAATTTTTTTTGTAAGACGTTAAATTTCATATGTTGCAATAATGTCTCATATTATACATTGATGTGTAATATTAACCAATATTTTTTTTCTATAAAGAACTTTAACTTCAAAATATTTGTATAATATTTAACCAATCAATATTTGTAGCATAATTAAAAAAAAAATCAAACTTATTAATGCACATGTGAAATTTTCTATCGTGTTTGCCTATCTATATTTAGGGATAATCATAGGTACGGGTAACCCATGAACCCAAACCAACCCAATTACTGCAGTTTGGTTTTTTTTAGTGTTTGGATCCTTTGTTCAAGTTCGGGTTGGGTAATGGATTTTTGATTTCTGAATCCATGAATCCGACCTGCTGACATTTTATTAAATTTATTATTTTTATATACAAATAATTATTTTTATATATAACTTTTACATTAAAACGTATATTGCAATGTGAAAAAATATATAATTTTGATAAATTACCAAAATGACACTTTTTCTAGTTTCTCTTCCTTACTTAATGCTTCTTCAAAAGCCATTTGTAAATGCCAAGCTGCTAAAAATATACACACCAAAATGTTAGCTTGTATGCAAATTTGTTAAAAGAAAAAAAATGACCATAATACTAAATACAATATATTTATAATGTGTTAAAATTCGTAAGAAAAAATATAAATTTTAAAAAAATTAACAAAATTAACAAAATTTTAAACATACGGACCCAATAACTCAACTCGAACCAACCCATTAATGATCGGGTTGATTTGGTTTGGGTTTGACAAAAAAATTGCATAAGCCCAACCCGACCCAACTCGTATTATTTTGATCGGGTTGGGTAATGGGTTTAGTCAAACCCAACCCAACCCGACCCGTGTACACCCCTATCCATATTGACAGTGAGAGATCTTTTTTTCTTAATTTTCTCTATTAATAAATTTTATCACATTAAATATGCCACATCACTTTTTCATATTGTTTCTCTCCTTAATTTTTCTTTATTTCATCATTTTTTAATAATTATATTTATCATTTAATTTTTTAATACTTATTTTTTTATATTTAAAAAACTAATTACATGTAAAATAGTTTGCTAATGAAATATACTTTTATACTTCGCTATACTCTGAAAGTTAAATGATTATCACATTCATAAAATATCTATACAAGAATTTGTGTGATAAGTTGTTTTTCATACTTTTAAAAATTAATTCTTTTAATTTAAAAAATATACTAATAAAATTTATTTAATTGCATTATATGTGCATTGCACGGGTCCTACACTCCTATTCTTGTAATATAAAAAACTTTGATTATTATGGGCACACACTCACTCCCACATTTTATAAGTCATTCATTGTACATGAGTATATACATACATAATTATCACCAATTGCGTGGATTTACTTGCATGAGTTTGTTTAAGTTTAACAAGTGCTCTTGATATTGAGTTCATGCCCTGGTGCAACTACATTAAATATTCAGAGAGAGAACTTTGTTGTCTACAATGGTCTTATTTGGCTCGAATAGAATTATCTCTCATGAAGGATACGTGTAATCTTTACCAAAAAAAAATGTGTACACTTATTATCCAAAATTATATTAAAACTAATATAAATTTATGATTGATATGATTTGAATGCATATCTCAATAAAATTTAGTGATTTAAAATTAATTCTATTAAAATAAAATATATTCACCTTTAGAATAAACCAACTATACATTTCTTATTTGAGATAATTTTTGCCAGATTTTAGTGTTCCTTCCTTCTCTCGGTGTGTTATACAGATTTGGACCCTCTTCTTGGCATCAAAAAACTACCCATTTTTGTGTCAGTGTACACATAAACTAATAAGTCTAGACAAAAAAACTAATGAACATTTTATATATTGTGCCAATACTTTAATTTTGAGAAAAATTTCAGCACAAATCTAAAAATATAATATATGTACAATTAAATTCTAAGAAGTTGGTCGAGTGGAAGAAGAAAGGGTCTTGTATTTGACAGATTGTAAATTCGAACCTCCACTTGTTTTTTATGTTGAGGTAAATGCAAATACCTCTACAAAAATAAATATTAAAGAGAATAGAATTTAAAACTACAAAAATATACACAATTAATTAAAAATAATTTGAAATTAATATTTATAGGAAAATTTAACAATTATATATGTCATTCTTTAAAGGGAATGGACCAAAAATTTTCACTTTAAGAATAACATATTCTAATTTAACATATAAGAATGAAGCAATTAAGATACGTGACAAAAAGAAAATTTTAATATAAAAAATTAAAAGTAATTAATAATTTGAGTGTTTTTCAAAGTACAAAAAAATGGTTAAACAACAATAAAGATATGCATTTGAAGGTGTAAAGTACAAAGATAACACAAGAAGGGGGGATTGAATTATGTTATAATAAATTTTTCGCAAAACCTTTGTTAATGACATATCGTCTGAAAGATATGATCAAAGAGATTTTCAAAAACGTTTTATAGGACAGACAAAAGCTTAAAGACACACTGGAAATCACACAAAATTTATACTGGTTTGTCTCACCCCAAAGACTACGTCTAGTTCTTGGTAACAACCAAGTTCCACTAAGTTTTTTGAGTTACAAGTATTTTTTCCACAAGCCTCTTTAGGCTCAACTCAAGTAGTCTTTCACTTGCCTCTTCAGGCAAAAACCCAAGTATTCTTTGAATCAAAGCTTCTTCAAGCTTCCACCAATCTCATTAAGAAAAAGGTTTATGCGTGAGTTACCTCACTGGGTTTAACGTCTTAACAGACGAATATACAATGAAGTACAAAAAGAAATTTCACAATAAGAGTATACAAGAGCTTTTTCTTTTCTTTAAAGGTGTTAAGATTTTTCAAAAATAGCAGCCACTATGACAACAACAACAATTCAAAAGAGGTCTCTTTTTCTATTTATAGGTTTCTCCAAAAGTATCCGTTGAGTGCTTTGCAGAAGATGGCCTTCGTTTGATGAAGAAAGTCGTTGGAGCATTAAATGCAGCATTTAATGCCTTTCACCAACTTATTATATGATAAGATAAAGCAGTCTTATCTTTTCTATTCTTATACTCAATCTTGTAGCAGTTGTCATGTCTACTTTTCGTTTTGACATTCGCACACATATTCCTTCCTTTTTCGCTGACTTTCCTCGAGAGTAAGTACATAGGCTTTATAGTTTCGCGGTAGTTTACGCTCTAAATGATGTGCAAATTATTTTAGAACGTTGTCATCGTCTTGTAAGATCTATTGCGAAATTAATCAAAGGATAAAGACGATATATATATATTTTTAAAGATATCAGATGATTGCTTATAAACCTATTACGGATGACCAGACGATTGCATAAAAATATATATTTTAACTGTTTGTTATTATCAAAATATTTGAGGGTTATAAATTCGTCTTCTGTCCTAACAGAAGGAGAGATAAAATACAATAGAAAATTTATATCTTGCCCTCAAGAATAATATTTCATTTTTGCTATATTGGGATAGATTACTATTTTGTTTGTTATAATGTATATGTGATTAGGGATAAGTGCTATAAAAGTATGAATAAATAACACTTATCCTTAAAAGGATGAATGATAAGTGTTATTCATTCATACTTCTAAGGCTCTATTTAATTTATTTTTTTTGAAGAATGTATTTTAAGTTGAATATTGTGCATGTGTTATTTAATAATGTTGAGGTAAAATCGAGAGTGGTGATTCTAGAATTTAAACCTTTGATAGATATTATAAATAAAATTTGACTAAAATTATATTTCATTCTTACTACAATCAACCGTGTTTAAACAAATATTTTAAAAAATATATTTATGTAAGAGTGAAATTTAAACTATTTTAGTTAAAACAATTATAACGACAGTTATTGCCTAAAATCTTTTAACTTTCCCATAAAAAAAATCCTATGTTGTAATTTTTGGTTTTTGAACATGAGATCGACAACTTGCATAAGTCTCAAAATCTGTTTCAATAAACCTATTTCAAACAAGGAGGATTTCATGTATTTGTTTTAATAGATAAACTTAAAGAATTCATTTGGTAGTCAAGATAAAGAAAGATAAAATATGATAAGTTATTATATCCTATTTAAATATACTATTTAGTGAGTTAATAAGATGGAATTAGCTTATCATAATTTACTTATAATCTTCATTAGTTCGAAAGTTATCCTAAAAGGGGATTGGGTTAGAAGCACATAGTATAGAGTAAAATTTTCCCTTTCGTGCCCATTTTAGTAACTCGAATTGAATTTGGACTTTTGGGGCCAAGTCGCTTTAGTCGTGATGTACCTAACTTGAACTCCCTCAATGAATATTGGGCTTGGGTTTTAAATTTTGAGCACAAAATAAATTTAGGCCTCTTTAGCCTTATTTGATGTTAATCTGCAAAAAACTTGTACAAACTAAACTTTCACCAAACTTAGGCCTCATTTTAGAAGTCCAATTGAACCTAGGCTTTTTAGCTTGACCCTTTATAGCCTGTGACCTGCATCAAGCTTGCAACTGGCTTGACCAGAACCTGTATGATGAAATGTAGATCTTGGGCTTTAAATTTTGAGGACAAGTTAAATATAGTTTTTTTTAGATTGATTCGATCATGGCCCAATTTGGGCTTAACCTTCAAAAACTTGTACAGATCAAGTTTGGGCCTTATTTTAAAAGCCCAAATTGAATATGATTTTTTTGGTCCAACCCACCATACCCCGCGACTTGCATCAAGCCTGTGACTGGCTCAACCATAACTTGCTAGATAAAGTGTGGGGCTTGAGATTTAAATTTTAAGCACAAATTAAATATAGGCCTTTTTAGTCTGATTCAATTATGAGCTGATCTAGGCTTAGCTCACAAGAGTCATATAAAACTTAATTTCTTTCTTTTATATTCTATTTTACTCTCACTTTAGGTCCTCTAATCACAACCTCATGTGAAAAGTCTAACATCTTTGTAGTGAACTTTTAAAGGCGAATTATAAGATTGACAATTAGTTTTCAAATATGAAAACAAAAAATTAAAAATTGATACTACAAAACTAAAAACTAGTTTTAGTTTTTAAATTTTAAAACTTAAAACTAAAAATCACCCTACAAGATGTTAGATTTTGATTCTATAGTGATTTTTAAAAGATTACTTAGAAAATGAAGGAATTTCATTACATTTCAAACTATTTGATAGTGAAAAATCGTATGTGTCTGGATTAAATGTAAAAGGTTTAAAAAGGTAAATCTATATAAAACTATAAATTATGTGTATTTTTTATATATATAAAACTATAAATAACGTGTGATCTTTTAAACTTTTTCTTTTTATATTTTGTTAGGTGTCATTACTAACGTAAGGCAAGATCGGTCTTGACATTTTATGAGCCCTTGGCAAATTAATAAATAAGGGCCCCTTTTGTATAAGCCTTTGAAAATATAAACATATATTACATTAAAAAATAGACACAAAATTTTATTTAAAATGATATATTTCATTACATTAAACAAGTAACATAATTTTAACAAATCTAAAAAAAAATGTATCATATTTTTCATTCAATTTACTTCTATACTATCGTCTATCATCGACAAAATATTATTGTCTTAAATTAAATCTTACACGTATTTTTGCTCTTTATTAATATACTAACTTTTAGTTTTATTTAATATTTTAGCTTGTGCATTGCACAAGTTAAATATTTATTTTTAAATTATAATCCATAATAAACAAATATTTTTAAAATTTTAAATTATATTATTGTTAAAGTTTATAATAAATAAATATTTTTAAATATATAAATTATATTTTAGATTCATAATAAATAATTTAAATTGTGATATAATGTTATTTTTAAATTAAAATGAATAAACACACACACACACATATTAAAGATAAATGAATGATAGTTTGAGATGTTTGAGAGAAATATTTTTTGCCTAATTGTGGAGAATGTGTATGAAATGCACCTTTCAAAGAAAGAAGAGAAGATATTGAAAATCTATAATTGAGAGAGTGAGGGCTTTATTATCCAAGTTAGGGATTTTGAATCAATATGTAGAAGTAGATTCCTTTATAATTTGAGTTTTAGTTTGTGTTTTTTATATTGTTGAAAAAACAAAAACTTTAAATCTACGCATTATCATATATCCACTGCATGTTTATTTGTCACAATGAGCTAGAAATTCAATCAACATGAACTTATAAATGTAATACATCATGAAAAAAAAAGTAACAATTAAGAGAATAGTACTTTATAATCACATTCACATTTTTATTTAGATATAAAAAAGGAGATATGATAAGAGATAGTACATAATTTCAATTTATTTATAAAAATAACATAAAATAATATAGAAAAAAATTATCACACAACTATATAACTTTTTTTTTTTAACTTTTTGGGTCCCTCCCTGCCATGGACCTTGGGCTATTGCACCTCTGGACTATGCCCACTGTCGGCCTTGACCTAATGTTACACTATGGTTTTTTAATGCTTTGCTTTCTAAAATGTTCTGAAAACTCAAGTGCTCAAGGTATTGTTTAAAGTTTTAAAAGATTATTTTTAAAATCCTAGACAATTCACTTATCACATTTCAACTAAATATTAAGCGCTTATTATTATTATTATTATATTATTATTATTGAAACACTTTGTTTTTGATGAGGAGAAATGGAGAACAAAAACTTTGTTTTGTTTTGGTATGAGAGACAATAACCAATTAGTTCCTTATACCACTACATAAAAGCCACATTAATTTTAAAAGTTTAAAAACTTACTACATTAGACTAGTTAAAAATTAAGCTTATTAAATTAAATAACTAATTAATTATATTAAATATAAGGGTTAAATATGTTTTAGCTCTTACAAATAGAATAATATTTGCTTTTAGCTCTAAAAATAATTTGTCTACTTTTAATCTCCCTTTTATGAAAATATGTTATATGTGGTCTTTATTTAGGTAAATGAAGGACCAAATGAAACAGTTTTTATGAAGAACATCAACTACATATAAACATATTTCTATAAACAAAAAACGAAAAAAAGAAAAATTATTTTTAAGAGACTAAAAATATAAATTATCTTATTTATAAGGACTAAAAACATATTTAACTCCAAATATAATGTTCATATTTAAAATAAAAAAATGTAAATTTCATAACAATACATGTACGATGTTAATTCCTTCTTATCTGCACGAAATTGAATGTATAATTCATCATTTTTTTTGTGCTATTAATGCCTTATTTGGTTACCCTGTGTTTGGTAGGGTAGAAATATGTGAGAAATGAGAGGGAGAGGTGATAAATAGGTGAAAAATAAGTATGTGTAGTTGTTTGGTAGAAGGAAGAGGAGAGAAATGTACTAAAAAACGAGGTGGGCCCTACATGTTTGTATTTTCGCACTGAGATATGGAAATGCAGAGGAGAGAGACAAAATTCAATAATTTGAGGTTTTTTTTTCTTTTTCTTTTGGTGGTTAAAAACCTCCAGAAATTGTCATTTTTTTGTGTGTGCTTTTTTTGACACTTTGTGGCAATTTAAAACCATCACAAAGTATAATAGTCGACTATCTAAAATTATAAACACATAATAGTTGACTATTTGGCCTATAACTCAATTTTTTTCTTCATTTGTCTATTTCTCTTTTTTCTATTTCTCTTAAACCAAACACATCTATTTTTACTCTATTTCTCATCTATTTCTCTCTTCTCTATTTCTATCCACTCTATTTTTTACCTATTTTCTTCTTCTTCTTATCAAACGGAGGGTTAGCTTTAGAATGTATTATTAAATTAACATTGAAATGTGTTCTTTTCACAAATACTGACTGACCTATTCACCGAAGTTCGATATCATCAATTATCAAATAGTAAAATTTACCCTAGATTACGACCAGAATATGAAGAAATTAAGACCTGACAAGAAGTTAAGACTTTGACACAAAGTCTTGGTCTCGTATGAGTTAATTCTGACCCTTCCGTAGGTTGGAATTGAAACTTAACTTTTATACACACACACACACAAAAACATAAAAAATATTTAGTATTTCTTTTATTTTTTTTATCAGAAAGGGATTAACAATACAACAATAAATTTTTTTATCATGCGACTTATTAAAACAAAGCTTTAATTTTAATTATAAAATAATTTTAAAAATATTTAAGACGATCTAGTTAAATTTTGTCCTTAACGTTATTATTATTATTATTATATACATTCAATGCCGAATCCACAATCATAGCCATCATTATTCAATATTCATTCGTCAAGGGTTGGCTATCGCCATCGCCCATCGGCAGTAGCAGACGCTGATTCGTCGATTCCAAACTTTATCATTATTTTTCTTCTTCTTTACTTTCGGCGAAAAAGACTAGAAAAGAAAAAGAAAAAGAAAAGACTTCAGTACGTCGATTGCGCCAATGCAGCATGGCCCCACCACTATCTATTCTTGAAAGATAATTTTTACACTTTATTCTCTTCCCGCCGTTTGTGTACGGCACTGTTTACGAGTCTTTGTAGACAACTGTTACGAATTTTTTTGGTGTACACAATTGTTAAGAATTTGAAAATAAAAAAATAAATAAAAGTTGTTTTGCTCAAATATATAGGGGACAGAGGAGATTCCTGGCTTTAGTAGGATGTGTTCAATGAGAGAGTGGAGAAACTAAAATAAGGAACATACCTAAGGGGCAAGGTCGTGGGGTTATATATAGGGTGGTTATTTGACAAACAAGACAGTATTTGGTTGGTAGAGAAGTATCTTGCTGGCAATGAGGTATTCGACCGGTAGGACGGTATCTTGTCGACGGTGAGGTATTCGACTGACAGAGAGGTGTCCAATTGGGGTGCAAGTTTGAGATCTCCCTTATGGATTGTGCTAGAAGACTAGGCCCTTTATTGGGCTGTCTAAAACAAAAGTTAAGTTTCTTAAATTTTTGATGCATTAAGCATTTTTTTTTTAAATTTTAACAAGTGTTTTTAAAGATTTAAAAGTAAAATTTAAAAGATTTATAAGTGAAATAAATAAATAAAAATTAAAAAATAATTATATTAAAAAAAATAAAAAGTAAAAATTTAGAAAATGTCTTGTGTCAAATTTAGTGGAAGAACTATAGTATTATATATAGATACAAATTATTATGGATTAATTAACTTTACTCTAATATTTTTTACGCCCAAAATATATGAAATTTAATTTATTAATGTATTTTTAAAAGTAAGGAATTAGTAAAAAAGAGAAGGTAAGCATCAATCGCACAATTAGGATACGTTTAAGTAAACAACTTAATTAGGTAGTTATTGAAAAAGTACTTATCATGTAAATATTTTTGCATGAGTTGTTTTTATAATGGAAGAAGAAATAGTGTTAAAACTGATTTCATATAATTTGTAAGTTATTTTTACAAATTGTTTTGGAGAGTTTATTGAAATAAATCGAAAAGAACATACACTACAAGAAAAACACATATTAATATCAGTCAAATCATACACTACAAGAAAAACACACTATAAGAAAAATACAAAGTATGAGTTGCTAATCATGCAAAGATGACACTAATGTGTTGGCGAAGCGACAATCTCAAGGTTAGGCTATTGATACATAGGTTGACACTAATTTGTTTGCGTTAACCAAGCCAACACTTAGGTCGACATTACTATGTAAGGACATAACAAAAAAAAAGTAAAAAAACATTGTTGTTACCAACGATATGTTCCCCTCGTTTACCAACCTAGCCATCTATTTTTCCACCAGTACAGGCAAAATAAACCACGGCCTAAATCCCACCAACTGAGACCAAGTCGCATAGCGCCTACATCCTATAACACTAACCTAAACACACCATTACACCTGACCATCATCCAAAATCCCTAGAAGTAACACCAATAGGCCAAAACCATACCAACCACCAACAAGATAAATAAATAAATAAAATTATCAACGATGGTTCACTGATAAGAGAAGAAGGAGAAGCACATAGAGTAGAATAAAGTAAAGAAAAAAAAGTCATTGCCACACATGGTCGTCTACTGCATGCTCCAACACTTGCATCCCTTTTCACTTTGTTTCTTGTTCTTCTCTCCTTCGCAGCCAAGGAATGTCGTCATCATTTTCCTCCTCTCCCCTTTCTCCTTCTCTTCTCTCCTCCTCTTTGTGTTTTTCTCCACCTACACCATCTTTTACCCTTGCTCTTGCTCTCGTGGTTGCATTTGGTTGATGCCAGTGGCGTTGGCATCACATAAGGTTAGAGTTACTCCTTACAACTCTATGGAATTTTAGGGCTTCATGTTGGGAAAAATCCCCTTCACGCACAATGAGAATCAAAGGATAAAGCACACAACACAATATCACAAATAGAAATAGCAGAAAACACAAATTTAACGTGGTTTGACACTTCTTGACTAAGTCCACAAAACATCTCAACAAAATTCTATTATCTCAAAAGAAGATTACAAGTTTTCTAGACAAACTTGAGAAACCACCTAATTACAAGTTTTATGGATAAACTTGAGAAACACTCTCATTATAAAACCCCCTCTCACTTGGGTGGTGATCCCCTCTCCTCAGTTGAGTTGTATCTTCACTCTTCACATGACCCCTTTATATAACATAGGTCCATGACTCCATTTATAAATGAAACTTAGTGGCTTTAATTGTCTCATCTCTCCACCTACCCCTCATTATGGTAATGGAGTTATCCAAGAGTCAAGGTACATTCTACTACCTCTTGGAATGCACCTCTTAAGTTTCCAACCACTTGCATTATTATTTTGAAATTGGATTGATTTTTCCAACAATCCTCCTCTTCATTAAAATTTCCAAATAATCACCTCATCAGAATTTTTTCTTTCTTATTTTTTTCTCATCATGCTTCCACTGCGCAAACTTTAGTGTGCTTCTCGCCTTCGCTCTATTAATATTGGATGGTGACATTTTCATGTACTTGCACCACTGTTAGTTGTTGAGTGATGCCGCTTGACTTCCACATTGTCACAAAGACTTTCGACACAAGAATTTGCACTGCTGTTAGCTACTAGAACACGTTGTTTGACTTCCATCGCCAAGAAGACTTTCGACAGAAGGATCCCACATGGATCTACCATCAGTTTCATCAAGCTTTAACACTCGTTAATGGTCACATGGTCTCACCATCAGCTTTGATACCATTGTTGGACAAAAAACACACTTCACACATAACAATGGAGATCAAAAGATATAGAGCACACACAAACACAACACCATATATAGAAAATAATAGAAGACACGAATTTAACATGGTTCGGTACCTCTTGCCTACGTCCACGAAACATCTCAACAAATTTCCACTATCTCAAAATAAGATTACAAGTTTTCTGGACAAACTTGAGAAATATCCCAATTACAAGTTTTCTAGACAAACTTAAGAAACCCTCTCATTACAAGACCCTCTCTCACTTGGGTGGTGATCCCCTATCCTCAGTTGGGTGGTATCTTCTCTCTTCACATGACCTCTTTATATAGCATAGGTCCATGACTCCATTTATAAATGAAACTTAGTGGGCTTTAATTGCCCTGTCTCTCCACCTACCCTTCGTTATGGTAATGGAGTCAAGGTACATTCTACTACCTCTTGGAAGGCACCTCTTAACTTTCCAACCACTTGCATTATTATTTGGAAATTAGATTGATTTTTCCAACACTTCAAAATTAGAAGAGAAGAGGGTTTAATAAAAAGAGAAGAGGGAGGGATGTCCAGGAAGGAGTGTTTTCATTTTCTGCTCTAACTAAAAATTAGTGTCAGCCTAACTAATGCTAATAATAAAAATTATTTTTTTAAATTTATTAATTAGCGTAGGTTGACACTCCTTGTTAGATGAATTTCTTTAAAAAAAAAAATTAAGTAACATCGGTCATGACCGATGCAAATTGAAAAGGATAAAGATAAAAAAAAAACTTACAAAAAATGTATTAGTATTGTTGATCGATGCTAATTAGTGTCAGTGTTGAAACTAATGCTAATTAGCTAAATTGTTGTAATGATAGAAACATATCATAAATTATTTTCATAAACTCGATCTCCTAAATGTTTAAATCTAAACTATTCCATTCCATTGTTAGTATCTTTTTAATTAAAGACATGTGAATATTATTATAATTTTTTTGAAAGTCCTGCAACATGACCTACTTGAAAATGGAGTAATATTTTTGTTTTTCACAAGGAAGCAACAAATTTGAAACTATATATATTAAAATTGGAAAGAATTTCACATATAATAAAATCGAAAGTAATATTCGACTTGATTTTGGTATCTTAAAATTAAAATTAAAAAAATTAAATTTAAAGTTAAAATTATTTAATATTCTTTTTATAATTGTTTAAGTTAAAATTTATTGAGTAGTGTATTTTGATTATTGAGATTTAAAACAAAAGGAAGAGAAGAAGAAGTGGAGAGTAAAGGCTTTCATTAAAGGAAAACTAATACCATAAAGTCATAGAGACATGTATCCTATGTTTAAAAAAAGAAAAGAAAAGATAGAAATCTTTTTAAAATTTAATTTTGTTTCTTATTTCGTTAAAAAATAAAGATAAAAACATAAACTCTAACAAACAATTTTTTTTAATATTTGTTTCTTTATTTTTTTAGAGTTTAACTTACATAAACGATTATAATTAATTAGAAATCACTTTAAATATAACTTTAAAGTAATTGTTATGAAAATCAATAATATTATCATATATAATAATTTATGATTAGATAACAATATAAAAAATTATATCATAAATATGTTTTAATTAAATACTTTTCTTTAATTTAAATTTTAAATATTTCTTTCTATGATTTTTTCTTACTGACCAAGAAAGACTATTATAATTATGTAGTGTGTGAGAAGAAGTCAATCCCTTTAATAAATTTTAGTATTTTGAAGAATTAATCTCTAGAACAAAAGATATCCTAATTCAGCCAAAAAATAAAATAAAGTCATGGTGGTCCAAAAAAGACCTTCTTCGTATATTTTAATGGGTAAAGAAACGAAAATAATTGGATCCCAAAATTTGGTATTTACGCAGGAAAAAGGCATTGAAGAAGACTGGGAAGAAAGGAGAGGAGGGTCAAATCGGTTACGGCGAATGACTCGCATGATAAATGTGATACGATACGTTGCCGTTGGGCAGTTAAAGTACGGTGGGAAAGATATAAAGAGAGGCTAAGAGTAAGAGGCTATTTATGAGACACATCCCAAAGTTTGCTATTATCGGCTATGTGTCTTTCTGTCTGTCTGCTTTCCTTTCAATCACTAGGGCCGTTTCCATTCAAACCTTTTTCAATTCTGAATTTGACCCCTCACACCACATTCTTCCCCTTTCCCCCTCCCTCCTTTTCAAACCTCAATTATCATCATAATCCGTTTCATCATTCAGAAACCAAACCACTTGAATTGCGGTTACTTTCCCATAACTAAACATTTTGTCATCATCTCCATCACCATCAATCACATACAATAATTAATACGTTAGGGACAACATTGGTGGGTTGGGTTCGGACGTAGAATGAGAACGGATAGGTGGGCAAAGAGCATGGGAAGGATTTCAAGGATTGGGAGTTTTGCAATAGCTTCTTCCATTAAGGAAAACCAACAACCTTGTATTACCTGCACCACTTTTAACATTCTCGCTCCCATATACAAGCGCATCAACCACGAGGTTTTATTTTAACACTGTAAACAATAAAACCCTTAAGAGGCTAATCTCAATTTTTGTTTTATTTATTATTATATTTTTTTTTTTTGGAAGCAGGACCCGAGTTGCCGCGAGAGCGACTACAGGGCGTATTGGTTGGCGAGGAATCACAGGATATTGGATTGGCTGTTGAATGAGAGGTCTTCCATTATCTGTCTTCAGGTTTGTGCGGTGAAATTGATTGCTGTGAGATTCTATAATGGGCCTAAGCCTAATAAATAATTGCGTGGGCTTTGCGCAGGAGTTTTGGGTTGGAAACGAAGAGCTTGTTAATTTGTATGAGAAGAGACTTGGCGACGCTGGTTATGTCAGTTTCAAGCTTGGACGGACTAACAACCGTGGGGACGGTATGATATGCACATTCTCCCTCAATTCCTAAACACCCCTTTGGATTAGTATTATTAGTTTTATCGGAATTTCGTCTTTTTTGTTGCCAATAAATATCAATTGCAGAGTTTAAATGGGTAGTTACCTTTTTTCTTTTTTTTTTCTCGTGGGATTTTGAGGGTAACAATCCAATCTGCATCCCGTTGTTCTTGAAACTTCCATCAATACTCCTTCTGTCTCGTTTTATTTGTCCTTTAAGACATCACATATATATTAAGAAAACAATTCATTATACTAATGTCTATGACAAAATATACTTATTTAACCAATAAAGATTAAGTCTAGCAGAAGAGATTAGTTTCCCTACATTGTGACAAACCACTGTTTGAATTTTTATTAAAAAAATGTTTACATTTAGTGTCTGACAATATGATTATTTCCTAAGAAAGATATAAGTGTAAAATAAAAACTCTTATCAACTACACTGTACATTTACAATTATATATTTATTAGTACATTTATTTTTTGAGAATAATATTCAAAAAAGTAATTAATAAATTCTTAATATTCTAAAGTCACAAATAATTTAAGACCCAAAATATTTTAAATGTAACAAATAAAATAAGACAGAGAGAGTATTATATTATTGTTAGATTCCTCAGTTTGCGTGTTAAAATTGTGTTTGTGTTTCTCTTTGTAAATATTCTTAAATTTTGATGAGTCTCTACCTATGCAATGGATATTAAGAGTGATAGACAAAAATTTTCGTTGTCTTGTGAAAATTCAACTGAAAGAATCCATTCCCATTTGGGATCTGATGAACTAATTTATTGAAATTGGCAAACGGAAATAACACATGATGGGTCCAGAAAGTATTTATTGAGTAATGGAACAGACATTTTAAAATTGTTTTTATAATAAAAACATGTTCTGCATTGCGAATGACATTTCAGTCAGTTAGATGCTAATCCGGCTCTCACAATGTTATCTTCCATGTGCTAAGTTTTGTTCCAGAACTGCCTGTTGAAGATTTATGTACAAACTACAAAGT
Organism: Spatholobus suberectus; assembly: GCA_004329165.1. Lineage (NCBI taxonomy): Eukaryota > Viridiplantae > Streptophyta > Magnoliopsida > Fabales > Fabaceae > Spatholobus > Spatholobus suberectus. The sequence goes on from CM014729.1 coordinate 73,272,995, forward strand.
ACAAATTCTCATATGGTTTATTGCGGGATCTGCAGGTCTTCTGATAGCAGTGCAAAAGGAATACTTTAATATTCTTAATTATAAGGAATTGCACTTCAATGACTTTGGTGATCGTGTGGCTCAGTTGTTACATGTTGAACTAGCTTCTCCGTTTTCACAATGGCGAAACAGTAATATTAGGCAGGAAATTTTGATTGTAAACACTCACCTGCTATTTCCCCATGATTCAACTCTATCCCTTGTACGACTGCAGCAGGTATCTAAGCATTTAAATGTGACATTTAATCTAAATCACATACCAATTGTTAAGCTTGGTGTATCACTTAGACTGACATACCTTAAAATTTACTTTTCTGAAGGTCTACAAGATACTTCAATACGTAGAATCTTATCAGAATGATTTCCAACTCAAGCCAATGCCAATCATGCTATGCGGGTAAACACGAATTGGACTTTCATGTACTTCTTTTGTTTAAAACACTTGAATCGTGTTTTATTTACAGCTTTTTATTTCTCAGTGACTGGAATGGAAGCAAACGTGGACACGTCTACAAGTTCCTGAGGTCTCAGGGTTTTGTATCATCTTATGATACTGCACATCAATACACTGATGCAGATGCTGACAAGGTCATATATTTAGCATTGTCTCAAGCTTTCTTCTTCTAGACAATATGCCAATCACTGATATTTATTTTAACATTGTGTCAATGCAGTGGGTTAGCCACCGCAATCATCGGGGAAATATATGTGCTGTTGATTTTATTTGGCTTCTAAATCCTGACAAATACCGAAAACTACTAAAAGCAAGTTGGAGTGAAGCAGTGTTTGGCATGTTTAAGGTAATCATAAAATATTTGGACCTAGACTCAGTTATTAATTGTAAAAATTTTACCATCTTTGCTAGGAATTTGGAACGTATATATCTTTAGATGACAGATTTTCCTATAGATCTAACATTATTTTTTTAAGCAAAAGTAGGGTTGGACACTTAATAAGGCAAAACTTACAATGCTGGAAAAGGATTCTGATTTTATAATTGTCTTTCTCCTAAACGTTAATAGACCTGATTGGTATATTAGATAAAGTTGTTAAAAGATAGTGTCAGGCACAGACATACAGTCACTTGTATAATATTGTGGAATAGAGCGATGGGATATAGCTTGCTAGTGAAGACTCAATATAGCTCAACCCTTTTTATGTCAGGGAGGAGAATACTTCATTCATCATTCAAACTTAAATGGATTTTGTTTATTTTTCTTGCTCATTCGTGTATTACTTTTCTTTTCTTATGACTTTTTTACTGTTGGTGTAATGTTTCATGCCTCCATTTCCCTGCAATTATATCTATAGAGCTTCTTTTAAGCAAACATTATCATGAATGTAGAAAAGATGTTAATTTATCAAGTCAAAGCTAGCACCATTCCTTTTTATTTATTTATGTATTTATTGTGGAATAGAATTGTCATTGACAATTAGTTTTTCCATTTTCAGTATCTACTGCGAAGAGCTTCACTGACTGAGGGCGATGCATTTGCCTTTCTGAAGGCTGATAATGAAGATTGTATTACCTATTCTGGTTTCTGTGAAGCACTTAGACAGGTATGTTTTAATATTAACTGTAGGATGAGCACTCTAAGATTTCAGTTAATGCTTGTGATTGTCTGAGAAACCCTGATGGTTATAGTTTTTTTTTTTTTCTTTCTGTGCAGCTCAGTTTAACTGGTCATTGCCATGGGTTGAGTGACGAAGAGATAAACGACTTGTGGCTCCAAGCAGATGTAGATGGAAACGGTGTTCTTGATTATAAAGAATTTCTGGTAAAGTATTTGACATTGAATTAGCTCTTGATATAAATATCATACAAGAAGACTCCAGAAGTCTTGAATTTTTTTCCTTAAAAATTGTGAGAGGATCCCTGAATCTAAATGCCTTTCTCCATAAGGCATATGTATAGTATTGCACTGATAACAGCAGTATCATAAGGAATTTGTCTATTTCAGTATTTTAGTTTCATAGTCACCCTATCTAAACATATCAACCAAGGAGTTCTGTCACGTGTAATTCGTAGAAACTATTGCTAGCATTTATCATTTGATCAGTAGTATACAACAACAAGAACAAAAGCCTTGTCCTACGAGGGAGTGGGTGATCCAACAAGAACAACTAACCTGTACAAGGCACACTAAAAAAATGTCATTTAGTGAAGTGAAACTATAGAATGCGTGAAAATTCTTATCTTGTCTTCACCTAGTGAGATAAGGCTTGTTTGTTGTGTTGTATTATAATGGGCGATGGGATTCCCTTTTATTTTTTTAATCCTTTCTTCCTTGTTTGTTGGCTAATCCATGGTCTTGATATTATGCGGACGCAGCAGCAAATCTGGAATTCTACAGGTCCAGACCAGAGAGATGACAAGAAGAATGGGGATCAGGATGACAGTTCAAATGACGCACAGGAGCAAACAATCGGTTTCAGTGTAAAAAATGCAGTTCTGTTTCCTCCAGAGGTGGAGAAAGGTAGATGGCCTGAAGACTACTCCCTTTCCGATCATGCACGACTCACTGTAGTCTTCTCACCAATAAGAATGCCATGCTCCCAGTTGATTTGCTGACAATGCTTTTGGCCTTTAGTTTTAGAGTTGAGACTTGTGTACTGTACATATGTCACTATAAGGAAATGGGTGAAGCAGTGGAACGAGGGAGGAAAGATACAAGAATTCTTTTCTGGGGAGAGATTTTTAACAGCCCTGTGCTGTGATTATTGCACCATCATTGGCCAGAAGTGGTCTCACTCCTTGACAAGGTCATAAGCATACTCAAGCGGGCAAATTGAAGTAACACTCTAGTATATCTGGCATTGCTGGTGAGTGGTGACATTTGCAGTGAGCAACACTCGTCACCCAGTTTGTTTTCCCCATTTATTCCTCCCTGGTGAAAGATTAGACAAAAGGAAACAGAGGAAGAATGATCTGTATAGTTGCTGTATAGGTCCTAGGCGTCAAACCTTTTTGTAGCTTGGTAAGATGCACCCTCTAGCTAGAGCTTTCTTTAAATAGGGGAGAATTCAGACACATTGTATCTTGTAACAATTTTTTTTTTTTTTTGATATTATGTAACACATTTTTCTCTTTGATAGGGTAGTGACAAATTTAAATTGTACAGATAAACTAGCTTCTCTTTAAGGACTGAGGTGAAAACCCTCCTTACCCTCCAAAAAAAAGAAGAAAGAAATGAAAAACACTACAAGCAAAATTCACTGTCAGTGTAACACACAAAAAAGTTTCCTGTTATTTTAAGCAATGAAATTTATGTTCTGAATCCTAAACTCGAAAACAGAATAATTTCAGAAAAGAATTAGAAGAATTACAATCCCTCCCCCCCGCCACCCCAAAACAGAAAAAATCCGTGTTATCTTAAGCATTGAAGTTTATGTTCTGAATCCTAAACTCGAAAACAGAGAAATAATAACTTCAGAAAAAGAATTAGATTTACGTGTCAAACAAACATGGTTAATGGTGAATGTTTTACATCCTAGAGGCCACAATTACTTGATAATGAAAATGAAAACTTGAGAATTTAATTCGTGGAAAGCAACGGGTAAAAAAGCCACTCAAAAGAAGAAAAAACAAACAAACAATTACATTCAGGGTTGCATGGCAACACCTGCCGCATCATCTCTTAATACCCCAGCCTTAACAAAGATAACATGGGGGAGGAGAAGAGAATTTAAGGGCCCAAAATCTCAATTCCGAAGCTTGACCCATATCAACCCCTAAACGATGTTATTATTTCTACGAGTAGCAATGCCACGAGATATTAGTATATTACCGCCGCACAATGGATTGTCATTTTACATTAACATTAGTAGCATCATCCATATCTTTTTTAGAATCAAACCGTTCGTTATTCTAACCATCGCTATTCACTGACCCTTTAGCCCAAGGACAATTTTTGGGTGCTGTATATCAAAATTAGAATTTTATTTTAGTAACTTGCATTTTAAAAATCAATATTAAAGGTTGACACAGATTATAAGATAAAATTCTAATTTTGATTGAATAGATTACATATACTTAAAAAATAGCACCTAAGTTTTTTTCTTTCAGCTAACAACCATTACTAATCTTAAAGAAGTTAAGATTGAAAAATACTAATTTCTGTGAAACCGTTGATAAATGACATGTTACTTACTAATTTACAAGAGTGAAAGAGACATTAAAAAAAAAAGGATTAATTGAACTATTTAAATAATAATGAATTTTACTATAATATTTTTTGGGTAAAATGTAATTTTAGTTTTTGTAAATATGATTAAATTTAATTTTAGTCTTTTAAAAAAGTTATTGGTTTTGGTCATTATAAATTTAAAATTTTTTAAAAACAATTCTTATTATTACTTACTAGGGGAAAGAGAGAAGTTTCATCTTTTAAAAAATAAAAATAAAATAAAAGAAAGGGAATGTAGTAAGTAGTTTAAAAAATAATTAAAGGATAAAGTAGTAAATAATTTATAAAGTAATTAAAAGATATAATAGTTCAATAAAAAGTGAAAATTAAAAGAGGGTATTTTCTTTATTATAGTTATAGATTAATGACATAGCATATATTTACATGTCACATCATATATCACTTCAAAATAATTGTTTATGTAACTTGTTTTAATTCATATCATGTTATCACTAAATGACAATAGAGACTAATTTTAAAAAAAAATAAAATTTACAAAGACTAAAATAAACAAATTTTTATTAAAAAAGGCTATAACCAAATTCAGTTACATTTACAGAGACTAAAAATATATTTAAACATTTTTTCCACTATAATGAATTCTATTATATTTGTTTTATGTCTTTTTCCAAAAGAAAAATTATGTTAGTAAATAATATGAGGCGATTAATTCATGTGTCTAATAGTTGGTTTCATATATTTTTTTGGGTAAAACTTGATTTCATTTTTTATTTGCAAATTACAATATTTTGGTGGTTGAGAAAATAATTGAAAAGCGGGTGTTGTTGCGTAAGGATATTTTAACCGAAAGATTAGCTAAACACTCATAATGATTTCCGAAGAATCAGTCGATTGACCCAATAAAAGGACTCTGTAATGAGCTAACTCCTGATAATTACTAGAATATTCACCCCCTAAAATATAGCCATGGTCCCTTCTTTTTAGCACATATCTGCCCTCCATCATCATTTGAAAAACAACAACTTCCTTCTATTTTCAAGAAATCACTACTTTCCATCAGTTTTCACAACTTCTCCTCATAATTGACTTTCTTAAAAATTTATAGAACATGATAATTCTCTTTTTTAATTCAAATTGATTTCGCTCATCTTCAGTTGATCTTCTCATCAACTATTTTGCTTCAATAATAAAATAATATTATTAATAATAATAAAATAATATTAATAATACAATAAATAATAATAATAATAATAATTAAAATAATAATAATATCAAAAAATTAACTTTTATTTTATTTCTCTTCAATCAAATAACTTTAACTTTTATTCTATTTTTTACTTATTTTTTTTTTCTTCTTTTCTTATCAGTCCCTTGTCTTCCTTTATTTTTATTTTTTTTACCAAACACATCTTGGTTACCTTTACAGAGTATTATTAAAGTTAGATTCTCTTAATCGTTTTAAGTAATCTCAGCATTTCTTTTTTCCCATCCTTTTCCTCGGAAAATGCAAAGGATTTAGAAAGGAAGAAAAAGTACTTTGAACTTTAATATTTGAGTCAATCGTTAACAAAGATAAAGTTGTTATTTCCTTTTTGTGCTTGGAAAGGCTACCCGGTTGTTATTTAGGTAATGTTTTTCTTTTTGCTTTTCACGTTCTCTCGGATGTAAAATGAGTGGAATGAAGAAGAGAGAGAAAAATGAGAGATGTGACCGAAAAAAAATAAAAAAAGATGTAGAGAAACTATTTGTGAAAAAAATTAAAGTCCATGTTATATATTTATTTTGAGTGAAATGAACAGTATATAAACACTTCTAGGTGGAAGAAATCCTTAAGGGTTAGTAATGGGATTGCCTCGCAATGCTACCGTCCTGCCTTATTCACTGCAGGATACACTGCATGTTTGGCTCACGTTTTGTGAATGCAAATCGGAAAATAACACTTTCGGCTGCACTTCATACACTTTATACACTAAAATAACACTTTCTTATTGTAGTCAGACGCGCGTCCGTTTCCATCTTAAAAACGACTGATGAAATTTATACATTTAGATTGTTATGGTCTGCAACCAAATGATAGGAATAAATTCAGGTTTGTTTCACGCACTTTAAACTCATTTCTGACATGTGCTTTACTTACCGTTCTATTATTTGAATATAAACTTTAATATTAATGGGACATCGATAAGTATATCGGTCGTAATAATTTTTTTAAACGATAAGAATTGAGTATTATTCTAAGAGATCGAAAGACAATTTGCAATTTCGCGAAAACCAGTTCTAATTTAATCCACAAAAGGTTATTTAGATATTGAATTAATTGAAGAAAAAGAGTAATTAAAATTGAAAAGAAACAATAAAGATTTCTCTTTTGAATTTTCTCTTTTTAGAAACGAAATTAAGGTGAATCAAATTAGAAAGCGTTGGAATTAGATTTCATTCTATTTCATCTAAAATTCCTCTTATGGATTTTAATTTAATTTGATTTTTTATTTTGTCTACTGAATTTTCAAATTTATTTAAATTTTAATTCTTTAAGCAAATAAAGCTTTACCACTCATTAACAACACTAATTATTTAAGTGAAAGGAAGAAGGAATAAGCATTAAAATTAGAAAGCTCTAACAATAACACACATCTAATAACTATTTCTCTTCTGAAAAATTATTAGGTTTGCATCTCAAAGCACATTTATAAGGTAAATTCTCATTTACAAAATAAATCTAAAATCTTCTCAAGATTATCAAGTCTTAAGAAGTATTAGATAAAGAGAACGCAAACACAAAGAGAAAGAAAATAATTTTTCATTAACAACATCAAATTAGAGATCCATAGTTTATATAGAAATTCACCTAATTCCAACAAAGAGAAATTTAGTCGAACATAGAAAAGCATGAAAAAACAATAAATAAAAAGTAAAAAAGAGGGAACTCCATAGATGCTTGAAGAGACACAAGCTTCTATCCTAATAATTCTTCTTGTACTAATAAAGCTCTTAGAAAGAGAGAGCAAGAACCCTAGGCGGGCAAGTGGAAAATTAAAGAGAAGAGGAAAGATCTCTAATCCTCTGTTTCTCTATCTTTTTTATGTGGGTCAAATAGTTGATACTAAAGAGAAAAACTCAAGACTCTATTATTTTCTTTGGCAATTGCTAAGCATACCCCTTTTATTACTAAATGTACCCCTTCCCTTTTATTTAAATTTTTTTATCTCTTTTTACTCATTCAAATACTCATTATTTTCCTATTTCTTTCACTTCTCCTCACTATTACCTTTTCTTTCAATTCCTATTCTTTTGTGACTTCATTTCCTTTTCCTCTTCTTTTGATTGTTTATCTCTTCCTTCTACGGTGATACTCTTTCTCTGTGATGTTATTCTCCAATAAAACAACAAGTATGCCTGCAAGATAACTATAACAATAATTAATAATTATTGAAGTGTAGGTTAATAATAATAATTAACGTAATTATAATTAAACTATAAATATTAATTTAAAATAAAATAATAATGAAACAATGCATATTACATTAAATTAATGCATTGCTTGATTACTATTTTGTTCTAAATTAATATTTGTATTTTAATTATTATTATAGTGTAAATTATTGTTGGTGTTGTTGTTATTGTTATATTCTAGGCATATGCATTGTCTCATTGGAGCAAGAAGAGTGTTGTTTGAGAAGGAAAAGTCAAACGATTGAAGGCAGAAGAAAAAGAAACGAAACATGGTTGAAGAATATGAAAAAAAAGAAGAGGTTACAGTGAGGAGAAGTAAAAGGAAGGAGAAATGGAGGGGGTATTTGAATGGGGTGAAAAGAAAAAAAAAGGAAAAAAATATTTAAGTAAAGTCATTAACAAAAAAAAAAAAAAAAAAAGGGAATACATTTAGCAATAAGAGGAATACGTTTGGCAATTGCCCTTTTCTTTTGGGCTACTTTTTTGTCTTCTTTGTTGATTCATCAGAGTTTTAATTCTTTTTCTTTATTACCAAAAAATAAAAAACACACAACTATAAGGAAATAAATACAAATCTTAATTAAAATTCAGAAAATAAAATAGATAACATCTTTCATTTTAATATTACAAGTTTATTTATTTGAGAACAAAATGAGTCAAAATTTAAAACAAGTGAGTTAAAATCTCCTAAAAATAATGGGAAAAAAATAAATAATCTAAAGAATTATCGTATATAATTATCTTTAGTTTTATTTTTTTTATCTTTTTATATAAACATATTTTAAAAATATATTTCAAAGTCAAAAAGGAACAACTTTTTGTTGTCTCATTCTGATACACAAAATTTTCATTTTTCTTATTGTGATAGTAAATATCAAATTGGAATTATATCATGTAAATCAAGTAGCATTAAGGGTAGCCATATACGACAAATTATGTAAAGCATGACATTTGCACTAACTTCAAATGTGACTTGTTAACCCATAAAAGTAAAGGGAACACTTCTCTTTTACAAATTGAGACTGGGCAACGTCTTTCAAAAGACAATGTGCAAAGTTCGAGTTAGGCGATGGACGATGGTTAATACGTCCAAAACTCTCATCTCTAAAGTTGTACGAAATTTCTGTTAAAAAAGGCTATAAATTTGCAACGTTATGACTAATGAATCTTTTAAGCTTGTTCTATATAGACAACAAGGCTATTAACCTCCGATAGTTTCTATATAGAAAATCCATTTGCCAAAGGATCAGTAGCTACAAACAGCAAAAGCTGTAGAACAGGACTTTTGTGGTTAATTGTTGGATTAGAGGTAGTGTTAATTTGATTATGCCACTGGTCAAGAACAATTAAGGACAAGAGTTAGTTGTCCACATTAGTCTAAAGGTCCAAAAGCCAGATGCAGACACTAAGGTTGTTGTGGCCAATTTCAACTTGTAACCTCCTTATTTTGATATAACAACACTTCATTAGTTTGAGCCTTTTGCTGTTATCGTTGAAGAATAGGGAATGAAGCTGCCGAAAGCAAACTAAGGTGAACCAATCGTTATAGAACGATAAAAGGTTTTGTACTAAGGTTGAAATTGATTTCCGTCAGTGCAGTATAGTCATATGGCTTTAGCTTTAACTTCCTTTTTTTTTTTTATGATAAGTAGGTTTCCTAGTTTTCTTTTTCCTTGGATTCGCCTTTTTGGCACGTGAAGAGATGCTATCATTTTCATGATTATTGCAACATGTATAATGTATTACGCAAACTGCAAGATATGGACGTACGAATACAGAAGCTATATATTTCTTTTGGTAAAATTCAGAATTTATATTGACATCCCTTTGCTAAAGTTAAGAGGGTTTTCAAATCCAGGATGACAGAAGAATCTACAGTGGCATCGAAGCCACAAATACTAGAAATGTCTCATTACACAAACAACACGAGCGCAGTAGAGAAGAATAAAATAAAGCTAACCTCGAAGCAGAGCCTTCCTGTCAAGGAAGAACAAATCGAGAACAAGCATTAAGAGACACGGATAAAATTTGGATAAGTGGCTTCCATTTATAAACAATAGGTTCTATTTATGAATATACCTAAGCTGGTCCACAACAAATCATGATGGTCTTGTTATATCAGGATTTGCTAGAGGGACATTAATCAATATGATGTATTGATGATGTTAATGATCTAGCATATGAGACCAATGATATGAGTACTAGATAGAAGTGTGTACATTTAAACCTAAATAATTTTTCAAAATCAAAAGAGAATGATAAAATCGGATTTTTCTATGATAACACTTACCAAAAAAATTTTAAATTCTCACTCAAGTGAAGGTATCAGTGAACTTGGTTGTGCTATGTGACTTCTCATTCTTTCGTCACTGGACAGTACATGGATTCAAACACGTGGACAGAGTTAAAAATAAAATAAAGGCAAATGGAAGCCAAAGGAAAGATAGGAAAATAAAATTTTTCTCTATTTCAATAAAAAGAACACTATCACTCAGTCACTCTTGTATTGTCGATGTTTATCCGTCCAGTAAACTTTTAATTTATAATTCCAAAGAATTTTATTATTACTATGAGTATAGATGATATGGAAACCAGTAGCTCTACTTAAGTGTTTAGAAAGCATACGGCAGATAAAAGCTAAAAACATTAATTAAACAACTAGATTGAATACCATGTGACATTAACAAGCATGTAACAAGGATACGTACAATCACAAATGTTGCAGGGGTGGGGATTTGTCTTCTCAACAAATCATCAAATCATAATCCTCAAAATTCATATCACAATAATTTCTATATGTTTATTATGGTTGTGAACTCCACAGAATCGATAATTTTTTTGAATTTTATTAACAAAAAAATACGACTCTGCTCTATAATTAGCTTTGGGTACAGAATTGAGTGATCAAAGACAAAACTTAGGTATAATATTTTAAGTATTTTTAGTGGTGTTTTCTAATTAAAACTAGAATTTATTTGATAACTTGCACAATAAAAATTTACATTTAGGATCAACAATAATTACTTAAGTAAAACTTCAATTTTAATTAAAAAATAATAACATTGCCACTTAAAATTGCACCTAAGTTTTGTCGGCAAAGCAAATTTGTTTGAATGAAAGTTTTGACATTATGTCACTTCCATTGATTTGAAGATACTGCAGAGGGAAGTGATGTTCTTTTAAGTTCTAATTTCTAATATTAAACTTTTCAAGGGATTACATATCTAGCTAGCTTTATTTTATTGTCCAGTCCAGATCAAAGAAGATAAAGTTCATTTCTCAACAATTCTTGCAGCGGCTAACCATGGAATGATCAACTACCATACTAGCGCGGAAATGGTTGTGAGAGATCAAGCACATTGCAGCCAAGCCAAAAAAAAGTGGATTGTGTGTTAATGTCCCAATTGCATGAAGACAATGCACATGCTTAATGCTCCTTCATAACCAAAACCAAAAGGTCCAAAATTGTCACTGGAAGTTCGGGACCATTCAATCTCTTTCGGAACAACGCCAATAATATGTATACATTTTCACGTACGATTTGCCATCTTCTATTTGTATAGAACTAGAAGTCAACGTCCTATCCGCCACGCAATGCTGAAGGCTTGTAATCAACGCCATCCTGCTCCCGCAGCTGCATGGTATCAATTACCAAGTGCTAATGGATCAAATTAGAATGACCAGAATATCAGATGACATTTCTGTTTAAGCAAGCCAAATTCTAAGTTTTGTAATGTCACCAAAAATTATATTGTTAAATGCATAAATAAAAATTTAAAAATATTTAAATATTAAAAAGAAAAATGTTAGTAACATAACATACTCTCTGACAGACTCTTTTTAACATATTTTTTTTATTGGTTGAAATTTATTGAAAATCATAAAATTTTGTAGCTCTCACATCGTATTTGATGATTTTCTTTCATAATTTTACAATTTTTAATAAATTTTAACAAATAACAGAGAGTGCGTATATTGGAGAGTATGTTGCTAACACTCTTCTATTAAAAAATATTTTATTATAATTAAGTTGATTTATACATATACTTGTTAAACTAAATATTAATACTAGTATACTTTGTTAACTAATATTACTTTCTAATCCAATAAATAAACAAAGATAGTACTTTTAATTTCTTACTAGTCGCACTTCGAATATGAGTAAAAGAAAAAGGAAAGAAGTTTTTGTTTTAAATTAAAATTAAAAAATAATTGTATTACGTTCTTTATTTATCTCACATTAAATAAATTAAAAAAGACTAAGTTTCATTTATAAATTATGTATCAAATAATTAAGAAAATGTTTACAATATGAAACTAATTCCACGTTGAGAACTTATCAACTGGTTTTACCTTATTTTCTCTGTTTTTTTTTAACTATAAGGTAGACCACTTCAACTCATGGTTCAAGCGTACACCCCCATTTATAAGTTGTCCTCCAATATAATAGTTGTTTAATGGATAAACAAGGCTTTTAGTTGGAAACTATTTGAATAGGTAATTCGATTTCTGCTCTAGACTAGTACCAAGCTCAACAAAGGGGTCTTGTCTTTCAGCTCAATCCATAAGTGATAACTTAAACTTGCACTCAAGCTAGATAGTAGATACCTCTCTATTCGTAGGATCCCACCCTACTGGCAATATGCCTTGTTGTAGGAAGGATAATACGTTGCCGGTTGGATACCGCCTTGCTACCTAGATACCTCTCCACCAGCAGGATATTGCCCTTGGATATCGTCTTGTCATTGTATATGTTAATGATATTTAAAAGTACACAATAATATATGTTACCATACTAATCAACATGATGAAAATACCACGTCTACTTAAGTATATTTTAAGATATAATATATAAGATTAATAATAGAATTCACAATATGAAGAAATATAATAATTGAAATTAAAAAATCTAATTAAAATAACTGATTTTAAATAAAAATTATAAGAGTTAAAAATTAATTAAAAAATTATAATTATAATTACCAAAAATATTTTTTATCTATAAAATAAAATTAACATTTATATAAAAATATCATATAATCATGTTTATTTATGTCATTTTATATTTATCAATTACTTCAACAAATGATTTTATTAAACACTTATAATTTAATAAACTAGCTTAAAAATTTTAATTTTCAGTTACCACCTAGTTTTCCCCTCTTCAATTAGGTTTTCAACTTTTCTTTAATTTTTTAACTACTTTTTCCAAACATAAAGTTTATTTAAGCAAATAATAGTATTGTTTCACGAAAAGAAAATGAAGTGGTATTTAAACCTATAATTCAGAATTGAAAGTTTCTCGACACCCAAAATCGGTCCCAGCAACTATACATTGCAAATGTTTTAACTAGGGTTAGTTTCGGCCTAGTTGCTATAATAATAATTTAAGCACTTACTATGTTTGTTGTGAAAATAAATAAATTACATTCACTGTTTTTTGAGATTTAATAAAATTACAATTATTATTTCTTTTCTTTAAACCTTATATAAATTTTCTTCAATTTGTATAATAGTGTTCATAACACTATACAAGGCCAGTCCTGAGATTTTTGGTGCCCTGAGCAAACCAAGAAAATGATGCCCTATAATTATTTAAATATTGTCCTGCTTATATTTTTTGTTGCAAAATCATTAATAATCTGTTCATAATCAAGATTTAAAAAAAAATTATTTTCGATAAAAATTAAAGCAGGACTATTTAATCTATCTTGTGACATAGTAGATCACAAATAAGATTTTAACAATTTCAATTTTGAAAAATTTCTTTTAGCAGATGCAACAGTAACATGAATAGTTAATATTATTCTACAAGCTATACATGCATTAGGAAAACAATTAAATGTCTTCAAAGAATTCAATATCATAAAGCTTGATTTTGATTCAATTGTTAAAACCTCTCTAATGACTTTTAATTCTTCAAATAAAATTTCACCATCAATATCATAAGAATTATTATGTTTTAGATAAGTTTCAAGATATTTGCAACATAATTTCAAGTCCTGATCAAAGAATGATCTAAGTCTTTCAATACTAAATAAAAATCCAAAAATCTCCTCATTTGTTTTATATTGCTCAAATCTTCTATTAAGTGAGCCAATTGCTTGATCTACAATATATAAAAAATAATCGATCCTAAAAGACTCTTTAGCAGACTCAAGGTTTGATTGTGTGCATTCAGAGGGATTTTCATCATAGTGTTTTTTTCTACGAATTTGATGTTTTTGAACAAACACACATTCAATCTCCATTTCATTTGCAATTTTTTCAGCACTAATAATAGCATTTGCAAATCCTCCAAGTACTTAATCAAACCTTTTACTAGTTTTATAGCCACATCAATACGCATGTCTTTGGTTTGCAAACTTTTGCTAATTTCATTCACAGCAATTAACAACTCAAACCAAATAACCATAGCTACTAAAAACTCAAAGTTTCCTATTCCATGATTTGCTAAAGATTTAGCTTCACTCTTAATTTTTGGATCGTTATCTTGTTTAGCTAGGTGAAGTAAAGCTTCTCTTACGTCTGAAGCTTGAGTTTTAATTGCATATACACTGGTCACATGACTTTCCCAACATGTTTGTGACAAAGGTTTAATAGTTAAACCTTTCACATTATCTGTTAAAATTTTCCAACACTTTGTTGAATGAGAAAATACAGTGTAGATAAGTTGTAGCACTCCAAAAAAATCTTTAGCTTTAGTACAAGAATTTGCTATATCACAAAGTGTCAAGTTAAGGCTATGACAACCACATGGTGTGTATAATGCTCTAGGATTTATATCTAATAATTTTCTTTGTACACCTTGGTGTTTACCTTTCATATTTGATCCATTATCATATCCTTGTCCTCTCACATTATTAATATCAAGACCAAGAGTTTCTAAAATATTTTGTAATTCTTCAAACAATCCTTGACCTGTTGTATCATAAACTTTCAAAAATTCTACAAAAAACTCTGTAAAGCACAGAAATAACACAAGAAGGGGGGATTGAATTTTACAAAATTTTTGCAAAAACCTTTTAAGAACATTTCGTCTAAAGGGTTAAACAAAAGATTTTTTAGAAGATGTGTTAAATAAAGACGAAAGAAAAACACAAGCCAAAGAAACACAAAGAGTTTATATTAGTTCGTCTCCCCCATAGACTACATCCAGTTCTTGGCAAACTGCCAAGTCCCACTAACTTAAACAAGTTACAATTATTCTTTTAATCAAGCCTCTTCAGGCTTAAACCAAGTAGTCTTTAACTTACTTCTCCAAGCAAAAACTCAAGTATTCTTTGAATCAAAGCTTCTTCAAGCTTCTACCAATTTCTTAGAGAAATGGTTGATTGTGAGTTATCTCACTTTAGCTAATATCTTATCAAACGAATATACAATAAAACACAAAGAAGCATTTACAAATAATGTATTTAGAAATTATAGATTGAGAGAGAGTTTTTCAACAATTTCACGCACTATCAAAAACTATCAACCTTTGAAACTGATGTCTCTTCTTCTATTTATAGAGTTCTCCAAAAAGTGTTCGTTGTGAGAGTTGCAGGAGACATCCTTCGTCTGGCGTTGTAAAAGAAGAAAAGAGTTGTTGAAGCATTAAAAGCAGCATTTAATGCCTTTCACCAACCAATCACTCTGATAAGGTAAAGCAGTATGCATATTTAGCCTTTCTTGTACTCAATTTTGTAGGAGTGGGCATACCGTGCTGACAACTGCAAACAAATCTCTTCTTTTATGCATAAAGTAGACTTTTCTCGAGGATAGGTATGTAGCCTTCTTTTCTTTCAAGGTGGTTTACGCTTTTAAGAGCTTTAGAGCACAGATAAGTAAATCATCGTCTGAATGGAGTTAGTTATTAAATCTTTACTGAAAAAGAAAGACGATATTAAATGTGTGGTCAGACGATAGCGAATATGTGCAATGTAAACAAGTAATCAGAAGATTGCTTGAAAAGACTGTTTGTTATTATAAAAATAAATGAGGGTCATAAATTCGTCCTTTATCTTAACAAACTCTTCTACTTTTATTGGACTTGTAGAAACATCCACACAATGTAGTATGAGAATCATTTGTTCTTGATGACTTACATCAGGAGTGCAATCAAGTATCACAAAAAAGTATTTTGCTTCTTTAACTTTTTGGACTATTGCACTTTTAACTTCATTATCTAACATATTAATCAATTCATTTTGGATCTTATGACTAAGATAATGATAATGAATTTCATTATGCTTAATGCAATCAAAATGCTTTTGCATGACTGGATCCCACTCAACAATCATCTCAACAAGAGAAAAAAAGTTTCCATTGTTTTCTACATTAATCCTCTCATTTTTTCCACGAAAAGCTAAATTTTGTTCAGCAAGATATTTAACAACAGAAATTATCCTAACTAAAACATCCTTCGAGTGTTTTTTTTTTCTTATCTTATAAGTTCTTGAAGATGTTTATCAATTGTTACCTTTTTTTGAAATCTAATTTGTAAGGTTGGATCGAGCGCTTACCACTAGGCCAAAAGCTATAGCTGATAGTCAGGACGCAACTCTTTCTACTTAACCGTAACAGTCTAAGCGCCACGAGTCGATTGTGACTTGACCCACCTAGGCCTCCACTGCGAGACAATTGATGCCACACACCAGACAACAATCTCCCCCTCAACAATTGCCTTGCTAGGAATCGAACTCATAACCTTGGGTTGCTACGGTTAAGTAGAAAGAGTTGCGCCCTGACTATCAGCTATAGCTTTTGGCCCAGTGGTAGCGCTCGATCCAACAGTTGTCCGGTGTGTGGCATCAATTGTCTCGTGGCGGAGGCCTAGGTGGGTCAAGTCACAGTCGACTCGTGATGCTTGGGCTGTTACGGTTAAGTAGAAAGAGTTGCGCCCTGACTATCAGCTATAACTTTTGGCCTAGTGGTTAGCGCTCGATCCAACAGTAACGAACTTCCAGTCCTTGTGAAATCCCTTCGTCTAATTATCGATCTATTGTTGAGAAGTTTCTTCTGATTCTTTTGCTTTATCTGTTTTTGTTTGATCAAACGATTCTATCTGTAAATCTGCAAAATCTTCTTCCAAATCTGATAGTCTCCTATCAGTGGTTAATGTATCATTAAATTTAACATGAATAGATTCTTCTACAACAGAAGTCCTAGAGTTGAATACTCTAAAAGCTTTTGATGTGTCGAAATATCCAAGAAAAACACCTTTATCAACCTTAGAGTCAAATTTTCCTAGTTGATATCTAGTGTTGAGAATATAACATTCATATCCAAAAGAGTGAAAGTATGAAATGTTGGGTTTTCTACCTCTCCACAATTCATAAGGAGTCTTTTTAATTGTTGGTCTGATCAATATTCTGTTTTGAACATACCATGTTGTATTTACAGCTTCTGTCCAGAAGTACTTAGGGACTAAATTTTCACAGAGCATGATTCTTGCCATCTCTTGTAGAATTCTATTTTTTCTTTCAACTATCCCGTTTTGTTGAGGTGTTCTCAGTGAGAAGAAGTTATGGAAAATTCCATTTTTTTCACAAAGGAATTTGAACTCAGCATTTTCAAATTCAGTTCCATGGTCACTTCTAATTGCAGTAATACAAAAGTTTTTTTCATTTTGAACTCTCTTACAGAATATTTCAAACACATTAAAAGACTCATGTTTGTGAGCTAGGAAATAAACCTATGTATATCTAGAATAGTCATCAATAATGACAAAACCATACTTTTTCCCACCAAGACTAAGAGTTTTTGTAGGTCTAAACAAATCCATATGATGGTCTAGAAGTGGAAACAACATCTTTTGATTTAAAAGAGGTTTTGATTTGTTTCCCTTTCTGACATTCTTCACAAAGAATATGAGTTTTCTAAAAAATCTCAGGCAATCCTTTTACTAAACTCTTTTTATATAATTTCGAAATATGTTTCAAATTGATATGCCCAAGCTTTTTATGTCAAATCCATTTTTCATCTTCTTTAGTCATTAAGCAAGTAACATTTTGTTTGTTCAAATCTTCAAACTCAATCTTATACAGATTATTATATCTTTTGGCAGTAAAAAGAATAAATTCATCATTTCTTTTGACTATGCATGATTCTTTGTTGAAAGATACAATAAATCCACTGTCACAAAATTGACTGATGCTAAGTAGATTGTATTTTAATCCTTCAACACATAGGACATTATCTATAAATGGAAGAGGAGGCTTACAAATTTTACCTATACCAATGATTTTTCCTTTTCCATTTCCACCAAATGAGACTGTTCCTTCATGTGATTGGAGGTCTAGGAACATAGACCTTTCTCCCGTCATGTGACGTGAGCATCCACTGTCCAGGTACCAAAAGGAATCACTCCTTTTTCCTATTAAGGATATCTCAGACGTTGCTTCCTCTGCGTCTGCCATGAGACAAATATTAGCCTTTTCATCATCTGAGCTGCTACTACTGCTGTCCAGATCTTCCCAAGTGGCTAAAAGGTTTTTCTTCTTATATCTTTTCTTTGAACTCCATCCTTTCTTTAGTTTAGGGCATTCAGCCTTAATATGTCCAAGCTTTTTTCACTTAAAGTAGATAATCTCATTGTTCTCTTCTTGAGGATGCTTTATGTATCTAGTGTCCTTCTTTCTGGAAGATTGCTTAAATCTGTCTTTCTTCTTAAGCATCTTTTTGAATTTTCTAGTGATGAGGGAGATCTCATCGTTTATTGAGCAATTGGAGCTTTTGTCTGAGCTCTCGGATTCCTCAGATTGAACTTTCAACGCTTTATTTCTTCTTTTCGTCTCAATTTTTTCATCTGCTCTTCTACTTGATTCTCCAATCTTTAGAGCAACTGAGTCATTATTTTTGACTTTGTCTCTTTTGAAGAGATGTACTTCATGTACTCTTAGAGCTCTCAGTAGCTCATCTAGAGTTAAGGTCTTCATATCCCTTGCTTCAACTATGGCTGTAGCTTTGGGTTCCCATACTTTGGGAAAACTGTCTAGGATCTTGAGATTGTTTTGAGCCTTAGAGAACTCAACACCAAGACTTTGGAGTCCATTTAGGATTGTTTGAAATCTTCCAAACATTTCATCAATGGTCTCTGTCTCCTTCATGGTGAACATCTCATAATGTCTTTGAAGAGTTGCTGCTCTCTTGAGACGAACATCTTTTGTGCCTTCATGTGTTATGTGTATAGCATCCCACATTTCCTTAGCAGTTCTGCAGCTACAAAATTTATTATATTCAGTTTTTAATAAGGCACAAGTTATAATGTACTTAGCTTTTGCATTTTGCTGTAACATGTTGTAGTCATCTTGATTATATTTGTTTTCTGGCTTGATTACAACATGATCTCCATGTGTGATGATTCTCCAGATACTATAGTGAGTGGACTTGATATACATTTCCATTTTGTCCTTCTAGTATGTATAATCTTCTCCATTGAAGGCTGGAAGCCTTGACAGAGAGGCTCTTTCAGGAATGAACTGTCCTTCAAGGTTTGTCATGCGGATCTTTTCCTCTAACACTTGTTAAGGTGCTCAACCCTTTGAGGCTGAGCTTTGATACCAAATTGTAGAACACAAAGATAACACAAGAAGGGGGGTTGAATTGTGTTATATCAAATTTTCTTAATTCTTTTGTAAACGATGTATTGTCTAAAATAAAATCAAAAGGATTTTCAAAAACATTTTAAAAGACAAACGAAAGCTGAAAAACAAAACTGGAAAGCACACAGAAATTATATTGGTTCGTCTAACCCCATAGACTACGTCCAGTTCTTGGTAACAACCAAGTTCCACTAACTTTCACAAGTTACAAGTATTCTTTCCACAAGCCTCTTCAAGCTCAACCCAAGTAGTCTTTCACTTGCCTCTCCAAGCAAACACCCAAGTATTCTTTGAATCAAAGCCTCTTCAGGCTTTCACCAATCTCATTAAGAAAAAGGTTTACATGTAAGTTTACCTCACTGGGTTTAACGTCTTATTAGACAAATATACAATGAAGTATAAAGAGAATTTTACAAATAGAGTTTTACGCAAGGTGTTTCTTTTCTTAAAACAATTATGATCAGCAACAACAACAATAACAACAACCACCTTTCAAAAAAGGTCTTTTCTTCTATTTATAGGCTTCTAAAAAGAATCCGTTGAGTGTATTGCAAAAGATAACCTTCGTTTGATGAAGAGAGTCGTTGGAGCATTTAATGTCTTTCACCAACTTGTCATATGATAAGATAAAGTAGTCTGCTTATCTTTTCTATTCTTTTACTCAATCTTTTAGCAGTTGTCATGTTCGTTTTCCTGTTCTGACATTCGCACACATATTCCTTCTTTTTCGCTGACTTTCCTCGAGAGTAGGTGTATAGGCATAATACGTTTCAAGGTAGCTTATGCTCTGATTGATGTGCAGATCATTTTAGAACGTTGTCATTGTTTGTAAAATTTGTTAGTTACAAAGTTTATCTAATCAAAGGATAAGACGATACTTATCTTAAAAACATCAGACAATTATATACAAATGAATGATCAAACGATTATGCGATGACATATATAAATTTAACTGTTTGTTATTATCAAAATATTTGAGGGTTATAAATTCATCCTTTGTCTTAACATCAATCCATTTACTCATGAAAGCCATGTGTGCACCACTTGATTCATGTTCTTTAAGTCTTTCAAAAAGATGTTTCCAATCATTAAAACCTTCATTTGCTAAGTGATTTGTTTTATGACTTGTACCAAATAACTTACAACAAAAACAAAAAACTCTATCTAATTCTTTTTAATAAACAAGTCAACTCCTATCTTGCTCTTCTCCATTAGAACAGTAATGAACATAATGTGATGGTGAGAAATACCTACCAAAAGTATCCTTAGGACCACTCACAATTGACATATCTCTTGTAGGACCATTTTTTAGTAATTCATTTCGTAAGTCAATTCTAAGGTTATTCCATGTTCTTGGATCATAAATGTCTAATGGGATATACTGACTAGGTTGTTCGTAAGCAAAAGCATAGATATGTTCTTTTTTATTACAACCTACGTCATCAAAATATTCAGTTTCATCATGATAATCATCTTCATTTTCATTATTTTAAACCAAAATATCTTCCTCTTCATTATTCCTATCTAGTTTTTCATTCTCTAAATTTTCAACTTCGGAGTCTAGATTATCTAAATTTGCATCATTCTAAATAGAAATTGTAGGATGTTTAACAAAAAATTTATCAAGAGCACCCTTTTGAGATTCAATATCAATTTCAATTTGTTTCTTTTTTTTCTATTTTAGATGAGCAGAAGGTTGTTTTCTAGGCAACATGTTTAGACAATTAGACAACAAGTATAGCCAAAACACAAAATTATAATCTATAAATCAAACAAGGAGCCTCTGGTGAGTAAATAGCAATGAAATGAAACAATAGTACCTGATTGTTGATTTTAAACCTTCAACTTCAACCCTCAATTTATTGCAAAGTTTCAAAGCACCAAACTTCAATTTGATTCTAAAAATAATCATGAAAAATATTATTGTTTAAAATATAAGATATTAATATAGTACATAAAAATAAAATAAAATCAACTCAAATTGCTACATGCCAACATACATTGAATAAAAAGGAATTCAGCACAACAACAACAATAATAATAATACTATATTATTATTATTACTATTGTTATTATTATTATTATTATTATTATTATTATTATTATTATTATTAATATAACATTTACTTTCTTTTTCAAATTGGTACAACAACAACCGTATCAATTCATGCTACTTGAAAATATATTAATCAATATCACTTATTAAAAGCATAACAATAATGGTTTTATTTTCATATTTGAGCAATAACACTGATAATTTAGAATATTATTTTTTAAACTCACTTCCTATTCCGCTATATATTCTAGATCAACTTTTTATTTTAATTTTTAAGTTTTACTTCATATTTTAGTTTGGATTACTTTTTAATTAAAAAAATCTATTTTACTTATTATTTTAATTTTTGAAAACTTTAATTTTCAATTTGGATTATTATTTACTTAAAAAAATTGGTTTCCAACAATGCATTTTTTCTTTTCAAAAATTTATGTGTGTACTGTATAGTGACATAATTTTCTTTTTTCACTAATAGGATTCTTTCAATTTATTTTCCACAAAATTCTTCTTTCATATTTCTTTTTCTTTTCTTTTTTATACTTTAATGTTGTGTTCACACACACAAAGATGTTGGTCCAAATTAAAAAGATATTGCTATACGGATAGAAACGTAACACCCATTTAGTAAATAGAAATGACTAAATGTACCGTACCAAGTACCAACAATTCTTGGAGGCCACTACACAATGGAAGGGGGATTAGTGATGGTAGAACGTCACAGAGAAGCTCGCGACAGTTGAGGGTGGAGATTTGGGGTACAATTTCAAGATTTTAGTGGAGTAAGAAAGGTCACGATTCACGAAATCACTTCTCACCACCATGAAACGGCAAAGCCCCCACCGCAACGACAACGATACACAGAGTGACAGAGCAAAAGGAGTGAGATACAGATATTAATAATGAGAAGGCACAAGAGGCAGTTGTGCGGCGTGACTGTTCTACTTAAGAGTAATTATGCATTCAAGTGGTTCGGCAAGACGAGGCAACAAGGAGATTAGAGTGACAAAGAGACTAGAGATGGAGAGATTAGAGGGAAAGAGAGAAAGTTCAAAGACCCTTGTTTACGACTTTACATTAACGTTGAGGCTTGAGAGAGAGATTCACCTTGAGAGAAATAAAAGGAAATAATTCTCTTTACGTTGGCACTATGCATAAATTGCATTATCATCGGTTGATTTTCCCAAAATTAAGGGTAAATTTTTGTTGAAAAGTGGAAAGATCACCCATTAATTAATTAATTATTAGGGATTGTTTCATTTTTCATAACAAAATTTTTATATGATTTTAATTATATAAAATTTTTATTTTAATATTTGTATAGACTAGATAATTTTTTTTTGGTGCCCCTCTAAAGATGGGCCCCTGGGCGATTGCCCACCTCGACCAGCCTAAGGTCGCCTCTAACACTATATTTCTTTTCTACCTTAATTCTAATCTTATACACTTAGATGTATATTGAGCGAAGGTAGTGTAAGGTTAAAAAAAAGGAGTTTAATGGCTAAATATTGTCAATGTAAATTTTTTTACACTGTCAATTAATCAAAAATCACTGTTGGTATGACTTTTAAAGTAGTTATTTTAAAAGTCAACAAACTTACCATAGAGATAGCTTATGATTGGATGACAATGTGAACAGTCTATTTTCTAAAAAAGAGAGAAAGAGAGAGGGAGGGAGAATTATATATACACCGACAGTGTGAAGTGTTTTTACATTGTCATTCAATTACACTATGTATAGTAAGTTTGTTGACTTTGATAATCTTTTTATATATATAAATGTGTAAAACTATTTGCTTCCTCATGCCTCCTCACTTCCCACTTTCCCTCACATTCACTTTCATTCGTTTGAATACTCTCCTTTTATAAAGAGGTAGACTTCACTCTCCTAACATGCATTTGGTGTATTCTTTTATGCTTTTAATATCAACTGAATGGTTTAATAAACTGTAACTAAATATTATAAACCAATTTCAAATTTCATATATATATTCAAAATTCAAATACGCTCCTAACATGCATATGATATCCCTTCTCTCAATATATGTAAATTAGAATAACTACCTTGAACAAGAGCGTTTTTAGAGATTTTTCTTAACCTCTTATCTTTTTTAATTTATTATTTTCAATATATTTAGTTTTAACTTGAATTTCAATATTTTTTTAAAAAATTATCAATAATTAAAAACAATATTGTATGACAATATAAATTATTTATAATAAACCTAAAATATAATCTATATGTTCTAAAATATTTATTTATTATAAATTTTAATTATAATATAATTTATATATTTATAACTATTTATTTATTACAAATTTTAATTATATAAAATAAGAGTTTAATTGTTATGTACTATCCGTGTAAAAGATTTTACACTATCAACCAATCAAAAATCAACTTTAATGTGATTTTTATGATAATTATTATCAAAGTCAACAAACTTATCATACATGGTGAGTTGTGATTAGATGACAGTAGTGCATAACATATTTTTTTTTAAATAAACATTTATTTTGTGTAGTGCACAAGATAAAATATTAGTAACTACCCTAAAAGTCATACCAAAGCTTATTTATAATTGATTGACAAGTAAAGTCTTTTACATTGATAGTAAACTAAAAAAAATTCAAATATAATTTTGTTAAATTTAAAAAAATGTGAGTATAATTTACAAAAAAAAAGAGTATGAGTTTGTTAATATTAAATAGATTAAAGTGAATTAATAAAATATCTTTACTTTTTTAAATTTTAAATTATAATCATGTTATTGCCATATTAACATGATGTGACATAATTTATAGATAATTTTGTTTTTTAAATATATGTCAGAGTTTGATTTTCAAATTTGTGTATATAACAAATATATATTAAAAAAAGTCAATTCCTTAAAAAATGTACTTCAAAAAATTAATTCTTAACTTGCCCCCAAATAATACCATGAGTTCACTCATAATTTATTATTCAAGTTACACACTACACAGCCATTTGAATTGAACAATTCAATTCAACAAGCGGTTCTTAAGAGAGAAGGCACAGCCGCACGGGGTAAAATAATGAAGACGGAATAAACAGTAACGCCACCAATAATGCTTTATTTGGCTTCGTTTTTAAGAAAATTAATTTGTTCCGGTTCATGTACTAGTTTGTTTGCTTCTAGAAATGGTCAAATTTGATTTTTATTAGGTACCTCCAGAACTTTGTGTGCTGTCACTCGTTCATCTATTATCTTCTTAGAAAAGGCTCATTGTACTGATGACCCGTCATCAAAATTATCGTCTCAAGTTAAATTTATTCTGGGGTTAAACTACGCTATAAGCTCTTACATGGTGCATGTGATGAAAAACTATATACATTTTATAATTTATTTCTTTAATATTTTTATCTGATTATAATTAGTTTTATTTAAATTTGTAACATTTTCATCTCCTTTATCCATTTTACTTTTTATTTGATTTTCCAAGCTTATTTTAATTAAAATGATTTGTATTGAATTCAAAAATATGTTGTATAAAAAATTTTCCAAATCTAATTTTAACAAATCTCAAAATTTTACAGAGATATATCATTACCTATTTGGCAAACGACTAAACTCTAATCCTTTATTTAGCAGTATTGAAATAGAAGGAAAATAAGAAGGAAAGAGAAATAAGAAATGAGAGGTATTTGGTAGAGTGAAAATACGGGAAAAAGAAATAAAAAGGCGTGGTAAAAATGGGTGAGAATGAACAGTAAATACTTGTCTGTGATATTTTGTGGTGGTTTCATTTGTGTTGGTTAAAAATTACAAAAAATTACTTGATAGAAGGCATTTTGTGGCAGTTTTAATAATTTTCTGACAGTTTTAAACTGCCAACAACATATATAATGTAAAAATAAATGATTTTCAAAAATCATAATCAATTTTCAACCCCTAATAATTGATTATTTTGTATATTTTTCGTTCATTTCTCTTTTTTTTTTTTTTCTATTTTCATCCACTCTATTTTTTTCTCTCCTGTCAAACATATCATAAAAGACAAAAAAAATGGTGTACATAAAAGACAAAAAAAATGGTGTGGATTCTCTTGAGCTAAAAATTGAACTAGATTCAGAATAATTTTGATCCAACTTTCACTAATTCTCTGTTTGGAAGAGGTGCAAAAGGGGTGAATGAAAGAGAGAAAGATGAAAAGATTAAAATAGAATTTATGAGACCCTCACATTTTGTTTACTTTCCCATTTGAGAAGAAAAGGAGAGAGAAAGATTTTACTTGTTGAAAAGACTAAAATAGTCTTATTTTACATATTTCTTTTTTCATTAGGAACATTTATGTTATTTTATATACATGTTTTTTTTTCTTTTACTTTGTACAAATCAAACGAAAAGAAAAAAAAATACTTTTTTCTTTCATTTTTTTATACCAAATAATAACCTATAAAATCATACTTTTCACTCTCTTTTTTTTCTTTTTCCTTTTTTATTCTTTTACTTTTTTCCTCTAAACCAAACAAAGCATAACAGCACAAAACAGTTTATAATTTTTTTTATGAAACAAACTTATTTTTTTAAGAAACAAATTTTGAGCTTTTTTTTCGGTAAAAGAATTGCATTTTTTTAAACATAATCATTTTTAATTTTTTTTATGTGTTTATTTCAATTTTTCAAAATAATAATAAATCAAAAATAATTTAAAATCTGATTAAAATCAGAAGCTATTTTAAATAGTTTCTCATAAAATCAACTGCTTCTTTTAAAAAAGTGATTCTTATGATTATAAATAAACATAAATTTGCTTCTATTTTTTTAAATCTCTAAAAATAACCACTAAATTATTTTCCCTAAGAATTACTTTTTAACTAGCCCTTTATTAATTGAAAAATAACTGCAGAGAACTGAATTACCAACGAAATCAAGAATCACGATCTATCCCTATTCGTTTTTATATTATAAATTTAAATTCCTATTCTTTGGCGAGAATACCTTTAATAATTATTTTCATTTTTATTAAGTCATGTTTCCTAAATTAAGTATTTAATTTTATTTTTATATATAATTTTTATTTTTTGAAATATTATTTCTTAATTTAATTTTAATTGTAAATCTTAATATATTATATCAAATTGAAGATATCTTTCTTGTTCAAATAAATTAAAATTTATAATAATTTTAAATTACATACCATTTAAATTAAAGACACCAAAAATATAATTAACATATGTATGGTATACCGCTTATTTATTGTTTATTATATTTTAATTAAAATGTAGAGATCCCAATGGAACAATACAAACAGATGTCCGGGCACAAATTTTAACATTACGGTTAAAATATTACAAAGTTGGAAAAAGTGTCATGTAAGTTTCATAGTTATACGTTGTTTACTCGCTTCACTCGGTAGGGAAAGTCCCATTTGATGAATGGTGTACGCGAATCATACCAAACACCAATTAGTTTCAGATAAGATTTATTAAAATGAATTTATTATATTTATTTTAGTAGAATTTAAAATATAATATAATCTTAATATATTAAAGAATAAATTGCGGTTTATCTCCTTTAATTTCTCATTTTCTCTACTCTCCTCAACTTTTAGCTTTTGTTTGGTAGAGAGGAGAGAAATATATATAAAAAAAAAGGTAAGCAATAAGTTAAGAAGTGAGAAATGGATAAGGAATAATTTGAAAATTTAGATTATTTGGTAAGAAAGAAATAGATGAGAAATAGGAGAGAGATAAAGAAGTGAATAAAATAAGTGAGAAATAAAGTGAAAATAAATAATGGAACCTACAAAATTTTTAAAAATTTTCCACTTATTTCTATTCAACCAAACTACCTATATTTTAAAAAATTCAAAAATTTCTTCTTTTCTTCTCTTTTCTCTGTTGTACCAAACAAAGCATTACTGTCATATACAAATAGTTAGACATTTGGTAAATTTTAATTAGTATAACCTTTTCTAAAATAAAAATTAAGTTATTAATATAGACATGACTGATTTACGCTAGTATAATATATTATATTAATAAATAATTTTGTAGGTATCAAAAATTGATATATATTATTAATACATATGATATAATGTATCATATTATTAAATTAATATAGATTCATAATATTTATATTAACAGTTTAATATTCGTAAGATAAAAGTTATATAAATGGTAGTTAATCCTAATATCATTACGTCAAATTTTGGATTGAGACTGATTCTCACACGGCTATCAATCTCATCACGAGACGAAGGTAATAAACATGCAAATGATAAATACTTTTGAACAGAAGCGTTAAATTTACTCATTCGTACAGGGAAGGTAATAAACCTGCGGTTTGGTTAAGCGAGTTTGGCTCATTCTTTGCCGCAGGGGATTCATGTTTTTGAGGACCTCCCTGTTCGTTGTAGTCATCTGATTTGGCATTACTATATTCAAGCTTGTTTTTCCCGTGTCGTTTTCTGTTTAGCGGCCTTTAATTTAAGGCCTCTTCATCAGAAAAATAAAATAAAAATCATTACATGAAATTCTGATTTTTGGTAAAAAAAAATAAAAAAATTGTCTTCATTGGCGCCAATCTTCTCTTTTTTAGATATGTAAATGAGGGGTTTCCTTATTGATTACTCACTCCGATTCCTTTTATTTGTTGGTTTTTTAAAATTTGTTGTTTTTATTTATCTGTCGTTTTTAAAGTTCAAGATAACATTAATTATTTCTTTGTCAATTATATCTTTATTTCTTACTTAATCCTTAATTAATTTATATATTTATAACTAGTATGTATTTATTGTGGAATATAAATAAAAAAAGGTATAGTAAAAAACTTTAAAACTATTTTATGAAAAAAAAATTGTTACATTTGTTTGTTTGTGTATAAAAATTTTAAACAACAGATAAAAAGAAATGGAAGTAATATGATGTGGTAATTGAAAGAATGAGAAACACGTGCATGGCTGAGTTTTTTCATACAGTAACTAGTGCGAGTTCTGATAGGTCATAGGTGGATAATACAGTACCTATCACCTGTATTAATTTTGGGGCAATTAATTTATAAAAGCGTGTTATTTAAAATCTTAAAAATATAAATGGTGAAGTTAAGAAGATACTTGAATTTTATTGAATTTGGTACAAGGAACAAAGAAAGTGACAATGTTAATGTAGAAATAAAGAGAAATGTTATCAATATCCTCTCCAACACTTTTTTTTATTGACTAAAATTTATTAAAAATTATAAATTTTGATAGTTTTCACTTTTTATTTAATGAGTCTTTCTCTTGATTTTATAATTTTTAAAAAAATTTAACCAATAATAAAGTACGCGTTAGAAAGAATATGCTAAAGAGTATGTTGCTAGCACTAGAAATAATGGCTGTGGTATTTATTTAGAAGACTTTTTAGGTTTTATTTTGTTACATTTGATGAAAACTACTTTTATGATAAAAACTAGGTGGATATTACTTTTAGAGTTTAACTTTTACGTACTGTTAGTATAAAAGATTTTACATTGTTAACTAACTAGAAATGAGTTTTGGTGTGACTTTGAAGGTGATTATTACTAAAGTCAACAAACTTATTATATATGATAGTTTGTGATTAGATGATAGTGTAAAAAAATTTTACACGGGCAGTATATATATATATTTTTCTCTTATAGTAGAAGTTAATAAATTTACCATATATGGTGATTTGTAATTAAAAGATGATGTCAAAACTCTTTACATTGTTGGTACATACATAGTTTATTCTTACTTTTATGATAAAAATCAGGTGAAGATTAATATTCTTACTTTTATGATAAAAATATGTAGGCTAATGTGTCACATATGATAAAAAATATAAATGTGACTTTTTGATGATTTTCAATTTTCAATTTCGAAATTTTTGAAAACTAAACTCAATTTCAGGCCCCGTTTGGGGTGGTTGTGAGTTTTTGGTTTTGGTTTTGGTTTTCAAATGCAATTTTCAAAACAAAACACGTTTGGCTAAAATGGATCTGAAATTATTTTTAACTCAATTTCAAAACACTTTTACATTCATTTTCAAAATCATGAAAAAAGGATTTGTGAATTTGGTTTTTGGTTTTTTTTTTTAAATACACATCATTATATTTGACATCACCACCACCACCAAAACTAAAAACTGGTTTTTGAAGATTTCAAAACTCACAACTAAAAGTCACCCCAAACGGGCTCTTAGTTTTTAGTTTTCAGTTTCAATTTTAAAAATTTGTTGTAAATTAAAAATCGGCAAAATGAATCAACTCTCTCTATTCTACTCTATCCCACAATAAAGGAAGAAAATTACTTTTATCACTATACTCTTTTTTCTTTCTTTTCCTTGAATAATATTAATTTAAAATATTTTTTCTTTCCAAATTAACCTTTTAAAGAAGGACTATTAGCATCGTGGTTGAAAAAATCCTTCTTTACATTTGGTGGTGAGGGCCTAAAAGACAAAGGAAGAAAGAGAAGCATGAGGTGGAAGCACAGACGACTTTTAGGAGGTAGGCACAACCTCGTATAAGACTTGTAATATAAGGCTTAATTTAAACAGAAAACATTTTATCAAAAATAAAAAGAAAAAAAAGCAGTTAATTTTAATCCAGTCTTCATAAAAAATGTTTTTAATTTATTCTTAATTTTATGAAAATATTTACTTTTAGGATTTACCATTGGTTTTATTTCATCGAATAGTGATAAGAGAAATAAATTATTAACATGGGGCATAATTTAATTATTATGTGATGTCATCACTTAATAGAACAAAACTAATTATAGAAATTAAAAATATTTTTCAATAATATTTGGATTAAATGGAAAAAGATCTTTTTAAGAGTAGGAACCAAAATTTAAATTAATTAGTTTCTTAGTGATAAAAAATAATAATTATCCATTTAGAGTAATTTATGATTAAAAAATACATTTAATATAAGCTTTGTTTCACGGTCTTGATCATGAACTTAGGTAAAGTTTGGTAAATAGGCTAGAATGTGATGAAACATATTTGTTATGTTGAACATTATATTTGGGGTATTTTTAAAAGAAAATAGAACAAAACATAATATTTCAAAAGAATTATACGTTGATTCCATTATAAAGTTAGAATTTAAGGTGAATGAAATAGGATGAATTGTTGCATTTTATTCTGTTCATATATGCCAAATTATACCTTATACTAACCTTGAGTAGTTTATTTTACTATTGTTGTTGTTATCATTTCCTTAACATAACTTATCTTTTATCTCTATATTTATTTTTTAGAACAATTTAAACCTTATCCTAAAACAAAAATAAAAAAGACTTATATAAATTTCAGGCAGTATTTTTGAACATGTGATGCTTCTTCTTGAATAAACACAATCATCGTCAGATTCTATTATGCATTGTAAGGAATCGTGCGATTGTCAGCGAATGTTACCTTAAATCCAATTTCATTTTAGGGTTCAATTTCATGAACAAGAAATCTATATGGAATCCATTCCCGTTAAGTACATACATGGGTGTCAAAACTAGCCTAAAAGTAAGAATATATTCCGTTTTATGGCAGGGAAAAAAAATTAGTACGTATAAGAAATCAAAGTTCAAACCTGTATAGAACTCTTTGGCGGTCCGTGCTTACAGGATCTTTATGGGTTGGAATCGTTGGATTGGTTTCAATTTAGGATAAAATCAAATCTTAATCCATCTTATTTAATTAGTTTGATTTGGTTTAAGTTTTAACAGTTTTTTAGACAATCTAAACTGAACCAATTCAATTAAGATTGGGTTGGTTTGATTTAGATCACCAAATTGTGATAAAAAAATATTATATTTTTTTAAGTTTTTATCTCTATTTTTTTTTGTCTTTTTTATATAATTTTTAATTTTATATTAATGCAAGATAAAATTATTTCTTATTTTTAATGACTAAATATTAATTTTATTTAATATTTAATTTTTCTATAATTAACACTTTATATCTCTCATTAATTTCATTACTCAAAATATGATAAAAATATAACATAATAAATATGACCAAATTAAGACACTAGGTAACACTAAGGAGATCAAAAGGAATGAAGAAGTGAAAAGGACAAAAATAGAAGAAAAATTTAAGGACTAACATCTAAAATTAAAAAATAATTGATTGGGTCACCGGGTTCGAAAAACATAAATTCAAGAACCAAATTGATTGTATCTGGTTAAGTTCAGATTTAAAGTGAAATGAACCAATTAATCGAACCAACTTGAATCAATTTTATTTATTAGGTTTGGATTATCGGATTCATCAAGTCAATCCAATTCAATGAACACTCCTGTTGTCCTGTTTCAACTTTTTATAAAATTAAGGGTGTTCATGATTTGGTTTGATTTTTGGATAAAAAATCATTTGGATTAAACATAAAAATAATATTGTTTGATTTAACACAATAATAGAAACACATACTAGTGTTGGCTAAAAGTTGACACTAATTATGAAAAGTTGACACTAATAGTTATTTTAGTGTCAACTTTAAGGTCGATGCTAACGTCGTTTGACACTAATGTAGTTGCGTCAAATAAAAAAGGTTGCTAATAATTAATGTTGGTCAAGTCGACGCTTGAGGTCTTGCTAAGAAGAGTTGACAACTATCTTTTTTTAAAATTTTTTTGGTCTCAATTAGCGTCAACCTAATCGGTGTTACAACGCTACCATCACTTCCAACACCCTGTGCCAATCCCATGTTCCTGTGAATCACCAAGCAAAACCACCTATGTTCCTATGAGTCACCAAGTAAAACCACCCCAAGTTACAATAGCTTCCAACATCCTATGCTAATCCTTCAAATATTGTGAACCACAAACCAATTGACCAATCACTAACAAGAGTCCCACCCTACAACCATTAATTAGCTGTATCATCAAATGTAGCAATATTAGGACCAATGTAGGGTACACTCATTTACATTCCAATACCTCAATTAGTGACACTCACAATTACAAATCACATTTACATTTATTCAGATACATGCAATTTCTAGTGAGGACCAGTCGGTGACACGACTACAGCTCTTCTACGTCATCGTCATTTTGTCATCTTGAAGAATAACATCCAACGTGGCATGTCTCAACATTCTCCTTCACAAACTCATTTGAATTGTCTTACTCAATAAGACCTACACGTCGAAGCAACACCAAAATAAGGTAAGGCACCCCATCATTAACCCTTGCTCCATGAGTGCCAATTCAAGATCCACTTGAATTTTGTCACAACCATCGAACCACGACGCACCACCATCAAAACCAAGCGACATCAATGCAACACTAAAAATCAACATCAGAGGCAGCGAAATGTGGAGTTAAGAAATGATTTGCAAATTTTGAGAGAAGACGATGGGAAGGTTTGAGAGAAGATGAAGACGAGAGAGGATTTCAGATTGGTGACAACTTCTAACGTGCACCATGTTCGAATGTGGTTCACCGTGGACCATGTAATTTTACCGCTAGAAGTAAGTTATCCATTTTTTTCTTCTAATGGTTATTATAATTAAAATTTTTAATTATGAAATGACGATATTGGGTCGCATTATTGAAATCCCTAAAGCACGATTGCTTGAGCTTGCCGGAAGAGGACATAGCACCGAAAATTTTGTTTTCTACAATCTCAGGTTGCATTTTGTGTTGGTTAAAGTAGGTAGTAATTATCTCATGGCAAATATGGAGACAGGGAAGAAACATTTTTGCAATGATTTAATGGTTGAATCCTCCATCGACATTCGTTGAAATTTCATAAAGATAACATGACTGCTTTGTCGATAATGGCAACAACTTCCACAGCAAAACACATGACTTTTATCCACAAACACACACATGCAATTACTAAGAAAACTGAGCCTTAGAACTATCTAGGTTAACAATTTTAAATAAAAACTTACAACTTTTCCACATTGGGTCATTGAATCCCATACCCAACATAAAAAAAAAAACTATTCACTAATCACTATTGAGTGCTCACCATTACAACAATTAAAAGACTAGGATCCCAGGAGGAAGGTTGGATCAGGACAATTTGGATCGCTTCAAGGTTGGTCGAACCAGGTTCAATTTGGGCCACTGTGGATTTTAAGGACTTAGGAGGGGGTGAGAAAGGTAAGTGGGGCATGGTAAGGAAGCCACAAGGGAGCCACTGTCTTTGTCGCCATACGCTAAGATACCATCATCTGGACCCCCACCTCACTCTTCAAGGTCAAGCTCACCACTAAGTCACTCTTCCACATCGCCATTAACGTGTTCAACCCGCTCGACCTTGTCACTTTGCACACATGTGCTGGGTAGTACCTGTAGGTGCGCACTTCCCATCCCCCTTTTCACTACTCCTCTTCACGTCTTCACCTTTGCCATACACTTGTATGCTGCTATCCATCCTCCTACTCTTCGAATCCCCCACTGCCTTGACGACTTCTTTGACCCTTCCTCGCTGCCATTCCACTAGTCTTTTCCACCACTATCCTTGCATTGCTTCAATGACAACATGTACTCATCGAAATACTCCCCATTCTCGTACGCATCCTTTGGATCCAGTTGTCACTTCTTCGTGGAACTCAAAGCCTTCGTGTTGATGCTCTCTTCCTTGCTCCTTCGATCCTTCTTGTGTAGCCACTCGAGGCTTCTTCTTCTTCTTTTTGTTTGTCGATTTGTTGTAGCTGCCACTGTCGTTGCGATGGAGGAAGCTTCTTCTTCCCTAATTGAAACATCCTATATGTTGTCAACCCTAATCGAGACATATTTCACATAACTGAAATTACTAGTCATTAAAAGGGGAAATTTCATTAACTATAAATAACCTTTAAAAAGTAATTCTAAAATTAATAACTCATTCAAAAGGTTCCAATGACTCATCTGCACCATTCATTATTATATTCTTACATCTAACAGTTAATAACAACTAGACCACCATAAACCACATTTGCCAATGGTCCACCCTAGCCTAGGTCTAGATTGGTAGGGAAGGGTTTCAAATTTCAATTTTAGCACCCACTCTTAAAAATAGTTTTGACCTAGCCGGCACTCATACTAAAAAATAATATTTGTTTACAAAAAATATTAATTAACATTGCCCATGATTGACACAAATTGTGATTGAAAAAATAAAAACATTAGTGAAAATTATTTTAGTGTTGCCAATGCTAGTTATGTCAGTATTAGGGGTGGCAAACAAATGGATTGGATAAATTTTAGTATTGAGGTTGATGTTAGATGGCCAATGCTATTAGGGGGACAAACATATGGATTGGATAAATTTTCAGTTAGAGTATAATGGATTGAATAAAAACAATCTATTAATCCATTTTGATCCATTATTTTTTTTAAAAAAATCTAATCCATTCATGATCTATTTAATAAAATCCATCCAATCCATCCATTAACAATTTTTTTTATGGATGAATATTTAATTCATTCATAAAAACAATATATTTTAAAAATTAAATAATTCTTATTTTTTAAATATTCTCTCTCTCTTTTCTCTTTTCTCTCTTCTCTTTCTCTCTCTTTTCTTCCTCTTTCCCATAATTGCATGGATAGAAGTTTGCTCGCATTACATATCATTGCAATTTAGACCACCTTTTGTCCCCTTTGGAGTATATATAGTGGGTTAATGAAAAATTGAAAAAAGTTATAGTGAGTTAATAAAAAATACTTAATATAACATTGTTTTAATTTTTCTTAAAAACAAAAAATCAACTTGAAATATTTATTATTTTTTTATTCTATATGTAAACTTTCTATTGCTAATGGATATTTTGTTAAAATCTAGACCTAAGTTTTATGATATAGTTGATTTAAACTTTTGTGTATACTTTGAATGTTAATGACTTATAAAATTATAATTTATTTTTAGTTTTCAATGTTATAAAGTTATAATATTATATTTTTTAATATTATTTTATATATTATTTAATTATTATTATTATTATCATTATTATTTTATTAATATCAATTTAACCATAATTAAATTATTGAAACTTAAATCAGTACATTGACCAGTTCAATCATTAATTTGATTTAAAAGAAAAAAAACTTAGATACAGTTATTTAAATGAGTATTATTGGTAATGTTCTTCAATTAGAATTAAAGTATCATCTAAGTAATTTGTACAATTTTTTAATGCATATATTTATTGTGCATGTTACCAAAACAAAAGTTTAATTTTAATTAAAGAACAGTACTAACAGTAATTGAAAATTATGTCTAAGTTTTTTCCTTTTAAAATATACGATAATAACAACTTTTTAATTTGATTGTCTTTTTTTTATTTTTTGATATTATGATCGTCTTTATTTTTATGTGAACAAAAATGAGAAATCAAATATGGAAAGAGTAAATTTACTTGCCTAGTGCGTCACATCACATGAATCGCTTTTCTCCATTGTAGAGCCGTCCATCATAGCCTATGGCCATCACTCAATTAATAAATCCGTAAAATATCTAAACTTGAAAATAAAGTCTGCAAATTTTAGGGCATATTTGATTTTTTTTTATTTTTTAAAAATAATTGTACACTGCCCAATAATTAAATTCTGATTTAAAATGTATTAAATTTTAAAAATTAATTTCAAAATAAGTATTTAAAAATCAAAAGTTATAAACAATTGGAAAAAAATATTTTCTCACCCCTTTTTTGTATTTATTTTTCAAATACTCTATTTAAATGTTTTAAAAAATAAAAATTAAAAATACGTTCAAGAAACAAATAACAAACTTTAAAAATTAGAAAATTATTTTTAAAAACAATAAACGATATTTGTTGTAATAAGCAGAAAAGCTAAAAAGAATAGAATAATGATAATGCATAATAGCCGTGTTTTAAAAATCGACTTGGATTGGCCGGTCGGACTGAGGACCGGTGGTGTAACTAATTTGAGCCGGTGATTGGATCGGATATGTCATCGACTAGATATGAACCAGTTTGACTCACTAGGTTTTGCGATTAAACCGGTAAACCAGTAAGTTGAATCGGTGAATCGACAGGTTGACCACGATAGGTTCAAAGATTTTTTTTTCTTTTAAAGCATGAAACAACGTCGTTTTAACTACAACTATTAAAAAAAATTAGAAGTCTCAACTTATAATATAATTTACATGTTTAAAAATATTTATTTACTATGAATTTTAATTATAAAAAATTAAATATTCATATGTGAAATGAAAATAATCATCAAAATCGTAAATTCGAATATACATATGCGTATGACATAAATGTCTTTTATGTTAACCTAAACGTGTAACCTTCATTCACTTACTCTTATTTGTTTGACCTGAATGCGTAACTTTCAGTCCTTCTTTCCTTCACTCTCATCTCAAATACCATTGTTAATTTTTTATCTATTTCTGGGTTACACATCACCATTAAAATTTAATTTAATAAATTTTATAGATATAAAATTTATATGTCATAAATATTTTTAAATCTTTTAATAGAGACCAAATCATGCAAGTTAATTAGTGACCTCTCGGTTTGACCGTTATCTTTATAACTCAATGTTCTAAACGAGTCGATGACCGCAAATTTTGAAATATTGCATAATAGAGGTTAGATGGGGAAGAGATCAGAATAGTTAGCAACAGAGCCTCAGCCAAAAAGGAAAGATGATGACGTGGCGATTTGCTGAGAGGAAATGGAGATTGTTGTTTGTTTATTCTTCTACAACTGGTAGAAGGCTTGTATTATGTAAATATTTTTAATTTAATTAAAGAACAAAAATAGATATAAAAATGTTTCAAAATTTATAAATTATGAAAGAAGTGTATATAATTAATTTAAGTACATACAAAGTATATTATTTTCAAAAAGTTAAATTAATAAATTTATGTCTATGTTTAGTTCAATTATTTAAAGAAAAAAAATCATATATTTTTTTTCCCAATTTCAAGATCTTTTAGAAAAAACAGTAATGTTTCATTGTTTCTAAATTTCCGCGAACATTCAAACAAGCATTGCTTCAAGTTTTGTTTTATTTTGGTTGTTATTATTTGTTAACTCTCGTTTTCTTACTCAGCACGTAAAATGAGGGTTCCACCGTGCACGTTTGATGCCACGTGTCAGAATCTCATTTGCTGGACAGCATGTCGCTTTTCCCCCTAGTGTAGGTAGTGCTTCCGATCAATCATCTCAAAATTCTCATTCCCATTTACCCCCACCCTTGTCCCCTGGCTCAAGCTACCAACGCGTTGGGTTGAACTAAAGACAGGAGTGGCATTACGGTAGTTTCGTCGAAACGAGAGGGTAAAACATCGTACGCGGTATATCCGAGGAATTTAAACGCGGTTTCTCTCCTACGTGAAATCCATAAAAATTGCGGGCAGAGTCACCATTCACACTACACTGTCAGAGAAACTTTCTTTCTTCATGCGTGCTCGGTCGCCTTCCTTTACCTGAGAAAAAAAAAAAAAAAAAGCGAGAAAAAGCTATGGTCCACAACACCTAAACAAACTCCTCTGAATTATTCCTTTGATTCCCAAATCCTGCTTCGGTTTATTTCTTTATAATTGATCGCGGGTCCTTTGGAGGTTTTTTTTTTCCCTTTCTTTTATTGTTTCGTTCTGGTTGAGTGAGTATTTATGGGTTCGGTCGACTGTTATCCGCCGCGTGGGGATGAGGTGGGGGTGGTGTCTCTGAATTCGCTGCCGTTAGGGTTCCGATTCCGACCAACGGACGAGGAACTCATCGATTACTACCTGCGACTCAAGATCAACGGTAAACCTGACGCGGTTTGGGTTATCCGAGAAATCGATGTCTGCAAATGCGAGCCTTGGGACATGCCTGGTATTTTTCTCTTCAACCTTTTACAATCATAATCTCTCGTCGAGGTGTCTATGTTATTACATTTGGTACTTTTTTTTTCCTTTGAGTTTGGATGAAACTTAATTCAATCCCAAAAGTTAACTTATGAGAGGAGCGTTGTCCTTCACTTATATAAATTATTTTGGTCATATCTCTATACAAAGTAAGATCTCCAACACACTCTCTTCACGTCCAGCCAAATTCTAAGATAGTATCGTAGCCTATCTTAGTGATTATTGGACTACTTATACTACTTATAGATGTTCAGTTATACAAATTTCACACTCTGACATGTCCAGTAACGTGGGGGTGGTGTGTTGGAAAATTCTTCAGTTTTTTTTTATTTTTTTATTTCTTTTAATTTTATTTATTGAATTGTGTATTGTAGATATGTCGGTGATACGGAACAAGGATCCGGAGTGGTTCTTCTTCTGTCCACAGGACCGTAAGTATCCAAATGGGCATCGATTGAACAGAGCAACGAATCATGGGTATTGGAAGGCAACGGGGAAGGATCGTAGAATCAGGTCTGGGACGAGCTTGATTGGAATGAAGAAGACTTTGGTTTTCTACACTGGTCGTGCTCCCAAAGGGAAGAGGACCAATTGGGTGATGCACGAGTACCGCCCCACCTTGAAGGAGCTTGATGGTACCAATCCTGGACAGGTACATAGCGCTACCGCAATTTACAATTAGCTAAGAAATTAGTATGAAGTGATGATGATTTTCAATTTGTTTTGTACCAGAATCCATATGTCCTTTGTCGCTTGTTTAAGAAACAAGATGAGAGCCTTGAAGTTTCGCACTGTGATGAAGCAGAGCAGACTGCTTCAACTCCAATTGCTGCCGATTACTCTCCAGGGGAAATGCAATCTGATCTGGCTGTTAATGCAGTATCCCCGTCACAGGTTACAGAAGATGATAAGCATCGGACAATGATCCCTGCGAACTCTGAGGAAGCAATATCGAACTTTGTAACGCCGGTTGATTCCCATAGTGACGGATATGATGCTTGTGATGCACCAAATCAAATTGTGGCACCAGCTGCAGAGGTTAGATGGACTAACTGAGTTATTGTTTATTATTACTAGTTATCACTGGTTTGTAATGGTAATATACGTATAATATTTTATTCTTTTTAGTCATTCCTTTTTAAGACATAGTTCTTCAAGGAGAAAGTAATGCATATCTTAAAATCATGATGGAGAATTTAGGCTATTTAGAGGATCATTAAAAATAGATTTCAATCTTTATTAAAAAGAGTGAGCTCAATATCTATTTACTAAAAAAGAGAAACTGATTATGACTTGTGAGAATAGTGGTTTTATGTTTGTGGTCAATAATCAATATGCCTATCGTATAATTATGAGAGTTGGAGCTACTTAAAAGATTACTAATAACATTTATTGAACTCAAGTCAATTTTACTCAAGATAAACAGATAGATTTGTTTCTTTTATTGTTTTCATTCACCATGATTTGATTTTTCATACATTGGAATTATTGATTAAGTGCCTATAGTTTATGTTACATACAGGAGTTTCAGCCATTGGACTTTGACATATATTATGACCCAAGTAACGAGCTATTGGATGACAAATTTTTCTCCCCTGTACTTGCACATATTCAACCAGAATTTCATTATCAAGCAAACATCGAATTAGATAATCAATACGGGCTTCAATATGGTACAAATGAGACAAACATTTCCGACTTTTTGAATTCAGTTGTTAACTGGGATCAAGTACCCTATGAGGAGCCCAATTGTGAACAGCAGAGCTGCCCTTGTTCAACGTTAAGGATAACATATTAGGCAGCGACATAGATTCTGAAATTGCCAATATGACAGTGAGTAACAGCTCTTACACTATTTATCTTTTGATTATTCTAGGTAGGTTCTGCCACGATAGGAAAACGTGGTAGTTCACGACTCCTGGTGTCAGCTCTAATAATCTCACATGGTTTTCTTGTGTCTCCTGTATAATGTTAGTCATATTGTATGCTGCAGTGTATTCAAGCTGCTTATGTTGAGGAGGCAACTGACAGAATGATTCCTTTGGTGACAACACCAGAATTTTGCAGCACCACTGGCATTACCATTGACCGTGGCATTGATGAGCAGAAGAGCAATGTTGGGTTACTTCTAGACAGTTCCAAGATAGCTTTTTCTGGTTTACAATGTATGGGATACGATGTAATCAATGGTTATGAGCAACCTAGAATCTATAATACAGTTGCTACTGGGGATACTGGAATCATAAGGAGGTCGCGACAGGTACGAACTGAACAGCTAAGCCCAAACTCAACACAAGGTACTGCACATAGGCGAATTCGTTTGTCAAAGGATACACGTGGCTCAAACAGGATGGTGAAAAATGGAAGTTGTGCCCAAGAAGAGCTTAATTCAAAACCAATCATTGCTGTGGTAAGAAATTTGTTTATTTAGCTTGTGTGTCCAAGAGATTGTCCTTGCGTGTGAAATGAGATTTGTTTTTCTTTTGTAGGAGGAGAAAGCTTCAGAAAACCATGCTTCCGGCAATGGAAAGATTTCTCGACAAGTTACAAAAGCTGGTTCCACCTTGGGGTTGAAAGACTTTTTATTGCTTGGAAGGGTGCCTTACATTTCAAAGGCTTCCTCCAGTTGCACCATGTGCTCTTCTGTTTTTGTAGTTTCTGCCTTTGTAATGGTCTCATTAGTGGTCTTTACTGACATATGGGGATATCTTAAATTTTAAACTGCTAGGAGATCATTCCTTTGTTTTTTGCCTCTATTTCTATTTTGGGCCAATTGAGGGGAGGCACGTAGGATCTACTTAGATTTGTTGATAGTTCAATATGTATGCGAGTGCATATGTAGTTGGTATAGTATATGTATGCTCACCTGGTTGGCTAGTCTGTAGACTCGGTTTCTGTACATTAGATATACAGTTTTTTTTTTTCAACTTTTAGCTCCTCCTTTTAAGTTCGTTGCTTCTCCATTTCATATAACAAAGGGCGATAGGAAGACAAAAATAATATATATGCTGAACTATTCAATAGCATGCGAGTGTTTTGAGTTATGTAACGTTAAATGGTAAATTTGGCAGTGCAAGACGATGCAAGTAGAAGTACTTAAAATAATGGCCGGATAACGTTATGGATTTTTACCATACTTGGGTATATTAACTGCTAACTAGGCAAATAGCGTTGTACGTGCACATTTTATCGCAGCTCGCTCAAATTCAGGAGCAGCACTTCCATTCGGCATCTGTTATGTGTAGCTTCAACTTTCAAGCAACGTAGCTTAAAATTGAAAACTGGCTTTTGCTTTAGCCCCAAAGAATCGAAGGTTAAATTACACGGGGTAACGTTGCGATCTTTTTTTCTTACTAAGAGTATTCTTACTAAGGTTAAATTAGGTTAATCCCTTTTAATGTGTGTGAATACCCAATTTTATCCAGGCAGTCCATGCAACAAAAAAATAAAAATAAAAATAAATAATAATTATTATAAGAAGAAGAGAGTGAATATTTTTTTCTAGACCAAGGTTAAAAATGAATAAAGTTGAAGTTTTGATTTCTTTTTGAGCCTAGCAGAATTGAAGGCCATTTAGTAAAAACAAAAAATATATATTGGGCCAAACCAGGCTCGCCCTTAAAAAAAAATAAAAATAAATAAATAAATAAAGAAACGAATGGCGAGAAAGTGAAGGCTGAGATGTGGGGGACAAGCTAAACCGAAAAGCTTCCTAGAGAAGCTTTAACAATAGCCTATATATAGCCTCCTGGAAAAAATACAGAGGGGAATAAAAGAAGAAGGGAAGAGGAGATGGAATGCTATCGCGCTATTGGTGAAGAGAAGAAGGTGATTTTGCTGAACTGAAAAACAAGAATCGCTCGCTGAAAGTGAAGGTTACAGAGGTAATCTTATACACTCTGTTAACTATGTAAGAACTTCTCATGTTCTTACTACCTGCTTCAATCTCTCTGTGCACTCTGTTATGATTGAGTATGCCTTACGTTTGCACTTCTTTCGTTGGTGTATGAATGAGATTTCCTTTGGTAATTCAATCTCCTTTTAGTTGAAATGTGGCTACCAGTATGTTATTTTGTTCATGACAGTAGCTTGCAATTCTTCAATCTTCCCTCTCGTCACCACGATAATTTACACCAATAGCCATTGATTCCATTTCTTTGCAAAATTACAGACACCACAATCACACACTTCCTTTATTTTTATAACAGTATGCACATGAATTCATGATTAAGTGTACAAACATCACCAATTTATAAGCAGTTCCATATTGATTTGTTGTTCCTTTAAGCTTTACGGACACAGAATCTACACTAGTGTTCATATCTCCATGAACTAAGAAAATATAGAAATAATAATAAATCAACTGAAAACCGAGCGAGCCTTTTGGCGTCTCTGTTCTTCACGTCGGAAATGATCCTTGATGTATTTCCGTTGTAATGCGAAGCGATGTGTGCTTCATTTCCCATTGGACTCTCCGAGCTATAGTACTTCGAACCATCACCACCTCTTGTCGCCGTCCGCGAGTCACCGCTGTTCTCTTCCACGGCGCCACCGACACCTTGAGCTAGCACGCGTAACTCCGCGACGTCATCAGGATGCCCGTTATTATTGCTGGGCAAGCTAGATCGCGACCCCTAAGGACGGCGGTCGCAGCAGCCTCGCCGTTGTTCGTATCTTCCGCTGTGAGAAAGCTTCGTACTATCCAGGGGAGGAATTGGACGTTGAGGATTGAAATGTTAGGGTCTGAGGAGGTATTCCCCTTTTCCACACACCCTGGGCTCAGCCCAACAAAAACTGGTCTCAGTAGGTGTTTAAAATAGTTGTGCTTGTTGGGCAATAATGTTTCACATGCTGAGATCTTTCGATTTTGGGCGTTCGTTTTTTTGAAACAATAGTAACCATTCTTTTTTTTTTTTTCCCTCTCAAAAAGGATAAAAGTATATTTCAAGATTTCATAAAATGTTGATAGTTGAACGAAAATCAAGCACGTATTTGTTATTAGCTTTAGACTTTTGCATTGGCCTCCAACTTTTATCGGCTTTATATTCGGTTATTAATTGAAAAAGGAAACACGTGAGGTAATAATAATAATAATAAATAATAATATAATAATAATATAAAAAGTAATAAAATATATTTTAATAAAGGTTTTAATGATAGTTACTTTGGATGCACTTCCTATTTGACTATTATAAAAACTTAAAAAGGTATATTGATAACCACTTTGGATGCACTTCCAATTTGGTTATTAAGTATACCTTTACAATAAAAATAATAATAATATAAAAAAGTTAGTAAATCTTTTTTTATAATATTAAACTTTTTCTTTTTTAAAAGGATTTTAAA
Organism: Spatholobus suberectus; assembly: GCA_004329165.1. Lineage (NCBI taxonomy): Eukaryota > Viridiplantae > Streptophyta > Magnoliopsida > Fabales > Fabaceae > Spatholobus > Spatholobus suberectus. The sequence continues at coordinate 73,316,408 of CM014729.1, forward strand.
ATAATCACTTTGGATGCACTTCCTATTTGACTATTATGAAATCTTAAAAGGTATATTGATAACCACTTTAGATGCACTTTTAATTTGGTTATTGAGTATGCCTTTGCCATACTAAAAATAAAATAATAATAAAAACCAATTAACCAAGAAAACGATTTTCTACAAAGAACTACGTGAGTCTGATTCCTCATTGCACCTGAGGATACGTAGGAGCAGGGGCCCACTCCTGTCGACCTCAACAAAAATAAAAAAATTAATGTCTTTCTAAAAATAAAAATGTTTTCTTCTAAAAATAAAATTCTTAAATAAAATAAAGATATTTTCTTTTAGGGGTAAAATAAATACTTTAGAAGCTATCCATTTTGCACATTTAATTAGGGGTAACCGTCTTTATGACGGACGTCGTAGGGTGCTAACACCTTCCCTACACGTAATTGACTCCCGAACCCATTTTGGTTTCATAGACTACACTTCTTTTTAAAGGGTTTTCCAAAGTTTTCCTTAATAAACTTTGGTGGCGGCTCCTCGGTAAATCTTTTTCGCCGTCTGGTCGTGACCTCGGTTGCGACAATGTGTAAAGATAATAAAAACGAGTTTGGTCTTTTCAAGCAAACCCTTTTCCATATAAGCGACCAATAATCAAATTTTCATCAACATATTTAAGGAACTAAGTTATTGGTTAACTGTGTTGGGTTGCAAATATAATATGCTGCCTCCACCAAGGGTCTTGTTGAGACTGCCTCATGGTATCATGACCATGTACTAATCCCATTGGGCCAGCAATTTGGGCTGCCTAATAATGAACTCCACAGATGACAACTTAAAAGGCTGATTCTATTTGCATTTCCCATTTTTCTCTTCGCATCTTTCTTTTGCGTGTTTTTTATACAAAAAATGTCTTTCCCAAAAATTAATTTTTGAAACATATATTTGGAAATTTATAAACTTCCAAAAACTAGTTTTCAAATTTTAGTTTTATAATATTTTGGAAACTAAATTATGCAATGTAATTAATCTTATAACATACCTAATGTAACTAAATTATTCCAGTAAGTGTATAAGATTAATTACATTCCATAATTTACTATCCAGAATAATTAACATTTAACTATATTATGAAATTTAGTTTTTGAAATACAATAAAATTGTAACAATTCTCAAAACTAAATTCTAGAATTGGTTTAAATTAAAATTTTGCTTTGCATGCTATATAATTAATTTTTTTGGTTACCAATTTAAATAACTTGATAAATAAAATAAGAGACTCAAATATTAGTCAATTAAAAAGAAGAGTGACATAGTAGTATACTATATAATATGAAATGCAAAATGGTTCAAATACAACTCAAATACAAGTGAATACTAATAAAATATAGGTCATCTATGAGTCTTCCTCCTCTTTGATACATACAACCTATCTTAGTGCTAATCCGCGAGATGTTCAATGCCTCCTGTGTGGTGTTCCAAGTGTCAGTCTTGTCCGTGACCATCTTCAAATTAAGCATAAACAAAAGTAGCTCATAAATCCTCTTAAACAATTCCTACAAAGGGAATATAACATAATTAAGGACTAGAAAAGTGTGATTCATAAAATACATAAAGTAAATACATATACACTTACCAAACAAGCATGAGAGTCACTTGAACTAGACTATACATGGCTAGTAAGGAGCTACATTGGGCTCTTAGAGGATCTCCCTCTCGTGGGGGCATGAGGTCTTGGTGGAAAATAAGGTGGAACTAATCAATTTAGCCATCCACTTTGTGATGGATAAGCAGCCTACTGTCCTCTCATGGGATCGTCAAGAATGTGACTGTGGCAGTAAAGAAACCTATGATCACAGTCTTAGGTGGAAGGCACATGTCCAATGATCACAAGGGTGAGCCAAGAATGTCCTGTAGATGGCCAAATTGTTCTAACACCTTCAGGAGATGGGCATGTAGTAATGAGTTAGATATGATGTTGCTTGAGAAAAATGAGATGTCCTGAAAGACCTTTGCTCTCCATAGGTTGCATATGGCATCCATGAATGTTCTTCATTTGTAGCATATCCAATGTAGTTTGAATTGTGAACATGTCACTTGCACCCCTAACAACTGATCACTGATAGGCATGAGGTGTGTGCTCAGTATATCTAATGGTTAATTGACGATAGACAATGGCCAGAAAATGCTTATAAATCCATGTTTTTAACAACATTAACGTAATTAATTGAATTAACATGAGAAAACAATGAAGTTGGAGAAAATAAAATACAAACTTGGGTACCTATAGAAAAGTCATATATCTGCCAGCTACTTCATATAATGCATACTAGCATCATTGAGCTGGTTGTATAGCTATGTTAAGACAGAGACACCCCATGCATACCTGTCGCATGTCTCAAGGTTTTGGAAAAGCTTTATGAAGGCAACATCAATGTATGTGGCACTCTCGTTAGCAAAGATTGTGCACCCATTCAATGCAACAAAAAAACAATCGTTGCATAGTCGATGCGAGAGTCCTAGATCGTGCCTTGTACCAATCCCTGTAACTAGCTAAATTGCACATGTGCTCCCCACGTCACCATCATCTTTAGGTGTGCCTTATCCATGCTGGCCTTGAGTAGTGCCACTGGGTATAAGAAGGCATCCTTTGCTTGTAATGATGGGTACGAACCCAACTCCCCATAGATCAGTAAATGTAAGAGAGATGATATATCATCTAGAGTAATGATGGATAAGAGGCCCTTACCCTTCTTCTACTGCTCAACAAAAGCAGACAATAGACCCTTGTCCACTATGTGGTAACTTGCCTTTAGAAGGGCACCAGCTTAAATGTCTCCACATGCACGTGGGCAACATGGTTTGTAAAGGACCTAAGCATGGTCTTGAGGACCTCCTAAAATTGCCTTACCAATAGGTTGTACTGGTTTCGAATCTAGTGGAAGGACATCCTCATTCTGTATTGCTTTTGGTAAAATAGGAAGTTGTAGTGTTGTTGCATGTGAGTGGGTTGTGGGTGGTCAACACCAACATCTCTTATATGTGTCATGTGTAGGAATTTGTAATTTTTTCACAACATGGATAAGTGAATGATTATCAAGAAACTCTATTATTATCTAGTTATACTTTTATCTCAAATATTATTTAGTTTAATTATGATTTAATTACTAATTAATAAGTTGAATTATGATCTAAAAATTGGTTTTATTTATTTAATTTTTAAAACATCAATTTCTAAAGATTTCAACAAAACTTGGAAAAAGTTTAATTTTTATATAAAAAATAAGAAAGTTAATTTTTCAATTTTTAATAGACAAATGGCTTGTGATATATATAATTCAAAGTTTTGTTTTAATAAAACTAATAAAAACTGATAATGCCCACCAAAAAATAAAAATAAAAATTGATAAACATACACCAATTTTTTTTGTACAAGGTTACATGTATCTTTCACAATAAGCAATCTTTCTCGAGCGAGATAGAACCGTTATGGGCAAGAAAGTTCTCCTTCTCAATATCCTCTCTCTATATAAATTAAAATAATTATCTTAAATGATTTTTTAACTGCTATTATTCAATAAGAGCGTTTTTAACTATCATTTTTCAATAAGAGCATTTGGAGGAATTTTTTAATCTCTTATCTCTTTTAATCTATCATTTTCAATATCTTTAGTTCTAAATTAAATTTTAATATTTTTTTAAAAGAAATCATCAATAATTAAATATTAACATTGTATTACAATAATTGTTTATTAAAAATGTAAAATATAATTGATATGTTTAAAATATTTATTTATTGTGAATTTTAATTTAATATAATTTATATATTCAGAACTATTTATTATAAATTTAAATTATATAAAATAAATATTTATTTTGTGTAATCCACAGACTAAAACAGTAGTTTAATACAACTATACATCAAAGTCTTGAACTCAAGACCACCGGTCTAGGCACTTCTTAAGATGTAATGTTATTTTATAAAAATTAAAAATATACTTAACAATATAAGATGTTATTTATATTTTATATATGTAAATACTTGTACATATTAATAATTGGATAGTGTTATTTTTACAGTAATTTTTTATAATACTTTAAGTTTAATTTCAATATAAAACTTTTTTACATTATTATCTAATATAAATTATATATAAGATTATTAACTTTTATAATAATTACTTGAAAAATTATATTTAACATAATTTCTAATTAATTAATAATATAAAAATGGATATACGAAAATTACACTGTAATACTTTTTTTATAATGATTTTTGCAATCTCTTTGCATTATTTATCTCTCAAGTCTTATCTCTTCTGTGTTCCCTCATCTCTCTTTGTTTATAAGAATCCATGGCCATGATGAAAGTGGGTGAGTCAACGAGTGGCTTGAAAGCAACCAAAACAACTTGGGAAACAGCGGCAGTTGTAATTCTCGAACTCACACACAGTGACACACAGATAGTTCAGTGTTGAGAGATGAGTGCATGTGTGATCGCAGCCCTTCATCTGTTTGCCGTGTTTCTATCATCATCCACTTCCCTTTTGACCGTGTTCAGGGTCGGAGGAGGAACAAGTTTATGCCAAAGAGATTCTTGGTGCAGCCCAGAAGGAGAAGGAATGGTTGGTTTCGGTGAGAAGGCAGATCCACGAACACCCGGAACTGGCTTTCCAAGAACACAACACAAGTTCTCTTGTACGCAGGGAACTTGACAAGCTTGGCATACCTTACACATACCCAGTTGCCAAAACTGGCATCGTTGCCCAACTGGGCTCTGGTTCTCATCCCATCATTGCTCTTCGTGCTGACATGGATGCACTCCCCTTGCAGGTAACCCCACTTTAGCTTCTCAACGTGCTCCTTCGCTAACATATTGTTTTGATATGTGTGTGTGGATATATATTTGATTTGATGGGTGATGCTCAGGAGCTTGTTGAGTGGGAACACAAGAGCAAAATTGACGGCAGAATGCATGCATGTGGACATGATGCTCACACCACCATGCTACTTGGGGCTGCAAAGTTGCTGAATCAGCGCCAGAACAAGCTTCAGGTTTTTTTCAAATTCTCACTTTTCAAATTAATTAATCATTCATAGAGTCAGAACCCAAAGTCCTACATTGATTGTATAACTAACAGATCTTATGATTTTGATATGTTGTCTATTGATGTTAGGTTCACCTATTGGGATAAGGCATTTGATGTTGTTGTCTATTGAAGTTAGGAAAATTCCAAATTTTAGCACCATTTAGCCCTCTTAGGTAGCTGTGGATTTCAATAGGAAGGTCCATTGGTGGAATGAATCCAAAAGCAACTCTGGTTAGTTCGTTGTGAAAAACGTAGAGGTGATGTTGAAGTGAAGTCTGCCGTGATGGAGTTATTTGTTGATCCAAATAAATTAGGGTCAATTACATCTAGTACACTTAGGTATATATACAAGGTGGCTTCGGAAGTTGAACCCATGTTGCTACTCGTTGATTATCTTTTTGTTGTGTGTGTGTGTGAAAGAAGGCATGTGTTTGTGTTGGTGTCTTGCTGTAATGTTGACATCTTAGTGTTGGATGATGTTATTTCTTGCCTAAAACCACTTGTATATAAGTGGGTATGTTGCTTATAACCCTGAAAGTGATGTGTTTAATAATATTGTTCATGCTGCTGCAACTTTTTTTATTGTTAATTGGTCCATCATTTTTTGAGAAAATACTGTAGTTAGGAGAATTCTATAAAATCATAAAAACAATCTGTGCTACTATTTGCTAACTCAATTTAGAGATTCAAGCATGGCTGAGAACATCTGGCTTGTTTGTGTAGGATGATTATGATACAATCATATTGAACCCGTTCCTCCTTTGGCATATCCAATGTCTATCTAATTATTAAGGTCATTTTGAGTACCAAGTAATTAATTTTGTTCTATCAAGCGCCAGCTGGCCCAAAAGCTAGAAAACATTAAACAATTTCTCTTTTCTGCCCTCCCAAGTAACATGATCAATTTTTCTCTAATGAACTAACTTTCATTTTGTCCATTCCTAATGAACTAACTCATTATTGCAGCTTATTGTTCATAATAAATTGAGAAAATGGACCATAAAATAGCTAGGACATCTTAACCATACCTGCAAACATAGAGTTCAAACTAGATGCATGTCTTAATTCAGTGGATATATAAGTCAAAATTTTTTGTAGTTCAAAACTGTTATTGATCAAACCATTCATGTACTTTCACCCAACAGCTTAAGCTTTTGGAATGGTTGATTCATGATGTGATAATCCTTCTATAAGATAGGTGTTCTGTATTGGATTTTGGGCCTGGGGGCCAACCACGGACAAAAGCCTAGATCTAGATATTGAGTTATTTTGGCCCCATCAGATAATTACTTAATCTTATAATTTCGGTTTGGGCCTAACATAATATCACAAAACCAGTTTTCTGAGGTAAGGGTTGTCTCCCATTTATATATTCTAGTTTGGCCTTATCATTGGTCGATGTGGAACTTGGATTTTTCTTAATACACCCTCTCAAGCCCAACGGCTAGCACTATTGGGCTTAGTGTGTGGATAATATGGTAGGTGGCCCTGTTAACAGATTTAGAATAGGCTTTGATACCATTTTACAATTTAGGTTTGAACCTAACTCAACCCCACAAAACTGGCTTGTGAGGTGAGGGTTGTCCCCCACTTATATACTTTAGTTTAGCCTTATCACTAGTCGATATGGGATTTGGGTTTTTCCAAAATACTTAATCTTCCAGAAGCTGGTAGAAATTAATAGATTCTCTGAGCTTTGAATTTTCTATTTCACAACTTTAGGGTACCATGCCAGTTTGAAAGTTAGGAAGTTGCTCAATATGGATTATTCTTATCTTATCATATATGTGCAGGTGATACTTGACAGTCTTGAGTCTTATCTAGTTCTGAAGTTATAGCTGTGCCTCTTAAGCATATGTCTGTTCTGACTTTAATACCACCAGTTGCTGGATAAGATGACATGCTACTGATCATAAATTCATTGAAAGTCTGTAGTGTTGGAACTAATACAACTAGACACATTAAATTTTTTTGACAAAGTAGACTTGCATGAAGTTCAAAATGTATTAACTAACAATTCCAGCTAGATCCGACTTACTGAATGTTTGGCTCTTTGTTGCTTTCAGATGAAATAAATCAATTAATAAACTATTTATATATTATTAGCTATTGAATTGCCTTTTTCCTGGTAATGGTATCAAAGCACAGGCCAGAAAAATGTAAGCACTGTTTTCTTCTGTTTGTGTGTTTGATGGTCTGACACATGCATAACTATTCAAAATTCAAAATCTGTTATTTGAAGACTGTCCCCCTACTCTTTGGTATTAAAGGGAACTGTAAGACTTGTTTTCCAACCTGCTGAGGAGGGAGCAAGAGGTGCCTCCCAAATTATAACAGAAGGAGTTCTTCAAGATGCAGAAGCTATTTTTGCTGTACATATTGATGCTACAACACCTACTGGAGCCATAGCTTCCATTCCAGGTCCATGTACTGCTGCTGGATGCATGTTTGAGGCAAAAATTGTAGGAGTAGGTGGTCATGCTGCATCACCCCACGAGAATGTAGATCCAGTGCTGGCTACATCATTTGCAATTTTGGCACTGCAACAGCTTGTCTCAAGAGAAAGTGATCCTCTTCACAATCAAGTATGTGCTACTCTCAATCTTGACTTCACAAGAAGATTTAGCCATAGCATTTAATTGCAACAAATTTGAATGAGAAACTTCCCAAAACTTAGTTTAAGTCCATTGTTATGGATCTGTCTTCATGCATCCTCTTTTCTTCCCTGATTTTTTTCATAGGCACCTGGTTGTTAATATAGTTAGAAGTCACCTGTGAATTTCTTTCTTTCTTTTCCAAAAAAAAAATGTTTACTCTATTAGGTCTTGGTTTGTGCTATTTCATTTCTAAAAGCTTTTCAGTTTCCACTATTCTGTTTAGCTACGTCAAAAGAAAATCTACCTTAACTTCCATTTTGATGTCATGATGAAACCTGACCATCATATATTGGCCACAGGTGCTATCAGTTACTTTTGTTGAAGGCGGGACTGCATTAAATGTGATCCCATCCTATGTAAAATTTGGAGGCACACTTAGGAGCCTGACAAATGAAGGCTTGTACCATTTCAGACAGCGATTAAAGGAGGTACGCATGATAACCAGTATAGACATCATTAATACCAATCAGTAACTTTAACAAGCTTTTGGGAAGTTCTGGTTCATCTGTGGTTTGCATCATCTCCATGATTCAGTAAAAATCAATTTTGGTTTGGTCATTGAATCTGTTTCTTATTAAGTTGTACCTTTTTCCATTTATGCATAGCAAGAATGTATTTTTTGTTGTCAAGAGAAAACACATAAAGGAACCTGAGAAATTGTCTAAACTCACCTGAGTGGTGCTGCGTATTCTGGCTTGCTGCTTGTTGCAATGCTCATTTATGGCAATCTATTTTTACTTTCTCAATTAAATATTTTCTTTTCCTTCCTTAATGCGGCATTAAGGCGAATCCATTAGCTTTTATACTTGGGGATTACATTTTCAATATTTTCTGTCTGCTGCTATTTTTCAGCTGTGAGGATTCAATTGAGTAGACTGCATGTCAAACTGTCCTTGAATTCTGATTCGCACATTGCATAGTTCCTTTATCTTTCCTTTGCATAGTTCCTTTATCTTTCGTTGCTTATTTTGCTCCATTGATTTTGTTTACTGTCTAGATTTTAATGGTTCATTTGGGCTGTTCATACTTCTATTTCTGTGTTCTTAGAAGGATGAATAATAAACTTAATGGTTTAGTTCTATAAATTTTGTTTAGCTTATGTTGTTAGAAAATACTTGCAGGTTATTGAAGGACAGGCAGCTGTGCACAGATGTAATGCTTATGTTGATTTCAAAGAAGAGCTCTTCACCCCATATCCTGCTGTTGTTAATGATAATGATTTGCATCTGCATGTGGAAAGAGTTGGTCAACTTCTGCTTGGTCCAGACAATGTCCATGCAGCCAAGAAGGTGATGGCAGGTGAAGACTTTGCATTTTATCAACAAGTGATTCCCGGAGTATTGTTTTCCATTGGAATCAGAAATGATAAAGTGGGAGCAATTCACTCCCCACACTCCCCTTTTTTCTTTCTTGATGAGGAAGTTCTTCCAATAGGGGCAGCTCTGCACACTGCTATTGCTGAGTTGTATTTAAATGAGCATAAGCGTACTGTTTATCGAAATTCACTTTATAATTGCAGATGAATGCATTGAAGATTTTGTATATTTAAGAAACATGTACTTATCTCATAAAATTGTTAGATTAGTTCTAGTATTATGCTACATGATTGCACCCAAGAAAAGTTGTTTTAGAAACGATGTGACACCCTTGTGCCTTGTATAGATTCTAGGGGATGTGGAGTTTTGTTCTATAACAGATTCACCTGACCAAATCTTTATTACATATAATTTGGTCATTATGTTCCATAACTGCATCCAAAATCGATGCTTGTTATAATCTCCTTGTTTCTATTGTGAAATCCAACCTATATCCTAGAGCACTAAGCTTATTAGTGATTGCCCTTTTTTCTCTTTGAAATCTCAAATTTTGGAAATTTCAACCAGGATCAACTGGTTTTTAAAACTCGTTTCAATTATCTTTGAAGAGAGTGCATTAATGTTATGAATTCCAGGTTAGGTAAAACAGGAAGCTCAATGTGGTAGTCATTAGACTGTCCTACTCCTATGTAATAGATTCATCTTTTGGGTGGAGAGCTCCTGAATGCTTAAGTCATAACACATAACAGCATTGGTGCCACGAATTGGTTCACGATAAAATATAAATGAAAAAGCCTATTTGATTATCATTAGGATTAATTATGTTTTTGGTCCCTCATTTTTTGTTGATTTTTGTTTTTAGTCCCTCAAAAATATTTTGACCGGTCATAGTCTTTTATAAATTTTTTGTCTGTGTTTTTAGTATCTACCGCTAACTTGGCCCGTTAAGTGATGATGTGACATTTACAATGGTAGTTACGTGAACTACTAGTTTTGACGTGGCAGCCACGTGGCAAAAAATTATTTTTTAAAAATTGATATAATTTTTTTGGTTGTTTCACAACCGTCAAAAATGTAAATTATGCAAATGGTCCTTCATTTTATCACGTATATTTTTAGTCCCTAAAAAAAAGTTTGACAGATTTTAGTCCCTCAAAATTTTTTCGTTCGTGTTTTTAGTCCTTCCCGTTAACTTATATTGTTAAACTTTAATAATTAATTAATTATTATTTTCACATAATTTATATTATTATTTCACACATTATTTCACAGAAAAAATACAAAAATAAAATAAAAATTACATGCAAAGGATAATAATCAAAGAGATTTGGTTGCTATTCTTTTCATAAGAGATAATGAATACCTTGAATTATCAAAGCAAAGCGATGAAGAGGTAAGAGAAGTACTGTCATAAGTTTTTGAGTTACAATTAATTAATAAATTATTAGTTAAAATAAATTTTGAGGAAAAAACTTGTATGAGTGTAAAATAATAATTAATTAATTATTAAAGTTTATCTGTCTAAGTTAACGAGAAAGACTAAAAATACGAATGAAAAAATTTTAAGGAACTAAAATTGGTCAAACTTTTTTTTTGAGGGACTAAAAACGTAAATCATAATAAAATGATAGACCACTTTCATAATTTACATTTTCTGGCAGTTGTGAAAATGCTAAAAAAATTATATCAATTTTTAAAAAATAATTTTTTGTCCTGTGGCTGCTACGTCAAACTAGTATCCACATGGTTGCCAATGTGGATGCCACATCATCATTTAACGGTCCAAGTTAACTGTAGGGACCAAATACATGGACGGAAAATTTATGAGGGACTAAGATTGGTCAAAATATTTTTGAGAGATTAAAAATAGAAATCGACAAAAAATAAGGGTCCAAAAATATAATTAATCTTATCATTATTATTTATTAATATCGGTTCGACTATGGTGCAATCCATGGTTGAACCAGTGTCTTAACTGGTTTAATAACCGGTCTAATTTTAAAAACATTGGTTATAGGTCAGCCTTAACTATAGTGTGGGATTTTTGAATAATTGATTGGATATTTTTATAGAATTGTGAGATTAATTCTTAAAATTGGGAAATGATTGGGTAAATTTTTTTCTAAGCGACAACTTTATAATTGAAAGCTTTCTAGTTTCTACTTCCACTGTATTGGATTTCAACAGGTCCTCAATTGAGAAAACTACCTCATATGTATTTGAAATACTTGTAATTTTGAACAACTATTTATGTAAAATTGTAATGAAGAAATAATGACCAAAACAAAATATAACTGGAGAAACTGAGTATTCACCACAAAAAAGAAAAACCAAAATGACCATTAATTGATTATAATTACTTACTTTTTAATCAAATGCCCACCTATATGTAGCTGTATGTTTTCTTATTTTTTTTTATACAATGGTAACAACAAGGTTAGAATTTAAAATATTATACATACTACTCACCCACTCCTACCATTGGGCGGATCCTATTTGGTTGTATATTTTCTTATTGAAATGAGTAAATTTCTCATGCATTTATGATTAATTTTAAATTTTAATTAAAATTTATAAATAAAAATAAATTAAAGAGAGTGATACATTTTTTATTATTAATAATATATATTTTATTTTATCATATAAGAATAAATTAAAAAGATAAGACATTTAAAATTGAAGAAAAAGTTATAAAAATAAATCATTTGAATCAATACACACCATATCTAATATGAAATGCCAAATTTTAAATTAGCTGAATATCTTTAACGTCTTAACTTTAAATTAGTTGTTAATTTGTTCTGTTGACCTTTTCAACTTAAAAAGTGTAATAAAAATACAACTCTTCTGACTCTTAGTAATGCTACTGTAGTCCAACATGTGACATCTCACTTCGTGAAAAGCAATCTATACATATTGCTTTGCTTTGACTGTAAATTTCACAACAACATTTGATTTGATATAGACTCAAGATGCGATGAAGAATTGGTCTGTGGGCATGCGTCCAACATTAGACACTACAGTAGGGTGCGGGCAAGAAAGTCAGCAACGGGATGATCACGTTTCTAAAAGATTTTCATCAGCTTCATAACTATAAATACCACTTCTTAAAGTGATATACTTCCATCCTCAAACTTGCAATTACTTATATAGATTTTGTTAGAAATGCCCCTCTTCAGAGCCTCCAAATCAATGTCATTTGCTGCTCTTTTAGCAATACTTTTACTACTCATGTCCTCAAAGCTAGGAAATGCCGCCCAACCTAGTATTAAACTCGGTATGTTGCTGTAAGAATTTCTTTTTTTTTGGATATGTTGCTGTTGTGGAAATAATGACATATAAGTGCTATTTATTTTTTCATTACCGTTGGTATATTTATTGTTTCATTACCGTTGGCATATTAATTGCTTTGATTAGTCATTAGTTCATACCTATCAGTTTTGTTTGTGTTAAAAGCTATTTAACATTTTTCCAACGGTCTGATTTCTTAAGCACTATATGAAGGAGTAGCAACAAGAGTTTTGAGACAAAGAGAGCAATTCTTTATTTTCAATCTTTCTTTCTTTCTTTTCCTTGTATTTTTCTGGGCATTGTTCATGAGGCTCCAACATGTTTTGACCTCGAGTGCACGTGTTCAAACAAGCTACTGTGTAAACCTTAGGGAGCAAACCGAATTTTGGGTTGCACCGGAGGTCTATCGGAATTTGCTTTTAGGGCAGTGGCTATTGCCACGACACAGTATTTCTTTTCCTCTTTTTATTTTTTAACAATATTTCCAACAGCTATAAGTTTTACAGTAGTGAGAATCATACGTAAATTTAAGTATAATTTATATTGACGCTATAAATATATTTTATACTATAATTTAACCATAGATTGTTATATATGGTAACATTATTAATTTAATAAAAATTATTTTAAAATTACTTATAAAGTAATTTTAATTAATTGATCATGTAAAAAATTTTAACCCCAACGACTAATTATATCAAAATTAAACTCATCATACATATACAGATATACTAAACCATATCCAACCATATATATGTAAATTTGCAGGTTCCTTAACTGTAATTTCCTAACTTAGAAGATGGGATAGACTATTTCTATGTCTTTGTTTTATATCTTTCCTTATTTATTTTTGAGTTGTATTAACATTTTATTCAACAATATTTTTGTGCTTATCTCCTTTCATCCCATCATTTATTATATCTCATATTTTTTTTCTCTATTTTTCTCTCTTAATTGTATAATTTCTTGTATGAATTACTATAAAAATATCATTTTCTTTATTTATTTTTGTTTCATTTATTTATTCACCTTTATACGGTGCAGGGCGAAAGCTTCTCCAACCTGGCAAGCCGGCTACTTATGTTTCATATCTTGGTCATGGAGGATATCCCCGACCATATCCAGGTCGGGGAGGACATACCCCAACACCATGAAATGAAATCATTTACCACGAAGCGAGAAATAACCAATACCTAACAGCCACTGTGGCTGAAATATTGGAAATGTTAGCATCGTTCTTTAATTCTATGATTTCATAGGAGTGAGAAAAATAATTTTTATAGATATATCATGGGATTATCTAACTTACCTCAAATAAAAATAAAGTTAAACAATCATATTCAAAATGATTGGTACAATTAATGCCTACAACCAACCATCTTAAAGTACATTAGAAAATTGCACTAATTATTTTGCATGAGATTGTTTAACCTTATTTTTAATTGGAGTATGTTAGACAAGTCCGATATATCATATGTGTGTGTCAGTAGTAGAATAATAATATATATCATGCACTTAATTTCGACGAACCATGTGTACTACTACTATCGGTCACAACCAATTAGTGGCCAGACCTGTATTGCAGCAAATAAAATTCTCATTCTCCCTCGTCCTCTAAAATAATTCAGTGATACATGGTGTGTGCGAATAGCAAAATGTATGGAAGAGGTCAACGGCTTAAAAGGTCAACAAAAAAAGAATAGCTAAATGTAAACACCTCACACTCTGATACATCAAAGTAGACATACCTGAAAATTACACCGTATTAAGCGTAGTCAATACAAAGTAGTATACCCTTTGCTCAGTGCGTGCCATGATAACCGGTCAAGCCTCTCTTTCTCATGTTTAACATGTGAATTGTTGTTAAAGATGAAACATTGTACTTCACATTAATATTGAATAGAAAATCCGTGTAAATAAATTCATTTATTTTGCATGACAATGTTTGGCTGATCCAGAGTATAAAAAGAAAACTTTTTCGGGGCAATTTTTCGAGTAGTAGTGTAGCTAGCCAGAGCATCTGAGCTTCATCAAGTACAATTCTTATTTGAACAAAGTCCATGGTCAAACTCTTAATAATTTTACTTTAATTATATTAGTAAGCCTCATGCACATATCATTTCGTTGATCAGTTCTGAAATGTCATCTTTGTTAACTGTTACAATTTTTTAATAGTTATTGTTCTGCACTCATAGATGAGGCCCAGGCTCATAGGTAAAACTGGATCAAATCCACCCTCAAGATGCCCATACTTGGTCCGCTCAACTGACCTACCACTCCCACACCTCGATCTTACAGACCAGCGATGTTCCACCGTTTTTGGACCATTCTCATTTGAGAATGCCATTTGGTAGCATGATTCATATCTCCCACATTTTGCCTCTAACTTGCGTCTATAACGATGGATGACCAACTCTCTCGAGTCTCTTCAACCCTCAAGGCGCCTGCATTATGTAATTCACAACTTACCTCAAGATAGATTCCTATTAACCTCTCACCTTTAGTTGAAACTGATTTGAGCGTCAAACTATCTTGGATCCCTGTTTGCAGGGACAGTGTAGAAGACTATCCACCTTCGACTTGCAATAGTCAGGTATTGAACAATTGTCAATGATGATAAAGTACATGCAAGCTTTTTTACTAGAAAAATGTTAGCAAAAGAATACTTCTAATAATATGTGAAGTACTCTTAGTCATATCTTTGTAAATTTGGGTGCTTCTATGAAGAGTCGTATAGGAAATTATTTGTGCCTTTTTAGAAGAGTCATATATTTCAGTTATTTAAATCAAAAGTATAGTTACTAAGAACACCTTTGGAAGAATACGAAATCAAACAAGGTTGTAACCGCCATTTGTCTTACGAAAGATTATTGGTGAAATGTTGTATTGGATCATAGAAATCCTAGTAACTCTTCATAGAATATTAGTTATAATGATCATTGATGAATAACTATATGAGTTCATGAAACCTTTGAATTTATAACAGAAATGTTCTCTTTTAAAGAGTTATGTTTTTCACAAAACACCACATGTCTATAAAAGACAATTTAGTAAATTTACTTTTATCTAGTGAACAAACTCATGTTACATTTCTCCTAAAAAATAAAGCTAAACTACTTTGTAAACATCAATGTTGTCTTAACTTGAGTTTTTGGAAGTCAAAAGCATATTCAATTGTCTTTATTGTAACTTAAAGGAAATTTGTTATTAACTTAGGTTGCACCTAAGATTTAGAAAATGTAGTTCACTCTTTATCAAAGAAATTCACATAAAATTTCATCCAATAATTAATAAATAAAAAGCAAAAAAAAAAAGTGTTATGAAGTATATGTTCAAATTCTAGTTGGGAGAGTTCATAAGTATTTTTACTCCTAAAATAAAAAATTCTTCCTTCTTCATTTTGTATCTTGGAATTTAGAAATTCTTCCTTCTTCCTTCTTCATTAGAATTCTTAAAAACACTTTCCTAACTTTTATCCAAACATAACTTAATTTCTTGTTTGATATCTAAGCTAGATCCGAGCATAACCCTTTTCCTCAGGTCTACAATAAATGTGTTGCATAGAACAAACAATGTGATGGCCAATTCTCGATAATGCGGCGATGATTTATGAAAGTTTGATCCTTCAATAATGATGATTTCATGTTTTCTTTTTAAGATTCTCCAATAACGCTTCTTAAATATATTATTTCTCATAATATTATTACCTATGGGCTATGCCTTCAATATTCAGTAAAACGTTTAATAATAATAATAAAAAAATTCAGTAAAACATTGCTCAATAATTTACGCCTTTTCCTGACTGTTGAGATTTCTAAAGTGAAATCAGACAAAAATTGAAGATCTTTGCAACAAAAACACATGGCAACCCAAGCATAAGGTGACCTAAGTCTTTACTTTAGGCCTATAAAAAGTAATTTAGAATTAGTATATTTTTATATTAATTTAGAATTAGTATTTATACATATAACTTTTAACATTAGTTAATTTAGTGTAGTGGTAACTAAGATGAATGGGGTTCAAATCTTGCCGAAAGAAAACCTACTTTTATTTTTTGTGAGGTCTTTAATTTTTTAGTCACTCTCTCTCACTTAAAAATTAGTCATTAATTTCAATTAAATAGGTTGTTTATTAATATACCAATTCTCACTAAATTTAGCATACAAAAAACTTGAAAGATAATCTTTCAATAAAAATGTAATTATTTTAATAAAATATTGTTATTAGTTTTTTTGTCAAAAATATTGTTATTAATTTTAAGAAAGTCTCGCTTCAAAATTTGTTTTTAAGCCTAAAAATATGTTGAGTCGGCGTTATTAAGCATTAAGTTGACATGCTGAAAGATAGAAGAAAAGAATACACATAACCACTAACCACTAGAAGGGAACCAGATTATACATGCGCATAGCAGGTCAACCAACAGTAAATTACCAGTTATAAATGCTCTGTAAATTTTTTTGTAACATTAATAACAGGTAAGGAAACCATGCTTTGAGATATATAAATATAATACAAGAACATTTGATGTTTTAACTAGACACCTCAATGTTCATTAGTGGTAAGTACCAAAAAGTAGTTCAAATTAAAATCTAAATTCCATTGTTCAACAGTAGAAGAAAATGTTAGACAGGGATATATAGGTAGCTTACTAGCTTGCTATGTGAGATCGAGTAGTTAAATTCTAATGAACAAAAGGGAAATTCAAGAATATTGCAGAATTTGCTTACTGATAAAAAAAGAAGCTGATGGCTACATTTCCATGGTTGGTGCACATTATAAACGGAAAAGGAAAATTCAAGAATATTGCAGAATTTACATGATGATATAGAAAAACCGATGGCTACAATTCCATGATGCGCATTATCCCTTGAGAATGACCTTGGACCAGATCCAATTTTTTATCTTTATTAATAATTTTGTTTGGCTTTTTAATTGAAAATAACAGAGTGGACGCATGGAATGTCTGTTTCGCAAGCTGAGTATGCCCATCATAAAGCAATGACACTGACGAGTAAATGACTGTAAGCCAAGAGTCCCAATAATCATGTCATAAATTCATAATGTAAAACCACTAGGCAGAATTAATGGTAAAGAGTTTGGATAATTTGCACGAGATTTTATGTTCAAATTTTATTGTCGTTATTATATATACAAAAAAAAAAAATAGTATAATGCAACAATTAAGCATTGTGAACATTCATATTTTTTGTACGCCAAAGGACATGGATTAACTGACACGAAGTTGTTCCAGTTTAATTAGTGATGTTGAGTTCGAGTCATAGTTGTGTTAAATATTCGGAAAAAAACTTTGTCATCCATAATAATCCTATCAGTTCAAATAGAATTATCTTCTGTAAAAGATATGTGTACTTTCTTTAAAAAAAAAAGGACATATTTTGTATTTGTCCTAAGAAAAGAGAATAGGTGCTTGAGTATGATGGCTTTACTAATCAAGCTAAGCAACCATCTAGATTGTTGGAAAATGAGATTTTTCTAATTGTCATAATAAAGTATTTTAATGTCTCTGCAATTTTCTGTTTTGCTTGTAAAGTTGGTTAAATGTTGCTTATGTTCAGAAAAAGCTAGTTGTAGTTGTGGGTTAATGATGACTACTTTTAGTTTAGTCATAATTTGTTGTTTGTTTTACCCAATCAAGGGCCTATTAGTTTTTCTATTTAAACATTAGCTGTAATACTTCAAATGTGTGCAAAGCTGTGAGCTGCAAAACAGAAATATATCATAACAATATTTTCTCCTTTCTCCTCTTATTTGAATGGTTTTTGTGTCCTATCCTATAACTCTCTTCATGTTCTGTTTTTAACATGGTATCAAGAGCTTCATTGATCTTTAAGGATCTGTGGGTGAGATAAAAAAAACTGAAAAATAAAGTGAGAGAAAACAAGCAAGAAAACCCACACAAAAATCCTTCAAACACAAAAATGGCTTCCAACAGTAGTTCTTTACCTCCACCTCCTATATTTGCAGGTGAAAACTACCATTTGTGGGCTGTAAAAATGAGAACTTATCTCAAAGCTCAAAGTTTGTGGGATGTGGTGGAAAATGGCAGCAACCCACCTCCTTTACCAAACAACCCAACAGTAGCTCAGATAAGGAATCATAATGATGAAGTGGAAAAGGAAGGCAGAGCACTTGCCATTATACACACAGAACTACATGATGATGTATTTATCAAGATCCTGACTCTTGAGACGACAAAAGAGGCATGGGACAAGTTAAAGGAGGAGCTCCAAGGAAGTGAAAGAACAAAAAGAATGCAGGTGTTGAACTTAAGGAGAGAGTTTGAAGCTGTAAAAATGAAAGAAAGTGAAATTATGAAAGAGTTTTCAGATAGACTTTTAAAGGTGGTCACACAAATCAGATTGCTTGATGAAGAGCTAAGTGATCAAAGGGTTGTAGAGAAAATCTTGGTGTGTCTTCTAGAGAGGCTTGAATCTAAAATCTCCTCTCTTGAAGAAAATAAAGATTTTCTCAAATATCAATTGCAGAGCTTGTGAATGCTTTGCAAGCTACTGAACAGAGAAGATCTCTAAGAATGGAGGAAAATACTGAAGGTGTTCTTGTGGCCAACACCAAAGGCAAAGCCTAAAGCTGCAGTAGTTATGGGAAAAAACCATTTGGCTGGAAGAAAAGAAAAGAGGAGAAAGAAGGAAATGAAGGAGGAGGTTGGAAAAATAAGTTCCCACCTTGTCCTCATTGTAAGAAGAAAAATCATACTGAAAAATTTTGTTGGTTTAGGCTAGGAGTTAAATGTTGGGCCTACAATCAGCTTGGTCATGTGGATAAGGTTTGCAAAAATAAAGCAAACCAACAGGGACAACAAGCTCAAGTTGCTAAGCATGAAGAACAAAATGAGGAGCATTTATTTGTTGCTACTTGTTATTCTATTAGTAGTAACAAAGAAGCATGGCTAATAGACAGTGGGTGCACAAATCATATGACTCACAATGCTTGCATTTTTAAGGAACTTGATCGGTCATACTACTCCAAAGTCACCATAGGCAATGGAGAATGTGTTGATGTCAAAGGAAAAGGAGTTGTTGCTATTGAAACTCCTTTAGGTATCAAATATATTTCATATGTTTTATTTGTGCCTGAAATAAATCAAAGCCTTTTGAGTGTAGGACAAATGCTAGAAAGGAATTATTCCTTGTGTTTTGAAGATATGAGATGTACTATTTTTGACCCTTCCGGGTGTGAGCTTATGTCTATTAAAATGAAAGATAAAAGTTTTCTAGTAGAATGGAAGGAAAATGCCACACATGCTACTGTTTTCAAGGAAGTTGAGGATGATGTTCCACTTGAGGAGGTATTTCAAACTTTGAAGTGTGATTCAAATAAGCTCACAATAGAAGCTGTTGAAAAGAGGTTGGCCATCTTTGGCCACAACAAATTTGAGAAGGAGGAGAACAAGCTTTTTAAGTTTTTTAGATTTATGTGGAATCTTTTGTCATGGGTCATGGAAGTTGTAGCAATCACTGTCATTGCTTTGGCAAATGGAGGAGGTAAATCTGATTGGCAAGACTTTGTTGGGATTATCATATTACTTCTTATTAATTCAATAATGAGTTTCATGGAGGACAACAATGTTGGTAATGCTGCTGCAACTCTCACGACTAAGGTCCTTCAAAATAGAAAATGGATTGAGGTGAATGCAAGCATTCTTCTTCCGGGTGATATAATTAGTGTTAGGCTAGGGGATATTATCCCTGCAGATGCTCGTTGACTTGAAGGTGATCCATTGAAGATGTGGGAATGGTAGTTGAGATCAAAGCTTGGAGTATTGAAGAAAAATATCAAGGAGGAGTGTTGGAAAATGAGATTTTTCTAGTTGTCATAATAAAGTATTTTAATGTATTTGCAATTTTTTGTTTTGCTTGTAAGGTTGGTTAAAGGTTGCTTATGTTCAGAAAAAGCTAGTTGTAGTTGTGGGCTAATGATGCCTACTTTTAGCTTAGTCATAATTTGCTATTTGTTCTACCCAATTAGGGGCCTATTAGTTTTTCTATTTAAACATTAGCTATAATACTTCAAATGTGTGCAAAGTTGTGAGCTGCAAAACAAAAATATATCAGAACAGTATGTGCTCCTTTCTCCTCTTATTTGAATGGTTTTTGTGTCCTGTCCTACTACTCTCTTCATGTTTTGTTTTTAACACAGATTCTTCTTAATCGCCCAAGCTAACAAAGTAAGGGACTACATACAGATTAGGATTTCTTAATCAGCTTTCTTTTCAGTGTTTCGACAATCCCATTTTACCTATGTCATCAAAATCTACTCTCCTGCTTTTGATTATATTGAGTAGTATTTTTTGCTAAGTGCCAAGTAGTATATATTATTTGGTCCACAAGCTCCTATAGTTGTTGTAACTTTAGGCAACTATTATCATATTTCAAGAAAAAGTCCCAAACAAATCCGTCACCATAATAACTTGATAGAACCCAAATAACGTCAATTTTTGCCTCAAAAAATTGTTGTTTCAACATGTTTTAGTAAGGGTGGGTAGTTTGTCTTAAGTGGTCGAATTGGGTTGGGTAAAAAGGGTGTCAAGCCGATAGCATTCAGTTCAGATTTTAGGTTAACGAATTTTAAATCTGTCATCAGACCCTTTTTTTCATACACATATTTATAGTTTTTAAATGTATATTTCAATTTTTTTTTTAGAACTTAATAACTCAGATCCTAATTGACTTGAATTTGAAGATTGGTTGGATTTGAGTTGAACATTAAAAATTTGCAAAATACTAATCCAAGCTGATTTGATCAATTATTTAGTTTGGACAAAATTTTTCTCCAAATTAACCTATGGCTATCCCTGTGCTTTAGACTATATATGTTGTCCTATTTTTGCATTGTTTTACGTTTTATCATTGTACTTACGGCTTAAACTTGGGCTAAACTGTAGCACTCCAATATTTTTCTTTTAATAAATATATATATTATTATTAGTATTATTATTATTTTCTATTTTGCTTTGT
The DNA here is from genome assembly GCA_004329165.1 of Spatholobus suberectus. Taxonomy (NCBI): domain Eukaryota; kingdom Viridiplantae; phylum Streptophyta; class Magnoliopsida; order Fabales; family Fabaceae; genus Spatholobus; species Spatholobus suberectus. The sequence goes on from CM014729.1 coordinate 73,337,743, forward strand.
TTTTAATAAAATGGTAGTTTTGAAAAAAGAGATTTTGTGCCTTTAAAATGGAGCTTTGTAATTAAAGTATCTTTAAAAGTTTTAAGGCTCTTATGTTGGGCTTAGTTTCCATAAGTCCAAGTTAACTTTAAGAGTCCCTTAAGTTTTTTGAAAACCTAACCCTTTTTCTCATTCTCTTTTATGCTTCTTTGGAGATATTGTGCCATCAGAGCAGTTGTAGTGAAGGAGTGAGGAGTCGTAGGAAGACACCACTGTATCGTTTGCATCCTCTTTGGTCGTGGGTAGAGGGATTGGCCACTTGGTCTTAGACTCTAATTGTTTGTAGATTGTATGTCTATATGTAAAGGGAAAAACAAAATTTTCGATTATTAATGCGTTTTATGGTGACTTCATATTTGATTTTTGAATGTGGATTGTCATGAATGTTCTTCTTTTCCTCTTATGCCTAAGTTAGCGATTTAATGAGTTTTGAGAGGATTGTGAATGAGCGAGGAGTTTATATAATAGATTGATCAATTAGAAAGGTAATAGAAATCATTAGGAATGGATTAATTTGTTTGGGAGAGTTTTGAAGCCAAGGAAAACCATGAGTTGCAAATTTTGCGAATCCTTGTGATGTGCAAAAATCACACTTGGTGCTAAGCGCTAGAATTTTGGCACTAAGCGTGGGAGAGGCAGGGAGCAACCCTTGGTCCTCGAGAGGTTTGGCGCTAAGCGTGGACCTATCAAATAATGGGTCTGGAGGTAAAATGAAGTTTGGTGCTAAGTGTGACCTTTTGAGACATTAAAATTGATGTCCTAGCTAAGAGTAAAGAATTATGTTATGATGTTACCTTCTATGCCTATTTCTTGTATGATTGCTTTTATTTGGATACCTTGTTGAATTTATATCTGTGATTGTCATTTATCTTAAGAAACTGAGTATGCTTTTGATTTGTGTTAATGTTCTGTGATAAAAACCTATGAAATGCTATGAGCATTGTATGTGACCATGCATCATGACATTGAGTCATGTGGAGAAAGAAAGTATGTAGGAATTTGGATAGTGGAGGCTGGGATGGGTTGTCTAACCTTAGCCTTTGGGGTGATACTTGGTTGGGAAACTTCAATGGCTCATGCTGATCCCATGGAGCTGGAGCGTACTGGCAAGACCAGGTAACCCTGCCTAGTCGCCGAAAAGTATCATACTAGTTGAGGGTGCAAAAGATGAAGGCATCGGTATCGATGATGCTTCTTATGGCCATGCACTTACTCCTAGTCTACTTTCAAGATGAACTTAGCTTGGTACCATATGTGCATGAGAAGTATAAGCTAAGTAGCTTTGCATTTCATTTGTGTGTTTTTAATCCTTGCAAATTAACGTTATTCTGGTTATGTATGTGTTGTGTATTCTATTTGTCTCCATTGTCATACTTTAAGCATGATGTGAAATGTATCTCACTCCATTGTTCCTTGGTGTTTTTTTTGTCTATGTCTGTGTTACACAAGTAATGTTCAATAGGACCCTGAGGAGCAGTCTTAAAGTAGAGGCATTGGCCTTGTTACAGTTTATTTTACCCGTTACTTGGGTTTAGTATGCTCTGATAAGATGTGACATCGGGGACTGTTTTATGTCTTTAGCTTTTGAACTCTAGATTAATAGTTTTACTTCTTTAATTGGTTTTATTCCAGATACTTGTAAAGCCAATTATAGGTCACTATCTTTTAATTAATTAGTAAAGTATTTTATGGAGTTTAAGTTTATGCAATTATGCATGTGATATCCTTTATCGTATAAAGAAAAAGATTTTAAATTACCATTTTATTCCACAACCAAAAGGTATATTAGATTTTCATAACATTTACTTAATAATTAGCTAGGGGGTAAAAGATGTCACATAAACACCATTATATTATATTTGTTTAGAACATTTTAAATTTTAATCATTACAATTTGAATAAAAAATATTCAATTTTCTTCGACCTTAGAGTTGTTCATTCTCACACATAGCTGTCTCAACAATATACTTTTTGGTTGGACTTCGCTTCGCTAGCATAAGGTAAATGAATGGTGTCTTAGAGAAATTGTTAGAATTGAAACTTTTTTACTCATGATAAAAGAATTTAATTGGAATATATTGTCAATTAATCGTATGTTATCATGTAGTGTAGTATTGTTGACTTTTGTAATAACTATTTCAAAAGTCATATCTAGAATATTTTTTAATTAGTTGACAATGTAATTGTAACAATCTATTCTAATATTAGAAATTAGAGTAAATTACAGTTGCACCCCCTATGTTATTTATGGATTGCACCCGATACCCCTTCATTATAAGACATAACTTTTAACACCCTAAGGAAACAACGTTAATTGACGTTTTTAATTTTTAGTGGAATGACAAAAATGTCCTTCTTAATTAACCCCCAAACCCATCACCCATATTCATTGTTGCTATCTAAAATTAGAAATGGAGAGTGTTCTCTGCTAGGGTTTTGAAAATGGAAATTCGAGTGCTTGATTTTGAAAGTAGGAGGTTCTCTATGGTGTTCGTGCTCCCTCAAGGTTGCGCTCGAGATTAGAACCAGACCTTCTAGAAACCACAACCACAACGGCTGAGAATTCCACGACACAGCTCTGCACCACGACAAGAACCCTGTGACGAAATCGCTTCGGAGACGGGGCTTTCTGAATAAACGGGTCGATGTTTTCCCTACAAAAAGACAAATAGGTTAACCCTGTAAGTAATTCACAGTTATTCTCGCTGGTGAATGAGTTTGATGAGAGACTGAGTTAGTGTAGACGAGTTAGGTTTGATAAGGAATCGGGAATTTGGTTGGAGAAGTTGTTGTTAAAGACATCAAGTGTTTGTAGATAAGGGAGGTTCTAAGTGAGATTAAGGGAGCCGATGTAACTCGCTTGGTCTAGCATAAGTTCTGTGACTTGGCTCAAACCCAAAACGATGACGTCACATTTGAACCCGCACATTAATTTCTCCCCAAACAAGTTACCGCATGGGTCCACGGTGAAGCCCTAGGAACTCACGCACGAGCCTGGGTTCACCGAACCTGGGTCCAAGCCTTGCTTCAACTCCTTTAGAACCTCTGCATCCCCTGAATATGTCTTTGATTCTGCTTCTAATAACAACTCCTAAGTTGCGATGATAACAAATAGAAGGAAATATAGAAACCCCATTTGCGATTTGTGTGTGTGTGTGTGTATGGGATTGGAACAAAAATTGGAAAGGTGCGTGTGACTGTGTGTATGCTTGCACAGAGGGAGAGGGAGGGCAATAAATTAGGATTGTTGGATGCAGATTCAAGATAAGAATTTTAATGGTGATGGAAGAAAATAGTGCTTTTGTGGAGCGTAGCCTTCTTCTTCTTCACTGGTAGCCCCCTAACTTGCAGAGGTGAAGTGAATTTGGAGATTAGAGGTATAGAGACGTGGGATTTTGTAAAGAGAAAAAGGAAAATGCTGGATTGGAACGATGAAGAAGAATGAGGAAAAATTGGACAAAAAACTTCATTAAAACTCATGTGCCAGGCACATGACGCGTTAGGGTTAACGGAGTCAACAACGTTACGAGGTTAAGGGGTCATAGTGTAATGGAGACCATACAATTACGGGTTTTCTGTAGGTTCTGAAAAAGTAAGGGCATCGGGCGTAACCCGCAAGAAAAAAAAAGGGTGCAACTGTAATTTATTCTATAAATTAAAATACATAATTTGGAGAGTAAGACTCTTACGCTATTTATTCTAGTTCACTCCTTTCTTTCTTCTGGTAATAGTGAGGTCTTACTCTCACTACTTTCTTAATAGACATTCTTAAAATTCTTCCACTTCTCTCATTTGAATGTGCATTTCACACATTATTTCTACAATTAGCTAATTTTTTTCTATCAATCATCTCAACTATTCTTATTTTATTTTAATTTGTATACTTTATTTCTTTAATCATCTATTCCTTACAATGCATCCAATTTTATCTCTATTTCTATAAATTGAATTTCAATAATTTTTTTAAAAAAGAATTGTCAATAGTTAAAATTAACAAAAATATCATAATAATGTAAATTGTTCATATTTTTTAGAATAAGTCATTTAAATTATTCATTATAAATTTAAAATATAATTTATATATTTAAATATATTTATTTATTATAAATTTTAATGATAATATAATTTATATATAAAAATATTTATTTATTATAAATTTAATTATATAAAAATAAACATTTATCTTGTGCAATCCACAAGTTAAAATTATAGGTACTTTACATATCAAAAATGTTTTCTAATTGATTAATAATATAAAAATCTTTATACTAATTAGTATTGAATATGAAAAGTAAACTCCGCAATAAAATTAATAAAAAACATAATAATTTTACTAAGAGTGAAGCATCAATTTAGTCCCTGAAATTGTAGTGATTGATAAAATTGGTCCCTGAAATTAATAACATGAAAAAATGGTCATGAAATTATAAATCATCATCAATTTAATTCCTAAAATTGTAATTGACGGTCAAATTGATCCCTAAAATTAAATAAATAACAAAATAGCCCCTAAAGTTGTAAATCACCAATCAATTTAGTCCATCTATTATTAATAGGTGTCATCTAACAACATTAAAAAGGATGAATTGGAACTTTAAGTGTCTGAGTGACAGTCAATTAGGTACAAATATGTGGTCGACATCATAGGGATGCAAATGACTGAAACATTGGTGGAATAATAATCAATTTTTCCTCTCCCTACGTCTTTGTTCTTCTTTCACCTATTAGTTTTGCATTAGTCTTTTGATTTACTCATTGAGGAGATGCTACCACAAAAATCCTAAAATCAAGTTGTGTGAAACATGCATAATTAAATGAAGGAACTCGGGCTTTTTAATGTCATTAATAAAGTTAAGTCCCTCTATTTAATTATGCATATTTCACACAACTTGATTTTAGGGGTTACTATAGTGGCATTTCCTCATTGGGTAGATTAAAAGACTAATGCAAAACTATTGGGTGGAAGAAGAGGAAAGACACATGGAAGGGAAAAATCGATTATTATTCTACTAATGTTTTGGTCATTTTCATCCTTTTGACGTGATAATCACATAAGTGTACCTAGTTAGCTGCCACTCAAACACTTAATTTCCAAGCACTAGATATAACACCAGCTAATAACGGGAGATTAAACAGTTTGATAATTTACAATATTAGAGATCATTTTACCCTTTTTTTAAAATTTTAATGACCAATTTGACTAACTATTACAATTTCAAAGACTAAATTAATTAATTATTTACAATTTTAAGGATCATTTTACTATTTTATTAAATTTATGGACACTGACCATTAAAATTTTAAAGACAAAATTGATGATTCACTCTTTTACTAATTAAATAAATTATTTTATCAACTTTCATCTTTCAACTAGTAATTTATTAGTTTTCAACTAATTAACTTATTAACGATTTTACAAAATACACTCGAAGTAATTGAACAAACTCGTGATTTTTAATTGCTTCGCCATACAATTTTCGTTCACCTCATCAATTAACACAAACGCAAAAATACATAAATATAAAAGAAAAAAAGGCAACACTTTATTATTAATTATTAAAATACATAAAAGATATGTAAAAAACAAAAATATTATCAATGAATTGTTTTTATGATTTCATCCGTCAACAGAATTTATCTTTGCAATTTAGCAGTTAGAACCTCTCATCAAATTAACCATATAGTAAGGGATGTAGAGTATTAGTAATACATTCTTTAATATATATTTTTTTCTAAAAATTTAATTTGTATATACTATTAGTGTAAAAACTTTTTCATTATCAACTAATTAGAAATTATGGTAAGTATGATTTTTAAAATGATTATTGTAAATGTTAAACAACTTTTCATACATGGTAATTTGTGATTGATAACAGTATGAAAATTCTTTATGCTGTTAGTGCTTAAATTGTTTTATCTTTTTCTAATATATTATTTATTTATTATTAGTTAAATTTAATTAAAAATTATAAAATCACGAATGTGACTTGTTAAATAAAATATAAAACTCATAAAATTTTATAAATTTTAATTAATAATAAAAAATATATTAATAGTATTTTTCTATAGGAAATTAGAAGCAACCATGTATACTTGCGCAATGATGAGTCATCTCATCTCCACGTGTTACTACATATACCTTGTAAGTCGGCACTCGGGACTCTTCTTTTAGCATTGTTCCAAATATGTGCAGTAAATCGAAAGCTTTTCAAGTAAGCTGCTGAGAAACAACCCAGTTTAGGAAGGATTGAATTCAGGTTTCTCTTTCAAACGGGCCATGTTTAGTTTTGATGTGATTGAAGAAGAATTTTACCCGACCAATCCATCCCACTGGTTAGCATAGTTTGGTAAGGTAATGTTTAATGCAGAGTTTGACCCCATCACGTTTTGGTATATTGGATTTTGTCAGTATATCTGATGGAGTAAAAGGGAATTGATCGGTCATAGCACCAAAAAGAACATTTTCTAATCCAAATTAATCTACTGAGGGTGCAATGAAATGAAGATACATAAGATTATGCTTTGTCATTGAAATTAGAAAGGTCACAAACAATCCATGTGGGAACAAACTTTCTTGTACTGGTGTTTACACGCAAGATGCAAGCGATTCTCAGATCCCCACGTTTCATTCATCCCAATTATATGTCACGAAAATCGGGTTGGAAATGCGTTGCTTAAGCACTAATGTAGAAAGCGAATACTTAATCAGTTAAAACTCATTTTAAGAAATTACAATATATCTGTGATCACACTCTTGACTCTGGCTTTTTTGATCTGCAACTGCTCTTTCATCGACTGGTGTATAAGGCAAAGAAAAATGTTTCGTTTAATTGCACTTTTTGTCTTCCTAGTTTTATAATTTCGCAAATTTTATCACCTCGAGATTTTTTTTGTGAATTTGGCCTCCTAATTTTTAATTTTGTGAATTTTACTCCTAAGTAAAAAAATTACCACAATTAAGACATTTTATGACAATTTTTTCTTTAAATCGTCACAATTAAGATAATTTTGTAGTGATTTTTTCTTAATTGTGGCTGTTTTTTTACATGGATGCAAAATTTGCAAAATTGAAAATTGGGAGGCAAAATTTGTGAAAAATATTTTGGGATTGCAAAATTTACAAAATTCTAAAACTTGAGAAGCAAAAAGTGCAATTAAGCCAAAATGTTTAACACAACTTTTTAGTAATTACACTGCATCTGGAATTTCAATTATGAGGTCAAACTCACTTGACACTCCAAGTTTAATTAAGCTTAAGTATGAAGTAAATTTTTAAATTGGTCTTTGAAATTATACGAGTAAGATATTTTAATTTATGAGATTTTAACAACCTTTCAAAAGTCTCTGATTTCACAAAATGATTTTCACCGTAGTATCTTTTTAGTATAAGTGAAACGTAACATAGAAAATGATTAAAATGAAAGTTTTTTTTTTAAAAAAAAACAAGGACTATATATAAGGAGGGGTTTTTAAATTTTAGGGACTAAAATTTCTGACTCATACAATCTTGAAGACTAATTTGAGCATTCCTTAAAAAGATTTAAAAAGTAATATGTTTTTAATCTTTATAAATTTTAAAAAATAATCTCTATCATCACATAACATGTTTAAATATGTCTCTTCACATACTACTTCACAATGAACACAAAGATGATATGACTAGATACATATATAACACATCACTATATAGCAATACGAATTATTACAAAATATTTAGAATTTGTGAGTACCAAAATTAACAAAAATTTTTGAGAAGTAAAATTAAATTTGATTATATTTATAATGAATAAAAATATATGAACAATGTTTTATTTGACAAAAGTATCTCATAAATTATCCGAAAACTTTAAAAAAAAATAGTTAAAAGTTGTTAAGTTAACTTATTAAATCAAAAGTAGTTTGATAAAATTAGTTGTTGTACTGGTTAATATATATAAAATAAAATAGAAGGTCCTACATACTCATGATTTTTTATATAATTTTTATTTTATGGATAAAAATATTTTTTAAGTAATTATAACTTTATATTTTTTAATTGATTTTAAATTCTTATAACTTTTTGTTTACATATCAAATAATATTTTCTGACAAATTAACATAAATAGTTCAACAATTAAATTGTGTAATATTATGATTCAAAAAAATAGTGCAATATTAAAGAAAGAGATTTATTTAATAAATGGTTTAGTATTTAATGAGGTAATAAATTAAGAATTTTATTATTAAAGAGTTAAAGGTGAAAAAGAAAAAAAATATTAATAAGTTTCTAAATTCAAACGTTACTTTTAAGAAGTGTACGAAAAAAAAATCATTAATTAGTGAGATAGAACTATTTACTAAACATCTCTATTTTAATTAAAAAGAGGTAGCTAAAATGATTTATCACGTATAGACTTCCCCACTTCATCATTTGATTGGACGAATTTATCTCGTTTTTAACTCGTAATTCATGTATAAATGAATTGACATAACTTAAACATAATACTTTAAGTGTTATTAGTATTATTTTTAATCAAGATTAAAAAATTGCATTAATTAATTATCAAAGTAAAATTTTAATTTTGATTAAATAAAAATATAAAAAAAATATTAGAATACTACAGTTAAGTTTTATCTTAACAAATAACAAAAATTAAATACATCATTATAAATATTACTAGTATTATTTCTTAATCAAAATCAATATTTCATTAATAATAATCTCTAGATTTCAAATAAAAATAATAATTATCAAAATAAAATATTAGTTTTAATCAGAAAATAACACCAACATATTACTGTATCTAAGTTAATCTCATATTTAAGAAATTTTAACATACCTTTGCTTTCACAAAAGAGGTTCAACTTTCATTGGATACTTTATTAAATACTTTTATATAATAAATATTAAATAATTTTTATTTTTAGTATAATACATTTTTAAAAAATATTTTTTTATTTTCTTAACTAGCTGTAGTTGTAGTAATTTTGCAATTACGGATGTCAGATGTAGAGAATAAAAGAGTTTTGATAATCTTACATTTTAAGTGGAAGGAAAAGACAAATAGAATTAAAAAGAGAAAAATGACAAATATGATAATTAAATAATTATAATGGAAAAGAATATAAAAAATATATAAAATGAAAGAAAAAAGGGAGCATGCGTAAAATCCAGGATAGTTATCAAATACAGAATTGGTACTCATACCAAAGATCCAAAGGATCATATCTACCTAGGAAGGTAATTTACAAAACAAAAATAATGATTGTAATTTATTAGACACTTATGAGGGGAGAAAAAAAATATAAGTATGATAGATAATATAATGTGATAGGAGGAAAGAGATAAAATAATAATAATAAATGTTAATAAGGTGTATAAAATGATAAGGTATTCAAATATCATTTCTCTTTACAAATCTATGTAATGCTCCAGGTTGTCTTAGGGTGTGTTTGGTAGGATGAAAAGAAATATGTGAGAAATAGAGTGGATGGAAATAGAGAAGAGAGAAATAGGTAAGAAATAGAGTAAAAATAAATATGTTTGATTTAAGAAAAGAAAGTGAAAAATAAGAAAAGAGAAATATAAAAATGAATAAAAAAATCAATTTTAATCGAGTCACAGGGCCAATAGTCGACTATTGTGTGTTCATGATTTTGGATAGTCGACTATTGCACTTTGTGGTAGTTTTAAATTGCTACAAAATGCTAAAAATTGGCAAAAAAAAAAGAGATACTTTCTAACAGTTTTTAACCATAAAAAAAAAAACTGTCACAAATTATTAAACTATGCGTCTTTTTTTTGCATTTCTGCATATCTTAGCTTGGAAATAAAAACTATGAAACCCACCTTGATTTTTGGTACATTTTTATCTTCTCCCTCCTGCCAAACAACCACACACACTTATTTCTCACATTTTTCTTTTATTTCTCATCAATTTCACTTCAAGGGGTTAATGAGGTGTCACATACACTTATACACATGCCATACATGTCTGAGAAATTGACACTTCACCACCTTGTCATGAAAAATCTACTAGTCGGCCGGTGTTATCATTTTCAAAGCTACCTTTTTCTCTCTTTCCCTCTTGGCCATACCACCATTAATCTCCTCCCTGTCTATAAATATTATAACCATGCTTCAACAGGTTCCCTCCTTTTCACCATCAACCTTGAACTTTGAAAACAATTCGAAAAGAAATATTAAACTAGGAGTTTCTTTGTGCAGTTAGTGACATTGCACGTGCTCTGGAATATTTTAGTTTGGCTTCACATGCTAATTACCCACGAGCCACGTATCATACTCAGAGTGTGATACTCCTACCCTTTCTTTATGTAACTGTCTTCTCTATACTTGTTAACGCACTCCATCTCTTGTATTTTTAGGCCCTTTTTCTCCCCAAAATCGAAATACTAATTAACTTGATTTCTCATCTCGATTCACATAGAGCAAATGGGTGAGGAAGCAAAACAAGTGAGCCTTCAGTTTTGGCATTCTGCTTTCTCAGCCGTATCAGTTTTTCTTACAGATTTCTGGGCTAGAACTCACTATAATTTGTTGTACTCTCTCTTTTATATTTTTTAATATTGGTAGGAATCACCCAAGGCTGAGTCTAAGCCAGAGGAAAATCCAGCAGAAGAGAAGAAAGAAGAGAAACCAGAAAATAAGCCAGTAGAGGAGAAGAAAGAGCCTAAACCACCATCTCCGTGTGTGTTGTTTGTTGAGTTGCATTGCGTAGGATGCACCAAGAAAATTAAGAAATCTATTATGAAAACGAGAGGTTATATTCTGTCATCTATCTCTTTGCTTTTGATTCCACATGTCATGCATGCATATCCACTCATTTTCATTTGTATTTATCCTCTAACAGGAGTTGAGGGAGTGGTCATTGATATGGCTAAAAATGAAGTGACTATAAAGGGAACAGTGGAGCCCCAAGCAATCTGCAACATAATTACGAAGAAAACAAAGAAAAAAGCCCAAGTTATATCTCCATTGCCAGAAGCAGAAGGAGAACCTATACCAGAAGTTGTTACTTCTCAGGTATCACAACTCTTTTTTTTTTTTTCCTGGTTGCCAGAGAAAAGAAAAGCTAAAATTTAGTATACATCTACTTCTACGTAGTTTAATCAATAAATGGTGATTGGTTGCTGTTCCAGGCTAGTGGACCAGTTACTGTTGAACTTAACGTAAACATGCATTGTGTGGCCTGTGCTGAGCAGCTCAAGCGGAAGATACTCAAAATGAGAGGTACTACTTATCTCCTCATTGTAAAGGGTTGGCAACATTTTTTATTTTTATTTTTTTGAAATCGCTGGTTGGTTGTAGTTGATAGGGACTGATTTGGATTAATTTTATTTGGGGAAGTATAATCACTTTGAAGAATTATATAATTTGAACCAGGCATGCTAAAAATGGAAAAGAAATTGACAGATTTTTTAAAGATAAAATTTAGTGGTTCCAATGCAATTTTGTGATTGTGACAAACCAAAAATCTCCATGAATCATTTACGGTGATGTGTACCTATAAAATAGAGGACTTATATTTAGACACCAAAACAGAGACGTTAACAAAAAGTAAGAGAGACATATGTGGAGGAATAAAGGAAGGCGTAAAAGGGATGAATTTAACAGTTAGAAGTGAAAAAAATATGTTCGTGCAATTTTCTATATTCTTAAATACTTAAAGATGGTTATATAATATAGAGAATATTTATACTAATTATTTTTTATGAGATTGTTTAACTTTATTTTTATTTAGAATAAGTTACACAACCTAAAAAAATATAACTCAATCATTTCATAACAGGAATAATAATGTTTATAACAATGAAGGGATATAAAATTAGTGTGGGAAAAAGGAAATAAAAATATAATAAATGATGTGACAAAAATAATAATAATGAAAATAAAGAAAATATAATAAAATGTGAGAAAAAGAGATTTAAGAAAATTAGAATTTTAATAAAAAAAATTAGAAAGTGAATTCCATGAAACGTGTGTATCCATCCATTAATGCATTGTACCTCCTAATTACCAAGTCAGCACTTTGACTGTGGATCCTGACGTGGTATTATTTTTTTCAAATTGGTTGACAATGATGCGATTTAGGACCCAATCAAAATTAACTGCAGCCAATCTTGATCCTTATATCCATTTCCTGCTCTGCATCAGATGGCACCCCAGGGCCGGGTGCTTTTACAGGGAAGAGGGTGCGAAGCCAATTTTTGTCCTACCACTTGTAAAAATTAAAATGTTAATAATATAATTTTTGAATATATTTTTATTATTAATTAAACTTATTAAAAGATTATAAAATCATACGAGTCTCACTTTTAATTTCACTCATGATTTTATAGATTAATAAATTTTAGTCAAAAGTATGTTATAAAATGTTTTGTAAATACTCGTCAACTAAAAATGCAGCGACCACTTTACCTCTGTTACAAATACAACAAAAAGCAACATGATTTAAAAACTATTAAGAGCATATCCAATACAAATTCTTATAAGATTCTTAAATTTAAGAACATCTCATTCATTGTTAGAGGCTGACATGGCTACTAGCAATGAGTTCTTATACAAGTAACCAATTTTTATGATTAAAAAATATTTCGTGAGATAATATGTTAGACTCTTTTTAAATTCTTTGATAATTATGCTATTGGAGTAAAAAATTGTTAAAGTTTTTAAAATGGATATGACAGTAGAATTCACTAAAAGTGAGTTAAAATCCAAATCTTAATTCATCATCGGAGATGATGCTCTAATGACACTTACCTAACATTTGTTTTATCACCTTTTTTATGAACAACCTAAATCTAATCACGCGCTATACATGAATGAGAGTCGTGTGTATATATGACATGCCTAAAAAATCCAAATCATCCTTTTGGCTTGCGCCATACCTATTGGACAAAATAATGTTTCAGTGTTTAATTATTGTTATATGATCTGTAATTAATGTGCAAATATGTGTTTGTTAATGTAGGAGTTCAAACAGCAGTGACAGAGCTTAACACAGGGAAGGTTATTGTGACCGGGACCATGGATGCAAACAAGCTAGTGGACTATGTCTATAGACGTACCAAAAAGCAAGCCAAAATAGTTCCCCGGCCAGAACCTGAACCAGAAAAGAAAGAAGAAAACAAAGAATTTGAGAACCCTGCAGCAGAAGAGGCTAAACCAGAAGAAGAGAAAGAAGAAAACGCAGAGAAGAAAGAAGAGGAGAAACCAGCAGAAGAACCCGAGAAAGAAGAAGGTGGCAACGATGAGAATGAGAATAAAGAAGAGAGAGGTGTCGAAGAAGAAGCCAAGAAAGAAGTGGGTGGTGATGAGAATGGAATGGTGCTTAACGTTGGTGATGAAAGCATGAAGAGGATGATGTACTATTATTACCAACCGCTCTACGTGATTGAACGAATCCCACCCCCTCAGCTCTTCAGTGATGAAAATCCCAATGCATGCTGCATTTCATAAATCATCACAAGATCAAAGAAAGAGAGAGGGAGAAAGGGTTCTAACGGTCGCAACAATACGAGGAATTTAGAGCTCAGCTAAAGGTGTCAAATGGGAATCACATATGATTGTGATTAGTAGAGTAATGCTATATTCTCCAACAAATCTTCCTATATAACCTTATAAAAGAAGTATTAAATAAAGAATTCAATATATTTAATGTTTTTAAAACATAAAATGTATTCAATACTTTTTTTTTTTTTTAAGTAAAAGATTAATAAGAAGATGTATAGGAAGAAAATTTAGAATTATTCTTGCGAAATATATGTATCCTCATGTTATTTTTTTTAATTTTTCTTTTCGAGTTTGGTTAATTAATTTGATGTTCACTATTGATGATGATGGTTACGCAAAGAATAATATTATTTTTACAATATAATTATTTTTATTTTATCTTTATTTGTTACATTACTTATTTTATCTTTTATCTTGCAATTTTCTCTTTTTTATCTTTTGTGAGTAACGATACAAGAATATTTTTTATCTCCAAACACTTTATTGGCAATTATCACTTATTTTTATCTTTTTTCTTTCTATCACATTATATACTCTATCATACTTATATAGTTATACTTCTCTCTTCTATCTCTTTCTCTTACTATGTGTTAATTTTATGGTCTCCACATAACATTTTTCATCTTGAGAAAGTGTTAGAAAAAATAACGTTATTCTTATGTAAATGAGATGGATGATATAAATACAGAAGAGAAATTATATTTGGGGTGGAGGGAGGAGAGAGATGGAGAGAAGAAAGAAAAGATAGAGAAAAAAAAAAAAAGAAGATAGATGTGACATGTGATGAAATGAAAATATAAAGACAAATAAAAAAAATGAGGTAAAAGTGAGTTGTAAGAGAATTAAATGTATGTTTATAAGGACTCAATACAAAAAAAAAAAAAAAGCTATCTAATTGTACCACATCTTAAACCCCACATCTTTTCGACCATATCCACACTGTTACCAACTTTCTACTTCAACATAAACTAAGATGATGACAAATGATCAAAAAATACATATACCTTCAAAAGACAATGGGAAAAAAAAGGAAAATGAACAGGGAAGGAGAAAAAGATGATAAAAGGTTTATAGCCAACCTTTATATCCTCTTGCAGAATAATTAAGACATGCAATTCATTTTTTAAAATTTATTTTTATTTAATTAAGTATTAGTTTTGTTGGATATTGAGGGTGGGAGAATTTAGATAAAGGTAAAAGGTATCATTAGAATAATCTCACAAAGTGAAAAAGTATTCAAGATAAGTACTAGATTTCAATGAGGACTAGAATGCGAGAGCTAATAATGTATCCCATGGTGGAAAATTGTTTGTGTCTATTAGATAAAATAACTTTTAAATCAATAGCTAAGATTTCTTCTTCTTCTTCTTTTTCCTTTTCTCTCTCTCTCCCCCTTTTTCCCAATTTACCCCTACTTTCTTTCTCCATCTCCCTACGATGAACACACATTCTTTCTCTCCTCGATTTGCAAAGCCCTAGGTTTCACTCCAGTGAGCCCTGAGGCAGAAATCGATTCCTCCACACTTAGATCCATTCCTCTGCCACTATCGAAGATGGTAGCAACCACCAAATGTGAACATACCATGTGAACATGAATGTCGCTGATGATGGTGGCAACCACCAAATGTGAACAACCACCAAATCAGGTCAACAATCAAAAACTACAAATGTTCAAATCAAGAAGTCAAGAACCAAAATTAGTGACAATTTGATTCAAGGTGTCGTTCAACACTTGAATTGATTCTATTTTTGATCCACTTCTTGGTAGTGTTCATTCGAGATTTTTGGGAAAACAAGACGAACTCATTGTTGACGTCGTTTTAACTCTTCAATGGGGGGTTTTGGATCTGCAAATTTGTTTTTCAAACCATACCTTCACTATTTTCGTCCTTCAATGGAGATTAATGATTCGCAAGTTGAACACGACCATGGTTTTTGCTCTTCACAAACCTCTGAACTTTGCTCTATACACGTCGTTTCACGCTTGATCTCTACAACACCAGACATGATTGTCTCTGACTTTGTGTCACTACCACACCTGCTAGAGATGCCAGGGTCTGTGGTGGTTCCAGTGGCTCTGCTGTGGTGGTTGTACTTGCAGCCCACGTGCACGCTTCCCCTTTGGTGAACATTAAAGAAGAGGAGGAGAAAGAGAAAAGGAAAGAAAAAAAATGGTAAATTGGGAAAAGAGACGGAAAAAAAAAGGAAAAATTGTTAAGTTTAGCATACATCATGATTGAATAGTTTTCTCATCATGAATAATTAAGTAAGATCACGGTTGCATGAATTATGACACCAAAATAATGAGATAAGGTTCATGGTACTTACCTCTTGAAGCCATTGTTCTTGAAGATGCCTTGAGTCTTCTTCTTGAAACTATTTGAATGCCTTTAAGTACACTTGAAATAACTTTGTTAATAGGATAGGATCTTCCTTTTCTTCTTTATCAACTTTAATGGGTAAGTATGATGATCATAAAAGTGTGTCGTCATCCATATGTCCAAGACATCTTTATAGAGAAATTGGATAAGGGACCTACCCTACCATGAGAAGTCACAACGATTTATTCATGTCTTTTCATCAAGAGTCATACCATTTAAACCATACTCATTCGTAAAGAGTCACAATCATTCAAGACATACCTTCTCGTGAAAAGTTATAATGGTCCCTTCCCATCCCCCACCCCCATCACGGTTCCATTCAACTATAGGTTACACCTTCATGCACACTAACTCACCATGTGATTTCCAATATTACAAGATGAATATTTCAAGACTCATTAAGATACCATTCAACCAATGACTTTGCATATTAATGGTAGACCAACATTAAAAATAAATTTCTAACAAAAATATCAATCATGGATTTAAACATAAACTAATCTAACACTTTGAAACAAGTTTTCCACAGTGAGAGACATCACCTCATCTCCCACCTTACCTTTGTCCTAGATTTCTGTAAAAAGTAAAGGAATCCTTTGTAGTTTTCCAAAATCTACAAGATATAAGCTACTAAGTTATTTTTAAAGTTAAAAAAATGAAAATTATCAAACAATTTTTACTTTATTTTTAAAATTTTTATTTTAAACTTTAATTTTGAAGTAATTTTAAGTTAAAAAAAACTACTCCGAATATAATCTTAATCAAATTATGGATCTTTACGTGAAATAAAGGGGCAACTAGTAATAGAGTCGACAAAATGGGCATGGCCCAATGGGTCGGCCAGCTTAGCCCGCAAAAGGGTTGTGCTGGGCTCAAAAAAAGATAGCCTAAAAGAAACCTGGCCATTTTGGCCCAAGCTGGCCCACATAGGCCTTGGGCTAGCCCAGTTTTATATATATATATATATATATATATATATATTAAGAATTAAATATATAATATTAAATTATCTATATACTTAAAAAAATAAAAATAAAAAGGTCAGAACTCATAAAATAACGAGACCAGCAGTGTCCATTACATTAGGCAGTATTCTCCTTTCTAATGAGAACAGAGAACCCCAAAGGCTAAAGCTTCTCACTTTCACTTTCTGGCCTCCGCCTTCCTGTTCCTGAGTTTGAGTCACCTTCTAGACACATCCTGACCCAGTGACGTCATCCTCAACCTTGTGGCCCTCACTACGAGTCTGCGGCGCCTCCTAGTTGGCCTGCCGGTTGCGCGAAGCCAGATTCCCTCTAGCTTGGTTGCTCGTGGTAGTTGCGTGACGTTGGTTGCTCTGCCTCACGAGTCACAACTTCTCCTGTTTTCCTCACGGGCCAGATTCTCCTGTTTGCTCTATTCATATTCTGTAGAGTTTCAACTTCCTGTCCTTGTCAACCGGAGGTAGTGAGTTAAGGGTCAACAAAAGTTACAAATAGGAAAGCATGTATTACTTAACTACATTTAATTTAGTTCATTAATAATAAAATATCATTAATTTAGTTTGTCAATCGTAAAAAAGTATGTTCCCTCTCTTTTAAGTCTCGCATTCCATCTACAGAATGATTTTGATGTCACTTTTCACTTTTCATGATTCAGTAATTAAATTTGTGTTATTGTTAAATTTCTTTGAAGAAGAAACATAATGGTACTTTTATCTTTGGAAAAATGAAAAGGAGGACCAATGTAATTAAGTAATTCATCATTTGTTGCCTGGTAGTGGTAGGTTGACATCACTGTTTATTTTCAATGTTAAAAATAAACCCCTTATAAGCTACTCTTTCATGTATCTTTACATATTTGTAGCTACACCAATTTATTAATGACATCAAATAGAATAGAATTTAATTTGAATGGATTAACTAAGTAGATGTTTTTTAAATTGTCATTTGATCATGTATGATAAGATTATTGAATGGATTAACTTGTATTGATAATGCTGTACTGCTGTTTGTATTTTTACAGTCATGAATCTTGAAGAAATTTTCGAGAATATGGATGATATCATGGAAACTCCACCTGAAATCAACACTAAGGCAATTCTAACTAGTAATCCCTCTTTTAAGTGCAGTACTATTATTGCTGGTAATAAGAGCAAGAGCAGGGATGAAGGTGGGCAAGACCAAGAAACTATAGAGGAAAAGAAAAGTAAGACTAATACTTTCGAGGTATGGAATTATTATTAAAAGCTTGGTTTAATTGATGGGGTGAAAAAATGTAAATGTAAGGGTTGTGGGAAACTGTATACATGTAAAGTTACGTTAGGTACCAATCATTTAAGACGTCATATTCTTAGATGTCGTGCAACTCCTAAGTTCCAAGATGTGGGTCTCTTGTTAGATAACCAAGATAGCTTATTGAGGCAATGAAAATTTGATAGTAAGCTTATAGAGATGTACTTGCTAGATGTATTATCAAGCATGATCTTCCATTTAGCTATGCCAAGTATGAGGGGGTTTGGGCGATAAATAAAGTTTTTACTCCTGATTTTACACCCATTTCTAGAAACACTGCAAAAGCTGACTGCAAGAATATGTTTTTGAGTTAAAAGGAAAAGCTAAAGAGTGTGCTAGCTAATATTTCTGGTAGAATATCTTTGACTTTTGATGTATGGACAACTGTAACTATCCAAGGCTATATGGACAACTTGCTAGATGTATTATCAAGCATGATCTTCCATTTAACTATGCCAAGTATGAGGGGGTTTGGGCGATAAATAAAATTTTGAATCCTGATTTTACACCCATTTTTAGAAACACCGCAAAAGCTGACTGCAAGAATATGTTTTTGAGTTAAAAGGAAAAGCTAAAGAGTGTGCTAGCTAATATTTCTGGTAGAATATCTTTGACTTTTGATGTATGGACAACTGTAACTATCCAAGGCTATATGACTGTGACTGCTCATTATGTTGATGAAGATTGGAAATTAAATAACAAGTTACTTCCATTTTGCATTTCGATAGTTCACATATTGGGTTAGAATTATCTGCTAAGGTACTTGGAGTACTTAAAGATTGAGGGATAGAGGGCAAAAAATTTTCTCTAACATTGGATAATGTCTCTTTTAATGATAGCATGATAAAATTTTTAAAAGAAAGGCTTAATTTACAAAATGACTTGTTATGTAAAGGTAAATATTTCCACATGAAATGTTGTGCACATATCTTGAACCTTATAGTTCAAGAAAGTTTGAAGGCGGGTGAGGATGCTTTATATAAAATTAGAGAAAGTGTGAAATATGTGAGAGCTTCAGAGGGAAGGTTGAGAGAATTTCAAAGATGTGTTGAAGAAGCGTACTTAACTGAAGTTGGTGGTGGTTTCTTGAGGTTGGATGTGTCTACTAGGTGGAATGTTATTTACTTGATGCTTGAAAGCGCTATTAAGTATTGTCAGGCATTCACTAATTTGAGCTTTTGTGATAAAAGTTACAAGTTTTGTCCAACCAATGAAGAGTGGGAAAGAGCAGAAAAGATATGTGAATTCTTGGCCCCATTTTATGACATTACTAATTTGATATCCGAGTTATCTTACCCCACCTCCAATTTATATTTCATGCAAGGTGCAATTATAAAGATGGATTGCATGCAAATTTGAATAGCCATCATGAGGTATCAAAGATATGGCATCAAGGATGAAGGTGAAATTTGATAAGTATTGGAGTGAATATTATGTCACTCTTGCCTTTGGTTGTGTTCTTGATCCAAAGGCAAAATTGAATATCATAACATTTTGTTATAGGAGGCTTTATCCACATGATTATGAAGAGAGGGTCAATAAGGTAAAAGAGGGCTTGTATCATCTTTTTGGTGAATATGTAAATCATTTAGCCACATCAAGCTCATCTTTACCTAGTACTTCATCGAGAGACATGCAATCTCATCCAATGCCAAGGAGAACATTCTCTTCATCCATTCTTCAGGTAACTTTGACTTTGCAATTATAATTTTAATTCATTACATTACTTTTAATTTTTTATTAATGCTCAAATTTATTTGTGTTGTATTTGTCTAATTATAGGCATACTAGCAGGAAATAAGACAATAGAGTTCAATTGATGGCAAGTCTCAACTTGACATATACTTGGGAGAATCATGCATTATTGGTGAAGACATGAATATCCTCCAATATTGGAAGTTGAATAAGCACTAATTCCCTCAACTTGCTGTTATGGCTTGTAACATTTTAAGCATTCCAATTACAACAATGGCTTCGGAATCTTCGTTTAGGGCACATTCTACATAAGTATAGAAATTGCCTACTCCCTGAAACTGTGTAAGCCTTCATTTGTACTCGTAATTGGTTGCACAGTTTCAAAGAAGTTAGACTTTCTGGTAATAGTAAATTAGTGAATTATGTTTTATTCCTTCTTTTTTAAAACATCAATTTACATTTAAATATTTAATTTTACTTATTTACTTCTTTTGTATTATGAATTGCAGATGCACAAGAAGTGGAGGAGATACAGCTATTTATGGAGTAGACTGATTAGGAAGAAAAGCAAATATCTTAATTTATTGTTGAACATTTGTATATGGATTTCTGAATTTGTAGAACTTTTGTCATGTATTTGTTGTTGAAGATATTTGTTTCTAAATTTCTGAATTTGACATTACTTGTTTGATTTTGCTTAAATGAAACTATGGAAATTCATTATGAATGTTTTGTTTTATGTTAGCGCTCTATTTTGTTGTTATTATTTGCAGGAAATGAGGAATGTTTATGACTAGTGAAATTAGTTGGATAGAAATAATGTAGACATTTACATTATGAATGATGTATGCTTACAATAGTTCTAATTTCCGTTGGAAAAGAAAAAGCATATTGTCCATATATTAGGTACATGACAATGTAACAAAGATCAAGTTGCCAAAGATTGAAACTTCACATGTGTGCACTAGTCACCAATATTAGGTACCTCACTTTTTTGCAAAAATACGAAATTATGCAAGGAAGGAAATTCTCCCTTGTGTTAAACATGGTATGCTGACATATACATCTTGCTTAATTATTTAAAACAAGTAGTAGGATGCCTATAAAAAAAAAGGCCATATTAATGTGCTAATAAGAGAACGTACGAATCAACAAAATATACAAGAGGAATTGTCAAACCTTTGAGTAAGGCTCCCACAATACCAGGTTAAATGTAATTACCCAGTTTTTCAAATTCCACTTTCTTAAATAAAAAAAAATATTTTTTCCATAACTCCATTTTTGTTCACCAATACAAATACAAACAATATAGTTAAAGAAAGGCATTCTCTAAAGTAGTGAAATATTTTAAAAAAATGGTTTATTGGTATTGTAAATAAAATGTGCTTAAACAAATATTTTTAATGAGACTATTGAGTAATTAAGTAAATTATATATGCATAAAAATATTTCTTTATATTAGAAAGTATGTAGAATTTAATTTTAAATATTTAATATCATTTAAATAATTTAATTTTATAAGTTTTGGTAAAATAATAATAATTAAAATAAATAACAACGTTAATCGATCTGCAAAAAAATTCAAGCCAAATTGACTTGATGGCCCAATGGCCTACAAAGGGTTGGGTTGGGAAAAAAAAAAGACCCGAACAAAAACTGGGCCAGACCGGATCACCCAATTTGATAGCTCTAACTAGTAACATGATCTAGAAAAAAAAAAAAAAGTACTGTTTATTATGAGGATTTTCGCTTTCCCCGATTATAACATTAAAGTCATAGACACTAGTTAATAATCAAAATTCTTGTGTGGCTCTTATTTTTCTTGTGTCCACGATGTCCTTGAATTCCTCCAAACCACCACACGCTAATAATGAACTGTGAAAGGATAATGATTCTGAAAAGAAATATGAACTGTAAAAGGGGAAATAATTGTTATTCTGGTAAAGAGCACTCCCTAAAGAACTGGATAATTAAGGCCCCAGGAAAATTGTCATCTTGACAGCGCAATATAATGATTGAGAAATACAAAAACGCCCTATATATCATAATTTTTTCATTATTTATGGAATTGCTATTATGATATGCAACCATTAATTATTGACTAATTAAAATTCATGCACTCATTACACTCGGCTTCATTGGATAGCTAGTTCAAATTAAGTTCCTTTAACACTGATCTAAGAATGAGAAAAATAAATAAATAGTTCCTCTATTTCTGAGACCAACGTGATCTAAGATTCAAGTTTATCCTTAAACGCCTGTTTGATTTATTACCAAAATTAATTTCTCTAATCGTGGCACAAGTTTTTATGTAATATTTACTATTATAATTAATTTAAAATTAGAGTTTAATGGTAATGTACTGTTAGTGTAAAAAATTTTACATTGTCAACCAATCAGCTATCATCATTAATATGACTTTTAAAGTATTTATTATAAAAGTCAACAAACTTACAATAAATGATAGTTTGTGATTGAATGACAGTGTAAAACTACTTTACACTGTCAGTGCATAACCATTAAACTCTTAAAATTATATTTTAATTACATTCAATAGTTTAAAATTAATTATATTAAAATTAATTCTTTATATATAAATTAGAATAGCTATGTTCAACTAAATCGTTTTGAAGAATTACTCTTCAATGAAAATTTTTAAGATTTTTTTTCAACGATAATATTTTTAAAAATTTTTCTCAACTTCTTATGTATTTTAATTTATTATTTTTATCTTTATTTTTAGTTTAAATTTTAATATTTTTGAAAATAAACTATCAATAGTTAAAAAAACTTTTTATCATAATATAAATGACTTATCATAAATTTAAAATATAATTTATATATTCAAAATTATTTTTTTATTACAAATTTTAATTATAATATAATTTATATATTAAAAAATTATTATATATATATATAGAGAGAGAGAGAGAGAGAGAGAGACTTAAATCCTAGTTATATAAAAAATATAAAACAAACAGACACCTATTAGAAGTTCTCCCGCTGCACATGGAAGAAGACAAAATACCTATTCCAATGATTACCCATATTTTTACGGTAAAATAACAGAAATGACATCTCTGCACAGGATTTTTTTTTTTCCCCGTTTGTAGAGACATCTAACAGGGATTATATCAATACATATTAAGTACTTGCACGGTTGCAGTAGAAGGAAAGGGCTTTGTTGACAATAAAATGATAAAACAAAAAGTTGTCTTTTTTTATGTTAGGAAATATATACTTAAGAATTAGGATGTGTATATATAAAAAATAAAAAATAAGAGATAAAGAAAAATAGTTATATATGATGTCATATATAATATTGATTTTTTTATATTTAAACCATAAAGCTAATAATAAAAATATAAATAACCTGGCTTTGTATTAATAAAAATATAAATGACCTAGTTTTATAAGCTAAATAAACTGAATAAACTAACCTATTAAAATTGATTTAGTGGTAGAGATTTAAGTAATTTGCATAAAATATGAAGTTCAAATCTCATTGTCTCTATTGTAAAAAAAAAAATGAATAAACTAACATTTGCAACAATTGTATTCCCCTTGTTAATAAATTTATTTTGTTAATACTTCTATTTCCATTGTTTTGTAAGTGTTCTTTCTAAAGTTGTGACACAAGAATCAAGAAATATAATTAATATTATCATTTTTATTAAAATTATTATTTGATTTTTTATTATATCTTTTATTTATTTTTTTGATTAATTTTTCTGTCATTTATTGTATAAAATAATTAAAAATTAGGTAAAAATAAAAGTATAATTGTCAAAATAATAATTAATCTTATCTTAAACTTAAAAACGACAAATAAAAAGAATAAAATTTTTCTAAAAAACTGGAATTTAAAAAAGAGTGAAAATAATATTTTTACTACTTTGTTTTTTTTTTTTTTTTTTCCATTTTTACCGGAATACTTCAACTACTGCAATACAATTCAAGAACGCCTTAACATGAGGTATATTATTAAATGAAACATAGATAACCACAGCTTCAAGGGCTAAGACTGGTATATCACAGTTACATATCAAATGCAGGAACGTACGTCTAACACGACCCACCCAGAAAGCCTTCCCTTTACAATATTCATCACTCCCTTCTCACAGAATCAAGTTTTTGCAAATATATACTAATTTTTATATATTCTAATAGTTACATTTAGTTATCAAAAGTAAACCAAAAAAGAAGCTGATTCTGAAGAAGAGGTTGTGGAAGCAAGAAGGTTCCCGAGACCGCCGAATCGTGTGCTACGCCGTGGAAGGAGGTGCTCTGTTACCCTTGTCAGCACCGCCGTGTATTCTCCCAATATCTCCATCATGCTCACTACCATTATCATATTTCTTGCCTTGTTTTTTCCTTTGAAGTAAAGAACTTTACAGAGAGGAGTCTTCAGGGTCCTAGAAAGCAAAGTTCATTCTCTTTTTATATATGGGTCTAGGAGTTATTACGAGTGGACTTCTGCCAAGAGAGCTTTGAATTGTGGGGTGGGAAATTGATATGACATATATAAAGCACAAGCGGTTAGGCCAAAAAAGGTTAGAATTCTAGCACTTTCTGTGGAATGAACAGGGATTAGGCACGTCATAATTAACAAATTTTTATGTGATGATTACCACAATGATGATATAAAATATACGGTATTATGAGACCATATCAAAAGAAATGGATTCACATGCTGTTTGGGTGGATTCACTTAATTGCAGGTAAATTGTGGTCATCATCATGGTGATAACGAATTTATTATCATGTATGACTTTGTCGTGTGGTATGCGTTCACCATTTATGCCTCTTCATCAAATAGTTTAAGCTTTTGAAAGAGTAATGTTTGTTGTAAGATAATTTTGGTGTCATCTGTTTTGTAAAGTGTTTTTGAAATGTTTATATACAAAAAGGATAAAAATTAAATGAGAAATAGAGATAATTGAATATGCTGTTAAATTAAATACAATATTTAGAATTTGATATTCAAATAATAGAGCTCCTTGTGAAGTTGGTTATTAGAGTCTGTATGATTGATATAAAATTTGTTTCTTGTCACTTTCACTCTTTGAATAAAATACTGAATTTCTGCCAAGGTATTGTCCTTGCTTCAAACATTACATGAGAGGTATGTTAAATCATTTTTGTATCTTTATCTAACACGGTAAGTTTTTGAGATGATCTTATTAAAAGAAAAGTTGGAGAACATGGAGTAACTAAGAAGTTTTGAGGATGTATGAGGTTTGGTGGATGCCTGCGTTGACTATATTAGGCGAGCCTTAATTTGTCTAATTGTTTTCGATATATGCCATGTGATTTGGCTAGCTGTTTTTTGTCAACACATAGGTTTGGCCGAACTAAATTGCGAGTTTCAAATATATGATAATTGAGTATCCTATTGTGTTAGACACACTCGGATCTAATGGGTCAGTGATATGTAGAATGTACTGTGATCATAATGGTCATCATTGGAAACAGTATCAACCCTCTTAGGGGTAGATCTTTTGAAAGGCCCATATGTTGAGAGATTAGATTCAATGAAGAAACCGCCAAATTGCAGTACATGTAAAAGGGAGTGTATAATGCAAATGACAAAGAAGCCCAAATGGTTGAAAAAAGCAATTCTATGCAAGAGAGGTAAGGAAAGTTTCTAATCCCATTTTCACAAGGCACTTATTTTCTCTTTCTTCAATTGGTCGCTTAATCCCTTTAAAAAGAATATGATCCACAGATCCAGTAACGGCCTTCTTCCATGCCTTCAAACTTAGAGACCGAACCTTAGTTGAAGCTGAAAAGGGCTTAAAATCCTTGTTACGAAAGGGGGAAGATGGCGAATCCTTGACATATTAATTGTCTTCGAATTGATTGGTTCCAAAACAAGCATCTTTTCTATTGCTATATATACTTACAGTCTTACACTTGCTAGCACATCATATTTATTTCAAAATCCCCATACAACTACTTATGACATCTTAATAAAATTTGATTAATTAATTTGTTACTCAAGCTACTAAGGATATTATGACTATAGGCTTGTCATTATTGCATTTTTATTTATTTTTTTTGGGGTTGAAAATCATAGTTAACCAAGGTGATGCGTCCATTGGGGCCATTATATGCTTTTTCTTATCCATAATACTAATATGCTGTTGTTATTATTGTTGATCTCATGTCATGTTAAATTCGTTTGGTGTACAGGGTAAAAAAGATTACGATGGAAATGGTCTTGAGGTAAATTGCATTTGGAATAAAATATGATGTTGGATTTAGTATAAAAGGAGCAAAAAATTATCGTAGGCATGCATTTTGGACTGATTCAAGCATATGCTAGCTCGTTCAGGAAACTAGGTTGCTATTGTCCTACTTATGGAATGGGAATTATTTCATTAAATTCTAGTCTTTTCACCTTCATTTAAGTTTCTTGAAGCTCTTGCTTCTGAAACCTTTTCCAGAGGTTTTGTTATTCACTCCATTTTACATCTCGCTTCCCCGTATGTTCCATGCAAGCTCTTCATTACCGGTCAAGTTACAGGACTTTTTAAGATTTATAAATCAGTTTGTAAAAATAAAAATAAAAAAATACAAGATTGTCATTTTGTTAGACTCACAGGAAATGAAGGAATAGGCAATGAGTAGTATATTGAAATAGGAAGTGTTATTTCTGTTTCACATTCGCTAAGTTCATGAAGGGCTTTCAATTATATTAAGAAGCATACACAATAATTGCAATACAATTTGCAAGCACCGTTGATATCAACAATTCAAGAAAAAGTTAAATTTAGCGAAAAGGTATTAACTTTTCTGCATTTCATTAGAATAGCACAAAGACACAAAACACTTATATAACATTTTACACCATCAAATTAAATTGACCATGACCAAACCACTTGGGATGTTGGGATCAATAAAAAAGAGATGAAACAAGAAAGATAGATATATGGATATCTTTTTTTTTCTTTCTACTTTTTGAACATGTAATTGTGCTAACTTGGGCCTAGAAGCCTCTTCTTCTCTTTGTTTACTTTTTTTAAGAAAAAATAAAAAACAGACTGATCTAATGTAGGCCTGATCATTTGGATTTGCTCTAATCTTACTTCTGTTCCTTTTCCTTCCTCTTTTTAAACTAAATTGGGCCACCTTAGACCATTTCCAAAAACAAGAAAACAACAACGAAAGCCCAAAAAAAACAGTGGAAGATTACAATCAGAAAATGATAAAATACAGAAAAATAAAAATTCAATAATGAAAAATTAAAATAAAAAACAAACACAAAAAATGATAAAATACAAAAAAAAATAATCCAAAAGAGAATGATATTTTGGGTATGCCTCCAAACCACCTTCTTGTTTGTCCACTGCCTTCATTCTTTTCCCAAACACCTCAGCTTTGTAGGGCACCATCTCCTGAGCCACCTTACCACCCCTTACCTTATCCCTCCACATAGCACCTGCAATCGTGTCCCTATATAAAACAAAAGAGGAGAAACGATTTAACAGACAGAGAGAGTGAAAGTTAACTATAATTAATAAAGAGGTCCTCTAGGTCGGAGTTTTCTTTTTCTTTGGACGAAAAACTCATACTCTAAATCTCACAAATTCAGCACAATACTCTCCTCACCAACCATCTTTTTATCTATGCACATATGACTCTTTAAAAATCACTCACACACTACACAATTATTTCTTCAGCACTCAATTATAAATTTTAGTGAGTGAAGACTTGCTGAAATATTTCATAATACTAACAAACTAACTTTTAATCTTTGATGATTCATGTATAGTTGTGTGTCTAAAATTTTTAATTCTCATTTCTTACAATAAAAATAGTTCTCACTTGGTACACCATATGTAATTCATTGTAAATATTTATAAATAGTTGTACAAGTTTATTTAAATGTGAAAAAAAAATTAATGTAAAAATATGTTAAGAAATGAATCTTTTATATATTTATGTTTATTATAAATGATTCATCATAAATAATATTTATATTTTAAGATAATATGTATATTTTTTATTAAGATTAACAATATTAATTGTAAATTTTTTAATGAGTTTATGGTTAAAAAAATATATCAAGTATTGTAATTATTAAAGTAATTTATTAAAGAGACATAATATACATACAACAATTTGTACAATAACATTTTGTGTCTATCTCTCTCTATTGTTATAAGATGTAATAAATGATGTGCACGAGAGAAGGTAAACACCAAAAAGTATTATTGTACAAATTATTGTATGAACTATTGTATAAATAACATTTCTCTTTATTAAACGCTTTATTATAGATTACATTTTTAATGTAGTTTGCTTATTTACCATTTTCTATAATATTAAGAATTACAATTATTTTGGTGATGTAATTCTTGATAACACAATATATAATTAATTGTGGGTGATAAAATAGATGAAATGTTAATGGTTATTTTTGTTAATTTCATTTAAGTGTTGGTACTATTTTGTAAACTTTATGTTAAGAATTAATTATTTAGCTCAACAACATTATCGTTTATAAAAAAATGTACATGAATTAAAATAAATTCAATATATAATTTTTAAAAAAATGAGGATAAAAAATGTATCTCAAAAATACTTTTAAATTTAACTTAATATTTGAGATAATTGAGAGAAAAAAAATTGGTATAGACCACAAGTATCTTTCATAGGAGACAATCCTTCTCAAGTTGGGTAGGACAATTATGGATGACAAAGCAAGTCCTTTAATTATTTAGTGCAACTGTATACCCAAGACTGAGAGAGAAAAAAATTAACCAATTATAAGAATAGTATGTGAAATGTACCTTTCAAAAAAAATTGAAAATGTTTAGCTGGAAGAATGAAGATAGTGATAAAAGTAGGCATGGCAATAAAACCCGATTCTGTAAATACCTGCCCCAACTTTAACAGGGAAAATCTTCTTTGATTGGGATCGGGTTTGGGTTTTCCCAATGTGTGAAAGTGGAGTTAGGGTCGAAGATGTAAACCCTCGCCCCTGAACTATATATATATATATATATATATATATATGATTAATAAAAGTTTAAATTATACATTTAACTAAAAATATAATCTCATTCTTAAAAATTTTAATTTTTACTTTTTTCTATTTATTAATTTTTATGTATTTTTGAATTAAAACATAATTAATAAATTAATATATGATTAATTTGAAAATATATAAGTAAATTAAAATTTTAAAAAATATAAGGCAGTTCCCTGCAAGTTTTCCTGAACCCAATAAAACAGAATAAGGATGGGGTTGATTTTAATATTTTCATCCCTGCTTTTTATAAAACTGAACCCGTCCCACCTTTTGCGAGGACAGAGATGAGGAGTGCCAAATCTGCCCCTAATCTGCCTTATTGCCGTGCCCAAATATAAGTGTAGATAATTTATTTTTATTTTTTTTGGCTGCAAGTGTAGATAAAATACCAGTTTATGATATACTATTTTTGTTCTAGAAAATAAAAAAAAATATCTGTATACACTAGTCTAAAATATAAGTAAATTTTAACTAATTTTATCCTTTCTTTTTTTAGGTTCAAAAGCTACTGGATTTATTGCAGAACACTAAAAGAATCAAGTACATCAATGGAAATGATTTGGTCCAACTGAAAAGGGACCTCCTCAATCTAATATATATCAAGAACCAAAAAAGCCAAATAGCTAAACAATGAGCTGATCTACTAGCTACTCTCCTCGAAAACACCAAAGTCCCGGTTGATGCTAAAGAAAGCAGTGCATGACAGTCATCAATAATTCCTTGTGCATAAGCTTCTATCATGAGAAGTGCTCCTCATCCACTGTTGATACAATTGCTTATAATCAGTTTCATATTGTACTCCTTAAAGGCAAAGATATGTTGTTGTTACAATAGTCCGTCTAAAAGCAAGAAGCCTCGACTTCTTTTGGTGTTGAAACACCCTGCATAAACTTTGTTGCTGCAGCTAGCACTTGCCCCGAGTGATCACGGTAAATAACACCAAGACCAGTACCCACACCAGTCCTAACCGAGGGAATTGCTAGCCTTCTAACACTGCCGCAACTGTCCTCCTATCTTCATCTGTGTTGTGGCCTGGAAAAGCACCTTAGGACATTGCTTTTGACAGAATATGCTGAACCTCCACACTCCTTGAAGCAAATAACTACTGATTTCTACTCCACCAGATAGACCAGGCAATATGAAAAATCATTGCTACAATCTTAACATTTGCATTCTCGAAAAGCAATTGGAACCAAGAACTAAAACTGGAATTTTGGTCAGCATTTATGCGAATCCCCAAAGGCGAAGTAAACCAAACATGCTGTGCTTGCGGACGCGTGACAAGCACATGAAAAATTGTCTCCTCCTCAAGTTCGCAAACTAGACAAAACAAAATCAACATCAATCCACCTTGATCTTAGATTCTTGCGCACTGGAAGAATATCCAAATAGGCTCTTCAAATAAAGTTTTTACATTTAGGCGCAGCCTTTGAGCTCCAGATTTGTTTCCATAACTTATCATCGTGGTTACTAGTGGAAACCTCGTCCGAAAGCATTCGTCCATTCGCTACTTGATATCCAGATCTGACCGGATACACACCATCCACCAAATGTTGCCATATTAGACAATCTGATGCCGAACAGGGATTAACACAATTTTCTACACTAACTGTTCAGAAAATAGTGAGTGCAATACTTTTACATTCTAGCTTGCTGAATCCGGTATAAGTAGATCACGTACCATCATGTCATCATTAGTCCCACTGCATTCATGTGTTGGGACTTTGCCCCCTTGTTCTTGAGGAAGCCATTTATCCCCTTTAACTCTAACCCGAGTGTCATCCCCAATCCTCCAAAAACAGCCCTCCTCCATAATCCATTTTGCTTTGCAAATGCTAGACCACATAAAACTTGGTCTATAGCCCTCATTCGCCTCAAAAGTGGACTTATGTGGATAATACCTCGCCTTATACAGCCTTGCCATCAAAGAGTCTTCATAAACAATCAATCTCCACCATTGCTTTGCCAGTAAAGCCGAATTGAAAGCTTTTACAAACCGAAAGCTAAGACATCCTCTCTCTTATTCTTTCTTAACTTCCTCCTACTCATCCAATGAATCTTTCTTCCATCCACATCTCCTCCCCAAAAGAATCTAGCTGTTAAACTTTCAATCTCCTTGTAAATGGATTGTGGTAGAAGGAAACAACCTATCACATAAGTGTTAGGAATTTTATATTCCAATAATTAATATAGACTAATATTATAAGACAATTATATTAGTTATTTATTATTAGTGAGCTTTATTTTATGTAGTCAAATTAAGTCAGTTCATTAGACTT
Source organism: Spatholobus suberectus (assembly GCA_004329165.1). Lineage (NCBI taxonomy): Eukaryota > Viridiplantae > Streptophyta > Magnoliopsida > Fabales > Fabaceae > Spatholobus > Spatholobus suberectus. The sequence continues at coordinate 73,368,963 of CM014729.1, forward strand.
CTAAATAAGATGATATGGACTTAAATGAACATATGTCAATGTTAACCTATTAGGAGATAATGGAAACCCTATTAAGTTAACATACTATAAGAAAACTATGGTCCCCAATATACAGAATCACTGAAAACTCATACTCCCTTCTCCCCAACTGAAGAGAGACTAAGGTCTCATCAGGAACTCAAAAGATTCGGTTGAAGAAGAACCATAAAGTCACTAGCTTTCTTTGTTCGTGTTTATGATTAATTGCCTCAAAGATTCTAGTGAAGAACGCTTAAATCAATAATCAACTATAGATCCAGGTATTTATCATATTCTTAGTAATTCAGTATGATGTAGATTCTACATGAACAAGAACGGGTTATTCTTGATATATGTATGCTTTTGTGATTATATTACTTCCGCCTAAAGATCTCTTAAATTAAAGATTAAACCATGTCTTTAAAGAATTATTTCTAACAAGTGATATCAGAGCGGTCTTTTATGTTAGGTTGTTAGGATTTGTATCGATGTCTTCGGTTTTCAATTTCAATTAAAATTGGGATGGTTATATTCATATTAATTTAAATAAGAGTCGCACAATCATGTATATATAATCTTTTAATGGCTAGTGTATATTGATTTGCACATCAACTTTTTTTTGCTGATTGTGGCCGTGAAGCTATATATATTTATATATGGATACATGGATATGGATTTTGTAAATAAGTGAAAGTTTCCTTTTTTTTTTTCAAAAATTACAAATCAGTGGATAAAGACCATGGCATTAATCATCTCTCGAATAATAATTTGCGAATGACATTACCTTTATGAATCAGTGAATAAAGGCAAGGAATCCTTGTTTTACGAATTGAAAGACAATTATATCAATTGATTTGTGATTTTCTTCACAATTGATTGCCGTGAAGTAATATATTTTTATATTATATAAGGATATATTTTTTTTTATTTATGAATTAGATAAATGGCTATTGAGGTTAATATTTATTAATAAAGGCGACTGGCATCAATGAGTTGCGATTTACAGTGATATACATAAATCGATTTCATATTGATTTTCTTATATTATATGGATATTGATTTGGATCTAGGATATATTTAAAGTTGTTAATTCAATATATTAACATATATTGATTTAAAATCAATGATTTACATTTTGATTACATGTATATATATCTTTTGAAATCTTGATTTTGATTCAGTATATATTTATATATATGTGATTAGTTTTGGTATATATTGATCATAGACGATTCGGTGTAAAAGGCATATTTTATATATGTATTGATCATGAAGTGATTTATTTTATACATAGTAAGATTGACGTCAATCAATTTTGATATTCTTGTAAAATATATACATGTATATATATATATATAGATATATATATATATTATAATATATATATACATCATGTATATATATGTATATACATGTATATGTATACATATTGATCATGAAGTGATTTATTTTATACATAGTAAGATTGACGTCAATCAATTTTGATATTCTTGTATATATATATATATATACATATGATTTATTGTTTCTAAATTGTTCAATTTACTAGTATATTGTTGATGTATTTAGAAAATATGAAATTAAATGAGAAATTAACGTCAACACTTATGCGTGATTTGGACAAATTTAGACCCTTTCCATTTTTATTAATTGTCTAGTAATTTTGGTTAAATTAATTGAAACAACATGTTGCCAAAGTAACCTTATTGCGTAGGTTGATTCGATTGAATTTACATAAATGTTGCATGGAATTATTCATGCGAATTGTGCTCGGCCCAAAGGAAGACACAGTTTGACTGGATAATTACATGCCTACAATGGTAAACATATGGTGATTATAAAGATTAATTGATTTTCATGTGAACAATGGAGTATCCAAAGACAACCATTGTTTGACAGGACTTATCACCAATGTTTGATCATTGTATCGAGAGTACCACTTGTAGTTAGTTCTTTCAATCCAAAGATTGGGAATTAATGATGCGTTAGGTATCTTGTTAGGATCTTTAAATTTGCTATAAAGATTGATTGTGCATGTCTTATTAATTATCTTTTGACATGCTCACTGATGTTATTGTATGCTTATTGCTCTCTCTTTAGTTGCTTGTCACTACTGCTCCTAACTTCACTACTCAAATCAATAGAATCCCCATATTGAATAGGACGAACATCAAGTCATGGAAAGAGACTGCAGAAATTGTTCTCTGTTGTATGGACTTGGACCTAGCACTAAGGACGGAATGACTCACTTCCACTCTAAAGAACTCTAATGAAGCAAAAATTAAGAGGTGGGATTGGTCCAACCGAATGTGCCTTATGATCATCAAACTCTCCATTCTTGAGGCACTTCAGGGCTCAATTGCTGAGAGTGAGAATACGAAGAAGTTCTTGAAGGCAATAGAGCAATTCTTTGCTAAGAATGAAAAAGCTGAGACGAGTAGTCATTTGGCTAAACTCATCTCTATAAGGTATAAAGGTAAAGGGAATATAAAGAGTACATTATGGAGATGTCTAATCTCGCATCGAAACTCAAGACACTAAAGTTAGAGGTTTTTGAGGATTTGCTCATGCACTTGGTTTTGATATCACTTTCTGCACACTTTGGGCAATTCAAAGTGAGTTATAACACTTAGAAGGACAAATGGTCCCTTAATGAGCTTATATCTCACTGTGTGCAAGAGGAAGAGAGATTGTAGAGGGATAAGACTGAAATTGCTCATTTGGCTTCAACCTTTTAGAATAAGAAGAGGAAAAAACATAAGGAAATTGCGGAAAGTTCTTCTCAAAAGAAGAAGCTGAAGAAGAAAGATGAGGAATTTGCTTGCTTCTTCTGCAAGAAGTCAGGACACATAAAGAAGGATTATTCTAAGTATGCCGCTTGGCGAGCAAAGAAAGGTAAACTTTTCACTTTTGTTTGCTCTGAAGTTAATTTAGTTTCTATACTCAAGGACACTTGATGGGTAGATTCTGGTGCTACTACTCACATAAGTATGTCTATGTAGGGTTGCCTGTGGAGCCGTCCGCCAAGTGATGCTGAAAGATTCATCTATATGGGCGATGGCAATAAAGTTGTAGTTGAAGCCGTAAGAGCTTTTAGATTGCTTTTAAAGACTGGTTTTTTATTTGGATTTGGTTGAGACATATGTTGCACCGTCTATTAGACGAAATTTAATTTCTATTTTGGACAAATTTGGTTATTCTTGTTCATTTGGAAATAATAAAGTTAGTCTCTCTTATTATTCAAATATTGTTGGTTGCAGATCTTTAATTGATAATCTTTATATGCTTGATATTAAATGTTCCTACAACAAGATATTGCAAATAGATTCGTGTGGTACGAAACGTAAATTAAATGAGAATTTCGCCACTTTATGGCATAAGCGCTTAGGCCACATCTCTAAACAGAGAATTCAGAGGCTTGTGTTGGAGGAAATTCTTGGACCCTTAAATTTGTCAGACTTCCAAGTTTGTGTTGAGTGTATTAAGGGTAAACAAACAAATAAAAGGAATTTAGGTGCCGAAAGAGCAAAGGATGTCTCAAAACTAATACATACGAATATTTGTGGTCCTTTTCTTACGAATTCATGGAATGGACAAAGGTAATTTATTACGTTCATAGACGATTACTTGAGGTACGGTTACCTTTATTTAATTCATGAGAAGTCTCAATCTCTAGATGTTTTCAAGTCTTTCAAAGTTGAAGTTAAGCTTCAACTAGGAAAGAAAATTAAGGCTGTCAAATCTGACTGTGATGGTGAATACTATGGTAGATATGACAGATCAAGTGAACAACATCTAGGGCCCTTTGCACTTTTCCTCAATGAATGTGGAATCTTTTCGCAATACACTATGTCGTGCAAACCCAGCATGAACGGAGTTGCAAAATGACGAAACCGGACTCGTAAGGATATGGTAAGGAGTATGATTAGTCACTCTTCTCTACCAGAGTCACTTTGGGGAGAGACATTAAAGATCGCAGTTTATATCCTCAATAGGGTACCAAGTAAAGTAGTTGCTAAAATCCTTTATGAGCTATAGACTAGGAAAAAGCCCAGCATTAGGCATATGCGAATTTGGGGATGTCCAGTTGAAGCAAAGCCTTATAGGCTAAATGAGGGTAAGCTAGACTCAAGAATAGTTAGCTGCTACTTTATTGGTTATGCTGAATGCTCTCGCAGGTATAAGTTTTACAATCCCACTACAAGATCCTTCTTTGAGATGAGGAATGTAAGATTCCTTAAGGAAGTTGAGTTTGGAGGGAAAGGAAACATAAGGAGTGTTGTCTTTAAAGAAGAACCTGTCATTTGCAACGAACAAGTCTTTCCACCTATCATTGTTTAAGAAACAGATCCAGTAATTAATAATGATGTTATTCCTAACATCACTCAAGAACAAGACAACACTAAGATTCCTCCCTAAGCACCACCTATAGTTTAAACTCAATAGCCTCAAGAAGTGCCACTAAGGAGATCCACTAGGGAAAGGAGAAGTGCAATTTCAGATGATTACACATTGTATTCTCAAGAACATGAGGATGGCATTGGCTTGACTGAGGAAGATCCAATCAACTTTAGTTAAGCTATACAAAGTTCTAACTCTCAAAAGTGGTTGATGACATGAATGATGAGATGAAATCGATGGCTGACAATGACGTTTGGGATCTCGTCAAATTGCCTGAAAGTACGAAACCAATTGGTTGTAAATAGATATTTAAAACCAAAAGGGATTCAAAGGGTAATGTTGAGATATATAAAGCTCATCTTGTTGCCAAAGGCTTTATTAAAAAGAATGCATTGATTATAAAGATATTTTCTCTCTGGTTACTTCAAAAGACTCTTTTAGACCTATAATGACACTTATAGCTCATTTTGATTTAGAGCTACATCAGATGGATGTAAAAACTGCATTTCTAAATGGCAACATTGATGAAACAATCTATATGGTGCAACCAGAAAACTTTGTTTAAGGCAATCTAAAGTCCATGGTGTGTAAACTAAAGAAATTCATCTATGGCCTTAAACAGGCTTTCCGTCAATGGTATTACAAATTTCATTAAGTTATTACCTCCTATGATTTTGAGGCAAATTTGGTTGATGATTAAGTATATCAAAAGTTTAGTGGGAGTAAATTTGTCTTTCTGGTATTATACGTTGATGACATCTTACTAGCTAGCAATGATATAGGCTTGTTGCATGAAACCAAGAAATTTCTCAAAAAAATTTTGAAATAAAAGATCTTGGGGATGTCTCTTTTGTCTTAGAAATCCAAATACTTATAAATCGTTCTCAAGGTATTCTTGGGTTATCATAAAAGAGCTATATCGATACAGTTTTGAATAGATTCGGCATAAAAGATAGTAAACTAGGAGATATACCCGTTGCTAAAGGAGACAAGTTTAGTCTTAAATAGTGCCCCATTACTGATCTTAAAAAAGGAGAGATGCAAAAGATTCCTTATGCTTCCGCTGTAGAGAGTCTTATGTATGCTCAAATTTGCACTTGTCCTGACATAACATTTATAGTACGAGTTATAAGGAGATATATGAGTAATCTTAGTATGCAACACTGAAGAGCAGTGAAGTGCGTGATGCGCCATTTGAAGAGAACAAGAAACTATTTGCTTACTTATCGAAAGTCTAACAGTTTAGAGATCATTGGGTACTCTAACTCTTATTTTGCGGGATGCCCCAACAACAGACGCTCCACATCAGGCTACATCTACATGTTGGCTGAAGGAGCTATTTCTTGGAAGTCTGCCAAATAGACTCTTATAGCTTCTTCAACCATGGCAGCAGAGTTTGTGGCTTGTTATGAGGTATCAAACCATAGATATGGCTGCGAAATTTTGTCACAGGCCTACGCGTGATTGACACATGTAAGAGGCCACTTAAAATTTATTGTGACAATAAATCAGTAATGCTCTACTCCAACAACAATAGGAGTTCTACAAAGTCGAAATTTATCGACATTAAGTATCTTGTAGTTAAGGAAATAGTTTAAGAAAAACAAATTTCAATAGAACATATAGGGACAGATTCTATGTTAGCTAATCCACTAACTAAGGGTTTAACACCTAAGGTCTTTCACGAGCATGTTGCTCATATAGGTGTTGTCACTAAGGTTGCCTTAGTTTAGTGGAAGTCTTTTTTTATGTTCTATGTTTATTTGATACAAACTTTATGTTATTTCATTTTTTTCTACAGAAATAAAGATTATGAGTTTATTAATCAACTTGTTTGTATCTTGTTGTCTGCAAAGTTATTTTGCTGCTTAAGGACTTTGGATTGATCTCACTAAAGACTAAAGTTAGACCAAGTTGGAAATAGGCATGATTGAGATCACATTACATGTAATTTCCATGCTACTCATCCATATTGATCTATGTCATTAAGTGTATTGATGTGGTGGTCATTGAGGTCTAGTCACTTCTTTTTGGCAGGGACAAAAGCCGCGATGGTTCCATTATTAATGCATAAGATGGACCAGATTGTTAAAGTGGAAGTCTAAAGATAAATAGCGTACGGATACGCGCCTAAAGAATTGTGATATAATTGTTACAATATATAGCCTAAGTGGGAGATTGTTGGAATTTTATATTCCAATAATTAATATAAGCTAATATTATAAGATAATTATATTAGCTATTTATCATTAGTGGGCTTTATTTATGTGGTCAAATTAAGTGAGCCCATTAGACTTCTGAATAAGATGATATGAGCTTAAATGAGTAGATGTCAATGTTGGCCTATTAGGGGATAATGAGAACCCTATTAGGTTAACACACTATAAGAAGGCTATGGTCTCCAATATACTGAATCACTAAAAACTCATACTCCCTTCTCCCCATCTAAAGAAAGACTAAGCTTCCATCGAGAACTCAAGAGATTCAGTTGAGGAAGAAGCATAAAGCCATCGACTTTCTTTGTTCATATTCGTGATTAATTGCCTCGAAGATTCTGTGAAGAACGCTTAGATCAGGAACCAGTTATGGATCCAGGTATTTATCCTATCCTTAGTAATCCAGCATGATGTATATCCTATGTGAAGAAGAACGGGTTGTTCTTGATACATGCATGCTTTTGTGATTATATCGCTTCTGGCTAAAGATCCCTTAAATTAAAGATTAAAGCATGTCTTTAAAGAATTATTTCTAACAATACGTTGGAATAGATTGCACACTCAATTTAATCAACACTTCCCACCCCACCTTTGACAATGTCTTTTCCTTCCAACCTTTAAGCTTCTTCCAAACTCTATCCGACACAAATTTGAAAAAATGAGTTTTTGATCTTCTAACAATTGTCAGTAAACCCAAATACTTCTCACGACTCTCCATGCCTTAACTCCAAAAAGCATGGTTAGCTCATCAACTCTAGTACTAGGCACATTTCACGTATAGGAAAGTTCAAATTTGTCTAAATTTATCTTTTCTCCTAGAAAAATCCTTATAGGTTTTCTTTAGGCCAAAAGATGTGAAGCCTAAAGCCTTCTATTTTATTGCTCTAGTGAATATGATGCTATCATCTACAAAGAACAAATATGATATAGTTAGAGTTGTCAAGCAATTAATTCTATGCAACAATCCTTCATCAACTACTTTAGATGATATTGCAGAGAAAGCTTCAACACATAAAATAAACAAATATAGGGAAAATGGATCACCTTATTGGAGTCCTCTTTGAGGACTTAACCTCTTCATAAGGATAACCATTCACCAACACTGATAAAGACACCATTTTCACACATCTTATAATCAAAGAAACCAGGTTAGTAGGGAAACCCATAACAATTATAATATTTTCTAAGAAGCACCATTCATAAGCCTTGGACATTTCAAGTTTCAACCCCATATGACCCCTCCTTCCTTTGTGCTTGTTTTTCATGAAATGAAAACACTCAATAGCTAAAGCTAAGAGTGCAATCAGTGATTAAACTATTTGGGACAAAAGCACTTTGAGTTTCACCTATTATCAATGGCATAATCTTTTTTAGCCTATTCACGATAGTCTTTGTAACAATCTTAAAAAGATCATTGCAAAGGCTAATGGATCTAAACTCACTTGCATGAGACAGGCTTTTACATTTTGGAATGAGAGCAATAAGTGTTTTAATTAAAACTACTAGATCACCACCATCATTCATAATATGGAGCACTGTTCTTATCACATCCGACCCAACCACCTCGCAAAAGTGTTGATAGAAAATAGATGGTGTTCCATTTAGCCTTGAAGCCTTAGTTGGATGCATTTGGAAAAAAGCTTCCTCAACTTCCAATTCTAATTTTTTTTGCGTAAAACCTCCTACAATCATGGAGTAATATGCCTGCCCACCACTGTTGTTGTTTCTACCACACCCACTGGATTAGATGAGGTAAAAGGAGATGAGAAAAAATTGAAAAGAATACTTGTTATCTCTTCCTCTTCATGATGAAAAGTACCATCATCATCTTTCAAGCATTTAATAGAATTCAACTTATTTCTTTAAGATGCCTTTATATGAAAAAACTTGGTATTCTTATCCCCACTTTTTAACCAGTTGGCTCGTGACCGTTGAGCCTAAAAAATCTCCTCATGATAAAGAAGTTCATCAATGCTATTTTCCACCTCTCTTTTATGCTTGAGATCTTCTTCAGATTGAACTACCTGTTACAGCGAATCAAGCTTTTTTTTTTCCTCCTCAATCTTCTTCTTTAAATTTCCAAATTTCGCCCTCCCCTAACACATCAAGTTTTCACCAATACTCCTCAAATTAGAACATATATCCCCCTTTACACCATGATGCATCCAAAATACTCCCACATTCCTCACCTTCCAACCATAGTTTTTCAAATCTGTACATCCTTTCTCTCCTCCCTCTCCTCCTTTTAAAAAATCAAACTCTACCATGATTGGGTAATGATCAGACCCAAATCTTGTTAGATTTGACACATAAACATCCTTCCAAACATTTCTCCATTTTTATTAGCCACAGCTCTATCTAGTCTCTTTTGGATATTATTTGATCCCTTTCTACTATTTGTCCATGTGAACCTATAACTAGAAAAACCCAAATCCTGCAAACCACATCCAATCAGAGTTCTCTGAAAAAAAAATTCACCTAATTTAAGTCCACCAAATCCCCCCCCCCCCCCAAACATCTCTCCATTTTTAGATTTGACACATAACCTCCTTCCAAACATCTCTCCATTTTTATTAGCCACAGCTCTATCTAGTCTCTTTTGGATATTATCTGATCCCTTTCTGCTATTTGTCCATGTGAACCTATAACTAGAAAAACCCAAATCCTGCAAACCACATCTAGTCAGAGTTCCCTGAAAAAAAAATTCACTTGATTTAAGTCCCTCCCACATTTTGTCCTTTAGATGTAAGACTTCATTAAGATCACCAACACAAAGCCACTAGGAACTATGATCAACAGCTAACGACTTTAGAAGGCTCCACATAAGATGCTTATTCAAACCTTATGGATGTCCATAGTCCAGTGACTTTATCTTATTTAATAAACCTATATTATAAAATGCATTTTATTTAATTAAGATTATATTTTCAATGACCCACCCCTTCTTATATTTGATATCAAGTTTTAATGAGGGATAATTTTAAAAAAATATTTTCTAAATTAAATTAATAAAATTAATAATATTAAATAACTTTCTTAATTAGTGTGAATTAATTTTTTTATGTTCAAGACGAGTAAGTATAGATAAAGAAGATAGATTAATAATCAATAATAAATATATTTTTGTAGAATTTATTAGGGTTAACTTAGTAATAAAGAGTTGAAATAGTATGTATAGGTTCTAACTTCATTTGCAATTATTGTACATAAAAAAAACAAAAATATACTTGTAGTCAATTCAAACAAACCTTATCTTCTAATAAATAAAAGTAAATTTATCTTCAAATTTTTGAAAAATTATAATTATAACAGAATGTATATAATATATTTTCTTATTTAATTCTGAAATAGATTTTTTTTTCCTAATAAATAAGGTTGAATGAAAAGATTTCTCGACGACGCTGTTGTGTTTGGACTGAAATTCCGAAACGCAATATTTGACAAGATACTTACCAATTGCCTTGCAGTTGCAACCCTTCTTTCTCGCGATCTCTTCCTCTTTCTTGTTACCATCTCAATTTCGCACCTTCTTCTTCTGCAATTTCCGTTATAAATTTCAATCTGTTCCCCCAATCCCCTACCCGAAGTTCCTTTCATTTTCCATCACCAGTCACTCTGAATTTCGTTGGGTCTGTCTGGACCAGTTTGACCGATCGTCCATTAATCTTGAAGCGATGAAGGGTGTTGGATCATCGTATCACGATTGGCCCTATTACGCGACACCCCCTTCAAATTTATCAGCTTTTGCGGCGCCGTTTAGTGTCAATCCCTACACTTCCAGTGAGGTTTCGTCTCACTTCATGGATTCAGCTGAATCCGCGGAAACCGTGCCTCCAATTCACTTTCAATCTTACGGGTACGATTTCTTTTCGAGCCCCGTTAGGGAATTGGATTCCAGTGCCCAATTCCCTCATCTGGGTTTGCCTTCTTATTCCACAAGATCGAGTCTCGTTGAAGCCCAACCATACCACCCTTCTTACGTGTCCTCTGCAATCCACGATCACTCTTCTTCGGTGGCACCTTATCGTTGGTCTTCTCTTGGGGACGCTAACAAGTCACCTGAATTAGGGTTTTCTGGTCAAAGTGCTGTTTCGTGGGACCAGTTTCCGGAGTTCAATAGCCGGGGTAAAGGGAAGCAGGTCGGAGTTGGGAGCAGCCTCTCCTCGAAGGAAACAAATGCTGCTGGTTTGGTTGTTTTAGAAAGGATGAACCAGAACCAGAACCTAGGTATGTTTGTTTTGTTTTTCCCTTGTCTTGTTTTGGTGTTTTTCAATTTATTGTGCTTGATGTAGATGGGATAAGTGGATTTTGATTATTCAAGGTGTGTTTTATTTGCGAATTTTCTGGCAAACATGTCTTCTGTTTCACTTTTAGAACAATAGTTAATCAAGAGCAAAAGAAGTTTTTGAAAATTTGAGCAGCTCGTTTAGAAAATTTTTTAAGTGGTCTGAGTGTAATACGTTATAGAGAAACGCTAGGAATACATTCTCTGTCACGCTCTTTCTATTTTGTGGAATACACTCTTTTATCGAAAATCACAAGATTTTGTGGGTCCCACATCATGTTTAATAAATCTCTCTCATGATTTTCTAGTTTTCAATAAATTTTAAAGAGTATGTGTTAGAAGGAATATGTTAGAGAGTGTGTTGCTAGCACTCTCCTACACTATATAGACAAAATCGTCTCATCATATTAAGTTTATAATATTAATACTATATAATATAATGAAATTTAGATGAAATGTAGGCTGTTGAGAGTAGTGCTCTCTATGTAAGTATATTTGTCTCGCATTAGGGGATGTTTTAGTGAGAAAGACTGCAAAATGTGTTTGGAATAAGCACATCTCGTACAAATTTTATGCATGAAGATCAATGCCTCTTTTTGTTTCTAGTTAAATTTCAGAACAATTTAAGTAAGAAAAGAAATATTGTAGTTGGATGGTGCTAAGTGGGAAATCAACTTTTCAGCTTTTATGTTGAAAATAAGTGTATTTTTTTTATTAAATGCAGGGAATCAAGATGTGAAGGACTCTGCTAATAGTGAGGTTTCGCATATTATTGATTGGGAAAACCACAATGTGCCTGCTAGTGCAAATCATTTACATGATACATCTAGCTGGTGGGGAACTATCAAACCCATGCCAGTTGAATTTTCAGGTACATCTGTTATGCAATCCCCTTCAATGTCTTTAGAAGCTCATCACGAGGCCCCTTTGAAAGTAGTTGCTGATTCAGGGAACAATCACTTGTCAAACACTGGTTCATATGACAAACACTCAAGGCATGGTGATAAACCATCAAGAGTTGATACTGTTTCTTCAATGCCTAGAACAGGGTTGGATACAGATTTGAATATTGACAATATTATAGCAGATGAACTTGTTGGGCACAATAATTTCTATAATACAAAGGAGGCTTATCACATGCCTGGTCCTGGAACTGCTGGTTGCTTTGATTCAGGTCATCTCCGTATGCATCTAGGAAGAAATGAACCTTCCTCATCAAACAAAGCAACGATTTCAGACAAAAATGTTTCAAGCGATGTTGTTGATTATATATTTAGAGGAAGGCATGGATTTCAAAATTCTCATGCAAATATGGATAATTTAAGCTTGAGACTTAGTGCTATTGAAGACATCAATTTTGTTGAGAAATCTTTGGAGGGTGGTGACCGATGCAATCCTGCTGAAGACTCACCTTGCTGGAAGGGAGCTTCTGCTGCGCACTTTTCTCATTTTGAACCTTCTGTGGCTCTGCCTCCAGAATATGTACACAAAAAAGAAGAAGGCTTTGGTTCTGTTGTTCAGGACCCTCAGAATTATCTGCTTGGTACTGGAAATAATATGAAAAAATCACATGAAAATTCAAATGGCTATCAAATGCATACCAAAATTGTCTATCAGGAAACAAGTTCTGCAGGTTCTCCAAGGAAATTTTCAGTAACAAAGTTTGCATCTGAAGATTGCAAGTCAGGTGGTGCTGTGAATGATGGACCTTTTCAATCTGATCCTAGCTCTAATTATGGGCTTCAATTTCTGGATATCAGCAAAATGAAGGAAAATAGTGTGCCACCTGCCAAGCCAACTGATTGCGAGTCTGGATCTTCTCACACAGAGCATCAAGTTGTAGAGGAAAACAAATTCATGTCTCAAAAACAGCACACTTCGTGCATAGGTGATGCAGATGCTGGATGCAATGCGAATAAATGCTTGGAAAATGGCACATCTCACACTGCAGAACATGCCCTGTCTTCACCTTCTTCGGTAGTAGATACAACTACTGCACCTGAAAATTCAGCTGGGAAAGTATCAACTGAAAAACTGAATGTCCAAACGTTGGTTGATACAATGCAAAATTTATCAGAATTGCTTCTTCATCATTGCTTAAATGATGCCTGTGAATTGAAAGAGCGAGATTGCAATGTCCTTAAAAATGTGATCAGTAATCTTAATACTTGTACTTTAAAAAATGCTGAACAAATTGCCCCAACACAAGAATGTCATTTCAATCAGCCAGAAACATCTAAGTGTGCTGGAGAATCATGTGAGTTTCAACAGGTATGTTCTTATTTCTTCTATTCAATAACAATACCCAGCTCTCTGGTGGATTGGAAACACTTTTTTATGGCTTATGAGTAGCTGAAAACTTATATAATTTTTTTGCCTCAGTGATTAATGGTAAGAATCTAAAAGCAATTGAAATTCATGCTTTGACACATGTAGCATAAAAAACATTAGTTTCCAAACTAATGTGGCACCTTTGCTGGCCATTGTAGTAAATTAACTTTTTTTCTATGTCATAATAACCTTTTGCATCAAATCATCAATTAGTGGATATATACTTTAAAATCCTCTCGATATAGTGTTGAACATTGATGCTGAGTTGAAAACATGAAGAGGATACAGTAAATTATGGTAATTTGGCTGTATGAGAATGTACTTTCCTTGTGATTACAATGATTTTAATGTGTTTTCCTGTGATGTGTTTGGGATAATAATGGATTATAACATAGGTCAAAGAGTGCTTTATCTGGTATGTAAAATAATGAAATTGAGAGAATCATTAGCAAAAAGAAGAGAAGAATTTGGGAAGAGGATAGAATTGGTTTCACTATGTCATAGGCACTGTCCTCTCAATTATGTTGGTATCTAGTAGAGTTTTCGAATCTATTTGTGTTTGTTTTGTGGATCTTGGAATCCATTTGTCAAGAACCCACCACCTCAATGTCTATGTAAATTAAAATGATGTAAGCAGAAATTTTCCTTGAGCTATGCTCCTGTACAACTTAGCATGTTGTATCTTTATGTGTAATTACAATTCATCATCTGTTTTAAGAAAATGAAATGCAATAGCTGGATGACACTGTCAGTCTCTGAGCAATAAATCTAGTCTACACATTTTAATACTAACATGCAAGCTCTCGTCTTTCAACTTATTGGAAAAGAGATATACGTAGCTATAGATGCTACATGTAATAGTTCTCCTAATTCATAGTATGTTTAGATTCATTTTGTAGAAGGAAAAGGATAGGCTTCTTGGTTTTTTTTGGTTCCATGCTATTGAAAATGGTATTTTGTGTATTTTTATATGCTGGACAAATTATTAGCCCTGCATTACTTCTGTAAGTTCTCTGAATATATTCTCAGAATGCAAGTTTTAAGAGGCCACAGTTAACCAAGATAGGACCAGAGAACTCTAAGGTTGAGTTTGAGAATCCACATGTAGCAGAGGCAAACTTGCATTTCAGGTCTGGGAAACCACATTGGAAGATTTCAGATTCCATTTCCCCAAGGGATGATATGGAAATGACAAAGGCTGATAACATGACTAAGGTATCCTAGGCAGTGTTATTTCTCTCTATTAGTATTTACTAATACATGTTTCCAATTAGAAAGGGGGCAAATTGCAGTGGAAGGAAAATATTTAATTATTGTTAGCATACTTTCTGATTTCTAGGATCTAAAGAGGATTCTTAGCGAGAATTTCCATGATGATGAAGGAGCAGAGCCTCAGACTGTATTATATAAGAACCTATGGCTTGAAGCTGAAGCTGCACTATGTTCTGTCCATTACAGGGCTCGCTATAATCAAATGAAGATTGAAATGGATAAACACTCTTGCAAGGAAAAAGGTTGACTATTTTTCTTTATCTCAATATGACTCATTGTTATAAATATCCCGGATAAATAACCTGGATTTATTTTATTTTATGTTTTTAAGCTAATGTTCTGTTATTATATCTTATATGATGCTGTAGAGATGGAGAAGCAATCAAAACCTGAGGTTGTTCCGACTTTGAGCCAAAGTCAGAGTTCTGCAACTACAGTGCACAATTATCCAAACCCTGATTCTTCTGCCCTGAAATTGCCTGTCTTGGATGCTACCAATCTAGATGAACTATCTCGTTTGAATTTTTCTACCGACATGAACAAGCCTATTGCAATGACATCTGAAGGAAAAGGTGGTCAAAACCTGGATAACTTCATCGATAATTATACTGTTTCCTGCTCAGATGAGGAGGCTGAAAGAAATGATGAGGCTTTTGTTATGGCCAGATACCAAGTTCTCAAGGCCCGGGATGACCACTCATGCATTGATACTACCGATCTGGAGGAACCATTAGACATAGCAGACGACAGGTCAGGACCTAGAGGGAGGGATAATCAAAACCAAGTTAATATCTGCCAAGATTCTCCCATTCCTGAAAACAACAGGACTGATTATGAGGCATCTGTTGTGGGTAGGTTTCATATTCTGAAATGCCGGGTTGAAGGGTCAAGGTCTATTTCTTCAGAAGGCACACAGTTAGATGGAGTTGGATCTGCTGGCAAAGGAATGGATGACACAACAATTGCAAAAAATGTATCTGAGGGTAAAAGTTTGGACGTCCATGTAAATCCTGTCGTGGTGCATCTCCATTCCTACACTACCCTGGACAAGTCAATCCCAAAGGAGTTTCATCTGGATGTGGAGGACAATCAAGAAATTCAGCCTTGCGGAACCTGGGAGTTCCAGATTCCTACTTTCCACTCTGATGGCTTCACATCAGATTGGGAACATGTGGAGAAAAGCCTGTAGGGCCGAGTTTGAAACCTTAAGGAGTTTGATTATATGGTTCAATAAATGTTTATGTTGAATAAATGTTTATGGATTAGACTTCTTTATTATCTTTATCAGACATGCATATTGCGGAATGTGGTCTTATCAAATCTTTGCCCTGTCTGTATATAACAATGTCAGACTTTTTTATTTTTTATTTGTCTAATGTGTGCTTGCTCACTTGCACATGTTGATAAATAAGTGCAAGTGATAGAAAAATTAAGTTGCCAAATTGCCAAAATCAAAACATTTAGTTGTTTCTAATGTAATTGAGCATTGGGTTCTCGAAGAATTTGTTTTTTATTTTCAAAGAATACTTTGACATTGTTCGCATTGGTCGCAGTACAATTTGCTATTTAAGTTGCTAGTTTTCCATTCACTTGTTACTTTCCCAAATAGCTGCTTGACTAATCATAAAATACTGTTTTTGGCTAAACTGCGCCTGTATTTATGAAATTGAAGTAGTTGCTACGTCCAAGTACTCCTTAGTTGTCTATTGGGAACGTTTTGTTTCTTTCCAAAAGAATTTTGATGCTTGGGATTGATATATATATTTGTCTTACGTGAACTAATATACAATGTATAAAATACAGCATGTTTGTGCATCCGGTGACGAGAATTTGGTACAACAAATGTTTGTGCATTAGGTAGTTTGTGTTGCAACATTTAGTGTTTTTTAAGTATTTGAAGGCATTTTCATAATATAGCATTACCATAAATTTGGTGAAAATTATTTTATATGAAAATTGGTTAAACTAATCGATTAGGATGTGTTTGCTTTTCAATTAAACTTAACGAAACGTCAATTCATCATACTCTTTCCTTCTATTTTATTGTCTTGGAAAGTGGAAAAGTTCTGTTGAACGTGGTTGAAATAGAAAAACACACACCCTTAGTCTATAGTTAGACCAAAATTATTTGCGTCAGTCTTTCACAGTATCAGAATGATTTTAACGGGTTAAAGTTACATTGTTCATCATCGTTTTTGCTGACCTCTGTTTCTTGATTTCTTCATTTTATTTACTATTGTGGCTGCCTTCATCTTTATTATCCCAGTGCTCTCCCATTGCCTTCATCAACACCTATGTTTTTGTTTTATTGGTTTTAAAATTGAACCAGAGTACTTCAGCAAGAGTACTTTTTCTTGGTTTTTAAAATGGACCAAAAAACTGTTTTAGAGAATATCAGCAACATTTTCTAAAATATTGGTAGCAAATTGAATACTTTTAACTATCAATGTAAATAGCTTAATTAGTTTACTGCCAACTCATTTTCTGTTTGTTAGTCTTACTTAGTTGGTTACAGCTGTACTTATTATATATATATATATTATGTATCTACCTGCAGTAAAAATATGACAGAACAATATAGAGAGGTGCATTTCTTTTTTTCTACCATGAGTGCTCTCTGTCCCTTCTCTCTTTCTCGATACCAAGATTAACAGTTCTGCCAGTAGTCAGTAGTCACATTCTCAATGTAAATGAAATTAATTTTACAACATTATTCTTGCAATTGCAAAATAATTGAACTTAGCTCAATGTATAAAAGGGAAAAATGTTTTAGGAAGGGATGATTAAACTCTCTAGTCTCAGAAAAAAATCTTGAGGGCAGTCGAAATTCCATCATTATTCATATATATTTGCTACCTAGCTTGGTGGAATTTAGTATTGTTTAAGATTCCAACAAGCCTACAAGAGTAGAGCAATTGACTAAAGGAAGGCATCTGAATGCCATTCTAAACAACTGACAGTCCTATAAGGTTTAGGTTTCCATTTAGATCACCATTTTGTCACGATCAAGGCTACACCTAATCCCATTAGGACACATCAATTCATGAGAAATAATGGTTTTGAACATAAAAGTAGTCTTAAAACGTGACTTTCTCATTCTGTCTTGGATATTAAATGCTAAATCTGAAAATCATTTTTCCTAATCCATGCCATCTTTCCAGGAATCTAGAAGTTGCTGCAACAACTAACACGTAGACCTAGCATGTACATTAACTAACACAATTTTTTTGGTCTATTGTATTTACTAATGTATTCAACTTTAACAACTAATTTGGATTTTCGTGCACTCAAGCCAACTAGAATCGATTTACGCACGTATTCCTCATCCTATCACCACGTGACTTGAGAAGTGGCATTATCAAAGCACTACAATAATAATAATATTCCAGCTTATTGCCTTATCACTTGGCATTAAGGGCAGAATAATCCTCTTAATCATTGCCTTTCATGTATAAATAGGCTATAAGCCTATAATTATGTCATAAGTTTACTCAGAGGCAAAACAATCTTTCAGAGAAAATGAAATCAAAAAAGCTTAAATGTATAACTATAGTTTTTCTCGTATATTTGTTGAATCAAAATGCTCATTCTGAGCTGCAGGTTGGGTTTTACAGCTATTCATGTAGTATGGCTGAGTTCATTGTAAAGGATGAAGTCAGAAAAGCTGTTACTAAGACTCCTGGAATTGCTGCTGGGCTTGTAAGAATGCATTTTCATGATTGCTTTATTAGGGTAAGTCATTATATGAAGCCATTTGTTATTTATCCGTTACCCGTAATCAATAGTATAATTTGTTAATTACCCTCTCCCTTTAGTAAAACTTTAACCGCTTTGTTAATTTTAGGGGTGTGATGCATCAGTGCTTCTTGATTCCATTCCCTCAAACACTGCAGAGAAAGACTCTCCCGCAAACAAACCAAGTCTCCAAGGGTATGAAGTCATTGATAATGCCAAGGCTAGACTTGAAGCAGTATGCGAAGGAATTGTTTCATGTGCTGACATTGTTGCATTTGCAGCAAGGGATAGTGTGGAGTTAGTAAGTGTGTCTACTTTGTTCTAGAAACATTTTTGAAAGCAAGAAAATGGCCCCATATCATTGCTTTCTTCATTCAGGCTGGAGGGCTTGGTTATGATGTTCCAGCAGGAAGAAGAGATGGCAGAATCTCACTAGCTTCAGATACAAGAACAGAGTTACCTCCTCCAACTTTCAATGTAAACCAACTCACTCAACTCTTTGCAAAGAAGGGATTGACACAAGATGAAATGGTCACCCTTTCAGGTAAGACCTTCAAGATAACTCTTCCTTATGGTTAGCTTATAGCTTAAATTTGCTAATGGCATGGCACGTACTTTGTGCATGCAGGAGCGCACACCGTTGGCCGCTCTCATTGCTCCGCTTTCAGCAACAGATTATACAATTTCAGTAGCACTTCAAGCCAGGATCCAAGTTTAGATCCCTCGTATGCAGCACTGCTGAAGCGGCAATGTCCACAAGGCAGCACAAACCCGAACTTAGTGGTTCCAATGGACCCTTCTAGTCCTGGAATTGCAGATGTAGGCTATTATACGGATATATTAGCAAACCGAGGCCTGTTCTCTTCTGATCAGACTCTCCTAACTAATGCTGAAACAGCGAGCCAGGTGAATCAAAATGCCAGGAATCGCTATTTATGGGCAAGCAAATTTGCGGATGCAATGGTGAAGATGGGTCAAATCAGTGTCTTAACAGGCAATGCTGGAGAGATTAGAACAAATTGCAGGGTGGTCAATAGCTAGCAATTGTGGGGAAGGACTTAAGCACCTGCAACAATGAAGATTTACAAATTCTAAGTCATGTTTCTGTGTTTTTTTCCTGCTTGATTACAGAGCAAGTTACTTTTTCTTTTTGCTGTTTGCGTTAACGGCATTCATCTGTTGGTGAATCGTAGTCCTCTCTCTTTGCCCTGAAATAGATAGCTTGTCATGTGCAACAAGAATTTACTCACGTTATCCAAATCAAATTCCTTTTGTGTAAATGCAGAGATCGTCCAATCACATGCATCGTTATCAACAACCAACAGAATTTTTTGCCAAGCTAGATATCTATGAGGACTAATGCTAAATTAGTAAATTACACGTTTACGTTCGCCAATACACTTAGAAATAATTACTTGGGTGTCTTTTTCTTGTTTTAAACTTTCAAATTCAACAAATATCATCTTATATTTTTAAAATTAATTCAATTTAATCCAATCATCAATATCACCCAAGACTAACAAAATTCCAAGCTAGATGGCCTCCCATTTCCAAAGGTCCTGGGACATGAGTCTTTAGAAGTTGCAGGTACGGATACAATAAACCAACTATATATACCTAGAGAGTAAACATGCAACTCTCAGGTCTAAACCTTAAGGGCACAAGATATAGAGCTCATAGAAGGCTATTATGAGTAAAAACAACAAAATAATAATATGATCACTGTTTATCACATCATACCACAAATACTAAAGAGCAACAAAATTATAAGGTAGACAGAACCATATGGACCACAGATATGGTTTGACTACCACAAAATTATAAGGATGGCACTAGTTCCAAAATCATCCCCAAATAGAACATAAACCGTAACTAAGTAGTGAGCTCCATGATGGCACCAACAATGTCCCCACCGTGACTCTTGAGAGCCTTGACAGCCTTGCTTCTCGACACTCCTGCCTGTGTCATCACCAAATCAACGTCGTGGGGCTCGATGCCAGTTTCATCAACCTCCTCCTCTTCTTCGGGCTGTGCTGCCGCAGCATCTTGATCTTGTTTTGCCGTTACTGATCCCATATCTGGCATCCTAAACTGTTGAGCAGCCTGCGTCTGCAACTGAGAGCTCAAGTCCTCTATTTTCGCCTCCCCAAATATGACGTAGGTCTCAGAATTTGGACTCTTGAAGACATCAGGCTTTGAGATGAAAAAAAGAATCTAATGCATAAAATAATCTGGTTAAAAGCCATCCACCTTCCAGATAGATCATAGAAAGAACCAAGCAACATATACAATGACTCACATTTTTTGTCCTCTTGATTGTGACCCTACTAACACCGGTAACAGGTTTCAGTCCCAGCTTCAACATCGCTTTTCGGCTCTTCTTCTCACTTCTGCTCTGCTTTGAACCCTCGGTACCACCTACATCTTAAAGTCCATTGATCCAAGAAAACAGATCAACAGACATGGTGTTGCAGTTGAAGACGAACAAAAAAAAAGATTATGTACATTGTACTTTTCTTCAGATAAAACCTTATAACTATAATCCTAACATCCGTGACACTGGAAATCAATAGACAAGACAACTGCATAGCACAATCCTTTTTGAATAAACAATATATGTCCTGACGGTGTAAAGGTTATTTTACACTCTCAACCAATTAGAAACCGCCATATATGCTAAGTTTGTTGACTTTTCTAATAATTACCTTAAAAATCATATAAACGATGATTTCTAATATTAACTTTTGAGTAAACTATCAATTTAGTTCTTGAAGTATTACCTCTCTCTTAAATAATCTTTAAACTGATAAAATTATATAAATAATTCCTGAAGTATTAGAAATCATGCTATATAATCTCTCAAGTATTGAAAAATTCTTCAATACTTGATAGATATTCAATATTTTAAGGACTACTTATGTAATTTCATTAGATCAAAGAGTATATAGGAGAAAGGATGATACTTTAAGAACTAAATTGATGGTTTATTCTAAATCTATCTATAAGTAAATCCGTTAATCAATGTTAACAGTGATATAAAAAACACCAAACAGAAAACGTTGTGATTATGAAATTAACGATACGAGAAGGAACAGGGGAGAACCTTGAGCGCCATCTTCTTTGTCATCGTCGTCCTCGTCCTCGTCCTCGTCTTCGGTTTCATCTTTGTCGTCGTCCTTGACGTCCTCAACAACGGGAGCGTCATATTCCTGAGAAAAAGTAGATCGTGGAAGCGAATGAGAGACAAAGTAAAGTAGAAAATAGAAGCGGAATCCAATGGAAATGGGGAGAACCTGCGGGTGAGGTTTCTTCTTGAGGGTTGCGTCGTCGACGGAGGGAACCTGTTGGTCGGCTCCGGCGTCGGCGGCTGCGTCAACAACGGGACCCGGAGACATGGCTTTGCAGTAAACAAGCACACTCGACACTGGGTGTAGTCCGAAAGATAGAAAATACAGAAAGCCAGAAACGATAGATTCGATGATGAGACTCTTTTTCTGGTTTTCATTCGTTCACCTCTCCTCATGTTCGGATGTTGGCCCATCTTTTCCTTGGGCCTTTTTGCCATCCTTGCTCCATCTTCTTACTTTGTAAAAAATAAATAAATAAAATATACTCTTTATATGATAAAATAAAATATTTACCATTAAAAGTGAGACAATTTTTTATCAGTATTCATGTTCCTCAACTTAAGAAATATTACACTTTCTATCTTTGCTTTTTTGTTTGTACTATTAAGATTTTTTTAGTGAACCTAGGGTATCGCCTAACTAGGAGCAAAAGATTAATCTCTCGAGATAGTGAAATTTATTTAAGGAACTGACCTTTCTTAATAAATGTCATTCCATACACACGAATCTAGGGATCGAATCTCTTATCACATATTTAAAAGACATAATTATCTATTAATCATGCCACACTATGTTTATTGTATGTACTATTATAAGATATCCCATAACCAATGATGCAAAACTAATCTCTTCCAAAATATATAAATCAATGAAGTAGACATTTTTTCTAATAAATTTTTTTTCGTACACTTCGATCATGAATTGAATCTTAACCAACATATTTACGGAATTTAACTATTTCTTAACTGTGTTAAAATTTATTGATTCCTTCTCTCTTTCTTTTACCATACTTATCCCTTATTTAATAAACTAAAAGAGGTTAGTATTGATAAGAAAGTATATAATGTTATATATTACATAAATTACGGAGACCAGTGTATGGCAAGAAAAGAAAGAGTATTGTGCATAATTCAACATAAAATAAGGAGATTATTAATATAATTTGCCTGATAATTTTTTATATTTTTTTTCAGAATCGATGTTTTATTGTTAAAAGATAGTTTTTCCCAAAAAAAAAAATCTCTCATCAATTATTTATAAAAATTTCTTTTATGTTAAAAAATTTTCCTTTCTATCTGAATCTTAGTTTTTTATACTTTTAATTTATTACTTTTCATTTTTATTTTTGTGTTAAATTTATTCTTTTTTAAAAATCTTAATCAATTATTCTCCTAAATTAATTATTTTTAAGTATACTTTTATATGCTAAACTAGAGAATATTTTTTAAGAATAGTTTGATCTTTCAAGTATATTTTATCTTAAAGAATTACATTGTCACTATGAATTTTTAAAAAAAAAAAAATGTATTATGTGTATATTTCTATAATATTAGAACTTTCTATTTTAAATATATATGGTTTTCTTATAAAGTTTTCTTAAATAATTTTATTTTAACTTATAATATATACATTTACTTAAATTTAAAAATACCATACAATGAATGAATTAGATATTTATTAGTTTAACATTTGACAATAACGTCTAAAGTAAGATATTCATATATATTTACTCATATTTTATAAATAATGATTCTTTACTTATATCTTCGATTGTGTGCGACTACTATTTATTTTTCGTTATTATTAGATGGTTTCAGTATTTATATATTTTAGCAACATTTAATTTGCGGATAAAAAATTAAAAAGGATTTTTAATAACAGTAATGTAACTATTTTCTTTAATTGTTTCATATATTTAGTCTCTTTTTATTTTGCACTTGTCATTTAATTCTTCTAATTTTTTTCACAATATAAATCAGTACCTTCAACATTGAAATAACTATCTAGTATAAAAAATTAAAAATAGGGAAAAGTATTTTTAAAGTAACTATTTTTGAGCAAGTATGTTTTGCCCTACGTTACATTTTTAATTAAATTAATAAATAAATAAACTACTTTTCTTTTCTTTATTTTAAAAATAAAATTACTTAAAAATTGTTATTAAAAATGTTATAATTTAGAGTAAATTATTCTCACATCTCCTAAAATTTAACAAAATTTCACTAAATATCCATGTCTATTTTAACACTACACAAATTTTTCTTAATTTATATAATAATATATCACTGAGTACCCTTCTCGACTCTTGTTAACACAATTCACCTGATTTCTTATACAATTATATAGACAAAAAAAAAGATAAAAAAAATGTAAGAAAAAAAAGTATCAAATGTAATTTCATTAAACCTAAGAGATTGAACTAACATGTTGTTGGTCTAAGCGATACTAGACTCAAATTCCTTGAGCAAAATCTTAAATTTAAGTCTTGTATATGAAAAAAACATGATTGAAAGGAGAGACTCCGCTAAAGGTGGTCAGTGAAGTTCTTCGACAAAAATTAGTCATCGACAAAGTCAATAAAAACTTCTCGTCTATAACATAGTCAAAAAAAATTTAAAGAAAAAACCTAAGAGATTGCGTATAATTTACCCTATATATTTTATTAAAACCTAGGAGATTTTGTGTATAAATTTACCCCATATTTTAAGAACACATTTTGTGTAACAAATCATTGTGTGGGTAATACAAGAATCAATCGATGTATTTGTTTTAACCAAGTGGAATATCGAACTAAAAATCCACCATTCACTATCATTCCAAGCTAAATGGCCTCCTTTCTAACTAAAACAGGGCGTAGGCACAGTTACAAGAGCAAACCCTCAATTTCATTCTTAAATATTACTCTCTCCTATTTAGTTTTTAAAGTTAAAAACAAAAAAAATTATATAAGTAATTCTTCAAATATTAAAAATCATAATAAATAATATTTCAAGTATTGAAAAATTCATTAAATTAACCTCTAAATGTTAATAAAATATACCAATTCAAGAATTAAATTAATAAATATTCAATACTTGAAAAACTTCATATCCTCCTATAATTTTATATTTTGAAGACTACATAAGAGAAAAAATAATACTTGAAAAACTAAATTGATAGTTAATTCGGTATGCAATCCATCCCAGTAAATTCAGTTAAAAAAGCTGCAACATTGGGTTCTGAACTAGATTGATTTAACTTCCTGGCTATTCTAAATAGTAAATAATTAAAAGCATTCAATAAAGTGTATTTTAAATCTTTTTTTTCCCTCAAGACTCTAATTAATAAAAACCTCATCTCTTTTGTGACAAATGCTAAACAATAGTACTAAAAAACCTAAATCAAACAATAATGTGATCGTTCAGAATTTTTTGAGAACGCAAAAATTATGAAGTAAACGGTAAACCCCAAACATATAACGGTTGATATGTTGATCCGGCTTAACATAAAAACGGCACTAGTTCTAGTATCATTCCGAAAAAAACATACAAATAGAATAGAACATGAAGCCCAATTAAGTAGTGAGCTCCATGATGGCTCCAACAATGTCCCCGTCGTGAGTCTTGAGAGCCTTGACGGCCTTGCTTCTTGACACTCCTGCCTGGGTCATCACCAAATCAATGTCATGGGGTGCAACGCCAGTTTCATCAACCTCCTCCTCTTCTTCGGGCTGTGCTGCTGCAGCTGCTGCATCTTGATCTTGTTTTGCTGTTATTGATCCCACATCTGGCATCCTGAACTGTTGAGCAGCCTGTGTCTGCAACTGAGAGCTCAAGTCCTCTATTTTTGCCTCCCCAAATATGACATATGTCTCAGAATTTGGACTCTTGAAGACATCAGGTTTTGAGATGAAAAAAAGAATCTAAATGCATAATAATTTGGTTAAAAGTCATCCACCTTCCAGATAGATCACAGAAAGAACAATAACAATATATGCAATGAATGACTCACATTTTTCGTCCTCTTGATTGTGACCCTACTAACACCTGTAACAGGTTTTAGTCCCAGCTTCAACATTGCTTTTCGGCTCTTCTTCTCACTTCTGCTCTGCTTTGAACCCTCACCAGCACCTGCATCTCCAAGTCCAACAAAACAGATTTATGAACAAGGAGATCAACAGATAACATGCCAGACACATACAGCATATATATGGCTGCTGCAACAGAGGGCAAGTAACAAAGTGCACAAAAACATTGTTATTATCTCTAGGTAAAACCATTTATTCCAAAACTTTAGGACAGTTATTTACTTACCAATATTTCAACAGCTATATAGCATATCTTTTTTTCATCTAAACAAATCCACTATGTAACAATCATAAGCACAGAAAAGTAGTAGCTGAATACAGTTAAGATGTGAAGTTGATAATCAACAAAAAGAATCTCAACATTATAATGTCAGCGATCAGAAACAGTGTTCTGAAGATCTCCAAAAGTGGTCATCTCTCTTGCTAATTGAGGTGCTGCTGATTCAGTGAGCCCTCACCTTGGGTAAACCTTGCTGGTTTAGGCTTTTAGTACCTAGTTGATCTGTTGATGACTATAAAAAGTAAAACTAAAGCAAAAACCCAACCATCTGACTCATAAACTGTGAAGCTGAAGGGGTAAAATCCACAGAATGTTGAAAAATAACTAGTTGTCAATCTTAGGGACTCACGGCAGCGACCATCTAAGGAGTAACATTGAACACCTATTTTCTGTTTTACATGAAATATTATGCTTGAGTAATTAATTTACAGGGAAAATTAATGCAAGTTACTCAAATATGTTACTGATATCTTCTTTTGCTAAATGTCATCATTCTTCAGCAAGGTAAACCCTTTTTGGCATATATCACACCTCATCAGGGTTGACAGGGCATTAAATTTAAAAGTATAAAATACAGCACGTTTTGCCCAAGTTACCTTTGTTAAAGTTCTCAGATTTACATTGAATGATTACATTACCAATCTAGCTTATATCAGCTTATCAAGCCTAAGCACATAAATGCCAATCTATCAAGTGACAACTAAGTAAGAGTTTTGTAAAATCTCCTTCTAATTCCTTCTGTTTCCTACTGTGCCATGCGCAAACAATCAATGTATCTCCAAGACAGTCATTGTTAATTAAAGCAAAAAGGGTACCTCCAGACCCAAGTGAAAATAATGCTTTTACTTAAACAAAAACAACAACCATCAAAGACTAACAGCCAATGCGCAAATAAATACATACAAAAAATGGTCAAAAGATGAAGCAGTTGAACATTATCTTTTAGCAAACAGCTACCATTTCTACACACGAAAATTATGATTAGAGATCTTGTTATGGTCTCTCCAGCATGATAACTTGACAAGAATAAAATCCAAGCTATATGTCAATTTGTTAAAAATAAGTAGGTATCATAATTCATCTAACGTGAGTTATGTCTCACGGGTAAATACAGAACTCTAGCCAAACCCTAGGAAAATACACAAGCAAATGGAAACCCAGTAATCAAGGTCGATAACGATTAGAACCATAGGGCATATTAACAATAACATAAATAAATACCTAATAGGGATTTTATTAGGTTAACACGTAAACAAAGGAAAACGTAGTGAAAGAGAAGAGGACCTTGAGCACCGTCTTCCTTGTCATCTTCATCATCATCCTCATCGTCTTCGTCGTCGTCAGCTTCGTCTTTGTCATCATCCTTCACATCCTCGACGACGGGAGCATCGTCCTCCTGACATCATGCACGGAAATGAGACACCAAACATCAACGTAAACGAATCCAGTCCAAGCAACCCATACGCAAAGCAAAATCGAATGTTTCGAAAATTAAAACAACAACAAAAACGACGACAATAATAAAGATAACAACTGAGGAGGAACCTGCGGTTGAGGCTTCTTCTTGAGGGTTGCGTCATCGATAGAGGGAACTTGTTGCTCGGTATCAACCTCAGGGGAAGCGTCGACAACGGGACCTGGAGACATGGTCTGGTTTGGTTTGGTTTGGTGAGTTGGGAGAGGATTGGGGTTTCACTCGGCGTGGGTTGTGATCAGTAAGTTTAGATGATTAGCTGACATAGAGATAGGGATAACTCTTTTGCTGCACCTTATTACGCCTCGAGGGTTTTCACGTTTATTGGGCCATCTCTGTCTTGAGCCCATATTTTCACCTTTTATTTCATTCACTTTTTTGCTTAAAAAATATATGTATTCATTACCGGATCGTGGTTCAATTCTAATCTTGTTTTTTAAACTGTTTGATTGAATTATTTTATAAACAGTTGAGAAAATAACATATTTTAATAATTGATTATTATTATAATTAATTGTGTTAAATAAGTTTTATGTTTGAATATATTAAGTAGAAAGTGATTTTGAGACGGCTGCAAAAATTAAATTATTTCAATGATCGATATATGTATAATCGATTATTGTTATAATCAATTATAATCAAAATCAATTTTTGTTTTAGTAAGTTTATTGAAAAGTGATTTAAAGTAATTATTACAATTGGATATAAAAAAAAAAATCAGCTTTTACGTAGAAAATTACGAAAAAGGGTATGAAGTTGTTAGGTTAAAAATTGAAAGAGAAAAAAGTTATTGGAAAATTTGGGAATAATTTGAGCATTACATTTTTAAAGAAAAAAAAAAGTTGTTGAGAAATAATCATAAGCTACAAAAGTTTAGATACAAGATTTCAGCTTATTTTCAGAAAAAACTTTTTTGCAAATTTCAGCTAATGGTCTTAAAAAATGAGTCGTTATAACAAAATTACAAAAATGGTGTAAAATTATTTATAATAATTAATTTTGTATTTAAAATAATCATTTGTTAGGATAAAATCAGAAGATAAAAGTTAGACAGGAAATAATCTGATCATTTTTTATCATAATTCCTAAAATTTTATTTATCATGAAGGTTGTATTTAGCATAATTAGCCAAAAAGTTATTTAATAGTTAAGTTTTTAATTGAAAATTGAAAAGTTGGAAACAAAAATTTGAAGGTTAATAAGCTAATTGGTTAAATTATAAATGTAAGGTAAAATTAATTAATCGACTAACTTATGCGTATAAAATAATGTGAAAATACATATTATGAATGTATATGTGTGAATATATAATAATTAAAAGTTAAATAAAATTATATTTCATTTATTATTATTATTATTTAGAATATATTCAATAAAAAAAAAAGTAAAATAACCAAGTATGCATATATAATCTATTAAAAATAAGAATGTTGATTAAGGAAAGGTTAGAAAGTTATCATTTTTAAAAATTAACAAGGATACAATTAGGAAGAAAAAAAAAAAGACCATGCGACTCCAAACGTATAATACAATCACGTGCTACTTCTATTAAATTATCAAATAAAAGTTTTACGTTTGTAGCTTTTTCGAAAAAAAAAAACTTTTTAATTGAACATCTCTAATAGTTATTTTTTTTTATCAAATAAGATAATTAATTAACTTAAAAGTTACCAAATTGTCTTGATAAACAAAGTTGAAACAATTTTTCATCATAAAAGAAACTTCATTATCACTTTGATTATTGGGTCTGGCTCTCTTGCTAAAGGTTTTTAATTACTTAAAAGATGAATATTAAATGATTTTTGTATTTCTAATATAATAAATATTTTATTCTTTGTATATCAACTTTATATATTTGTTTAAGAGAAAATAGGCTATGCATTAATAATGTAAAGCAGTTTAAGTAGTTTACACTATCATCCAATTACAACCTATTATATGTGGTCAATTTGTTAACTTTGATTATAATCATCCTAAAAATCACACTAAAACTGATCTGATTTTTGATTTATTGACGGCGTAAAGTTTTACACACTAAAAAAAATCTATATGTATTGTTGCTTGGAGTTTGACACAGAACAACTAGTTACAACACGAAACATCAGCATCCTTCCGTGCCTATATGTCATAATGAAGTGAGGTTTGCACGGAAAATGGTTGTGTAAGAAAAACAAAAACCGGTAATTACAAAACGAATTCTTGAAGAACATGAAATATATACTTCAATAGATCCAGCAGGAACAGCTCATGCTCAAAATCTCAAAAATTCCCCAATCCCAGAGCAGAAAGAATCTACTACATCACGGTGCCAAAACAAATTCGACAGCCAAATAAATTATATGTATATTCTGTGAGAGTCCCAAATACCATTAGACTCTGCCAGTAGCATTGTAGCAATCAAGCATTCTTTATGGTTGAGAATTAGAGAGAGGCCTTGGTGGTTGTTTCTTCATATTCCTTTCATTCTTCCAGAAACCACCACTCTCTGCATTGCAATGCCAGCCCGTCCAGTCCTTGCACGGGGCAGCCGAATCACAAACATAACAGTAGCACTGCGCTCAACCAAAGATTATTGTCACAAAAACGTAGGGGAAATTTTTATAGGACAAAAACTTAGATACAGTACTTTAAGTACTGTTAGTGCTGTTATTCAATCAGAAGTGTAATTTCACCTCATAAAAATATACATTGGAGAATTATGCATATTAGTGAGATAAAATTTTATTTTGATTGAAGAACAACACTAACAATATCTAAGGTATTGTATTTAAGTTTTTTTCTCCAATTTTATAACACTAATATCATATATAATAAGGTAGCGATTTCCATTACCATTTCACAATAGCTCTCATGCGGCGTGGTCTTGAATGGGAATTTGAGACAGAGATGTCTCGAGTGCGGGTAATCTCTGCAAGCAACCTATGCGACAACATCTCCAACTCTTGAATTCCAATACTTAAACAATGGGGGTTTTGTCAAAACCCGTGAAAAGAGTGGGAAGGGGTTGTACCTGGCCCTTTTCAGCGATGACGGAGAGATCATCTTCGGCGTGGTGGTGGGGAGCAGAAGAATCGCACGAGAGGGGAACAGAGGTGGAGGAAGGGTCGAAACCTAGGATGAAGCAATCCTCGGTTTCCTCGAAACGCCGCATGTCGTCGATTCTGTTGAGACAAGCTATGGCCCTGATGGGGCTGTCGTCTCGTGGTCGTGGACTTTGCTGAAGGGTCGTCTTCGTCTTCCCCACTTTGGTGGTGGGTGATTTCATGTTAATTTCTTCTCTTTCACAACACATTCCCTTAGGTTAAATAGCGGATCAAGGATCAACGATGATCACCAATATATATGGAGTGGAGCCAGTCACATTGAATATGAATATCTGATCAAATTCAAAATACCAAATCTTCCGATTCCCGATAACATATGACCGTTATTTTATGACCAATTACAGTGATGTTTATATTTTATAAAAAAATTTGTTTATTTTCTTTTACTTTTCTCAGATTAGCATAGTTTTTTTTTTTTACTCCGTTCATTCTTTTTATACTTATATAAGATTAAATATAAGAAAATAATATTTTTATTTATTTGTCAATTTAAAAGTTTAAAATAATATTAATTATTTAAGTAAAACCTTAATTTAGTCATCAAAATTGTATAAGTATGATATTTTAATTTTTAAATTTTAAAAATCTCTGTTACTTCACCACTTCCCAAATTCTCATTCATTTTAATAATTTTTTACCTTACTTTTTATTATCATTTTACATTAAAAAGGATTAAAGTGAATGACATTATGTAAAATTAATGACTAGTGGAAGAATTTTAAAATTTTAAGCATTAAAATATCTAACTCAAACAATTTTGCGAACTAATTTAAGGATTTACTCTTGTCCGATTATGACTTTATATCTACCTATTTCTCAACATTTTATACATTTGTATAAATGAGAAAAAATAATAGTGGAGTTCATGTTAAAAAGTTAAAAAGTAATTTATTAATGTAAAATAAGAATATTAATTATATGTTTTAATTTATGTGATATGTTTTAAAGTACAAACAAAATGGAGAGAGGATTTGATATTTCTTCATTTTTTATCTGCTAAATAATGTTACTTTCCCCAAAATACTCTTTACCATTTTTTTTATTTCCTTACTTCTGCTCTCCATTTTTTTTAAATTATTATGAATTTTCTTTTGACAAATAAATAAATAACCATGTTTAATAATATTTTTTGGAAACACACTAAATGTTGGTGAGTAGATTAGTCATGTGCTTTGACTAAAGGTGAGGTATAATGGTCAACACAGTCTATTTAGACTCACTCCACATTAATTCACAAATTTAACAGGTTGATTTGACCCAATTCATTCACATTGAAAATGAGTTTCATTTTCTTGACCCTTGTTTGCCTTGCGTAGACCACAGTTAAATAGGTCAACACACAGACAATAATAAAAAATAAAAAATGGAAAAAAAAATAAAATTAACTAAAAAATTAAAATGTAAAATAGTTTAAACGATTGTGATTTTTTATTTTCTTTTTATAGTTTGTTATTTGTTAATAGTTAAGTTAATTTCATAATAAAATACATATATTACAACTTTGTTAGGTTATGTTTGGCCTATTTTATTTTATTTTTCTTGAAAATTACCTTAAAGTTAAAGTTCAAATAAGAGCTTTAAAAACAAATAAATTATTTAGTAAGTTTTATTTCTTTTAGTTTTAAAGCTCATTTTAAGTTAAAAGTTATTTGATAAAAAATCTTAAATTTTAAAATTTATTTAAAACTAATTGTCTCACTCAATGAAAGAATATATTTATCAAAATAAAAAATAGTATTATGTAAATTAATTTAATCAACATAAATAAATTTTAATGATGATAAAAATACATAAAAGTATTAAAATATACATTAAAAATGAAAAAAAAATGTTTTAATTAATAAAAGTTAATTTTAAAGATGATTTACAACTATTTTATTATATATAATATTAATTAAAGAAATTTGAGTATTAATTATAAAATATAAAATATTTAAAAACTTCTATATTATTGTTCAATAATATTTTTAAAAGGTAAAAATTTATTTAAGCAGAATTCAATAATGTCCAATTATATTAAAAATTATTTAATAAATAATCTAAAAATAATCAGTAAATATATCATTGTAATTAAGAATTTAAAAGCTTAACCACAAATTAAAAAATTAATTAATCTCTAAAATCTATATTAAATTTAAAGAAAGAAATTATAATTATTTTAAAATATTAAAATTTTATTTAACTATATTACTTACTCTTTTCGGTAACGTTCTTTTATTTCATGTAATGAAAATTAAAAAAAAACATTCTAGTTTTTAAAATAAATAATTTTAAAACAATTTAAGACATCACAATAAATAAACATAATTTAAAATAAACTAAAATATGTGAGAATTATTTAATGTGAAGTACTCAAATTCAAAAGTTAGTGAAATTTTTTTTAAAAATGGTATTTTGGGATGAGTTGGGATTCAAAGAGGAGAGTGTGTGGATAAACTCCATGTAATATATGTAAGAACTTCCCATGCTAATTTAGTTAAAAGCTCCTTTTTTTCAAGTTTTGTTCTATGAAAATAAGTTACTTATTTTTTTAAGAGTTTGTTATGAAAATTGTTTGGTTCAACTTTCTCTTTGAAGAAGATAAACCAAAAAAAAATTGGGTCACACTCTAATAAAACACAAAACTTATAGTTAACAAAAAAATAAAAGTTTGTGGACTATCTTGTTTACTTGCAGACTAAACTCGCTTAAACTTGTGGGTTGGGTAAGCCAAATTGAAAATGTTTCTTTTTAGATGTGCCACATATTTTAGAGTCCACAATTAGAGCAAGTTGTAGGTTAAACAAGTCATTTGTGGGTCATGACCCATGTACCCACATCCAGTTGTGACAATTATTACTACCCTAAAAGTAAATTTCGACGACCTTTCCCCAAAATTTACATAATGTTATGTCTAGAGTCATGCACTCAAGCATGTTGAAACCTCACAGGTAACAAACAATGCTCAAAGCTTCTAAGAGAGAATAGAAAGATAAGGGAAATATAGAAGAAAATTGTAATATGAAGAAAGGATCTTGCTCAGTGTGTTTCTCGATGAGCCCAACTAATAACTCGTATTATTGCAAATCTAATATTTTAGTCTTTAAAATATCAACAACGAATTATAAAAGGAAAAAAAGTTACTAAAATGAAAAGTAAATGATACTCAAAAATTTTATCTATAAAGAAGAAAGATGCCACTATCTCTAAATAAAATAAAATATTATGGGAGAAAGAATAACATTATTTCCACAATAAGAATCGTAGAAAAGGAAATAAATTTTATTTAAATATAAAAAAAGAGACAAATGATACTTGAATCAATTATCTCCTCATAGCTATTCACTATCCATTTATCTCCCCACTAACTATAAACTATCCAATCAATATTTGATGTTGTACTATGTGAATTTTTGTTAGTACTTAAAACATTTAGGTGAATTGGGTCCTAGGGGCTTCATTAAAGTCAAGGCAAGACTCAAGGCTTGAAGTGCACTTACATAGATACTTACAGATCACCTACCAATAAGGTCCTTATATCGATAGTGAGAATCAAGCCCATGTCCTTGTGGGATATGAGTCCAATCCTTACCAATGGACTAACCTTTGTTGGCATGCATAATTTTCTTTGAAACTTAATCCAAGTAATATATCTATATATATATATATGTGTGTGTGTGTGTGTGTGTGTGTGTGTATGTGTGTGTGGAATTTGCTAATGTACACAGACTTGTTTTTTAGTTGAAGTACATTAGCAAGCTACACCATAGGTATATTTTAAGATACATTGTAGTTATAACTTACTAACATACTCCAACTAAAAAACAAGTGCTGTACGTTAGCAAATCCTACAAGCATTTGCTAATGTACACATACTTACTTTTTAGTTGAAGTACATTAGCAAGCTATACCTTATATGTATTTTAAGATACATTGTAGTTATAACTTGCTAATGTACTTCAACTAAAAAATAAGTGTGTGTGTGTTAGCAATATATATATATATATATATATGGGTCAGGATCTGTTGACACCAGGTGTCAAAGTTAGTCGAATTACACATTCAATAACTTTTTGTAGAATACAAATTTAACCAATCCAATCATTGAATTGTGTGATATTATCTTCATGATCATGTATATCAAATTTCACATAATTTAGACTTTTCTAGATATGTTATCTAACATTGAATATTTACATATATTTTAATTTTGTATTATACGTTAAAATAAAGTGATGCGATGCACTACTAAATAATTTTGGAATTGTGTGAAATTTTGTATACTTAATCTAATTAACAAGAATATCAAATTCAACGATTGGATTGATTAAATTTGCATTATACAAAAAGTTATTGAAGGTGTAATTTGACTACCTTTGACACCTGGTGTCAACAGATCCCGACCCTATATATATATATATGTGTGTGTGTGTGTGTGTGTGTGTGTGTGTGTGTGTGTTTGTGTGTGTGTGTGTGTGTGTGTGTGTGTGTATGGGGAGGGATCAAATGACACTGGTATAACTTACACTAACTATTACACTATTCAATAACTTTAATTTGGATAATTTTATCTCAAAATCACTGTTGGATTAAAAGTTTATTTAACATAAATCATATGTATAAAATTTTATATTAATCCAAAATTATTTGATATCTTATTTGTATAGATCAAAATAGATGTAATATATACTTTTCAAAATATAGTAAAACAAGTGTTATTTGATTACCTTCTTGTTGTTATTCAATTTTGACAAAATTTAACACAAACAATCTTGATAATATGAAATTATAATTCAATAATTGGATCAATAAAAATCACATTTTATATCAAGTTATTGATAGTGTAATAGTTGGTGTAAGTTATATCGATGTCATTTGATCCTTCCCTATATATATATATATATATATATATATATAATCAATGATTAAAACTTCTCCCATCATTAATTTTTATACTTTTCAATATCTTATAAATGTAATAGTATTTTTTTTTTAATTTAATTGATATATGTTGTCATCATAAAATATTTTTTTATATATATTATCTACAAATATTTTACTAATGGATAATTAGTTTAAATGATTTATGTTTAATTCTTTTTAAGTAAAGTTTTGAATTTGAATTGAGTGTGAAAAAGTTTTCATTGGAAAAGCTAGCCCACTGAATGTTCCCTACTCAATATGTTATTATTTTTTAACACCTTCTTTTAAGTAAATAAAATAAATAAATAATAATATGAATAATAATAATAATAAATGTTAATATATAAAATCCTTTTCCGCTAAACCTACTTGCCAACTAAATTCTTACTTTCTAATAATTTAGAATGACATCACATCTCATTTATTTGAGAATAAGATTTAAGTTTTGTGTTAAAGTTTTCAAATATAAATTATTTCACTTAATTTAAACTTAAGTTAAATTAAAATTATTTTTATAAAATTTAAATAATATAAAATTAAGTTTTCACAAATCATCACCCAAACACATTTATCTTTTAGATTTAACTCCTTTAAAGTATAGAATTGTGTAAAATGAGAAAATGAGACATATTTATTGTTAATTTATATTAAAATAACTCATAAATGTTCTTACTTTTTTTTATTTTATATGCTTTCTCATTTTAAAAAAAAACCAAATTTGTATTCCTTGTTACGAAACTAGGATGCACTTACATGGATCATTCAGTTCACCCCCAAAAATAAACTATCACAACACCTATCCTACACCAAAATGCATGCATACATAATTCAGCATAATATATATATATATATATATTCAAGTCTTCATACACTCTTTCTTACAAGCACACCTAGTCACATTCTTTTTCATTTTATGTTAAATTTTTTAAGAACTTTCATTTTAAATTAAAATAATATTTTTTTCTTATTTATTTAGTTATTCAATCAACAATTTTTTTAATTTTCTTAATTTCTTTAATTAATATCATGTATAATTAATAAGATAGTTATAAACTATTATAGTAATTCTATCCGACTCAAGCAAAACTATTTCTCATGAAACATACCCATAGTCTCATAGCAAAAAGCTACTAAATATTAAAATAATCCTTTATTGATTAAATTAAATTTTAATAATTTCAAAATTAAAAATTTCAAACAACTATGTTTTAGTATTTTTAATTTATATTCTTATCAGCTAATAAAATGTTTTTTATTAATTAAATCAACCTGCTCTTTTTTTAATTTTAATTTTTAATATTATACCTGTATTAATGAATACCCATAAAACGAATAATCACTAAGTATAACATATTTCTAGAGTATGCTGTACGCCCAAAACGCAAAAATTCTAGTTGATTTTCAGAGCATGTTTGGGACAGATTATTTTTGCAAATTTCAGCTGTTTTTAATTAAAAAAAAACTGTTTGCTAAACAAGCTGTGTATTTGGAATAATAACTGAAATTTGTTAAAAAAAAAAAGGTTGTTTTCTTGCATTTGAAAATTTGAATCTTATGATTATTTTTCAACAGTTTTTTTTCCTCTAAAAAACATTATTTCCAAATTACCCCCAATTTTTTCAACTTTTTTTTTCTCTTTTACTTTCATACATACTTTTTGTAATTTATTATGTAAAAGCTAATTTTTTGGTCTTATCCAAACAAAATTAATTATTTTAAAATCGTCTTTCAACAAATTTATCCAAACAAAAATTGATTATGATTATAATCAATTATACATATAATCAATTATTGAAATAATTTAATTTTCACAACTGTCTCAAACACACTCTCACTATTTAATTCCAATAAACTAAAGTGCAGAGGGCAAGAATTTATTATTAATATTTTTATTAGCGGGCCTCTTCTAAAACTAGAAGTAGAAGTTTCTGCCGAATCTGGTAACAATTGGTCTAGAGATGAAGAGTTGAGCTACAAGTAAGTTGTGAATTAAGTAAAGAGTTAGTCTTTTTGCTTGATTGAATTTGAGGTCTCCCTGTGGCCATGAGACAGTGAATGGTAACATGAAACTTCAATGTACTCGGTGCTTACAATGATCATCTGAGTTACTCGATCGATAGAAAAACTAAACAGTCCCTTTTGAACTGCATGGAGTCCAGTTAACAATCCAAAGGTTTCTTATTTATAAACATCCTTTTCATTTGTTATTTTAGCATAAAACATAAGATTGAAGGGATGTGAGATCTCCAGAATGCATGCTTACATAAAGTGATTCTAGACTATACCAAAAAAGCAAAATTTCAAGTTGATTTTGTGTCCCATTCCCTTCATATACATTCAAGGGCACAGCATGCAACTTCAAACAATAGTTTCTTTTTATATTCTACAAATTTCTTCACATTCCTAAGGTCCTTCCAGTAATCAGCGCATATTCCTCAGGTCTACCAGTATTCATCCCTATCAGCTGCATCACAGTGTGGGCTTGTACAGTCGGGTCCAATGCTTACAAGGAGCAGATGTATCACATACACAACAGTAACACTGCATTCGACCAAAGAGATTTCAGAACAAGTTGGTGGTGAGAGGTGCTGGAAATCTCACATCGACTAATGATAAAACCAAATTAATATATATAAGTCGGGACAACTCTCACTTTACAAGCCGATTTTATAAAGTTGAAATAGACCCAAACCCCAAATTTTAAGAAGAGGTAAGGTGGACACAAACAAATAAAAATAAAGACAGTAACTCCAATCATTACCATTTCACAATAGCTCTCGTGAGGTGTTGTAGCAAACGGAAATTTAACACAGAGATGTCTTGGATGCGGGTAATCTCTGCAAGCTATCTATAAATTTGTCAAAAAACATTCACCAGCACAACTTCGAATAAAGTTCGACCACAAATATTTTCAAGTAACAAATATTCTGAAACGCTTAATTTAGAAATGAAAACTCTTCTCCTCGTTTTAATTACTTTACCTCCAAACCCCTCAATCAAAACATAGCCTTAAGCAGCAGTGTTGATTTACGATAATAAAGTAAAATGTACGGGTTTTTTTGGGGAGCATAGAAGTTGTATTTACCGGGCCCTTTTCAGCAACAATGAAGACATCAGCGGCACCATCTTCATGGTTATTTTTGTCGTCCAGCGAAAGCTTGGAGAAGTCGAGGGATTCATATGGGTCGAAGGCTAAGATGAAACATTCCTCGGTTTCCTCGAAACGTTTGATGTCCTCTTTTCTCAGACAGACTACGGCTCCAATTGGGGTCTCCTCTTTTGGCGATAGAAGGACTGAACTTTTTCCATTCACTTTTGTTTCTTCCATTTTCTCCTCCTTCGTGTCCCTGTTGGCTGCCAGTTAAGAAAGTGGACTCTTCAAATTCCAGAGCTCAGACAATAAATATCAAAGTCGGAACTCGGAATCTCTTGGTATGACCCTACGCGTTCCCTGACTGATGCGGCGTCGTTGCAAGTGTAGCAGAAGGTGTTCCGCGAAACCTTTTTTGGGCTTCCCTTTTCAGAAATTTAGCAGAATATATCCTTTTTTAAGCAACTCTTAAAAAATTAAGTTGCATTTGAAAAAAAATTAATTTATAATTTATTTAAATTTATGTTGTGACATAAATATTCAAGTAAGTAAATATTTGGGAGAACTTACGAAAATAGTTTTTAACATGTTTATAATTTTTTTCAACTTATTTTATTAAACTTTTTATAATAATTTATTACAATTTATAGGAAAAAAATTTAATTATATTTTTCTTTAAATATAGTTTAGATAAATAGTTTAGTTAAGGTTTTATTGAATTAAGTATTTATTATGTTAGTACTTGTGTATAAGTTGTTTTTATAATTGAAAGAGAAATAAATGATTTTTATATAAGTTGTTTTCATAAACTATTATGAATAGCTTATTTAAATAAGTTAAAAATAGCTTATGGATATATCATAAACTAATTTTTATAAGCTCTTTTAAACACTTACACAAGTACTTACTCCCTTCGTCCCATTTTATTTGACGTTTAAGATTTTGTCATAGTCTTATTTTGTTTGACGTTTAAGGTTTTGGTATAAAAATTAAGGAATGTAATTAATATTTTAGATTTCAAAACAATTAGTCTTAATTGCACTTTGTGCTACACAACTTTCATCATTTTGCCGATTTTGCCACCACAGTTTTTTATCTATCATTTTGTCACCTTATTTTTGTAATCTTGCAAATTTTGTCAAATCGTTAACTGTCCATTAAATGATAAATAGAATGATAACGTGTTAGTGATGAGTTGACATTAAACATCTAAGCCAACTTGTGTTTTTTTGAAAAAAAATTATAAAAAAATAAAAATTGTTTGAAAAAAAAACATCGAGTTTATGCTCCACATAGTTTTTAGGAAAAATTTTTCCAAACAATTTCTATTTTTTAGAAAAAAATTTAAAAAAAAGTTGGCGTGAATGTTTAATGCCAACTCATCACTAACACATCATTGTTTTGTTTGTCATAGACAGTTGACAGTTGGGCAAAATTCACAAGATTACAAAAATAGGGTGGCAAAATGCGAGAAAAAAATATGGCGACAAAATTCACAAAATAATGAAATTCGGGTGATGCAAAGTGTAACTAAGCCAAACAATTATTATATAATTTCTTAATATAGCCCTTATCTTTTATGTTCATTAGAGTCTTTGTCTTTTATATTTCTCTTATATTTTCTCACTCACAATAAATGTTTAAGGATATAATAAGGAAAAATATTTAATGCTTTATTGATATTCTAAAATGACAATCAAAATGGGACAATTTTTTTTGCTAAATCATCAAACAAAATGGGATAGAAGGAGTATATCATAAGACAAGTCTAAATAAATTGTAAATAAAATCTTTCAAAAAGGACCAAAAACAACTTATATATAAGTGATTATATGACATACTAATTCAATAAATACTTAATTAAGTTATTTACACAAACTTTTAAAATTATTTGGACAAAAATCTTTTAAAAAAACTGACTTATTTCCTCGCTCTCTCTTCTTTGTCCCTGCATGCTCTTTTCTTGTTTTCAATCAAGTTATTTCTTTTAAATCAAAAGAAATGAAAACTATCAAATAATTTTTATTCTATTTTATTTTAAACTTTAATTTTCATATCATTTTTAAGTAAAAAATAAAGAGTAAAAAAGGTTTTTAAATATGGTTTTGTTGGACTGGGTCTAGACAAGGTGTAAAACAAAAGGAACACATAAAAAGCACGTACACCTTTGGACCTTGGTATCCGAAAACTAAAAATAACATTGGGCCATAACTAAATCTAGTTGGGTAAGGTGAATATATTTAGGGGAATATTTTTCCAACTCCTTTTCATTTATACGCCCTTCTTTGCATTGTTGTATTTTCTCTCCTCCTCAAAAAATATCCTTTTTAAAAATTAAATTCCAATATTTTTTTAAGGAATTAGTAGATACTTTAAAATTTAATTTTTGAAATATATTTAATAGATTCGAGAAACTTAGCTTCTAAAAATCTGTAGCACAGAAGCAAGGCTGGTAAGTTAACATGCTTATTTCAATACGCTTTTGGGCTCAAACCAAAGTTTGTGTAAATTAAAAATTACAATTCTTTATTCATAAATTATAAATTACACTATTTAACATTCGAAATTCAGCTCCAAAAAAAAACAGCGTTTGCAGAAATATATATATATATATATATATATATACATAGAATATTTTATTTCTATCTAATAAAGTAAAATATCTACTCATATATTATAATTAAAATATTCAATTTGAAAAGTGAGGCATTCACTTCCTCCACTCAACTATCTCAAACTACCTCATTTTATCTTTATTTATATACTTTATATTCTTATCTTGGGCTATTCATCAATCAATCCACTTCAATATAAATTTGTGGCAACCAAACTAAAAAATTGATAACCGAATATTATGAAATTAAAAAAAAATATTTTTTTCAATGGATTAGATCGGATTTTGATTTATCCTATATTGAAAATTGATCCAATCTTAACTAGACTGAACTTTGTTGTGTATTTAAGATTATTGAATAATTAATTATATGTTCATGCATTCAAGAACTTACATGAACTATGAATTTGTTATCAATTTTACATTTATTCATTGAGTAGACTGTAAGATTGTCTTTAACTTACAATTCGAATGTATACTTCGAATTATGTTATGAATTATATATGAGATGTGATATTTGGCTATTGTATTAATTTGTGGATTTTATCATTTATTGTAATATTTGTAGACTTTTTTTTTCAAAAATCAAAAACTAATTCAATCCAAATTGAAATAAAATGGATTGAATCAGATTAAATTTATTTTAAAATTAAACCAATTGGATGATCAAAGAACAAAATTCAAGTGATTAGATCAAATGATTTTTCTCTCATAACTACTTCAATCCAACTCGTAAATACTCCTATTCTTTACTGTCTATCCATTTCAATATATCATCTTTTATAATTTTGATTTTTCTCCTAATTAAATTTTTAATAAGTTTATTAAGAGAAATTGTCAATAGATAAAAAAAACTTATATAATAATTGAAACTATTCATTATAAATACAAAATATAATTTATATATTCAAAGGTATTTATTTATCATGGATTTTAATAATAATATAATCTATATAGTAAAAAAAATATTTATTATAAATTTTAATTATATAATGACAAACATTTATTTTGTGCAATATACAAACTTAAATCCTAATTTATTATAAATCTTGAAAGCACACATCATTTTATTTCATTTATTTTTATTTATAAATTTGTCTTAAATTCACTCTATATATTAAATGAGAACAATTGTTTTGAACGAGAGCGTCTTTAGCTGTTATTGTTCAATAAGAGTGTTTTTAGCTATCATTCTATAATGAGAGTGTTTTTAGGAATTTTTTAACCTCTTATATTTTTCAATCTATCATTTTCAATATCTTTAGTTCTAAATTGAATTTCAATATTTTTTTAAATAAATTTTTAATAATTAAAAATTAACTTTATATTACAATAATTGTTTATTATACATTTAAAATATAATCTATATGTTCAAAAATATTTATTTATTACAAAATTTAATTATAATATAATTTATATATTCAGAAGTATTTATTTCTATGCAATGCACGGGTTAAAATACTTGTAAATAAATACTTCTGAATATATAAATTATATTATAATTAAAATTTCTAATAAATAAATATTTTTGAACATATAGATTATATTTTAAATTTATAATAAACAATTTTTGTAATACAATGTTAACTTTTAATTATTGATAATTTCTTTTAAAAAATATTGAAATTCAATTTAAAACTAAAGATATTGAAAATGATAGATTAAAAGAGATAATAGGTTAAAAAAATTCTTAAAAATACTCTCATTGAAGAATGACAGGTAAAAATACTCTCGTTTAAGAATAGCAGCTAAAAATACTCTTATTCAAGATAATTGGTCTCATTTAATATATAGGGTGTATTATAAATTTAGGTTATATAAAATAAACATTTCTTTTGTGCAATGCACATGTTAAAATACTAGTTTATAATGCCCATGTAATACAATTTGGAATTTAGATGTGATATATCAAAATTAAAAATATCTTTGTTTAATTTTTAGATAAATCAAATTTTTAAGATTACGCACTATTACTTAATCATAACTAGTATTTTAACCATTGCATTGCATAGAATAAATATTTATTTTATATAACTTAAATTTATAATAAATAAATATTTTAGAATATATAAATTATATTATAATTAAAATTCATAATAAATAAATATTTTTGAACATATAAATTATATTTTAAATTTATAATAAACCATTATTATTATTATATATAAATTAATATATATTACTATATATTATATTCATTATATATATTTTGTTATATATTACTATATATTTTGTTAAATTAATATATACATATATATAAAGAACTCATCCTATCATGTTGCTTCCTGACCCAGTTCACTTCTTAGGATAAGAAATATACCAGAACAACAGAATAAAATAAGAGATAGGATAGGATAATATTATCATATTCTACTGGCACAATAAACAACAAATTATAATAGAATAGGATAATTATTCTATCCTATCTGACTACTAAACGGCCCTAATTATCTACCTAGTCCATGAAACAAACAAGTGAAGATAAACAGAGCGTCTCGAGCCGCAGGCTAGAAGTCTCGAACATTAATAGAACAAAATGTTAAACTCGGTAAAAGTTAGGACTAAAACTGATTAAATGGTGATCTAACAAATTATGGAATTCTTATCAATATTGTGTGTGTGTGTTTTACCTTTACATATGACGAAGTATTTTACTCATCTGGATCATAGTCATTAAGGAGGAAAAATCTTAATTAATTCTTAAAATGCACGTTATAATTATTTATAGGAAATCTTAAAATTATTTCATTGTACAATTAAAATGTTTACAAAAGTGGACAACTGTTCTACATATATATATTAAATATCAGCATTCTAATATGTTTATCTTGATTTAGGATTTATTTATTAAAATATGTAACTAATCGTGCATAATAACCATTATCTAAGTATAATTTAGTGTGAAGCATGCAGTCGTGCTGTTGGGGATAAATATGTATGCCCAAGACCCAATTTATCATGTGATCAATTTTTAATAAAGTATTGTCCTTTATTTCTTTATCATGTTTATTATCCTCCCTATATATTAAATGAGAATAGCTATTTTGAACGAGAGTGGTTTTAGCTACTATTCTTCAACGAGAGCGCTTTTAGCTGTCATTC
Source organism: Spatholobus suberectus (assembly GCA_004329165.1). Classification (NCBI taxonomy): domain Eukaryota; kingdom Viridiplantae; phylum Streptophyta; class Magnoliopsida; order Fabales; family Fabaceae; genus Spatholobus; species Spatholobus suberectus. Next base: position 73,412,982 of record CM014729.1, read on the forward strand.
TTTAATGAGAGTGTTTTTCGGAATTTTTTAACCTCTTATCTTTTTTAATCTATCATTTTCAATATTTTTAGTTCTAAATTGAATTTTAATATTTTTTACAAGAAATTATCAATAATTAAGAATTAACATTGTATATTATATTGCAATAATTATTTATGATAAATTTAAAATATAATATGTATTTTAAAAATGTTTATTTATTACAAATTTTAATTATAATATAATTTATATATTCAAAAATATTTATTTATTTATTATAAATTTAAGTTATATAAAATAATTATTTATTTTGTGCAATACATAGGTCAGAATACTAGTTTGATTAAATAGTTAATTTGACAAGGTCTTTTATTAAAATTTGAGACTTGTTATCATAATAGAGATTATGATAATGAGAAACAAGTCTTTTTTATAATTTTAATCTAATTTTTTTTTATCATAGGGTTATTATGAATAGGACATTAATAAGCCGGATAGATTAATACATATGTGATGGTCTTTATTGGATAGAGATTAATAGATCTCATTTATTAATTTACATATATAGATGATGCACATGTGGATGTGATCATTGAACTGACTCAATTAAGAATTTCTAATGGTTAACATTACCTTAAATTGTCAATAGAAAATTCTCAAGAAAAAGCATAATAGTTTTCTTTGACCTGAGATTATCATAGTAATTAACAAGATATTTATTATATTTTAATCTTGGACACCTAATGCCTTAGGGTACTAGTTGAATGGACATTGGATATAATTAAATACTTGCAGAATTAATGGTTAATCAAAAAGGAATCCATCAACTCTCGGTAATGACTTTGAGCTCCATGATAAAATTAAGACCTTAGCCAGGGCAATTGAATGAATGAAGAAAATAATTTATTAAGTCATTCACTGAATAAATATATGGATTAATTTATAAGAGTTTGACATTAATACCATGCTCTAGAGTTAATCTGGAGCTGTAAATGATGGAAGAAAATATCATGTTATTCTTCTATTGGTTCTTGAAAGTAAAAGACATTACTTCATACTATTTGGACGTTAAGGAGTGTTGCTAGACGCCTACCTTGATTAGTAAATTAATTTGATTAATTTACTATCGACTTAGTATTGAACCTACGGGGTCACACACAAACGAGTGTGCTAATCTTTGCTAAAGAAATTATTTTATGTGATAAATTAAATTAGAGAATTTAATTTTAAATCAATTTCTAGGTGGAATATTATTATATTCTTTGTTAGCACCAAGAATATAATATATATACATATATAAAAGGTATCCTTTCATGAATATGGATGTGATTAGTTACTGTAATTAGTCATGTTATTAGTTACTGTAATTACTACATATCTAATATTATTATGTGATTAGTTACTATAATTAGTCATGTAAATTACTATAATTACTACATATCTAATACTATTATGTGATTAGTTACTGTAATTACCATAATACTTTTGAGTGAGTTTTATGAATATTAAAAGGGAAAATCTTGACTTATAACAAAATCAAATCTGTTTGGTTTTATTTGATAAGATCAAAAATGTATCTTTAAATCTAGCTATAAAATAGCATTTTGATACACTGACAGAATCATTGGTTTTCCTCCTTCTTCTCTTTGCTCACAAAAGGGTTGATAGCAGAGATTGATCTTGGTGTGGATACGTGTAGAGTCTTCACATAATTGAAGACAATTTTGATAATTCAAAAACTGTTATCCGGGTACACTTTTTAAATTTTCCTTTATATATATTATTGTTGTAGTATATTTTGAACATAAAATAGATCATTTTATTCTGCTGTATTTGTTATGAACACATTTTTTTCCCTTCACGTGCTCCCTTCCTCATATGTGGTGTCAAACATGAGTAAGAAACCCAACGTTGGTGGGAAGTTGGCGAAGTTAAATATGATTGTGGAATTTCTTTTGGGTTTATTAAAAGTAGAAGATGACGGGTGTGTCAGTCACACACTAGTAGGCTTCAAGCACCAAACAGGGAAAAAAAAGAAAATAACACTAGTAGGCTTCCACCTTTTTTTTCCTCTAATTATACTTCTTGACATCATTTCTTTTACAAATTAGGTAAGATGTGAACCTGCATGACGCGGAAATGCTACCACAAACAAACTATTAGAATGTCGTATTTGTTAATAAATAGGGGGTAAGCTGAAGTACTTTTTTCATAACTACAATTAATTTTGTTATCTCGCTTAATTCACATTTTATTTATGACAATTGAATGATATATATTAGGTTTAGGATTTTATTTAAAGCTGAGCAATTATTCATAATTTTACTGCAGTTCTTACTTAAATTGATGATTTAACCTAATTCTAAAATAGGGAAAACTCCTCTTCCCTTAGGAGTGTTTGATTTGTTTTTTATTTTTATTTTAAGATAGTAGTACGTTTTTATTAAAAATTACAAAATTATTACATTTTTTCATTTGTTTCGAAAGTTCTATGAATGAAAAGAAAGAATAAAACATAAAATAAATCAAACATCACCTACAGTTTTTTACATAAAAAATAATTTAATATTATATTATCATGCTAATAATAAATCAACACTAGTATATACAAATATAATTCAAATATTATAATCTCTAGATAAAAAAATTAATTCTCAAATATGGTAACAAAGTTTTACAAAATAGTTTTCAACCACAATTACAGCTGCAATATAAAGGTTTTTAGGATTTCTACGACTGTAATTGTTTACAATTTTTTCATAATATCAAAGATTGGGATGGAATTTTAATTATGATTATAATTTAAAACCTTGTATGATAATTTAAAATTTAATGATATTTTTCTTAAAAAAGACATTGAAATAAATATTTGTCATCGTCCCTCCTTTAATTAATCAATATCATTTTTTTAACAGAATTGCGAATCATTTGTGAATTTTTAAGTTGAAATCTAGTAAATAAAACCTTTTTGGTAATCATAAACTAGTCTTTCTTGCTTATGACATGGCGAATCTCTATTGGTCCTTTTCTCGTCCTCATGAAACCGTAGCATGCCCCGACTTGCAGCAATCAATTATTTCACCATATTAGGTATGTTAAGTGAATCACAAGAAATCAGTACAAAAATCACAACTATAATTGTTGTTTAAAATTAAAGTAACGCTTGTTATAGGACAGACATATCGATGCTCATCCTACGAGTGGTTTCAAACAGTCATGTTTTTTCTTTACGAAGGAAATGAACTATTTACTCTTGGCTCTCTCGTTATGGTCTTGAACCATGTAGCTCCAATGGCATGCATAGCTCATCATTAATAAAGCATAAATACTTTTTTATGAATATTTGAATGTCTACGTACATAGAACAGCTTAGACTTTGGAGTAGCTACAAATGCTGACTCTTGTGTAAATTAGTTGAAAGTCCAATAGTGACATATTAGGTAAAACGTAGATGCCCCATTTTCAATACTCCAGACGGGAAAAATGAGGACACAGAAGAAAAGTCCTCCTGATTGGGATTTTATTTGCCTATAGTTACATTGACCAACTTGTACGAGTTTTTTTTTTTTTTTCCAGAGGCTTCTAATACTTCCTAGCATATTTGTTGAAAGATTCCGGTTTAACATTCACCCTAAAAATGAAGTGGATTGCGATCGATAGAAGAGAGATACGTATAAAAAAAAAAAAGCAGAAAGAGAAAGTAATAGTCTAAAAGATATGATAAGTGATGTGATAAAAAAAGAGATAAAAGAAAAGTAAAAATAGGATGGAAGAGAAAGTGGGTGGATGTTTATAATTTTCTTTATTAAAATTTCCCCCACTATTACTTAAGATTAGGAGTGTGCAAAATCCAATCCAACTCGATGGTTCGGCCTAGTCTAGTTCTAATTTTACCCATAGATCATCGAGTTCATTCGAATTCAAGGACAAGTTAGGTTTAAAAAATTGGTCTGGTCAAAATTTAAAACCAAGTTAAAGTCAAATATAGTTCAACTTAACTCGTCCTTTTCTTACCCCTAGTTGTACTAGTTATTATTATATCTTTGCAGTACATTGCATTTTTTGTGCTTCACTGAAAATCTCTAGCCTATTAATTTCTTTTGTCTATATTTTCCTAACTGATACTAAAACTATAATTTTTTCTAGGGTTATAAGTAATTATCATTTAATTTACATGACATCATGTATAATGATGAGATATAAATTCTTTTGTGTAATTATCTGAAATCACACTTGTTGCTTTTCACATTTCTAGGACTCAAGAAAACTCTACCACTAGATAGAAGTCTTATGGTACAGCTTATAGACCCATACTCTTTTCCTTGGATTTTCAAAAAATAAAATAAAATTATATTCTTAAAATCTCAATTACATTAATAGGAAGTGAAACTTATTTTACTTATATTTTGAGTCAACCTGATCCCTTTTTAAATAAATTCAATCCTAATTTAATCCATAAATTATCGAGTTTATTCAAGTTAAAGAACAGGATTAAGATCTAAAAAATTAGCTCGGTTGAAATTTGGAATTGGGTTAGAATCAAATATAGTCATGTCTAACCTGTTTTTTATTCACCTCTACTTAAGATAAAGAGGATCATATTTGTTTCCATAATAAATTTACTAACTTACAACTGATTTTTTCGCTTTTATTTTATTTGTTAAAATACTCTGGTTCAATTCATGAATTCAACGCAATCTGTCCAAGACTAATTTCGGCAAGCCACACTAGTTTTGACATGACTAGGTATGTATGTTTACCCGTTATCTCTCCAAAATGTAAAGCCTAGTGAAACTCGAGCAAAAATAACATGACTTAAAATTGTCGATTTCTTGGTGAAGTTAGCAAATTAATAATTTTCCCCCCTCTTCACCTAATATTCAACGTCAATATGCAGCTATTAACATATATTAGAGTTACGTTATTCTTGTAATAAGTTTTTACAGAACTTATTTATTACATTTTTTTTTAATCTCTCTCACCAATCAGTATTACCATTACATCAATCATCTTATTCTACATTTTTCTGTCTTTATTGCACAATTTTTTTTATTAAAAAATAGTATAAATATAATTTCGGTTAGCTTATAATACGCACGGTCTTTGTAGGGCGTTGGTGTGGTGGTTGGGGTGGGGACAAATCAGGGTGGGTGAGCCACTAACATCACTTCTCAATATCTCTATGCATATATAGTCACTTCACTTGGCACCTTGTGGTCACAACTCAGCTCACAGCAAAAACACTTGTTCTAATATCTACAATCTCAGGCAAAGCATCAACCATGGGTTCAACCGGCGAGACTCAGATTACCCCAACCCACGTATCTGACGAAGAGGCAAACCTCTTCGCCATGCAACTAGCCAGCGCCTCTGTCCTCCCCATGGTCCTCAAATCAGCTCTTGAGCTCGATCTCTTGGAAATCATTGCCAAGGCTGGCCCTGGCGTTCACCTTTCCCCCGCTGACATTGCCTCTCAGCTCCCAACACACAACCCCGACGCACCCGTCATGTTGGACCGCATGCTGCGCCTCTTGGCTTGCTACAACATCCTCTCTTTCTCCTTCCGCACTCTCCCCGATGGGAAGGTCGAAAGGCTCTATGGTCTCGCCCCTGTTGCTAAGTACTTGGTCAAGAACGAAGATGGTGTTTCCATCGCTGCTCTTAACCTCATGAACCAGGACAAAGTCCTCATGGAAAGCTGGTATATATGTCACTTTTTCTTCCTCTTAATCTTTATACCCTTTTCTACTTGTTCCTTCTCTGTTTTACCTTTCCATTAACTAAGTATTCTAAAATTTGCCAATTATCATCTTAATTCTCTGCTTGTATGTTCTTCTCAGTTAGTAATTTATAGAAAGCATTCCTGTATTTTAGGAAGATTATTTTGTTATATTATAGGAGAAAAAGAAGGGAAGAAAAGAAAAGAGAAGAAGGGAGAGGAAGGGATTTGGGGAAGTTTGCTCTGCTTATTTGAGAGATGAAAGTTAAAATATAAGGAATTGTCATTAGGTCAAATTCCATGTATGTATCAACAATAACTAAATGGAACGATAAATCCAAAACAAAAATAGGACGAGTTAGTGGTTTGTAAAAATAGAGACAAATTGGAAATGTGAAAGTCATATACGTATCATTCATATATATAACAAGAAAAATTGAATTAAGGAAGCTTTCCAATTTCTTTGTATAATATTTATGATATCACAAAACTCAGAATGTAACATCCTGACGGTCGTCGCAAGTTAGTTAGACCGTAGGCACATTTGTTCATATGCCCGTACATAAAATTTATGTAAACATGACCATGAGTAATGAGACTTACCTATTGATCATTATCATATAGAATAGAAAAGAAATGCTTGCCTTTTTCCACCTCTATTATTGTTGCTTAGAGACGCAATAATCTTTAGTATTAAAAAAAAAAAAAAACCACAATAGCCGGCTTGATTAAAGAAGGAATATGTTTCTTTCATACATGAAATTTTACACCTAGCCTGCAGTAAGTTATTAATAAATGAATTATTGATTAACAGTGTTTATTATTTAATTAACAAATTAAGGTATTTTTAAGCAATAAACACCTGCTAATTATTAATTAACTTGTGATTGATAGGGTGGCGTAGAATTTTGGATATATAGAAATAGCAGAAATGGTGAGAGTAGGTTAAACCTATTTGATTATATTGAGGATAATTGTCCACTGACATTCTGCTTAAAGTCAAAGCCTCAAATTACATTATTATAAAATGACAACCGGGACCCCCCACTATGAGAGGTCACCATTTCACCTACCACCAAATCACCAATCGTGTGTGAACTGTGAACCAATTTTCTTTTGAGGCTTCCAATATGAACCGGAAGACAATTCCATAATGGTTCGACTTATGTTGTCAAGACTTAAAACCATTGGGTTTTCTACACATGTCTACATGATGCGAGTTGTTGAACGAATGTGACGGCTTTGTTAATTGTTGATAAAAGTGAGTCAGGTGCTGTAATCATATAATTTTAGTTTGATCAAATAGACAACTAAGTAAATGAAATACATTTTCAAAAGTTTTTATTAAACATTTAAAAATATTTATTTTAAAATTGAATGTTTAAAGTATTAAAATTGACTTAAAAAAAAGTATTAAAATTGTTTCTGATTAAAAGTAACAAAATATCATTTTTTCAAAATTACTTTCCCTCTAAAGTTAATTCAATTAATATCTGTGCAATACAAATGATAGCATAAAATTAAAATGAATTAAAGTATATAATTGATTGAATGGTGTTGTTTGCTGATAATTGATTGAATGATAATGATTTAAAATTATTGTATCACTTCGCAAGGTTTATTTATCTTTAAAGTTATGTATATGAGTTTAGTTATATCTTATATTTAAATTCGGAATTTATTTAAATTTGAGAAGAAATATTATTATGAATATTTTACCATTTAAAGAAAGTCAAACTAGTTATGAATAGAATTTGAATTGAAATTATTTTTTGAAAAATTAAGATATATAAGTTGTATTTGTGTGGAGTTTGCATAATAGTATATGGATACTTAAATGTTTCAACTTCGCCCAAAATTACTTTATGTGATTTTGACCTATAACCCTTTGGCCACACAGAGGGAAACTGAATAAATAAATAAAAGGTTTAAACAATTAAGAAGAGTTGGAACATGGGCACGGTTATGCTTAGATAATTGAATTAAACAATTAAATCAGGGTTTGACATGATTATGTTCTTGTAGGTACTACTTGAAAGATGCAGTCCTTGAAGGGGGCATTCCATTTAACAAGGCGTATGGAATGACAGCCTTTGAATACCATGGAACAGATCCAAGGTTTAACAAGGTTTTCAACAAGGGGATGTCCGATCACTCTACCATCACAATGAAGAAAATCCTTGAGACCTACACAGGCTTTGAGGGTCTTAAATCTCTGGTTGATGTTGGTGGTGGGACTGGAGCTGTAGTGAACATGATTGTCTCGAAGTATCCCACTATTAAGGGCATTAATTTTGATTTGCCCCATGTCATTGAAGATGCCCCATCTTATCCAGGTATTTTTAAGTTGACATCATCATCATGTCTAGAGGTCCTGCTTATAGTTTACCTAGCATTGTTGTTACTTGTTAGTGTTATCATTATGTATATGAATAATATTGTTTGGTTAATGGTTACCTACCATCAAAATTGACATTGGCGTTTTCGTGTAGGAGTGGAGCATGTCGGTGGAGATATGTTTGTCAGTGTTCCAAAAGCTGACGCTATTTTTATGAAGGTGAATTTTATAATCTGAATCCCTTCAATGTCTTACCTACTTTAGAAAGACCTTTGTTTTTTTGCTCACTCACTAAAGTCAAATTGATAAGATGTTGAGTAATATTTAGATGAAAATCCTTTCAAGGTTTTCTTTTCTCAGAATCAAGTTTTAAGCAGTTACTTTTTGACACCTCAAATCATGTTCCTATAGTTTATGCTAATGACTTCAATATCGTTTATACATTCAGTGGATTTGCCACGATTGGAGTGATGAGCACTGCTTGAAGTTTTTGAAGAACTGCTACGAGGCACTGCCAGACAATGGGAAGGTGATTGTGGCGGAATGCATTCTTCCAGTGGCTCCAGACTCTAGCTTGGCCACAAAGGGTGTGGTTCACATCGATGTGATCATGTTGGCTCATAATCCAGGTGGGAAAGAGAGAACAGAGAAAGAGTTTGAGGCTCTGGCCAAAGGGGCAGGATTCCAAGGTTTCCGAGTCCTGTGCTGTGCTTTCAATACATACGTCATGGAATTTCTAAAAAAGGTTTAAGTTCTTTGGCGTGGATTCATGTCAAGTTGCATTTGGGTTTTGAGATTGAGATTGTGCTTGTGGTGCTACTTACGAAAGCTTTCCCGGAAAAAATGTAATTTTCTCTTAAACTCATTAGGAAAAGAATAATGAACAAGTTCAATGTATACTGCCCTAATAAAATAACAAGTTTCATATTGTGGATTAATATATAGTTCTATGTTTCCTCCTTAATGCCAACCCTTTTTCCGTTGATTAACAGGTATATCGCCCATACATATTTATATATAGCAATCAAATTCCACCAACAATGGTTATATTTTCTTCGTTGGCAAGTCCATCATCTTTTTGAATGAACGGAACGTTGTAATAAAGAGCTAACAAATTATCCCCAGTCCAATGGGGGACACTACAAAGGATAGCAAACAACCCATGATACAGAAATTTGAGGAACATCATTCTCAGAACTGTGACAATAAACTTCCAAACTTAAAAGATACTTTTCCTTAGCGCTTCTCTTAGACCAAGAACGCATGAGCAGCACTAAGAAAATTTGAAGGTTCAACATATGAATATTACATGACATTTTTTTGTCTTCCTACCATAAAGCTAGCATGACTGTTTCTGGGGAAAAATGTGACTTCCTCCATATGAAGCAAAAGTATAAGCAGTTCAATCTTGCAGCTATATCAACACACGAGAAATGATGAGCGTCTGACATAGAAGTTATGTAACCAACTACAATTTTCAATAATCAAATGTCCTGTCAATAAAACGGCAAAAGCAGTAGATAATAGACAATAATACTGAGCTTCAAGGAGTGAGGATAGGATGGCAACAAAGGAGGAGACAATAAATCAAGATATTCTTATTGTCTAATACCTCTCTCCTCTATTATCATTACCAATCACACCTTAAAGGTTACTTGTTCTTGAAAAATTCCAAACAGTGTTCTTGATCTAAGTTCCTGCTCCAGAACTTCTTATAGTATTCTGCATATGTAAATCCTCTGTATATGGCCGCGGATCCATCTTCTGTGAGTGGTTTTGCAGGGCTTAGCAAGGCCTCGTCATTCGGACAAAGAAATGAGGCCACAGAAAGTCTTGGCTTCTCAACATTGACAACAGCACGGTGCCATACACTCTTATAAAGCCCATTACTCAAAGCCTGCAACCACTCAAGGGTAATATCAAATTGGTTGTTACAACTATGGGCAGTTAGTGTTGGCTGAATTCTGAAGACAGGATCCAGCCCACTAAAGAAACGTACCTATCTAAGGTGCATTGCAACATTTACATTTTTTGACCTCAGTTCCCCATTGTGTCTCCCCTTCCATTTTCTATGAAAATGAAACTAAATTTGTCCTAAAAATATATTAATTTTATCCTCCCTTTGCAAATATAAATGCTCTTTCTTGTAATATTTATACCAATTTTACACAATAAAATTTGTGCTAAGTTTTATCATATTTTAGGCTTTGCCAAATGCTTTTATCCAATGCTTTTATCCAATCCTAGCTATAAAGCCCACATGGGTATACACCATGTGCCAATGCCAAACTAGGGTCCCCTCACGAGCTAACAAAAGTAAGCACACATGCCATGTGAAAAGCTAAATCAAGCAAAAGAATTTTCAAGTAATGTTCTTGTTTGGTTGACATCATTTATTTATGGCATGCACCCCATTACACGAAAAATTATTATATAGTCCCTTTCGACCACATGTCCATAGTCCTAGTAAATCTTCTTGTAGTAGAATTTTATTAATTCTTTTTTGTAAATTGAAAATTTTGGCTACGTATTATGTAGAGATTCACCAGGACATAAATACATGGTGGTCCTGAATTGTAATGTAATTTCTACCTTTATACTCCATTAAAAGTTTCAAATCACTTGACAAGGAAAGAGAAGTGAGAGAAAGGGTGTTTTTATTAATGGGTGTAAAAGGAAATGTGGAAAAAAAAAAAAAAATCATGTGAAAAAATCAAGATTTGAAAGCGGCAAGTGAATTGGGAGTCTGGAAATGAGTTGTTATATTATGTGTATGAGTCAATGCTTCCTAAATTGAGTTACAAATGATGCTTGCACATTATAAATGAGGTAGGTAATTACCTGCAGTTGATCGCCTATGTTAATGACAAAGGCATCAGGTTGGGGACTAATGGCGACCCACTTGCCATCTTTGAGAACTTGAAGGCCAGCAACCTGCAGGTCTTGGAGCAGAATTGTAAGTGCATTTGGGTCGGTGTGCCCCGGCAACCCATAGGTAAGTTCTGGTTCTGGGCATGGTGGATAATAGTTCACTGCCATGTGCTGACCTTGTTCCCCCAAAATATTCTTTATATAATCTTTTTCTAGGCCTAAACTCTCTGATATGTATTCCTGTATTCTGAACCCCAATTCTCGAACTTCTTTGCAGTATTTTGTGACACTTTCCCTGCCACGGCCAAACCAATTATCACATCAGAATTGTGTTCATCATCTCTCAACAATAACAAAAATATTGACGGTGGGGACTTGTTTATCATGAGAGTCTCGTCAATTATGTTGGAAGCTAATTACTTAGAAAAATTATAACATTCACTCACTCTTTTTTTATTTAATTTTTAATTTTTTTATTTTATCTTTCTTTATTTTCTATCACATCATTTATTATATCTATCATTTTTTAATTTCTTTTGTCTTTATCTCTTCCCTCATGCTACCCAATCCACCCAAGACAAGGTATACATTTATCATGACTCTATTGCTAAACAAGAGTAGGAAAAAAAGAAAAACACGGCAGTGTTATTGTAAAGAACGTGATGGGAAAGGAACAATAATGTTTGTCTTATGTCCCACTTGTTTGTGTGTGGCCCATAAAATGTGAGAGAGATAAGAAGAGAGAGAGAGAGAGAGAGAGAGAGAGTAAAAAAATATGATATAAAAGAGTAAAACATAAAACAATAAATATAAAAAAAAAATGAGTGTAAAACAATTAATACCAATCAACATCAAGAAAAAATGAGACCAAAAGAGTAAATAGCATCCCTTACATGCGTTTTCCATAACTGGAAAGATGCTTAATAACACAAATATGACCTGTAGGAATTTTATTGGAAATGAACTTTCTACTCTAACTCATCATATATCAAAACAGTGGTTTTGTTTCCAAAAAAAGTGTTACAAATTTAAAATCAAGCTGCTCTAATTTCTAATTTTGATTTAAATCTTATTCAAATCTATATATACATAATAAAAGATTTTATTAATACCAGCCTTTATATTAAGGATATAAAAATAAAAAATATTAAAAAAAACAATAAATGGCTTTATATTTTTAAAATAAAAACATTTTACTATATATATCTTTAACATCAGTATTAAAGAATGGTAAACGAAATTAATTTAAAAATTTAACTTTCAAATGCATACAAGATTTTTTATTATTAAATTAAAAACCAAAAAAAATTAAAATAATATTGCAATGAATAGGTATAATATAATAATGGAATTAATGGACCTGTTGCATTGAACCTAAATGCACTAAATTAACCTGTTCCATGTGGACGGTGGACCATTGAAAAACATTTCCCGGTCATCAAGTGTCTTTTCCTGAATACTCTGTGGGCTGTGGATTCCGGCATTCTGCAATTATTATTTTAATTTAATTTGTTACTCCTCAAATCTCTTTTTTTATACCATTTCTTTTTTAATTTTTTAAGTAAAAGTATTCTTCAAATCTGTATTGATTTGTGTGGTGCCGTGGCGGCTTTTACAGTAGAAAAAAATATATCAATTAGTATACCAGTAAACTATTTTTTAAAACTGTTAGATATATAATAAAAAAAAATCAATAGTTGAGATTGTTAATTAAATCAATAAATTTAAACCGATAACTATATGATAAAAAAATTAATAGTTGAGATTGTTAACTAAATTAATAAATCTTAATCATTAATTTTTTTATTCATATATCTAACTATTTTAAAAAAACAATTTAAAAAATAGTCTATCCGTGAAATTTGGTGATCCACCGAAAAATTTGCTCTATTGGAACGTGGGAGCTCAATAATTCCACATCCTCACATTCTAGACTGTCTGCACATTTAGCTTTTTCTTGGAATTACAACAATATATAATTTCTTGGAATTATAATAACAATAATATATAACTATTAGAACGGCAATTTTTTTTTTTGTCTTCGTATTTTTTTAGATTATTTTATACTTTAACTAATATTATAAAATATATCATTATTATATTTTAATTGTATATAAAAAATTACTTTTTTTTTAGTAACTATATTATAGGTATAAAGTATTTACTAGTTTTGTTAATGACTAATTTATACCCAAAAAATGATTGGTTACTTTTAATAAAGTCTCTCTTTCTAATTATGTTTTCATCCACAAAGTTTAAATTTCAAAACTTTGCTTAAGAGATCTGAATCCAGTACTATTCTAGCCAACATGTTAGTATATAAAAAAATTGCTCTATTATAAAATAACTGTACATTTTTATTTAACTTTTATTTATTTTATTTTTATTTTTAAAAAATATAGAGAGCTAAAGAGTACCTCTCTTTCCCTTAATTTAATAGAATCAATCAGTGTAAGACGAGAATATTTCAAACTATAAAAAAGGAAGAAGATATGGTGGTACCGCGTAGGGACAAGCGTCAGACTTTTTTTTTTTTTTTTGGATCAAGACAAGCATCTGATCTGGAGATAAGAGGATCTCACCCAAAAAAAAAATCAATTAAAGAGGTTACGTCAACACGGAAATATCCACTGACGTCATTGCCAAATTAATGCCGTCGTCACCGCCAATATCTTTTTTTAAGTTTTTTTCTACATACTCAGAAATAATTTTGTTTAAGACAGCATCAAGCATGGGGCTTAGGCCCCCTCACTATCATCTTTACAAAACAGCATCAAGCATATTATGAACTCCCCTTCAAATCTTAATTCATCATGTTGTAAAAGACTAATTCTTTCCATTAAATTGAACCCTATGACACGTCACTGCCAAATTAATGCCTTACCAATAGCGACAAATCCAGAAATTTTATGTTGTGGGGACAATATTCATGCACATAATTTTGTGGGGACAATACTTATAGTATTGATTAGTTTTTTATACTGTGTTTCAAACTATGAGGGTAATTTATAGTTACAAATATACATTATATTAAACAAAAATTAGAAGTTTGTGAGGGCAATTGCCCCCAATGTCCACCAAGTGGATCCGTCATTGCTTACCAATATGTCAAGTTTATATAAAAGGCGATAATTTGCTAACATCTATTCAATTAGTTTTTTAAAAGAGTATTTAAAAAGTTATAATTCAAGTATATTTTAAGAAAACTAAAATTATATAATTGTCATATAATAAATATTTTTAAAAAAATTAATGCATAATAGTAATTATAAATATTAATATCTATTCATCTATTTTTCAAAAAAAGTATGTTACTAAATTATATTTTAACTCTATGTTTGATAGGATGGAAATAAAAAAGTAAGAAAGAGAAGAAAAAAATTTGAATTAAAAATTAAATAAAATAAATTTTTAAAATTTTGTTTTAAAAAATCAACTTTTTCTCTTTTTTTTTTTTCATTTTTTTATTAATTAAACAAAAAATTGTTTCATTATCTAGATTTTTTTTCCTTTCTATTTTCTTTTCTCCTATCCAAACATATCACAAGTATATTTTAAAAAATTTAAAGTTATAATTTATTAACGTATTATTTCTTAAAATATACTTCTTTATTTAAAAAATATATATTAAAAAATATAAGTTAATTTTTTTCAAACTATACCAAAATTGACCTGCTTAGTATGTATTAATATTGACAGTTGTTAATATACATCTATTTTTTAAAACATACTAATAGGTTTTAACCTTAAAAATACAGTAAAAAATATAACTTATTAAAATATTCTTTCTAAAATGCAAATAAATATCCGTTAACAAACCCCCTCTATACATACAGATACCACACACGTACAAATATTACACTCACAGATCATACACACATGTATACTTAATAATTTTTTTAATAAAATATAAATTTAATCATTAAATAATATTATATCATATATCAAACTTTAAATAATTTAAATATTCATATCAAGAGTTTTTTTTCCTTAGGATTCTTTTATTTTTAATTTAGACACATTAATTTTTTCATTCATTTCATTTGCTTTTCAGTTTTGTATTCCTCCTACACCACCTAATCTTTCCTTTAAAATTTTGAAAAATAAGACTCTAAAGTCAAGAAAGTTACGTTTGCATTTAAGGGTTATTGTAATGTTTTTATATTAATTATTATAAGTGATTACTATTCTGTCTTTCTTGCCATCATCATGGCTTACAAAATTTTCACATTGTAAAATAATAATAATACATAAACACAATTCTGCATTAAGTGATTACCATACTATATTTGGATTGTAATATGCAAATCATGATCCAGTTCAACCGAAAATGATTTTCTTTTTGTTTACATTCACTCAAATTGTAATTTAAAACTTGAAATCATATTCAATCACAACTCAATCGTGATTTTGATGAATATATTATTTATGATTTAAAAAAGCACTATAATTGGTTCTATAGCTGTAGAGTCAACCCTGCATACAATCCAGCCAGACGTACCATAATTATTCCTAAAGCGTTAATGGCATTGGTTTACACTAATGTAATGACATATAAAGAAGGATAAAACATAGATGTCTTAAATATTTTTGGTATTGTTATTTAATTAAAATTAGAATTTTGACTCATAAAAAGAACTTAATTTAATTTTCAACGCATGTTTAGTTTAATTTTTAAAAAAGATAATCATTTCTTATCAATTTAAAAAAAATGAAAAACAAATAATTTTAAGAGTTTAATTTTTGATCATTGTCGGCATAAATATTTTGAATAAATAATATATACATTAATTTCAATCATAAACTGTCAAGTATAATAGATTTATTAATTTTATAATAATTATTTTAAAAATTATGCTAATGATAATTTTTAATTAATTAATAGTGTGAAAATTTTTATACTGATTATATATGTTTATTAAACTTAATTTTTTTATACCGTTAACTAATTAAAAATTATTTTAAGTATAACTTTAAAATAATATATTATTCACCAAAAGAATAGTTTTTATAAAGTTTAATATATTTATTATACATAACAATTTCTCATTAGATGACACATGTATTCTAATTATAAAATAAAAAATTTATTTAAGAAATGAATTTAATTTAAATATAAGGCTGGATGCTGCATTAATTAGGTGAAGGATATTTTTGTTTTTCTATATCAGTAGTTGATCTCGCTGTATGCCTGCATCGGCTTAACGAGCTAGCTAATTTTAAAAGAATTATATTATTTAAATATATTTTTTATAACAAATGATATAATATTATTTTATTTATTTCTAATACTTATATTTTCACATATTTCTCTTTCTTTTCTTAATCTCTATCCTCTTTTATATAATCGAGACATCCAATATTTTTTCAAAATTTTTATTTCAAACAATCATATATTAATAATGAGATTTTTGAACTTAACGAATGACATTTTTTAAAATACGATATTATGATTATATTAATATTATTTATTTTAAAATATATTATAAAATAAATCTTAATTTAGTCAAATTCACTTAATTCCAACCTATTTTTAATCTCTTTTTCACTCTATCTTCTCTATTTCTATGTTTTCTCTTTCTTTCCTTTTCCAATTTTTTTCTCACTATTTCTCTTCTAATCCAAACATAGCATAGGATGTGTTGTGAAGGGAAGAAAAAAATAGGAAAAAAGAAATAAAAATAAAGTAAATTTTATGGTTATTTGGTTAGAAAAAAATAAGAGTAGAATAAAGAAGAGAGAAATAAAATCCAGTGGAATTGGCCTAATAATGAGAAGGTTTGGGTAGTATACATGAAATTATAGATTCTAATTTCAGTATGACTATTGTACACAAAAAAAAAAAAAAGAAGAATGTGATGTGTAGATAAAAAAATATACTACCCTAACGTATAAATAAGGGTGAAATACAAAAGTATTATATAAAAAATAACTCACTCCCTTTCTCTCTTCCCAATTTTTTCACATTTTTGGGAATAAATTATTTTAGGTGAATCTTCCCACTTTAGTTTTTTTTTCCCTTCTCTTATTTCCTCCCAACTAATTTCTTTTTTCTTCACCTTATTTTTTTCCTGTCTCTCATTTCCTCCTACATTTTTCTTCTTTCAAACAACTTTATAGACTGATTTCTTTACTTTCAATAAATGAAAAGTTGTCTGTCCCTCAAAAAAGTCAACTACAAATGGTAACTCAAATCTCAAACAAATTTAAATTTTAAAAAAGTACGAATTATTTATATTTTCAGATTAATTTTATATTTAAAAGGCGTAAGAATATTTGAATAAAAAGAGAAGTTATACAAATAACTGATACTATAATTTTTAGCTTTAATTAAAAATGAAAGAAAGTGTAGTGCTTTTTTTGGAAGTAGAAATAAATTGGGAAATAAAGTAGGGTATTAAAAAATAAAAGGGAAAAATTAAGTAAAAACAAGTAAAAGTTTTAAGCTATTTAAATTAAAAGAGACAAGTAAAAATAAAAAATAATTTTTTTATCTGCTTATTTTGATAGATAGATAAATAAGTGAAAAATATTATATAATTTCATAGATATTTTATCTTTATATTAAAATATAATTATTTAATTCATTATTTTTTAGAATAAAATAAATATCTTACAATATATATTTTTCTCTCTCATTTTCTTTCACCCGTGGGTTGAATTAATTCTCTCTTCTTCTTTTTTTCCGCATTTCACTTTGTTCTCAATGAAAAAATTATAATCTTTAAATGCTTTCTCTTCTTCCTTTTTTTTTTCTTTTCAACTCTGTACTACCAAATACAGTGTTAACCAGAGAAGGAAATAAAATATAAAAACAATCTATCGAATCTTTTATTTATTGAATACGCATATGATCCGCGACAGGACCACAATACGTTATTGCAAAATTTGTGCCAATTAATTTCCAAAAAGAAAATACGATAAATAATGAGAGTTGAAACAGCACGTGCGTAACTAAAAAGTTTATTTTTGTACTTTCCAACAATATTATTTTTATATTTAAATTTGTATACTTTCTATTAACTTATGAATTATAAAAATAAAGAGAGAATATAAAAAAACTTAATTAAAATGCAAAAATATTGTAAATGTTTTTTATACTGTTATTATCTAATTACATATTGTTATATATGATAAATTTGTTAGTTTTATAATAATAAATTTGATAATTTTATAATAATTTCTTTAAATAATATTATTTTACATTAAAGATTTTATTGAAACGAGAGAATGGAGAGGAAAGGTATATGGAACAACTGAAAAAAGTGATAAAAGCATTTTATTTGTTTTTGGGTAATGGTCTGAATAGGACAGACAACGTGATAAAATATGTGAGATCTACCGTTTTTTAAACAGTCCAAAAGAAAAGTTGGTGGAATGAGAGAAGAAAAGTGATTTTTGTATTAAAAAGGAAAAAAAAAATCCTTATTTTCGTTTTTTTTTATTAAAGACATTTATAATATTTTATATGTTTTTTTCCTTTTTTTTTTAAAAAAGAAAAATTTTAATCTTCTTTCTTTTATATCAACCAACTTATAAAAACAAGTTATCTTTTAATCTTTTAATTTTCTTTCCCTTTTTTTTTAAACTAAACAAATCCCGAAGTTATGACAATTAAACTCTTATAAAAACAAGGTTTTTTCCTTTTTTTTTTTATAAAATTAATTATAAAAAAGGAAGATTAATCGCATCATAAAGTAAGAGAGCCTTCATATATATTGCATCACAATTTATCTTTAATAAAAACAAATGTGTCTCATGGCTATAAAACATGAACTTGTAAGACCTAGTCAGCAAGCAGCAATTGTCCACTCAGTTATGAATGGCTGAGAGAAATAGAGATAGGGAGAGAAGACTTACTTGAAAGAGGGAGGATTAGAAGGCCACTCAGGCGCATACTTGTCCAATGGATAGCAATGGAGCCTAAGATAATCTCTCCAATTATGCACCGTCTCTTTGTTCACATTAAAACTAGTAGACAGTCTCATTGTCTTTGACGGGTCCTCAGAGTACAGCTTGAGCTTCTCCTCCACGGGTAACTCGAAGAACCCATGTGCCACCGTTTCCATTTCCTTAACCGCTTCTAGAGGCACCCCGTGATTAATTACCTGTTTAATTAATTTAAAATTATATAATTTCCCAAAACTAACCTTTTTTTTGTATAAATACATATACACATAGGTAATAAAAAATTGAGAAAATGTTGAAAAATGGGGGGCAGGACCTGGAAAAAGCCATAAGACCTACAGGCTTCACCGATTTGGTTCACAATCTGGGTTCTATTTTGAGAACCCAAATCGATGATAGGAACATCATCGCACTCCGAGACTTCGGAGAGGCGAGGTCGCTCCGATTCGGGTCGGATGTAACTCTCCGGCAGATTTGAGTACCGGATTCCGGATGAAAGCACCTTTGTGTCCATTATTTAAAATCCTTAACCCTAGGTTGTTAAATACAAACAAGGAGCTTCATAAAAAGAAAAGACACTCCTTTGGAACCAGGGAAGTGAGAAGTGACGAGTGAGCAGCTTCCAGGAAGATAAGCCTAAAGCGTATCATAGCATGCATTTATAGAGGCTTTTTGACCATATTGGTAATAAAAAAAAAACAAATTATTAAAATGTTGTAGAAAAAAAATTTTTTACCGAAGTAGGTTATTTGGGAAATTGTGTCAAAGAAGACACTACTCGGAGTAGCGCTATGCTTGGTTCGAAAGCGAAAAAAAAGAAGGCACCCGTAGTATTAGCGCCATTGAAAATTCTACTCCCTTTCACCACGTGGCACCTATGCACGGGAGGGAGGAGAAGTCCCGTCCCGTCGAGGCACAGGGGCGCGGAAGGCGCGCCTGCCACCAGTGCCACATGAGTTGTCCCGTCCCCCCTTTTCCGCTGACGACCGGCACCACAAGAGGTGCCATTGCCATGGGCGCCTCTCGTGGCCGTCCCATCTCTGTCATGGGCACAAGAGGCGCCACTGCCACGGGCGCCTCTTGTGTCCCGTCCCATCCCCCCCTTCTTTTTTTTTCCAGCAAGTTCACGGGTTTAAACAAATGTGTTCATTTAAGCGGGCAGAGAGGAGGAGATTGGTAACGAAATTGGTGGAGAGGAGACAGAGAGGAGGAGACGGTGCTGGAAGGGAAGAGAGAAGAGGAGAACACGGTGCTGGTGCTGGTGCTGGTGTTGGAAGGGAAGAGAGAAGCGCTGGTGCTGGAAGGGAAGCAAGGAGAGAAAATAGTGTTTTTGAAGTAATCTGTGTGATTAGAAGAGAGGAAAGCTGTCTTAGTAAAATTATAAAGGTAATGTTAGTTGGTAAAATTTTCATTTTTAATTTTAATATAGTATTGTGTTATCTTTTAAAAATTTAATGAAGTTGTTATGTTGTTATATTGTTATATGTTAATTTATGACGTTTATATAGATATATATTTTTTATATTGATAATAATTTAAGACTGTTGAGTATTGATTTGAGACTTATTTATTGTATTGTAGATTAAAAATTAAAGATTAGATTTTGCAGGTACTATAATTTAGGGTGGAATTGGTAAAACACTTTAATGAAATGAATTTCATTTGCAAATATAAATTTATACGTTTTTAAGTTATATATATATATATATAAACGTAAGAGAAATTACGTTATATTTAAAGTTATGTATATAATTTTAGTTACATATATATAAACGTAAGAAAATTCATTACGTTATATTTAAAGTTATATATATATATATACACACGTTTTTAAATTATATAAATGTGTAATTATAATTTAGAGCGTAATTCGAAATGAGAAAAAATCGTACATAATTTATGATTTAGATATTATGGTTTAAATAATTTATTATATTAGTGACCTAGTTAAGAAATATTACATTATAATATTGTAAATAATTTAAAAGTTAAATAACATGTACCTAATTTTTGATGTAAGTAAATAACATTTATTAGTTTAATTACTAGGTTTTTATTTTAGTGTTATATAAGGTAAAAAAACCAAATTAGTATTACAAAAAAATAATTTACTAAAATAATGTAGAAAAAAAAAACATTTTACCAAAATGAGTTGTTCGCAGATATATAGAAGGCGCCGGTGGTACTAGCGCCATGCGAAAACAAGGAAGGCGCTGGTTTCACTAGTGCCACTTATTCAATCAGCAAAATGACACGACATTTTGTCTCGTAATAGAAGGCACTGGTCAGACCAGTGCCTTCTGTGCAATCAAAGGTGTTGGTCAGACCAGTGCCTTCTATGCTGGTCAGACTGACACATCTTGTACTATTGGTACATGATAATTTTACTTTCGAAAAAACGCATATTCTGTATCTGCGCGCATGCATTGTAATATGAAATAAATTCACAACATTTTTTTAAATTTCAAATTATGATCTAAATTATAGCTACACATTTATGTAAGTTTAACACACACACACACACACACACACACACACACACACACACACATATATATATATATATATATATATATATAAACGTAAAATATATATATTAAAAATAATATATTTTTAATATATATACATAACTTAAAAACGTATAAATTTATATTTATATATTTATATAAATATATTAAAATTATTTTTAACCTTAAAAACATAATATAACTATTTTTTCATCTGTGAAAAAATTTTATCTGATTATTATTTTTGGTTTAAACATAATTTTAAATAAAGAAACCAGATGTAATGTGTAACTTTATAGCTTTAGTTTATTAAAAATTACGTCTTTTTTCTTCGTTTAAAATTATGTTTAAACCAAAAATAATAATCAAATAAATTTTTTCCACAAATGTAAAATAGTTGTATTACGTTTTTAAGGTTAAAAATAATTTTAATATATTTATATAAATATATAAATATAAATTTATACGTTTTTAAGTTATGTATATATATTAAAAATATATTATTTTTAACATATATATTTTACGTTTATATATATATATATATATATATATATATATATATATATATATATATATGTTTTAAACTTACATAAATGTGTAGCTATAATTTAGATCATAATTTGAAATTTAAAAAAATGTTGTGAATTTATTTCATATTACAATGCATGTGCGTAGATACGAAGCATGCGTTTTTTTGAAAGCAAAATTATCATGTGCCAACAGTACAAGATGCGTCAGTCTGACCAATACAGAAGGCATTAGTCTGATCAGTGCCTTTGACTGCACAGAAGGCACTGGTTTGACTAGCGCCTTCTACTACGAGACAAAATGTCGCGTCGTTTTGCTGATTGAATAAGTGGCGCTGGTTTCACCAGCGCCTTCCTTGTTTTCGTATGGCGTTGGTGCCACTGGCGCCTTCTATACATCTGTAAACAACCCATTTTGATAAAATGTTTTTTTTTTCTACATTATTTTAGTAAATTGTTTTTTTTAATACTAATTTGGTTTTTTTACCGTTATATAATTTATAATTGTTAACAATATACATATTACTTTTTTTTTTTGTTGAGTACATGCAGTATGGCAAGCCAAACCATACACCTTGGTCCACGTGATGATTCGTTGTTACATTTTCAGCCCGTACATGTATCTGAACACATATGGAATAGGGCACCGGATCGCATTTTGAATGTCAGACGGGCCCTAAAAACTGCTCGGTGTGAGACATTGTTCCCAGAAGAGATTGGGGACCTTTTACAACGTGCTGGATTTCTAGGCGTCGCTCAAATTGATTTTTTCAAGTTAGATCATGATTTAATTTCTGCACTAGTTGAGCGCTAGAGGCCGGAGACACACACTTTCCACATGGTACAAGGAGAATGTACCATCACATTAGAGGATGTTGCTGTGCAGCTAGGTTTACGAATTAATGGAGATCCGATAACTGGTAGGGCATCAGGTTCATATCGGCTTATGGTGGAGCAATTATTAGGGATAATGCCACCGGAAAATGACATGCGAGGAGCAAGATTAAAAATGAATTGGCTCAATCAGCATTTCAGTGAAGTCCAAATGCATGCCCATAGTCCTTTGCAGTTGCAACGATTTGCTCGAGCATACATTTTGCGTATTTTGGGGGGAATGCTTTTCCCAGATCATTCAGGTACATATGTGCCACTAAGGTTTCTTCCGTTCCTTGAAGACATTGATGCATGTGGGCGGTTAAGCTGGGGATCAGCTGTCTTTAGCTACTTGTATCATGAGTTGTGTCTGTCTACCAACTACGACCGGAAGGAGATGGGAGGCGCTAGCATTTTAGTGCAACTATGGACATGGGATAGGTTTCCCTTCTGTGCACCCACCAACCCTCCAATGCAAGTTCCTAATGTTCCATTCGGTGCACGGTTAGTATAATGAATAACATTATACCTGCATGAAAAAGTTTGTATACATATATCATTTTAACTTTATTCATTTATTAATGAACAGGTGGCATCGTACACTCCATCGAACATTCAGATTCCAAAGACAAAACCTCCCAGGCTATAGAGAGGCATTTGACAAGATGAGGCAGGATGATGTAAGTTCTTTTGAAATATGATTTATTAATTTATGTTTGATGAAATATTATGTTTGACGTATTCTTCACATGTGTAAATTGTTTGGACTCCATATATGGGGCATTATGATATGCTACCAAGTTATTGTACAGAGGGGGTTAATGTTTGGAGATCGGTAGTACCACTAATTAATTTCAATATCATTGAATGGCACCAACCGAATCGGGTAGGGATGGCAATGGGTAGGTTTTGGGTAGGGTACTATGGTACCCGTCCCTATACCTGCGTTTGAAAAAAATCCCCGTACCCGCCCCCATACCCGCGCGGGTAGCGACTTTAATCCCCATCCCCGTACCCGCTGGGTACCTATATACCCATACCTATACCCGCTACCCGCACTTTACTTAAGTGTAGTGCCATGAAAAAAAAATTGTAGCCTTAGGCGAAATTCAAAATTTAATTTAATACAGTTTGACAAATCTCATTTTATTTTGTAGCAATTATGAAAGTATTGATCAAATTTTTATAATTAAGTTTTTTTAATATTTCACTTTCAATATATAAAGGAAAATTCATTTAATCCATCCTTTAACATAGTTATTAACTAATAAAATTTGAATAATCTTACTTTTAAAAAATCTACATTTAACGATAAGAATAATTACAAGTATTTTAATAATATTTAGAAGCATGTGTACATTTGAAAAGAATATAATCTTTTCATATAATTTATTTTTAAAGGAGTATAAATTATTTTTGATATTTAATTTATATACAATTGTAGTGCAAAACATTTTTACACAGACGTTTAATAAAATTTAATTATTTCATCATATTATCCCATTTATTAATATGATGCAGCAGTATAGTGAATTTCTAGCTTACATATATGTAAAAAAAATTTACAATAACAATGCATATAAATTAAACTCTTATTTTTGTTTATATTTCTTGCAATATCTTTTTTTTTAATGAATCAAGATTTTTAATATTTTAATACTCACTAAAACTTATTTTTTTAGTATATATATATATATATATATATATATATATATATATATATATATATTTGTGTGTGTGTGCAGGTATGGGGCGGGTTGGGTACTATAGTACCCATACCCGCACCCATCCCCATTATATTTTGCGGGTAAATCCCTGCCCCCGCCCCCATCCCCATTGAGCGGGTATTTACCCTACCCATTGCGGATATTTTTTGCGGGTACCCATAGGGTTTGGCTAGAATTGCCATCCCTAGGATCGGGTAATGCGTCAATTTAATATGGTGCAAGATATTCCATCTATTCCACGTCAGCCAGAGCAACTCCATGACCTTACACTGCGAGGAAAGCAAGACATGGATTGGCGACAACAACACATTGTCTACATAGATGAATGGAACAACCGTCATGCTCGCCAATATAATACCATGATTGCCGATAGCCTGCAACTCACACATAATTCAGGGTATATGACATGGTATAGGAAACGTACTCGACGATGGATCAGTCGATTAGGGGCAAAAAAGGGTTTTGTGGTAAGAATGTTTTTTATTTCTACAAAGTATACTTTAATCATATAACATAAGCATTATTTGGTTTTATGCAACGAATATCCAAATTAATTACTGTACTGTTCTTGTAGATTGATAGCCTCGAGCGGATGTACCATTGTGCAACCGAGGACCAACGAAGCAGGCTCAACTTTGATGAATTGAGAAAAGATCTTGTGAACTGCTTAGAGGTATACACAGATAGATCGGGTGATCGATGCTACTGAAGAAGCGCCCCTATCACAACAGTTACCCAAGCCTATAATTAGTGAAGAGACAGGAGTAGGGCGAAGGGAAGGTCGAGGATTACACCGTCGCCGTAGGCATGTTGACCATGAACCACTTGTGCTACCAGCCCCCCCAGCAGTACCGACACAAGGGACCTTTTATGCATTTTCCCCTTTACCTTATGGTGACTTTATTTATTATCAGTACCCGTCACAACAACCTATCTCACCAGTGGACTTAATCCAAAATCCATTCGCACTTAATACTAGTCAAACACCAGGGCAAGGTCTGTGTTATGTTCCTGATCCACCCACATATTCGACTCCACCAATTTATCCACATCCCGTGTTCACACCAGGAGCGCCTTTTCATTTGAGCCATCCATGGCTAGACACATCAGTGCTGTCCCCAACATCTGATGGGACAATGTTTCCAGGTAGTAGTTCTTTGCATCAGCATGACCCCCCTGGGGTAGGGTTTAACCTAAATGAAGCTTTTACGGGAGAAGCTAGTGCGTCACATGCAGAGGAACATATTAGGAGGAACCCAAATCGTGGCGCGAGACATAGGCAACGTGGGTGTATTTTAACACCAAATGATCCTGAAGATGAGCGCTGGAGACCTAGGAAATGAGTCATGTTTAATGTTGTTCATGACATGTTTATCATGTGTTGTATATGCTATATGTACTATTTGTTGTCAATGTCAATATTAAATAAGAGGGCCACGTTAATTTTACGTAAGTAAAAAAAAAATGAACAACAAATATAAATTTAATGATAATAGGTAGAACGTGCTAACAAGTTTAATAACGATACGACCAATAATACATACGTCATACATAGTTAGAAGACAATTACACACAAGGACTAGTTTTGATCATTTTGATTATCATCACCGAGACCATGCTCTTGCACAATGTGGGGACATAAACTTCGATTGTGGCCCTCTTGCTTACAATAACCACAACGTTGTCTACGTTGTGATTCCCTCCAATCCATTTCGTTCCTTAAACGCGTTGACTTCGGGCGCCCTTTGCTGCGAATCATGGACTCATTTGGGACAATCTTGGGACCACTTCCACCACCAATGTTAGACTTATTTCCAATAGGCCACCACTGGCCAAAGTAAGCATTAATGATGTTTTCAATTGAGTACACAAGGTCCACATAATGATAGTAATCAATACTGACTTTGGCACATACAGCTATAACATGTGAACACGGATATTCGTATGCTTGGAATGCACCACACTCACATTGTCGTGCATTTAAAACAATTGCCTATTTCTGACCACCCTTTTGTGTAATTGGATTGAAAGGTTCTTCAACTTCAAACCTAGTGGATTGAATGTTGTACGAACAAACGTTCTGCGTGCAAGCATCCTCTATATTTTTTTGCAAGGCATCTAGTAATCTCTTGCAATACCTTTGACCAGAACTAAACTCAGCTCTTGCTTGGATTCCTCTCTGAACAAAATACTCCACCAATCTCATGTAAGTGCTCTTCACTAAAGCAGTAATTGGCAAATTATGTGCACCTTTTAATATCTTGTTAACAGCCTCAAACAAGTTTGTCGTCATATGGCCATATCTACGCCCTTCTTCATCATGTGCTATGCTCCATTTTGATAACGAGATTGTATCAATCCACCTACGTATTTCAGGGCTAGTCTCACGGAATGCTTCCAAACGCCTTTCAAATTGGTGTTTACACGTTGTGTATCTTGCAGCAACGAGAACAAAACAAAAGTATCTAAAAAAACATCACCAACGACAATAAAACATAAAACTAAACGAAAATAAATTTACCCATGCTTATCAACTCTTGTTTCAATTTCGCATTTTTAAACCGGTGGTTAAAATTGCTTGCAATGTGACGGATGCAATACACGTGGTACGCACTTGGTGGCTGCCAACCGAGGTTTGCATTTGAAACAGGTGATTTAATGCTCTAATGACGATCAGAAATCAAATTTAAGCCTTGCTTTTGGGTCACATGGCGTCTTATCTTTTGTAAGAACCAAGACCAATCACTTAATGTCTCCCCTTCAACAATAGTAAACGCAAGTGGCAATACACATGCATTCCCATCTTGTGTTGTGGCGATCAGCAACGTTCCTCGATACTTGCCGTACAAAAATGTCCCATCTATTTGTATAATCGATTTGCAGAAGTTGAATGCATCACAAAATGGTTTAAACGTCCAAAATACACGGCAGAATTTGCAGAACCGACCGTCAACTTCATTATTGAAGACAAAATCAGTTGTCTCCAATTTATATGTTGATTCTGGACAACACTCGACCATTCTGTCTAACCACATTGGCAATAAATCGTACGATTCGTCCTAGCCACCAAAGACCCTTACAATTGCCTTTTGCTTAGCCTTCCAAGCCTTTCTGTATGTGATTTTATAATTATATTGACCACTTATTCATTCTTGTATCATTGAGACAGAAACCGACGGGTCTTCATTCACCATACCTAAGCACAAAAATGATAATAAAACAAACAAAGTCATATACATTTCGAAAAATGCAATATCAACTTAATTAATAATACCATGTATAAAATAGAGTAAACAATTTTGCACCTATTATGCATGAACAGATGAACTCAGAGTCTAATTTCTGGTGGTCTTGAGATAGCATAATGTTCATACACGAGTGTCTACCGCCCCATTTAGTAATGGTCCATTTATCAGTCTTCTTGGACAATATTGCTCTCATTTTCCATAGGCACCCATCTGCACTATTCGGACATGTCATTAACAAAACTGTTGGTTTGGATTCCACAACACGATATGACTGGTGGGTCTTCATTGAATAAAGCTTTACAGCCATCTGCACATCACGTTTGGTGTCAAACCGTAAACTCATGTAAAGCTCGTCACCCATACTCCAGTTGAGGGACACATCCGACCCATGAAAAGGAAACTCTTGGTCAGGGTGATCCCAATTGATATATTTGTAGTGGGGTGACATATTCCAAAACGGAACTTGTGTTTGGCCTAAATATGATAAAAAAATTGCATGAAACAAGTGTTATTACATTAAAAAAAATACAAAATAAACATTTGAAATTACTTGCATATTGTGGTTGTTGTTCATCAATTGGTAATGATGAATTGATAGGGGATGTAGTAAAAAAATTAGCTGCCAAGTTGTTAGGCTCAAGATTGGTATCAAAGTCACCATCTACATTTGTATCTGAAGAACTCTCGTCTGGAATTTGACCCTCATTTTCATCATCGTCACTTTGATCCCCATCATCGCTTAAATGCGTGGTAACTTGAAGATCAACATCAACATTCAACTCTGCACATTCAGCAACATAGTTGAACTCCTGTTGAGATGTACCACCTCTTGAATCAATAGACATGTGAGGTTGAGTATGATCTATCTCAGTTGGTAATGAGGAACAACCAGCAGTCTCAACGTCAACATATATCTCAAGGATTGTCATGACAAATTGTTGTTCAAATGCATTAATCATACACTCAATATCTTCATCGTCACATATTAGAACACCTGAATATGTGATCGGGTTTTGGCATGTCAAAAATCTACAAGTCAAGTTAGAAATAGATTGATATCTTGAAAGCTTCAATTTATCAGAAATCTTTTTTGTTAACACATCATAACTGACACCACGTTTAATTTGAATTGTTCTTTTATCACCTTCAAAAGTTATGCCTTATGGACCATTAAATTTTCTACCATTTGAATAAATAAACGTAATAATAGAAGTCATCTTTAAAATCCAAACGAAGATGCAAAAAATGAGAGACAAAAGAAAAATATTAAGAGCACATAAGCACAAAAATAACTTCAATGTGGAATGATAGGAGAGCAAACAGAAGCACAAAAGCAAGAGAAAAATGCAGAGCAGAGAAGTATACTCCTACTGCATATCAAATTCGTATTTATAAACTCAGTAACCTAATTATTATTTGTCATTTCAGAATAAGAATAAGAATCGGAATCGGAATAAGAATAAAAATCGAAACCAGAATACGAATCGGAATATTACTGCACACGGACGACAATCATCATATACTGAATGCATGCGCGGAATAAGAATAAAAATCGAAATCAGAATATGAATTGAAATATTACTGACGACAATTATTATATTCTAAATGCATGAGTGGGAGCTGGTAAAGTACAGGTGGCGCGGGTCTGACCAGCACCTTTGACTGTACTGAAGGCATTGGTCTGACCAACGCCTTTGACCAGAACTGAAGGCACTGGTCTGACCAGCGCCTTCCACTAAAGGACAAAACGTCCCACGTCGGTCAAAAGCAACATGACATATACTGTTTCGCAAAAGACAAAAAATCACGTCAACTGCAGAAGGAGCTGGTCTGACCAGCGCCTTCTGCTATGAGACAAAAAAAAATCACTTCGGTTAAACTTGCAAGTGGCATAAATTGCAGCGGCGCCTTGTGTTATTTTATATGGCGCCAGTTAGACTAGCGCCTTCTATACATCCTAAAACCACCCATTTTGGTAAAATGTTTTTTCTTATATTATTATAATAAATCGTTTTTTTTAATATTATTTTAGTTTTTTTGCCCATTTATAGACAAGAGTAACCGGCTACAAGGGAGGTTAGTGGGACAGGGGTCGTCTCATTTTTATTTTTTTATTTTTTTATCGTCCTTATGGTGGACCTTGTCCAAATCTTACTGTCTTGTTATTGTTTTAAAGGTTAAAATAATAATTTGTTCTGTATGCTAGAAAAATTAGTTTCATATGGCAAAAAATAAAAATTTTAGTCTCTATAAAATCTTATCGTTACACATTAGCCCCTCTTGTTATTACTGTTTGTTTTAACATTTTTAGTAACAAGCCAACATGACGGAAGTCTTATGAGGCTAACAGAAATACAGGTAATGGTATGTTGACAGCCCTGTCATATTGTCGTATGGATTGCAGGTTAACATTCAATATAAAAGGATTCTTATTCCCATTTAAGAAACCCTTTGTTTAACTAGTGCTCATTTGTTTATCATTTTGTCACCATTTCTTTAGCTTCATTTGTCATCTTTTACAGCCACTAGGGGCAGTTAAACGTTGTAGGGGTTGTATTTGTGTTCATGAGCCATAAGTTTGATGCTTTTACAAAACGAGCGAGGCACTTGACTTTTTGTTTAGTTGTATACATTTCAATTATGATTCCAATTGTTTTTTGTTGGAAATAAGGAGTCTATTACTAAAGTGTACTCTAAGAGGAATAAGAAGATAACAAACCCAATTGACCCACAAATCAATAAGTTAGGCAATTATAGGGGTCAGTTAGGTAATTAGGAGTTAATTGTTATAAATAGTAATGTAGATACTACATGATAGTTTTTTGGGAAAACTCATTGTGGATGAGAGGACTAAGGCTCTCAAATTCTCAATAGTAATCACATAATAATAACTTTTTCATCTCTCTACCTCTATGTGTATTGTTGTGTGAATTCTTTTAATTTCGGGTAATTATTGTATCGATTAGTATCAGAACTTCGATCTCGGAGATGTAGGTATCAAAAATTGACGTGAGATAGGTCAAGGAATTCAATGGTGGGCAAGAAAATGGAAGGAAGACCAAAAACTATGGAAAAGATGCTGGAATTAGATTTAGCAAAATTTGCCCAACTTGGCCCAATGGCTAGGCCAGGCTGGGCTATTAAAACTCTGACTAATTTGGCTCGACCCGATGGGCATGACAGGCCAAGTCGGAGCCCATAAAAAGTAGGCTCGAAAAATACTAGCCTTTTTGGCCCGATATTATATTTTTTTAATTTTTTCTTTGTAATATATATATATATATATATATATATATATATATATATATATAGTTATCGGTCAATTTGGACCAACCCGATGGGCCTGACAGACCTAGTTGGGCCAACAAATATGCAACCCATAATGAATTTAGGTTGGCTTGACTCGACTCACTTGTCACACTTGGCCCATTGGGCCGAGTCGGGCGACCCGTTTTAACAGCTCTAATTGGTATCATTGAGTCAGAATCAAGATTCTGACAAAGATGCATTACGAAAGTTAAAAGATGTGTATAGTGAGTACATAAATCAAAGAGATATTTTTGAATTAGAAGAGCACTAGAAAATGAGAAGATGGAAGCAACATTAGTTTTTGGATGAATTATCGGGGGCTATAATGTTGTTGGATGAATTATCAAGGGCTACAATGTTTTTTAAACTTGATCACAAATTCAGCTATCATCAAATAAGGATGAAGGAAGAGGGTGTAGAGAAGACAACATTTAGAACTCATGAAAGATTTTATGAATTTTTGGTCATGCCATTTCACTTAACAAATGCCTCGTCCACGTTTTAGAGTTTGATGAATGAGGTGCTTAAATCCTATTTATATGGGTTTGTACTAGTTTTCTTTAACAATATACTGGTGTACAATAAAAGATTTAGAAGCTCATATGGATCACTTAAGATAAATGCTCCAAATATTGAGTCAGAATGATTTAAAGGTTAATAAGAAGAAGTGCACCTTTGGTTAAAGAAGTTTAAAGTACTTAGGGCATATCATCTCAGCATAAGGAGTTTCTATAGATCTTAAGAAATTAAAGGCCAGGTGGTTGTGGCCTATTCTTAAGGATATTAAAGGTTTGAGGGGTTTCTTAGAATTTATTATTTACTACATTCTTTTCATGAAGAGTTATGGGAATATGACTAAACCTTTAACTCAACTGTTAAAGAAAGACAACTTCAAATGGTCTTCGGAGGCTTAAAAGGCTTTTCAAGCAATCAAGCAAATTACTACTTTGCCAATCCTAGTTGTCTTAAACTTTTCAAAGCCATTTTCTATTGAAATTGATGCCTCTAGTAAAGGTTGGGAGCAGTGTTGTCGCAAAAAGGGAAACCCTTAGATTTTTGGAGTAAAGTGTTATCTTCATGGTCTCAAAACAAATCTATGTGTGAAAGGGAATTAATGGCCATGGTATTAGCTGGTTGTAGTTTGAAGATTGGGAAAAGTGGGATAGAAAGGTTCAACAAGATGAAAAATTAAGATCTATTATGTAGGATTTGATCGTAAACCCTGATTCACATGCAAGTTTTATGTTAAAAGAGGGCAATTATTATTTCAAGGGATGTTAGTTTTGTTCAAGCAGTCATCACGCATTCCCCCTTTACTAGATGAATTTTATAGCTCTCTAGGTGGAGGGCATTTTGGTTTTTTAAGAACCTTTCAGACAACAACTTCAATTGTGCATTGAGAAGGCATAAAGAAGCATATAAAGGAATATTGTAGTAGTTGTGAAGTCTGGTAGTGTAATAAATATGAAGTATTGTCCCCTACTAGTTTAATGTAATCACTTCCTATACCTTCAAAAGTGTGGACAGATATTTCAATGGATTTCATTATAAGTCTGCCCAAAGCAAAAGGAAAAGACACTATTTTGGTTATGGTGGATAGGCTTACTAAATATGCTCAT
The DNA here is from genome assembly GCA_004329165.1 of Spatholobus suberectus. Lineage (NCBI taxonomy): Eukaryota > Viridiplantae > Streptophyta > Magnoliopsida > Fabales > Fabaceae > Spatholobus > Spatholobus suberectus. Next base: position 73,445,607 of record CM014729.1, read on the forward strand.
TTTATCCCTCTGAGTCACCTTTTTAATGTAATTGAAGTTGTTACCATTTTTATTAAGGAGGTGGTTCATTTGCATGGATTTCCCTTTATTGTTGTATTAGATCGAGATTCAATCTCTATTAGCCAATTTTAGTGAAAACTCTTTAAAAGAGTGGGGACACAATTAAAGTACAATTCTACATGCCATATATAGACATAAGGCCAAACAAAAGTGGTTAATAGATGCTTAAAGACTTATTTATGGTGTATCACTAAAACTAAACTAAAGGCATGGCCAAATGTGTTTGGTTGGGTAGAGTTTTGGTTCAACACTACATATAATGCATTTAGTACAATGACACCTTTCAAGGCATTGTATCGACAAATCCACCCTTGTTGTTGAAGGGGACAATCATTCTTTCAAAGGTGGAAGAGGTCAACAAGTTGACTCAGTAGCTTGATGAGTTAATAGATTATTTAAGGCAATAGTTGTTGAAGGCCCGGGATAGAATGAGAATGCAAGCTAATAAGCATAGGAGATGCATAGAGTATACTGCGGGAGATTGGGTTCTTCACAAATTGCAACCCTATAAGATGCGCTCATTATTTAAAAGGCCTAACCAAAAGTTTAGTCCTCTTTTTGATGGCCTTTTTCAAGTTTTGGAAAAAATAGGTCAGGTAGAGTATAAGTTGAATTTACCGAAGGATAGCAAGATTCACCTAGTTTTTCATGTGTCCCTTCTCAAAAAGGCAGTAAGCACACCACAGTTTGTTAAACCTCTACCCCTGGCCTTAGTTGATGACACGGAGCTCCAGGTTCAACTAGCTAATGTGTTGGATATTAGATAGGCGACAACAAATGATTTAGAAGTGTTGATCAGGTGGCACAATCTCCCCCTTTTTGAAGATAGCAGGGAGGCATCATTTACTCTAAATGGACCTTTCCTCGTTTTCACCTTAAGGATAAGATGGATCTTTTAGGGGGCATTGATATGAATAAAAAACCTATTACTAAAATGTTCTCTAAAAGGAATAAGAAGATAACAAACCCAACTAACCCGTAAGTCAAATCCTCAATGCTTAGGAAAATGGAAATATACTTCTAAAAAGAGTCTACGTTACTCATCTTTTTTGGAGGAGTAAAATAAGTCAATCTTGCACCTTCAAGCTTGTGTGAGGGAATGACTTGTACATTGGTCATTATGTGTTTTTCAAAAATGGCATTAATCCAAATTTATAAAAGCCAAAAAAGACCAGCTATGTTTTCCACCTCTGTAGGGATGATCAAGGTATCCATGGCCTCACCCATTATTTTCTATAAAGAAACAAAAAAGAGCTTGATTAAATTGATTACCTTGTTGCTATAAAGTGTTTGGGAAAAGATATAGTAAGATTTTGGAACTTGAGTGATTTCGTGCAAAAAACATGAGAAGTTAACCAATAAAGCAAAAAGGCAATGTGCTTAGCATCAAAGACCTTCGAGCCTCTTTCACCTGTGTGTTTCACGATGAAGGCCCTATAAGTCTTAATGTTCCATTTGATTTCAACATCTACTAAATCTTTGAAAGCACTAATAATGTACCTCTCATCATTGGATTTGAGGTCAACAATGATAGCAATGTAGAAAAGGGTTGGGCTAACTGGACCACAAGGGAGCTCGAAAGCATTGTTTCTTCGATTGTAGAACATAAATGATGCCATGAGTATCGAAACATCAAGACTCACTACATCGAGTTTTCTCAATTGAAGGAGTTCATAAATCCCCTATCTTTTTCCAATGATCTTTTTTCTCTTTTTTGACCCTCTCTAACCATTTATGATAACCATCTTTCTTGATTAGGGGAGAAGATAAAAAAATACTGATGGACAATTCAAAAATTCGATCCTAATGTGCTCATCGTGAAATAAGGCACTTTCATATGCTAAAGAAGGAAAAAAGTCCTTGTATGTTGGAACCAAAGATGTATGAAATGTCTAGTCCCTCAATTTTGAAGATAACAAACTTATTAAGTTTTAAAGTCTATTGTAAAAATATTTTACAACGTCCAAAACTGTGGTGTCTAACATGCCAATTTTAACGAGCGTTCAATAGACTCGTATATAACGATCGTCCAGAAGTAAGTCTCTCTTTCCAATGACTAAGTGCTTTAAGTTTAGACTTAAGTACAAGGCTCGTCCAAGCATAAGCTTTTTGTAAATGTCTACGTTAAAAACTCATGCAGTCTATGCGTCTTTTTTTTATATCTCGAGACTAATACCTTACCTTTTTAAGAGATCTAACGTTCATACATCTAAGCATTTAATGAAAGACAGATGCATTCTAGTGCATAAGTGCAGTGTTACAGAAAAAGGAAGTCAACTTATCAAGCTGCCAAGCCAAATGAAGAATGATCAGAAAAGCAACCCTCCAACATAGTCCTTGCACCTTTCTTTTTTTTGCAAGAACTAAAGTTACTTTTCTGACTTCTCTAAAAGCTCGATACATGCGCCACTTCTTGAAGATTGAAGCTAGATTTTTTTAATGGCTCTTTTCTTCTGGAATCTATATGTATATATATATATATATCAAGAAGGAAGAACAAAAAAAAAGAGTAAAAGACTCACGGATAACCAGAACGATCAATTGCCTTCTTATGTATACTAGACGATCTTTGAAAATTTTTTGAAGTAATTTTTGTAATGTACTTAAACCTTTATATCCTCACATTGTGAGTCGAATTCCTTGTAAACAATTATTTTCTGTTGTGAAAGCTTGGAGAGGCTTAGTGAGAAAGAATACTTGGGTGGTTAAGCAATTTAGGTTGATTGTCCTGTAAAGCCTGAAGAGGCCATGAAGAATACTTGTGTAACCAAAGGTTGGTTAGTGAATACTTTGGGGGTGAAAGGACTGGATGTAGTTCAAGTTGAGTGAATCAGTATAAAATCTCTATGTACTTGTTCCTCCCCTTATTCTTTCGTTTAAACTGTTTTTTGAACTCCTCTTTGTTTAAGAAAAAAGTTTTTCAAAAAGCACAATTCAACACCTTTCTTGTGCGATTTTTGCTCTTTCATTATAGACTTCTATTGGTGGATTAGGTTCGAAAGGATTTACGAAAGCCATAGGCTTTTCTCATATAGAGAAAGGAATAAATACTTTGGAAGCCCAAATTTTTTGGGTTTCTTCTTCCAAACCAGGCTTGGGAATAAAAGGCTTGTTGTCGACCTGAAGTAGTTCTCCTTTGCTAATAGCTTCTAAGATGGCGATTCCTTGAGTTAAAGCAGACATGTTTGCAAGATTTATGAGAGACGGATAAAGGTGAAAGCTTTTTAGAAAGCTTAAGAATCTAGTAATGGTGGCAAGAGTACAGAGAGCGGAAGAGAGACTTGGAGAGGAAGGGAGCTCAAAGACTTTAAAAGTGAAAATCCTCAGAGAGGTTTGTGTATTCTTTATGATAAAAACAACTGATGTGATTAAAAGCTAATCACTGTTGTATAAGAAATGTAAATCACGCCCTACGATAAGATTTTGGGCAGTGTTAACTAACAAATCTCATTAATTGATAGATGTGGGTATTTTTGTCTAATCTACCTTTAGAAGGTATAAGTTTTTGTCAAAAAATTTGACTTAGAACTTGGCGAGAACTGATTAAAAAATGTTCACTCTCAAGTATCTCCAATAAACATTTTTAGGGGGCATTTGTTGGTATCAATTAGAATTTTTTTTTTAAGTGTTGGAAGTTTAAGACTGTTTGATTATGGTAACAAAGAAATGACAAGTTTCCAGCTTGTCGACATTTTGAGAAAATTAAAAAAAAGGAAGTGTCAAATAATTTCAATTAATCTACTAGTCAAACATAGTGGAGGTTTATTCATAAAGATTTTTTAGAATAAAGAAAGTGTCCAGATGTTCAAGGTTAAGAAGAAGAAAATTGTTAAGTGTTAAGATGCTAAGAAACATTGAAGATCTCAAGTCAATAGCATATGGAGGAATTACTTGTCACTTAGAAAGGAAGTTATGAGTGGTTATCAACTATGCACATATCAAGACAGGTGGCGACATCTCAGATAATTGATCCTAGGTATATTGTACACGTGTATAGATCTTGTTTTTCAATCGTTAAGGCAAAAAACCTATAAATAGAGAACCACTATGACCATTTTTTTCAATTGAAACACTTACACTAAATCTCTTTTACACCTAACACACTGATCGTCATGGCTACTAGTTCTCTGAGTAATGTATATGTTCTCACCCAATCGTAATACAATTTCTTTACATTCCTGCCAATTGCCATCATGTTTTCAATTTACTGCATTTTCATTTAAATTCTTTACAATGTACTCGCTTTTCGTTTTACCTTCCTACAACTTTGCATTTGATTGAATTCTCGTCTACCACTCCTTTCTATTAATTTCAAAGCCTTTATCATCCAACATTGTTTTTTATATTTTAATTTATATTCTTGTACAATTATTTCGTTCCATTAATTTAATTGTCTTCATTCATATTCAAACCCTTTATCTTTGAAAGTACTTTAGTTTTTTAGTGTTTTTCTTTTAGCATCAATTACATTTCAATTGCATTTAAGTATTCTTGCAATATTTGTGTACGTTTCAAGTCATTTATGTTTTCTATAGACTTTAACTTTTCGTTTCATTAGTCTTTGTGATTTGGATCAAATTTACATATTTGATTAGATCGTTCCAATACTTTGTTTGCAAGTTTTTATATTTGTTCAAAATAACAAAGTTAATTAGAGTCTTAATCATAATCAAATTAAGGCTCTAACTTGTCTAATGCCTTCAAGTAGAAAATGCGACATTGCTAGTTCGAACAAAAAAAAACTCACAATTGATTTTGATTCTAAATGCCACAAATATAAAATATATTTGTTGATTAAAGTCACTGTAGAAAGTCATCCATTCAAAAATCAAGTCACTTTGATTCTTGAAACAAATTTCCACCCTCAACAATATGTTAATAATTTACTAAAAGATGTTAAATTAATTAAAAAGTTATTAATATGATTTATATAACATAAACTTTTTAATCTAGTAGTAAGTGTTGTAAAATATTATTCAATAAACAATTATTGATTAGTGTAAAAATAATGTTGACCTAGAGCATCTTTATCACTTGTATTTTATGGGTTGCTTAAAATTAAGCATCCGTATCTTTTTTTCCCCCCTCCATTGTAGCAAATCTATGTGACACAGTGGGTTGCTAAAACATAAGCTCCTTATCTTATATAAGATACGGTAACTTACAACTAAAAAAATATTTTTCTCCATCAACTACCCTTTGATTTTTTGTGAAGAAGAGGAGGGAAAAAACTATAATCTTGTGCCCCAAGAAAAAGAAAAGAAGAAGATTGGGCATTTCAAATTTAGAACAAAATTAATTGAATATTCAGAATAACACAGTTGCCATATCAGAACCAAGAACCAACAACAAATCAATTTTACAATTTTAGAAATTAGAACCAAAGAAATAGTTTCAAAACATTTAGCATACAATTTTAAAACTAAGAAGCAAGAAGCAAGAACCAATATCAGGCCCAAATTCAAAACATTATTGCCATAGAAGCTTTCAAGACACTATTGTGTAGTAGAAGCAGATCTGTGAGAAAAGGGAAGAGGTCGAGTGGTGATGAGGTGAGTGCACAATAGTAGGTGTGCGCGGCTATAGTGACACGGTGGTGGGTGTGCTTGTTCGTGGTAACACGACAGTGGTCTTGTGCCAAGGTGGTAACGCGATGGTGATGCTTCACTTCAACAAGAAGGATGAGAGCTTGAAAGGGACGAGAGGTTGAAAAGATGAGAAATGAGATTGAGAGGGAGAAAGGGACAATAGGTTAAAAGGATGAGAAATGAGATTGAGAGATTGAAGCGTTCAGAGGGACATTGAAATGATAACATTTTGGAAATAAAGATGAAAATTATTTGAATATTTTTTTGAAGCCTCTTAAAATAAATTTAAGAAGCTTTTGGAAATGAATGATCAAATTTTTTTACCATTGGCAAAGGGACATAGATTATTACCTGTTTGACATGAAATTTTATTACCATTGGAGAGTTAATTTTATCTAAAAATAATAACTCTTGACATGAAATGTTACCATTTTATGCTGTCAATGAAAAATATTACCAATGAATTTTATTGAACTATAAATAATGGTTTAATCCACACCATTTTGCACATAATTTCTCAACACCCAGTTTATTATTTTGTTGTTATCAAGTCTCAATACTATTTATTTTCTTTCAAATGGATCTAAATCAGTTTACTTATCAATGTTACTTAATATTTTTTTTTTGTAAAACTAACCATTCCCTATTGGTGACAATTCTAAAAATCCTTAGTATTTTATGTATCCATCACCACAACCAACCTACCATGTGGTATAGGCCTTCATTGGGTACCAACAGTGGTGTGAGGTCCCATAACGATGAACTCGAATTACCATTCAGGTTCATCTCTGAGTCTCAAATTGGTCTAGAAAATATTACACTTGGAGGAAGACATAATTCTTATTCAATCATGGCTTAACATTGCAAAGTATACAATTGTGGGAGTTGACCAAACAACAATTGGTTTTTGGTTAAGAATCAAAGACAATTATAACAACTATTGCAGGCAGTTTTAAGAGAGGGAAGTGGTTAAACTGAAATCTCAATGGTTTCGAATAAATATTGTAGTTCAAAAGTTTGTTAACTGCTACAAAGAAGTTGTTAATAAAAAAAAAGTGGGAGCTCAGAAATGGACATCATGGTTGATGCATATAAGATTTTTTTTTTTCAAGATGTAGGTGAAAAATTAAAATTTAAGCATGCATGGCGGTTGTTGAGAGATGACCAAAATAGAAGGTAGAATTAATGGAAAACTCTTCAAAAAGAACAAAGGTTTCTGATTTCGGGGCGTATTTATCACTTCTGATATAAAGACATCGATCGATTGTTTAGAATATGACCCAGCATCACCAACAGCCCTCTCAATTTGACAAAAGGCAGCAAAGCAGAAGAGCAAAGGAAAAAATGGTTGAAACATCTTCTAACAATGTCGATTTGACTTGCATGGAAAATGCTATAAAGGGGAAAAAAATGTTGTCGTGGCAAAAATAGTTGGGGTAAAGAATATCCAAATGTTGTATAAAATCCTCATGAAGGACACATTTGCCATGTCTAAGAGTCAACACAAAGATCATAAATTGTATTGTAATTTTATTAGGTGCAAATTAGGAAAGTAGACCAATGTTGTACTTTTATTTAAATTTGTCGTTATGTACTAGTCATTATGAAAAACTAACCATTTTGAAAAACTAGCCATTATGAATTTAGTCGTTATGAAAAATTAGCCATTATGAATAGTCCTATATAATTGTGCAATCTTCTCTCATTCTCTCATCTTCTCATCAAATTGTGCAATCTTCTTCTCTCATTCTCTTACGCTTGAATTATCCATAGCATGGATCCAAAACACTGACTTTGATACACTTTGGAACCAAATCGTAGATGAACAACTTGAGGACAACACCAAAGAAGAAGTCATGAGGTTAATACTCGTGAAACAATGACAAGTCAACAACACCGCTAAGCGCAAATGAAGAAGAACGATGATAAATTGGAGTCGTGAAAAAGGACATAAGCAATTGTTCAATGATTACTTCTTTGAAAATCCTATATACACGAAGGCTCAGTTTTGACAAAGGTTGCGAATGTGAAGGCATGTGTTCCTTCGAATTGTAGAAGCCCTTGGCAATCATGATGAGTACTTCCAAATAAGGGTTAATGCAGTCGATAAAATGGGTCTTTCATCGTTGCATAAGTGCACTGCCGCTATTCATATGTTGGTATATGGATCAAATGTTGACAATATAGATGACTATGTTCGAATGGGTGAAAGCACTACATTAGAGTGCTTTAAGAGCTTTATATCAGGTGTGTGTACAATATTTGGGGATGAATACCGTAGGAGGCCTAACAACAAAGACATTAAATGACTACTACAAATGGAGGAGGCACGTGGTTTTCCAGGTTTGTTAGGTTTCAATGATTGTATGCATTGGAAATTGAAAAATTGTCCAGTAACGTGAAAAGGTTAATTTGGTCGAGGTGATCATGGCAAACTGATGATCATGCTTGAAGCAGTTGCATCATAAGACTTGTGGATTTGGCATGCATTTTTTAGCACTACAAGTTCAAATAATGGCATTAAAATGTTAAACACATCTAATGTGTTTAATGACATTTTGTCAAAACAAGCTCCTACAGTGCAATACACAATGAATAAAACCCCATATAACATGGGGTACTATTTAGCAAATGGTATTTATCCCAAGTAGGCTACATTTGTCAAGACCATCCCAATGTCACAAGGAGAAAAGAGAAAATTATTTACCCAACAACAAGAAAAAGCAAGAAAGGATGTAGAACGAGCATTTGGAATGCTCTAATCTCGATTCACAATTATACGTGGTCTGGCACGTGCTTGGCATATGAATACAATGAAAAATATAATATATGCATGCATCATCTTGCATAACATGATTGCTGAAGACGAACGACACACATATAGTAATAATTTTGAATACGATCATGTAGGTAATGACATCTCAACATTTGAAGTATCTAGTGGTCCTCATCCCTATTTTGTTGCAACATACCTGCAAAAAAGAGCACATCTTCGTGATAAACAAAACCACCACCAACTTCAAGCAGACTTGGTAGAGCATATTTAGGAATATTTCGGATATGAAAATAATGAAAATTAATTTTTATGTATTGTTATGTATTTCTCATCATTATATATTTCTCATTTGTTTAATATGATGTTATGCATTTGTTGTCTTTTTTAATCATATAATGTTTTGAATTTGTTATCGTTTTTAATTTATTATGGTAAAAATTAGTCAAAAAATAAATTTTATATATTTTTATTATTTAATATTTTTATACGTATTAATTAAAATAATTGAAAATAGTATTTTAATTTGACACAAAATTAAGTGTAAATAAAAAATATAAAAGTGTGAGTTACTTAAGGGTATCTTAAAATTTCACCTATTAGAGCGAAAAGGGCATAAGTTGCTTAAAAATGATGTGGCATTGTGGAGCCACTTAAGAGAAGATAAGATATCCAAAGTGAGTATCTTAAATTCGACCCATTAAAGATGCTCTTACATCCATATGTGTGTATAAGGATAAGGTGGTTTCTTTGGTGCATGTTGTAGTTAAGGGGTTTCAATGCTTCCTCTCACATCGTCCAATTACATTTAGACATGTGTCCTCACTTGCTATGTCATATAATAACAACTATTTTTTTAATATTGCATTTAAGTACTAGGGATTTATTAGTATTTTTTGTTTTATTTTCATTAATTATGATACTAATTACCTTTTTTTTATTATGATATTAATTACCTTATTACCTTTACTAATAGTAATTGAATTAATTACGACACAAGTTATCCTTTTTAATAGTAATTAAATTAATTATGATATAACTTATTTTTTTAATATAAATTTAATTAATTATTAAAATAAAAATAATATATATTATGATTTTATAATTATTTATAAAAATAAAAATATTTTCAAACTCAAATACAGTCTTATATTTTTTCTTTTTTCGTAAGCTAGCATTATTTCTCTTTTTTTTAGGATTTTTTTTGTATTATTCACCTGATTTATTTATTTTATTGTTTTATTAATTAGGTTTCTACCCATGCAAGATTTTTTTATCTAAAAATATTAGTATTACAATAGTATACCACTAAGAATTTGTTAACAATTTAACATTTTACGGAGAATTTATTGAATTTACACTTTTTTTTAACTTTAGGCAAAAAAAAATAATTATTATATGATTTTAGGATAACTTAATATGAATTTATTATAGTCTTTATTTTATTTTAGGATATTGTGTTCGTGGGATACGTTGACATGAGTTAATAAATAGTTTTATTTTAAAAAAGTTTATTTTATGATACATTTCTCTACAGTTATACTCTACTAGTGCACTCGACTTCTGGTACATGGTTGACCAAAAAGTCAAGCATGACAAATTGTAGGACTAGTAATCTGGAGTTGACCGTAAGGTCAGCTTTCTCTATAGTTTAACTCTATTAGTGCATCATTGACCCTTAACCCATGTTTCTTTACACTAAAAGACTTTTAGTGTAGAATTGACCGCAAAGTCAAGTTTGACCAACTATAGGGGTAATATTCCAGAGCTAATCCTAAAGTTAACTTTTTCTACAATTCAACTTTACTAGTGCATAGTTTGACTCTAGACCTGTATTTCATTACAATATAAGACTTGTAGTGTGAAATTGACCCTAAAGTCGACTTTGACTAACTGTAGAAATAATATTCTGGAGTTGACCTTAAGGTCATCTCTCTCTACAGTTTCACTCTACTAATGCACAGTTGACCCTAAACTTGTGTTTTATTACAATAAAGGACTTGAAGTGTGAATTTGACCCTAAAGTCAGCTTTGACCAATTATAAGAGTAATATTCTGGAGTTGACACTAAAGTCAATTTCTCTACAGTTTAATTTTACTAGTGCATAGTTGACCCTAAACTTGTGTTTTTTTTACAATATAAGACTTGTAGTGTGAAATTAACCCTAAAGTTTTGCTTTGACCAACTATAGGAGTAATATTTCAAAATTGACCCTAAAATCACCTTTCTTTATAATTTAACACTTTAACTATATTAGTGCATAATTGACTTTAAACCAATGTTTCTTTACAATATAAAACTTGTATTGTGGAGTTAACCTTGAATTGGTGTTTTTCACATTTCCCATCACATCACATCAGCAACCCAATTTCTTTTAGTAATTATTTTATTTTTAATTTTAAATATATATATATATATATATTAACTGATTTTTCAATTTGAATGGTTCATCGACTTTCCCATTAAATAATTCTTACTAATTTTTGTTTATTTTAAATTATGTTTATTTATTTGAGGTCTTAATTGTTTATAAATTATTTATTTTAGAAAATTAAAAAATATTAATTATTTTATATTTTCATTATATGAAATAAACGAACATTACTAGATTGAGTAAATAATATAATTAAATAAAATTTTAACATTTTAAAATATTATAATTTTTATTTTTTAACTTTTATTTATATTTCATTTTTTTAATTTGAATTTGTAGTTAAGTTTTTTAATTCTTTATTACAACAATATATTTATTAAATACTTTTGGATTTTATTAAATGTTTTTAATATATATTGGCATTATTAAATTCTATTTAAATAAATTAATTTTTATCTTCAATTAATATTATTGAACAATTATAGAAGTTTTTAAATATTTTATCTTTTGTAATTAATAATTAATTTGTAAATCATCTTCAATTGTAGTTGATATAGAAGTTTTTAAATATTTTATCTTTTGTGAGGTTAACTATTGAATTGATTATAGTTGATCCGTATTAATTATGTTTTCAAAATCTTTGACTTCACAATATAAGTGCACATAGGTATGGTGTGTATCAATAACCTTTATTATTTTGTTATATAGAATAATATACACTTTATATTGTAGAAGCATATAATAGTATATCATATAAAAAAATAGTATATTATATTTCTTTATAATAATATATTATATCTGGGTGAAACATGTAGGTAGCATAGATAAGTAGCATTGAGTTGTGTATAGCTTTTAGTTATAATTAATATAAATATATAAATATATAATGCATTATACATTATTTATAATAATGTAAGAATATAGGAAGAATAATACATTATAATTAATAAATAAACAATACATTTTAATAAATAAACACGTTTGGATATAAGAAGAAAAAACACACATTTCATATAATAAGGAGGTTGAAGTGTTTGGCTCTATGCAACCTATTTTTTATTTTCTCTTTTTGTAAAATCATTTCATTAATTCAATTATTATTGAAAAATGTAATTTGTGTAATAATTAATTCAATTATTATTAAAAAGGATAATTTATATCTAAGTAATTTAATTACTATTAAAAAGAGTAACTTCTATCGTAATTAATTCAATTACTATTAAAAAAGATAATTAGTATCATAATTAATAAAAATAAAACAAAAGTTGCTAATAATCCCAAGTAGTTAAATGTAATATTAAAACATAATTGTTATTATTTGACACGACAAGTGACGATACATATCTAGATATGATTGGACAATGTAAGAGGGAAGATTTAAGCCCCCTAACTACAACATGTACCTAAGGATAAACAATGTACTTTCACTTGTGTTTTAGAAAAACAATATGTTAATAAATTACACTTTTTTAGAATATTTTAACAAAATTGAGTTATAACTTGCTACGCTCCTTTTAAAAAATAAATAAAAATATATACTAATACCCATTAATGAGAGTATATTAGTAACTCTTTAATGTTAGTAATATAAATTTAACAAATTATACTTTTTTGGAAATACTTTATTAAATTTAAAATTATAACTTATTAATAATATTCCTAAGATAAAAAGTGCGTGTACATAAAAGAGGTCTAACAATACAATGGACAAAAACCATGTGGACGAGATCTATTTAAACATGCACGCATATTCCATCTTCTATCTTGTGGCCTGTTGGATTCATTCTGAGAAAATCACGTAGAAAGTCTTTTAAAGTAGATATATTTCTAGAAAATTAAAAAGTAAATTCTTACACGTGATGATCACACGATTCCACCCCATGAAACCTACTTAAGTGTACTCTAGCATCTTCTACAGGCCATGCACATGCTTATCATCAGCAATATGTGGCCCGCACTACACAAAAAAGAGCAAGACATCAGACCATGCTACGTAGTACGTAGATTACCTTCGGAGACCAGAGTTTGTAGGATACTTATTAAAAAGACTACGTTTTGCGCAGTAGTGTCGGGCACAAGAGTATGAAAGTTGTCTGAACAGCACAGCGAGGTTCAGAGGCTGTATTTTTTAAAATTTTAAATGAGTAAACAATCACTTTAATTTCTGAAACTAAAAGACGTTGTCACATTAATTAGTTTTTAAATTGAAAAAAATTAAAAAAAATAGGTCTCTAGACTGTCAAATAAGTTCCTAAATTTAACTACTTACTGTCATTTTAGTCTTTAAATATATGTAATATTATCACTTTAATCACAATTTTTTTTTTAATTTTGGACTAATATGATTATCAATTTGTACCTTCAAGGATTTTTTTTAATTTTCTTCAATTCAGGAATTAATGTAACAATGTCTTCTAATTTCAGGGACTAAAGTGACTGTTTACTCAATTTTAAATTCAAAAATAGAAGTTAATTTTAAGGAGTAAATACCCAATTTGGTCCTCAAAGTGTAGGTTAGTGTTAAGTTAATTCCTAAATGTAGCTAAATGCCAAAATAGTCTCTCAAAGTACAAAATGTTAATCAATTTGGTCCCTTCGTCTATTCCCATCAAGTAACGTTGTTAATCATGCGTATGTGGCATGTTAAGTGCCACTTTGGTAGTTGTGCATGCTTCCACGTATCGCCATGTGAAAGGGACTATTTTGATACTTTCGAGACCAAATTGAGACTAACAAAGTTAAGTTAAAAAGATTAAAAATGTTTTACCTTATCATTTTCTCACCTCCACCATAACTTACCTTTCATCTTGCAATCTTGCTCTTTCTCTTCCCCCTACCTTAGGGTTCCTTCTGCTCTGCAAGTTGTGGGTGATGAAGATTCAAAAATTTGTGGGTGAGTGATGAAGCTCATCAAGTGCAGCAGAGAAGCACAGGCTTGAATTTATGCCCCATTTTTTAATTATTTTTTGTTTGTTCATCTTCTTCCATTTGCAACCCCATTTTACATTCATATTGTTCCCATCATTGTGCATTGCATATTGTTGTTCGCTTTGTTCTCGATTTTTGGTTTGATTTAATCATTTGCTCTAATTGACATTTGCCTTAATTAGGGATGGCAATAATATTTATACTTGCAAATATAAGTGGGTAATTAAGATCAGTAATGAATAAAAGATGGATAGTTAAATGGGTATCTATAGATAATTTAAATGGATATTTTCACTACCTATTTATTAATGGGCGATGGAGGGTATAAAGGTACCCATGTCCACAGGTACTCATTATTACCCATTATTGCAAAATTACTTAAACACCCTTATGTAAATATGTAATAGATATTTTATGTGAAATGCAAACTCTGAAATGATCATTTACTAATATGCAAATTCTCATGGTTGATACTATTTATTGTTGGCAGTTTTTAGCATCCACAAAATTTTTGGCAATTTTTAAACCGCCAGAAATATAAAAAAAAAGTGTTTTTTTTTTGTAATCACCGTTACTTGTTCCTCAAGTTCTATTATGAAACCAACTCATATGTAAAGAAAAAGAAGAGAAAAAACCATTTTCATTGAAATTGCAACGAATGACTCCAAATTATGAATAAGAAACTCTCTTTTCTTTTATCATTTAGGAAAGAACCAATCCCTTGTCCCTTTTTTACTATCTATGAAAGAACCAACCCCTTGTCTATGTTCACAAACATTGAAGTTGTAGTGGGAAGGGCACAAGGTCTAGAGAAAGAAAAGTGGGAAGATGGAGAAGATGAACTAGGAAGAAATGAGCGAAGATGAGATTAGTGTCAATTTAGTCCCTATGACGTGGAGGTTACATGGATGCTTACATGGGTGCCAATGTGGCACTTAACATTACATAAGTGTGGTTAATGGTGTTACCTTATAGGAATAGACGAAGGGACCAAATTGATTAACGTTTTACACTTTAAGGAACTATTTTGACATTTAGCTATATTCAAAGACCAACTTGACACTACCCTATATTTTGAGCGACCAAATTGGGTATTTACTCTACTTTTAATTTTTAAATTATTGAAAAAATTAATTTTATATTTTTAATTTTTAATTTTTTGTGATTTTTAGTCTTTTAAATTTTAACACTAATTAAATGCATGTTTAGTGGCTTGTTTGCTGCAATAGACTCATGTCAATATAAAAGCAAATAATATTAGTTTCTATGTCATTTTATGAATTTGATGTGAATTTTTATAAAATGTAAGTCATTAATGTATATTCAGACACACTATAAATTCATTATATAAATTGTTTTCTACTTTTTAATTTAAATTTGCTTAAAAATGACAGAGATAATAAAAGCAGGATAAAAAAAAATAGGAGATGGAGGACAATAATGACACTAGTAGTTGACTTATTGCAATGAAAATAATGATGGTATAAGTGACAAGAACTCAATAAAAGGCATGATGATGATAGTACTATCAATGACATGGTAATTATGGTAATGGTGAAGACAATAATAACGATATACTATGGTAATATTATTATTGTTGATGTGGTGGCAATCACAATGGCAACAACAGTTGCTAGTGATGATGATGTCGATGACCCTGATGAAAGTGGTGATAATGGCAGTAATACTCATTAGTTAGTCACAAGAGTTGATTACTAATGGATGGTAGTAATGATAATGATAATTGTTGTGTGTTTTTTAGGAAAGATGGGAGAGCTTAATGATTTGTTTTTATAACTAGAAAATTAAAAATAAAACTATTTTTAAAAAATTTGGGTAAAAGTGTTTTGAAATTGAATTAAAAAGTAATTCAACTCTATTTTAACCAAATTTGTTTTATTTTGAATTTTACATTTGAAATCTATAAATTAAAAACTCGCAATCATTTCAAGTGGACTTGAAAATAAGTTATTTGTTTATTTTTTTATAGGATTTATGAGGAAGGAGATTTTATTATTTAACTATACTCATGGACCAAATAATAACTTTAATTAATTCAATCTATTCATATATTATAAATATGAGTTTTTAGTTTTAGGTTAAATACGAGTTTTCACAAATTTCACTTTTAGTCTTGAACAATTTTTTGACTAGTTGTAGATCCTAAACTATACATCATTTTTTTTAGTCCCTGCCATTAAATATCACCGTTAAGTGATGACATGATAGTCATGTTTTCAACCACGCGACTTACCACATAGACTACTAATTTAACATGACAACCATGTGTAAAATTTTGGGTAAGCTATATTTTTAATCCTTATCTTTACATAAAATTTATTTTTAGTCCCTCAACAATTTTTTATCAGCCTTAGTCCCTCAACTATTGTCTGTCATTGTTTTTAGTTCTTCACGTCAAGTATCATATTAAGTGATGATGTGGCAGTCACGCAACTTGCAACATGGACTACTAGTTCGATGTGGCACTCACAGGGTAAAATGTTGCTAGTTTAAGATATTTTCTGATGATTCTAAGACACTATAATTTTTTGACAATGTAAAATCACCAGAAAAAAAAGAGTTTGAAAATTTGAAACAAAAAAAAGAGAATGAGATGTAGTTAGAAAAATCAACAACTCACAATACACAAAATAGCAACCCACTAAACCATGATTCAAAACACAAAATCAACAACCCACGGTAAGCAAATCAGGAAGAATAAGCAAAATCATAAACCATTGAACCTATGAATCAAAACCCCAAACATTAGAGAACCTTATGAATCAAAACCCCAAGCAACAAAACACCACCATAATCTTTCTGAATACAACACCAAAACCACACCTCATTTTATCCCTCTCTTTCTCCCTTTCTTGCGTAATCATTCTCCATCTTCCTCCTTTGTTTGCTCTTTTTTTTTATGAACCCATTGTCGTCGTCAAGCCACCATCATCTTTGATTTACAAAAATATCCTTCCTCTCCTTTGCATGGCCTCTTCTGGCCCTCATGGCCTCGTCACATGGCCTTCTCCCCCTCTAATTTAGACTATACCATATCTCTTTCTGGCGACATTGAAACCCGCTATCATTATCTCGCTTTGTTGCCACCATCGTCACTTCATGTCTGCCCTCTATGCACAATGTTTCATGTGGAACAAAAAGGTCCATGGAAGCAAGATTGAAATGAGAGGGTTTAGCTTTTATTTTAGAAGTGAGGTTGGAGATGAGGGTTTGGTAGGATTCAAAGATTAGGGATTTGGAAGGATTGGTACGTTGTATTTCCTACTTTTTTTGCATTTTTTTCACAAATAATTTGAAATTAAATAATAAATTATGAAACACAAGTAAAAAGCGCAACTTATGAAAAATTCCAGACCCCAATCCTCAACCTTACTTCTCAAATAAACGATAAACCCTTTTATTTCAATCTCACTCCCACAAACCTTTTTCTGACTGTTTTCACCAAAAGATTTGTAGTGCCTTTGAATCGACAAAAAATATCTTGAACCAACAACATTTCACCACATAACTATCATGTTAGATTAGTAGTGCATGTGGCAAGTCATGTAGCTACTACATCATTACTTAACAGTGATACTTGATAGGGGGATTAAAAACAATGATAGACAATAATTGAGGGACTATAACTGATCAAAAAATTGTTGAAGGACTAAAAGTGAAGTTCATGAAAGATGAGAAACTAAAAACATAATTTACTCAAATTTTTACACGTGGCTATCACGTCAAACTAGTAGTTCACGTAGCAAGTCACATGACTGTCATGTCATCACTTATCAGTGATACTTGATTGCAAGGACTAAAAATAATGATGGATACTATTTAAGAGACTAAGACAGGTCAAAAAAATTGTTTAGGGACTAAAAGTGAATTTTGAAAAGTTTAGGGGCGAAAAACATATTTAATCCTTTACTTTTTAATTGGAAAATCTTTAAAAGTTATTTTCATCTGCATTAAGTTATGTGATTTTTTTTGCTTAAATATGTTTTTAGTCCCTGTAAATGAACAAATTTTGATTTTAATCCTTGTAAAAAAAAATTTTGGTTTTCATCCCTCAAAGTTAAAATTATTGTTTTTGGTCCTTACTATTATGTAACAATAATTAACTGTTTATGTGTTTAACAAAAGGTCAAGTGGCCATCCCGGGTAGCACCCACTAGCATCTATGGTATCACGTCAACGTGTGATACATTTAAAATGTTTTCTAGATCCCTAAAATAAATATTATTTATCTACTTTAAAACGAACCTTAGGAACCAAAAATAGTGATTTCATATTTTGGAAGGATGGAAATCAAAGAAAAATATTTTATAGAGACTAAAACTCAAATTCACTCATTTTATAGGAACCAAAAACATTGATTTTAAATTTTATAGGGATAAAAATAAAGAAAAATTTTATGGGGACTAAAATCAAAACTTGTTCATTTTATAGGGATAAAAAAAATATTGGTTTAATTAGTTTCACGAACTTTACCTTTTGGTCCCTATAGTTAAAAATAATCCCTTTTAGTCCCTATACATGGACTTTTGATACCAGTTTGGTCCTTGCGTCTTAATTTCGTGAGAGAAAACCGTCACAAAATGAAAATTGGCGGTGAAAAACCGCTACAAATTGACATTTTCTAGCGCTTTTTATTTAATTTGTAGCGGTTTAAAATGATAGGGACCAAACTGGTATCAAAAGTGCATATATAGGAACTAAAAGAGATTATTTTCAACTATAGGGACCAAAAGGTAAAGTTCGCAAAACTATAGAGACCAAAAAAGTAATTAAACCAAACATATTTAAGCATTTTTTTTATATTAAGTATATATTTTTTTAATTTATAAGTTTTTATTCTTTTTAAATATTATTAATAATTTTAATTGAATTGAATTTAAATTTTAAATTTTAAATTTTAATGCATTACATTAAATTGAAGATGTTTTTCTTTTTTAAATAATCTAGATTTTAAGATTATCATAGTCTTAATTAATTTAAATTTAAATTTTAAAATTTCATATCATATCAATAAAATGATGTGTTGTAATTCAAATATTTTTTTAAAAAATTCTTTACTAATTTTAAAATTTTCATTTCTTTAATTTATTCTAATCAATACATTAAAATATTTATTATTAATAACAAAAATATTTACTATTTTTAATTTATTTTTACTTATAAATTTTATTTAAATTTAAAAATATTCATATAATTCACGAAAAAATTGTTACTTTCGAAACAAATTACAATCCCTATAATCGACTATTTGATCTTCTACCATAATTATACACAGCTTTGTGTCTGTTATTAGAAATATCCACGAGTGATTATTTGAGGCACATTGAAATATTAAATATGAACACATTTTTTTAACAGAAATTTGGATTGTAATTCATCGATTAGTAATAGAGTAATCTATTCTACTAAACTCAATTTTAATTAGTAAGAGAAAAAGATACATTCAATTAAAATGAATTATTTTTTTTAACCATATTATAGATATGAAGTATTCATCGATTTTGTTAATGACTAATTTCTATCGAAAAACCTAGCTATGTTTTTCCCATACACAAGATTCAAACAAGAGACATTGTTTAAGGAATCTGAGCCTAATACCACTTGGATCAACAACATGTTGGTTAAAAATGAATTAATTAATATTATAATTTTTGTTCCCAACTCGCTCAAGATCCAATCCGTGTAGTGGGTCACTTCAGCCCAAGTTGGATCCACTCCAAAGTATAAGTGTTGATTAAAGTCAATACTTAAGAATATGATCCTTACCGTATATTTACAAATAGTGAATTGTACATTGACCTAGAATAAAATTACCATGTCGCTACATAAATACATAGTATTATTGCCCTTGAGAAATCTTGGGCTCTGTATTAGGAAATCGAACTCATATCATACTTCTATAAATACAACTAATGTCATTATAAGAGGTAAGCATTTATTATACATTGTTACTCTATTGAAATTTCTATTAGTTTGAATGTCAAACCATTTTTTTGCATGTACCCAATCATTTTTTACGAAGTCTCAACCTTCTCTGAGAACCTAAGGGTGACAAAGCAGGTTAGCTAGGCCCGACAAGCTAGCTTGCCTAACCCACAAAAAATGGCGGGGTAAGCTAGGTGGCTCAACCCACCACGCCCAACCTAGCAAGCCATCGACAAGCCGGGGTAGGTTTGCCCGCTTGGCTATTTTTTAAAAAAATATGTTATTACTTTTAATGAGTCATTTTTGTTGTGTTATGTTGATGCATGGCTTTTACACTTTAGTGAGTCAATATTGTTAGCATCAATTTATTTATTTAAATTTTTAGTGTTCTTCAAATACACATTTGTTAATTATTATTATTGTTAGTTTATTTTATAAAATGAATTCCTCTAATAAGAAATTTTATATTTAAATTTAAGCTAAGTTATTACTATTTTAGGTTCTCTAACTAAATTCAAGTTAGTTTTATGAAATGAAAGAACTCACTTTTCACACGATTTTTATTATGTTTATGGCTTTTTTGGGTTTGAACATTAAGTGGTTCCATAGTTTTCATATAGGTGAATCTAATAAGACAAGCTTCACATCTTGAATCGGTCAAAAAAAGTTCAAAATTATGTTCCAAAATCGAAAATAATCATTGTTTTGAAAAGACAATATTAACTCAAATTTGAGAATTAAAGAAAAAAATGAATGTTTTAAAAGATAAAAGACCAAAACAAATTTTAATAAAAAAATAAGGAGCCAAAAGCATATTTTAACCAATTTTTTTTATACAATTATCTATTTATGAATTGTAGGTATAATAAAATTGTTAATTTTTGTAATAATTACTTTAAAAAATAAATTTTGGGTATTTTAATTAATCAACAATATAAAAATCATGTATTAAAATTAAACTCTTATAAATTAGGTTAATTTTTTAAATTTATAAAAATATATAAAAAAGTTGTTTACATGTAACAGCATAGGTGGCAGTAAACTAACGGTGGTACGACGGTGATAGCAATAACAACCACGAATAATGTGTTCACAGAATTAATGGTAGGAGTAACAATAGAAATAGTAACAATAATAGACTAATAACGATGGTGGCAGAGATTACAACGGGAACAACAACTATAGTATGCAAACTGTTGAATAAAAATGGAGTTAATTAAAAAATTTATTTCTAGATCTACTAACCAAAATTATTCTATTAAACAAATATTTTCAATTATTCTTTAAAAGAATTTTCAAAAACTATTTTGTAAAATAGTTTTAAAAAACAAAAATAGAATCAAATACACCTTAAATCGCTTATTTTTCTTTTTTTTTTTTAGTTTTGAAAATTGAGTTTAAAAGCATTTTACAACTGAATTAAAAATTAATTGTAATCCATTTACTAAAACATGTTTTATTTTTAAAACTTACATTTTAAAATTAAAAACTGAAAACGTGTAATCACTCTGAATATATTCTTAGGTTACTAAAAACTTTTTGTTATTGTACCAAAGAAAAAAACTTTTGTTATTACTGATTGAGTATTTCTTTTGGTTGGTAATTATAGCTACGTTAAATGAAAAATCTTACCATTACATATATAATTTTACTATAATGGAACAACTAGAAATATCATTTTATTTTCTAAAGTAAATGGAGATAATACAAAACTGTACTTACTATACTCCCTTTGCTCTTTTTTTTACAAGTCAAATAATTTTTTGGTCAAAAAATAAGCTAAGATGAAGCAAAAGATTTGCTCCCACTTAGCCACTATACTCCCTGTGCTATTTATTTTTCACTTAAAATAATATAAAAAATTAAGCAAGTTATAAAATAGCATCACTTAAAGGAAAAAAAATATATGAAATACTAATATTTTTTACACTTTTAAGACATTATATTGTATATCAAAACTAAAATTATTATCATTTTGATAATCTTATTTGTCAATTACTAATATTAAGAATACAATTAAAAAATAATTATTACTGCACTACTCCTCTAAAATATATACATAAAATGTTATGGAAAATCTTTTTAAAAATTCATTTAAAAAATATACAAAGATAAAAATGAACAAATGGACGAGAAGATACAAAGAATTTGAGACATATATTAAAATTATATTAATGTTGTAATTAGGGTTTTTATATACGGTATCTATTTTATTTTTCTCGGTACGGTTACCAATTTGCCATCAGGTATTTCAATGGCTGTTGATTACTTCTATACATATCATATGTCATTGCAATTCCTGTATATTTAATTGAATATATCTTTGTCTTGGTATTAGAGATAGAAATAGGTCAAGTTGCTCGACAGGGACTTATGACCTAACTTACATCAAGTTCAGGTCAGGCCAGACTTTTTTAGAAAATAGATCAGGCAAATGTCTTTATTAAAGCCTATTTAGTTAATGTTCATTCAAAAAGTTTTTTAGGTCTAATAGGGCGGTCTGTTTAAATAAACATAAATAAATATTTATTGTTAATATTGTCATTATTGTATTAAATTTGTTATAATGTATTAATGTTATGCATTTATTCATCTTTTTAAATGATAAGCATGTTGATCCACATAAATACTCAAGCTTATAAGTTTATTGAAAAATAAATTATATCCTATTGAGAGGCATTATTGGAAAATATGTTTCTAAATTAATTATCATACATCTATCATAGTGTTAAATTATCATAAAGTAAGTCTTTAAACAGGCTTATAGGCCAGGTCAGACTTTTATGTAAATCAAGCTAAACTTTTGAAAAAAGCCTATAACAGATAAGCAGGCTAAACTCAGATTATAAATTTTTAACCAAGGCTAGACTTAGGCCCAGTAAAGCCTAACTAACCTAACTTATTTCCACCCCTACTTGATATGTGTGAAAGTTTGGGGGGGGATTAATATTGGCAACCCTAGTTTAAATGTTTAATTTTCCTCGTAAAAAAAAATGTTTAATTTAGATACCATTCCTATTTTGTCCCGTCGGACAGGTTCGGAACTTCAACGCAAAAAAAAAAAAATTCACTCCTCCTATATAACTATAAAATATAATTCGACTATTATAACAATTAATATTTTAGTATTGAATAAATATTTATTTTATATAATTAAAACTTATAATAAATAAATATTTATATATATATAAATTATATTATAATTAAAATTCATAATAACTAATTATTTTTAAACATATATATTATATTTTAAATTTATAATAAATAATTTATATTGTCATACAAGATTATTTTTAACTATTAATTTTTTTAAAAAAATAATATTTAATTTAAAAATAAAGATAAAAAAATAGATTAAAAGAGATAAAATATTAGGAAAAATTACTAAAAATGTTTTCGTTAAAAAAAAATCTTAAAAACACTTTCATTGAAGAATAACTTTTAAAAATATATTTTTTTAAGAATTATTCTAATTTATATAGAGAGAAGATAATATATAATTTCACATGATTATTTTTTCTGATTAAAATTTTTTAAATAAATTTAAAAGAGTTTAATTTTAATATATGAACTGTATTTATATTATTAATTAATTAGAAAATTTTTTAAATGTGATTTTTGAAATAATTATTTAAAAACTTTTATTATACATAATAATTTATAATTAAATAAATATAATTTTTTTTTACAATTTGTAGATTCTAATTAAATTCGATTTAAATATCAATTACAAGCTAAAGAAGAAGGATAATTAAATCTAGTTCGAGAGAGTGGCTTGCACTCCATAGTGCATAGCGTATAGTTTGGTTTGAAGACTGAGTCATCGCACCGTAATAATCAGCAGATTTCGGGCACACCATGTGTGATAAATATGTATAGTCAATGGTTGGTTTTCATTCATTGGACAGCTGGGGTAAGGTACACCGAATTTTAATAAAAACAAAAATGGTAAAACTTAAATACAGTACTTTAGGTACTGTTAATACTGTTTAGCAATTAGAACTAGAGATTTACTTAGATAATTTGCATAATAAAAATATTTATTAAAGAATTTCGTAAATTATTAAAATAAATTTTTAATTTTAATTAAAAAATAATATTAATAATACTTAAAGTATTGTATTTAAATTTTGTCCAAATAAATATATCAATCATGACGACATGACCAATTCTAATTTGTGGGTCCTCTGTGACTGTGCGTTTGATTTCTCTTTCCTTTCCTACCTCACACAAGACTTGGTCTCGATAAAGTATAAACCATCGAGTCTTCCGGAGATTTGGACACGCGTGTCTGAAGAAGCGGCCAACAGTGAAAGAGCAAGTCGGCAAGGCAATCCCTTGTTTCTTTGGTGGAAATGGAGGCAATGAAAAGAGAAATGAGAAAAATATGATAGAAATATTATATTTTTATTATTTATTTCAGAGAAAAAAGTAAGAAGGAGTTTTTTTTTTGGAATTTATTAGAAAATATTTTTTAAATTGAAATGAAATGAGAGAAAAATAATTTAAAAAAAAATTAGAATATACTTTTAAAAATATTAGAAATAAATTATAAAAATTTATATTTTTTTAATTAGTATAAAACATAGTTTTCATATAATTTATGTATTTTTGTTCACTCTTTTTTCTATTTGTCTAAACAAGTGGAAAAATAATTCCCCACATCTTTCTTCTTTATTTTTATTCATTCAAACTATACATTATTTTTACTCTATTTTTTTTTATTTCTATCCTTTTTATTTTTTAAATTTTACTACTAATCCCAAAAAAAAAAACGCATAAAGGATAAAGCGACAACAATCTTCGCTTTATACCCTTAAAATAAAGTTAATAATGACCTAAAAATAATATTAACTTATTACATATAATTAAATATATTTTTTTAAATCGTTTAATATCTTATGATCTTTTTATTTTTCATAAATAAGACCTCATCTGTTCCTTCAGTTTTTTCCTTAACTAATGTTATTATTATTTTTCTTTTCCTTCGTTTGTACTTTCTTATCATTATTTAAAAAAAAAAAGACTTGTTTAACTTTTCTTTCACTTACTAAAAATTTTATATTAGAATTGAATAAATTAAATAAACAGTAAGAATTAAAACTTTACATTTATTGAAAAAAGATTACCATGAAATATCTAGAACAAATTTTTCAAAATTAAAATTAATAAAATCTTACCAAAAATTAGCAAGGTCTCAAAAAATAATTCGATTTTATTATTAACTAAAAACTGTTAAACAAAATTGATTACACCAATTTAATAATTAATTTTACATCTCAGAATTTTAAAAAAGTATTTTTATATAAAATTATAATAATTTTAATAATTTTTTTTATTACTTTAAGAAAATCTCATTAAAATTTACTTTTGGTAAAAATAAAGGTTGAGTCGGCTTGTGAAAAAGTAGTCCATCTTAATTTCATTCCAAAAGTGATTTTTCCTATGACAGGAAATGACTTCACATGTCTGGCTTGAACTAATTCCACTGTTATCATTTGCACCGCCCCATATGACAAATACTCAGAAGACTTAGGTCATCGAAGTAAACAAAGGGATTCTAAAAATGCTAAAAGTGCATTAAAATTATATGTATGGTTTCGAAATTTCATTTGCAATTAATAATCATGGCTGTAATATTACAACTTGTAAAACTTTAATTATAATTGTAATATCACGTTTGTCAAAAAAATATTACAATTGTAATATAATATAATTATATCACGATCGCAATTCCAATTTAAAACTTCAATTATAAATTATATGGTTTTCTTATAAATAATTGAAGCGCCATTTGAAAAATTTTACTTTTTTGGTTTGGAAAGAAGACGCAAATTATGTGTGATATGCAAACAACTTAAATGACTCAGAAATAATATAGAAAGACTAATTGCATGTTAAAATTAATTCATTTTGAAAAAATAATAACTTTTATAATTTATGAGAGAACTTGAAAAAATAATCATTTTCCTAAATATTTTATCTGCTTTAATAAAAATACATAATTCAATATCCACATCCTCTACTTATCCATAAAAAATATCCACATTCTCTCTCTATATAAATTAGAAAAGTTATATTCAATGAGAACATTTTTAAGAATTATTCTTCAACAAAACATTTTTAGAAAATTTTCTTCAACAAAAAAATTTTTAGAATTTTTTTTAACATCTTATATCTTTTAATATTCAATTTATCCTTCTCATCTTTATTTCTAAATTAAATTTGAATATCTTCTTAAAAAAATTATCCATAATTAAAAATATCACTGTTTAAATATTTATCATAAATATAAAATATAATTTATATGTTTAAAATATTTATTTATTAAAAATATTAATTATAATATAATTTATATATTTAAAAATATTTATTTATTATAAATTTTAATTATATAAAATAAACATCTATTTTATATATTGCATAAGCTAAAATACTAATTATTTCCATAAACGAAAGATGCAAATTCAAAAATTTCGGTCTTCCATTATCCAAGTTGTGGGTATTGCTTGTCATTTTATCATACATGGAGATTCGCATATTGCTATTCTTATCCGTATTCGCTGATTGCCTTTATGCCTATATTTACTTCCAAACAGAGATTTTTCATTGATACACTAACCCACAACGTACGTCGGCAGAAAAGTACTGCCAAACTACCAGAAACACTGAACCTCATTAATTCCTGGTTATAGTCACATTGAGTTAATTTCAAAAAAAAAAACAGCGGAAAAAGTAACTAATTTTAAAATTAGATTACAGGTCTTGCTAATAATTAGTAATAATTATTTGAGCCAATCTTAGTTATCAATTCGATTCGCTTCTATGATGCATTGGATCAAATCATCAAAATCCACGAGTTAAAAATTGCCTGTTGTGTAGAGGGAGAGGAAAAAATAACTTTTTTTTTATTTTTTTTTCTTATTTTTATTGTCTTCTCCTCTCTATTGCACTACATTAGATCTTTTCCGAAATGTATTTCCTATGGAATTTGCAGCTTGCCCCATCAAGTTAACAAGTGGGAGTTATCGGAGTGAATGCCAATATACTAGAGCTTTAGATATTCATCAAATGTTACTTGGCATGAGTGTTTGACACTTTCATTCTTTAGTTAAGATTATGAGATTGTTAGGGTCATTATGAAATTTGTCGAATATAATTGTCAAAAAGATATACACGAGAATAAGTTATCAAACATGCACTTCTTTCGATAAGACTCAGATTTTATCGAAATACCCTGTTCAACATAATTAGAGTTAGTATGCAAGAAATTTGCTTGAAAGTGTTTTACCCAAAGAATCCCTCAAGGAATTCGAGTAAAAATCCCTCATTCGATAAAGAAGTCAAATCATGTTCAAGGAAACATTCAAGTGACGTTCAACAAAAGATCTTAGACAAATCAAAGAGGTGCATAAAGAAGAGCATAATAACGTTGGAAGTAGTTACCGCTAGAAGACAGTTGCATACAAGTGTCAACATATTATTTAAAAGTTATCTTTAGATTGTATACGTGTCTTATTGTAATTATTTTACCGTTAGACAAAAATATCTATAAATACGTGACCATGTAGCCATTTTTCTTTGGTTCTAACCATTTACACAAAATCTTGTACACCACACACGCCGCACATATGGCTACCGGTCCTAAGGAAAACGTGTATGTTCTAACCCATCTTTTATTTCAATGCATTACAATTGTTTGCAATTTCTGTCTATAACTATTTCTCCTTTCGATGACTATCTCTTCTTTCAATAACTCCTTCACAATCTAGTTTTATGTTTATGTTCTTATTCAATTGCTTTATAATATCTCGAAATCGTATATTTACATATATTACAAATGAATTTGACACTAATTCAATTTGTATTATGAACATAATAAATTCGAGTATTATATGAAATTATTGATAAATTACGAAACACCAATCAAATTATTCTCAAGTTGAAAGTTTTAAATGCTAGTTCTAATAAAAGAATCCACATTAACACTTTAGATTCTAAGTCCCGTTTAAATATCTTTATTTGTTGATTAGAATTTCTATGAGAAGTTATCTATTGAGAATCGAAACAACTTCGATTTCTCAAACAAATTTCCACCATCAACAGAGATCAATTCTTTTTTAGGTATGGAAGTCATAATATTTGCGAGTACTTTACTTTTTAGTAGGTAAACTAGATGTGAAGGTGATCAATCACAATATTGTTAGCCTCACTACATTTGAGGCATGGTCTACTTTGACTCCTGTGTCGACCTCACAATTATGTTCTTAAAAGGAGCTTCGATAAATTAAGGGAGAATAGTGTTTATAAACAACCTTGACCTTGATTCCTAAGTAATGAGACTAGAGGGAGAATAATGTTTATAAACAATTACCCTCTAGTCGAGGCTAAGAGGCTAGAGGTTTTGGGCCTCATACCTAACATGCCAATGTTTCAACCTTAAGTCTGTTGCATTGCTAAGCCAACTGTATCTGAGATATTGTCCTCTTTAGCTCTCACATGGCCTCACAATTTTGTCTTTAAAAGACACTTTGATGGATTAAGGGATGACAGTGTACGTTTATAAACTACTCTTAGTCTCAATTCTTAAGCAATAACACTTTATTTTCTTACTTAGATGAGTTGAAAAGGAAATTAAAAATAAATAAATTATATAGTTTTTTATCTTTATAATTTTTTTATTTAACTAAAAAATGATAAACTCATTATATTTTTTTATCTTATCAATAAAAGATTAATGTTATTCTTGCAAATATAATAAATTTTAGATTTTGTCTTAATTTTTTTTACTAGTTTGATCTTTATCAATTTTAAAAGTTTCATAAATAATTTCTATCACCATTTCTTAATAACCTAACATATATATATATATATATATATATATATATATATATATATATATATATATATATATATTACATTATATTATTTTAAAATGTTATTAATATGACATTTAAATATGTCACAATATCCCTAAATAATAATAATAAAAATATTAAATATATAAATTTAAGAGGATCACTAATAATTCTTTTTGGAAAATTAAAACTAAAATGTATTATATTTATAGACACTAAAATATTTTTTTTAATAAATACTCGTAGTAAAACAACACTAAGAAAATAAAATAAAATAAAATGGATTCTCCTCCCTTAGATAAATCTTCATTAGAAGAAAAAAGTATGTTAAGGTAGGTCTCACCCGAAAAAGTATTGTGTGAACATGCATATGTAGCTTTCAAAGCAGTTAATTTAAATATGATTTTGTTTTTCTAAAATTTATTTAATTTTATTTGGATCCTTTATTCATCTTTATTGTTTTGGCTATGGTTCCTCCTTATGATAGGTAACAATGATGATGTGACATTTGCTTGTTACAATATTACTTAAGATAAATAACATAATCATAATCACTAAAATTATGCTTCTTCTTTTTTTTCTTCTTTTTCCTTGTCGAACTTTTGCAAATTTTTATTTTTATTTATCTATCATTTTTAAAGTTTAAGATAATATTAATTATTTTTTTGTCAATTATATTCTTACTTTTCATTTAATTTTTAATTAATTTACACATTTACAACTAGTATGCATTTATTGTGGAACAAAAGTGAAAAATGATACAATAAAAAACTTAAAAACTATTTTATGAAAAACAAGAAAAATTATTACATTTCTTAATTTGTGTATGAAAACCTTAAACGATATTTAAAAATAATTATAGGAGTACGTTTCTTTTTTTAAAAGAGGAATCATAACCTAAAAAACTTAGAATACAACCAAAAGGTATAATATTTTTAAGGATTAAAAATATATTTAAATAAAAAGTTATACATTTGATTTGCTTTACTTGTGGAAGGTAGAGGTGTGAAAATTAGTTAGTTGATATATGATAGATTGGATTCAAAATGAGTTAACATAACCTAACACATTGGAATGATAAGCTAAAACATAATCATTCCATTTTAATCTACTCGGATTGGTATGTTTAATAGAGTTTGTTCATTGGGAAAAAAATGAGAAAATTATAAATTAACAGATAAAATACACACATACACAAAAGAAAAATTAGAAAAATCTAAAAAATAAAAGAAAAATCATTAAACTTGCATAGCAATCCAAATGCATTTTACTATTAATTCATCAAGTACTCACTAATTACTTTCTTAATAATTTTTTTAAGATTTATGTTTAATTGTTTAGTTTAATTGCTATGTGTTGTCAGGGTAAAAACTCTTACACTATCAACCAATCGAAAGTCAGTTTTAGTATGACTTTTAGGATAATTATTATCAAAGCCAACAAACTTACCATACATGGTGGATTGTGACTGAATGACAGTGTAAAACATTTTTACATTGTCAGTGCATAGCTTATTTTCTCTTAATTGTTTATATTTAATTTAATAATTTGATTAAAAATTCATTTCACATAGATCATATTTACAAAATTTTATATTAATCTAAAATAATTTAATGCTTTACTTACGTACATTAACCTAATATACACTTTTATAATATATATATGGAATTTATTAATGTACACCCACTTGTTTTTTAGTTAGAGTATATTAGCAAGCTACATTATTGGTGTATTTTAAGATAATATTTAGTTATAATTTGCTAATATACTCCAACTAAAAAATAAGTGGGTGTACGTTAGCGAATCCCACAAATATTTGCTAACGTACACCCATTTGTTTTTTAGTTGGAGTATGCTAGCAAACTACACTGTTGGTGTATTTTAAGATAATCTTTATTTATAACTTGCTAACATTGTCCAACTAAAAATCAAGTAGGTGTACATTAACAAATCTCTCTCTGTATATATGAATAATTTTATTATCTTTTTTATCATAGTCCAATTTTAACAAAATTTAACTTAAACAATCAAGTTATATATAGTTATAATTTAATGGATGGATCAATAAAAATCACATTTTATATGAAATTATTAGTAATGTAATACTTAATGAAAATTATATTAGTACACTACAAGAAAATTTACTATTAGTGTTAAGCAAAACCTGGTGCTAACTAACAAAAATTGACGCTAAATACAACTTTAGTGTCGACTTAGGGGCCAATGCTAAATTTTTCAAAGCTAATTTTTAGCGTTAACTTCTTGGTGGTTGATGCTATGTAGTGTCGGTTTGGCTGACACTAAAGTGGAAGCTATGACAAATTAAAAAAGATTGCCACTTACGTTAACGGCCCCTTGGCCGACACTAAGAAGAAAGGACAAAAAAAATATTGTCATTATCAATTATTTGGCTCTAGCACTTTCGTCGCGACACCTCTATTGTTGCTCCTAGTGTAGCTTCTTTCCTCTTATTTTTCCTTCCTTCTTTCTCTTATGTATTGTTTGGTTGATGTATTTAAGAAGGAAGGAAATCAGAGAGAAGGAAATGGAGAGGATAAATAATATTCCATAATTTAGATGAGTGAAAATTAAGGGGGGTGGGGATTAAATATGTAGGGCTTACAACAAAAATAATTTTCCCCTCATGAGTCATGAAGTGGGAAGGGGAAATGGTGTCTTGTGTTTTTTTTTAATTTTAAATATTTAAAAATCAAATTATTTTTTATAATACAAAAATATTATATTGAGAAAAACTAATATAATAAAAATTTCATATTTTTATATTAATTTTTTTTAATTAGTATAAAAAATTTATTATAATATATATTTATTCTTTTACACTCTCTTTTCCACTCATCTAAACAAGTAGAGAGAATTTTTCTTACTTTTTTCCTTCACTTTTTATCCATCCAAACAACACATATTTTCCACTATATTTCTCTTTTATTTCTATCATTTCTATTTCTTTCCTCTCTATTTCACTCCTAATTCAAACAAAGCATTACTCTTGCTCTCTCTCACTTCACTACTTCTCTTTTTCTTTTTATCTCAACCACCACCATTGTGCTCTGTCGTCGCCACTACAAGAGGTGATCTTTTATGGTGCACCCTTTTCTATTTGTTTGTTGTCTCGCTCCATCACTTCTTAGAATCAACACAAACTAGAACTCCCATCCACTATCCACCACCTCTAAGAACCATCATCCATCAACACAAACCATCGTTGCCTATATTCACCTTGCTAAGAACTTATGTTACGCCCTACTAATGTCACATAAGTCTAACTAATAATAAATGTAGAAGAATTGATTTTAAATAAAAGTTAATTAATTTGATTATGAAATACAATTTTTTTTTGCGATGCAGAAAAATTAAATGTCATACATGAACAATTCAAAATAAACGAGGTAAATAACTACAATTGAATCTTTCTAAATAACCTCTTACATAACAAAAGATAAATAATGTACAGCGTCATAAGACGCTACATCCCCTCGTTAATTAAATAAGAATACCAAATCATAGTATTTCAAATGAAACTTCATACATACCATAAAAAAGGTCTGTTGATAAATAAATCAAAGTACATCATAAAAAAAGGTGGTGGCATAATGTACTACAACCAAATCCCCTGGTTAACCACAAACATCTATCCTAACCCTTCTTAGGGTTGGTGATGCTTAGGGCTGGACAGTGATGAGGTCCTCCACATATCTTCATAGCTAAGCTAAGGGAAAAAGAAGTCGCAAAGGCTTCAATAGGAACATACCTTATCGTGAATTCGCTTATATAGTAAACTTGTTAACTGTCAAAGTCAACTTGTCACACTTCGTATCTCCTTATTAGAGACTCCGCGAACTGCATGAATAGAATTCTCATGTGTGGACATACTTAAGCCATCTGTTTCCATGAAAGCGAACATCATGATCATCGCACACACAATAAACAACCAACAGGGTATGCTTATATAAATAAAAATATATGAAAGTACGTGCAAAATGACATACTTCAAACAAATTGAATAATAATCTCAATGGATAACAACAACTATAATAGTAACCAGCTAATAAGTATTTCAAACCAAGTAAAATGACACATTCCAAGAATATTCATGACATTGTATACCTGCAAAATGAATACAACATTCTAGGGAGCAATGCATATGATAAACTTAACACTATGAAGATTCCTAATCACCAAGTGATCGTCAGTAATGTCTCTTGACATGGTATAATATAAACACCAAACCTTCAAGTCAAAACGACATGCGCCAAAAATCATTCAATGGATAATTAGATTTGATCATGGAGCAATTGTGGTTTTATTAGGATATTCGTATGGGAGTAGAAGCCACCAGGACATGGGGTTTGCAAAGGTCTCAACACCTAATGCTTATGAATGCGTGATGATCAACATCATTACACATAACATTCCAACAACAACACTTACACCTTAACATGGAAAAACAAATACCAAATAGCACTCTGCTCTTAAAACATCATGCTACAACTAGAATTGGCTGTCGAGGATCCCAATAACAACATTACACCATGTCTAGCCCTCCACAAGGTTCTAAGCATGAAACCCTAAAAAGGGGTTAAGCATATTCATTTTGGTCTTATAAATTCTTTTTTAAGTTTCAAGCTCTATCCATTTATATGTAAAACACGCATTATTAAATTTTATGAAGTATTTCTTATGGTTCTACTTGGAAGTCTTAATTGAAATTCAATAAACTTAATTAAATTCAATTCTATATTGATAAAGTACTGCCTAAAATTAAATTTATTTAAAATTTCAACTTTTCTAAAATACCCCTAAATTTAATATAATTTATTAAACTTCAAAATTTATATCTAAATATTCTTAAATCATTTTGCCTTGATATTTATATTATTACTATTGTCTAGTGAGAATTTTTGAGATTTTCTAAGGTCATTTTATGTGAAAAGAGAAATTTGCCCCTATGTTTTGTTTTAATTACTAGAATCTTCTTAACTTACTCAAATTAACTTGAAATTTGAAAATTATTTCAATTCTAACTTAATTAAATTATGTATGAACAAAATAAATTATTTTAATTATAAAATTAATTTAAAATAGGTGGAATTACATTTTTGCCTTTCTGTCATAAGTTTTCACTAAAACACTTCCTCCAAACTTAGTTATAGGTAACAACAACATAAAAAAGGTACTATGAACTCAAATATATGCAAATTTTAACTACTTTCACCCTATCTAATAATACCATCTCAAAAATACCCTTCAATCAATTGAGATTCTTTTTTCAATGACTCTTTTTTATTCTTCATATCAAGTTTCAATAATGGGCACTTTAGAAAAAAAAGGTTATTTTGTAAATGTGATTAGTAGAATTAAATAATATTAACTAACTTTCTCAATCAGCACAAAATTAGTTAATTTTGCTTATATTTGAGTTCAAAAGGAGTATATAAATTTCAAAAAAAATTATTAAAATTTCAAATATGACTTAGATTTTTTTTTTCTATGAAATTGAATTATTTTCATCCTTATATAAATTTTATATGAGTGAAATTACCAATTTACTCTTTGTTAACATAATTAATAACTACTTAAGTGGAACTAGTTAGATTAAGCTCTTTTTTTGTCAATCCTAAATCCATCAATGCTTAATTAATCACTTTTAATGACTAAAATGCATTTTTGGTCCCTTATTTTATTTTTTGGTTTTAATTTGGCCTTGTAATTTTAAAAAATTCCACTTTGTTCTTTTAAAGTGCTTCTGTGAGACCAAATTGGTTCTTTCGTTAGTTTTCCACACTAATTTGGTAAACTTGATAGCATATAACAAACTATGAAAGATGCCACATCATATGTATGTACACACACACACACACACACACATATGAGTTAGGATCCGTAGACACCAAGTATTAAAGTTAACCAAATTACACCTTCAGGGTGTGTTTGATACATACTGAGATATAGTACAAGGAGAGTAGCACAACACAACCACTTGAGTCACAAGACAACTATTTATGTTGTACATAGTTATGAACAATGCACATAACAAGCATGATAATATAAAATTTATTAGAATACCCTTCTTAATTTATTTTCTACGTTCCACATAATTGTTTATAGCATCACGCTCTCAAGCTATTCCCATTTTGGTGCGTCATTCCAATGCGATCTTGATGATTGTGATCAACACGCCCTATCAAGAAATTCCATAATCAATGAATTGTTAATCCATAAATTAACCTGTGTAAATTGGAAATTCCATATGCACCATACATTAACCCGTGACAATTGGAAATACTGTTGATAAAACCTTATCAACAAAACTTCGCAAGCAACAAACAAGTATGCACAACTAATAAATTAAAAGGCACAACTAATATGCTTGACAGACAAAAACACTGCTCGTAACAAATATAAGCACCACTAACATAGGATTGTGGATCATTTTCAATTAAGTAGAACATTGAGGAAAGTTTTACATACCTATAACAAATATAAGCAAAACTACCAGGAAAGCGCAAAACGTGAGAACTCCAATTGAAACAAATATAAGAACAAGTACCAGGAGAGTGCAAAACGTGAGAACTACAATTGAAATAAATATAAGAATGAGTAATAAGAGAGCGTGAAACATGAGAATCGTAATTGAAACAAATATCTAAAGAGAAGAAGAACATTTGAGAAGTAGGAGATGGAAAGCGTATAAAGATGTTGGGGACAGAAATTGCGAGATATGCAAAAATGATAGGGATAATTTGTCTTTTCAAGTGATTATACGTTGGACAAAAAGCTATCCCATGGTTTAATGAATAACAAGTTTTTACATATTTGTTATATGTTGTACTACTTCTTTTGTTCTGTCCTATAACCACTTTTAAAATCAAACATGGAAGAATTAATTTTGTTCTGTCCTATCCCTTATTTTTTAGCAAATCAAACGTGCCCTTAATAACTTTTTATAGAATGCAAATTTAATCAATTCAATCATTGAATTATGTGATATTATCTTCATGATCATATATATCAAATTTCACATCATTTAGACTTTTCTAGATATGTTATCTAACATTGAATATTTACATATATTTTAATATTATATTGTATGTTAAAATAAAGTGATATGATGAACTATTACATAATTCTGGAATCTTATGAAATTTTATATACTTAATCTAATTAATAAGAACATCAAATTCAACAGTTGGATTGGTTAAATTTGTATTTTACAAAAAGTTATTGAAGGTGTAATTTGACTAACTTTAACACCTAATGTCAACGGATTCTGGCTCTCTCTCTCTCTTTATATATATATATATATAGTTGGAGTGTATTAGGAACCTACACCAAATATTTTGGACAAAAAACCCAATAATCTTTTTGGTTCTAATTACTTTATTTTAGGAGCATGATAATAATTTATTATTTATTTATGTAAAAAGTAAAAACTCATTTGTCTCTCCTTTCCCACTTATTTCTTTCTCCTCTTTCATCTCTCACGTAGCATTTTCAATCTCACCTAGAATTTTTACTCTGTTTTTCTTCTATATTCATCTTCTCCTACCACCATCATTGACCATGTCACCAGTTACCAACACTGTTGTTGTCACTCAATTAAAATGAAGGATCAAAGCTTATAAGAACTTGTTTTTTCCTTTTGGCTATTTGTCTCTAAAATTTGACAAATCCCATTTTTGTCTTCTTCTACCCACAACAATCGAAAATTGCATCCATCATTGAAGAAACTCTCATGCTGATTCATTTTTTTCCCTTATTTCATAGAATTTCTGAAAGAGCAAAGATCGCACAAGAAATGGGGTTGAATTGTGCGTTTTTGAAAAACTTTTTCACTTAAGTAAAATGAGTTCGTAAAAACAGTTTGAGAGAAAGGATAAGAGAGAACAAGAACACAAAGGTTTTATATTGGTTCACTCAAACTTGAGCTACGTCCAATCCCTTTACCCAAAAGGTACTCACTAACCAACCTTAGGTTATACAATTATTCTTTCACTGCCTCTTCAGGCCTTACAACGCAATCAACCCAAATTGCTTAACCACCCAAGCATTCTTTTTTACTAAGCCTCTCCAGGGTTTCACAACAAAACAATTGTTTACAATGAAATTCAACTCACAGAGTGAGGATGTAAAAGATTAAGCACAATATAGAGCTATTTCAAAGAATTTTCGAAGATCGTCCAGTAGACGCAAGAATGTAATAGATGTTCGTAAGTCTATCTTATTGTGTCTCTATTTCTCTTCGTTCTTCTCTCTTAATATATATAGTCTTTAGAAGAAAAGAGCCGTTGAGGATGATTCAGCTCCAGTCTTCAAGAAGAAGCGCATGAATCGAGCTTTTAGATAGGTCTGAAAAACGAGTTTTGTTTTTACACAAAAAAGGAAAGAGCAGACTGCATTAGAGGTCTGCTTTTCTGAATATTCTTCATTTGACTTGGCAGCTTGAAAAGTTGACTTCCTTCTTCTGAATAGTTGCGCTTATGCGCCAAAAAGTATCTGTCTTTCATTTAATACTTGAAATGTTTAAACGTTAGATCTCTTAAAATGGTAAGGAATTAGTCTTCGAGATATATATGAAAGACGTATAGATTAGATGAGTATTTAAAATACTTAGCCGTTCAAAGATCTTACGTCTGGATGAGTCTAGTATAAGCTTCTAAGCTTTACGAAACTTAGTCCATGAAAAAAGACTTACTCTTTGGACGGTCGTCATATACGAGTATATTGGACACTCCTTAAAAACTGGCACGTTGGACGCCATGGTTTTGGACGTTGTAAGTTTGTTAACTTCAAAATAGAAACTTAAATTTTAATAAGTTTGCTATCTTCAAAATTTTGAGGGACTAGATGCTTCATACGTCTTTGGTTCCAACAATTTATACCTCTCATTTAAACCTTATTTTGTTTTCCTTTTCTAGGTCTTTCTTTTTTTTGGGTCCTTTTTTTTTTCTTTTAATTCCACACAAGAACAATACAAGTGAAACAAATTTTAGATCTAGTTAGTGAGAGAGATTCATGGGTTTTTCTCCTTTTTCTGGAGAAATCGAGCACATTGGATCCAAAGGTGGGTTTTTTATCTGCCCAAATTTCTTAATTTCTAATTTTTTGGTTTTGTAATTTTTGGAACTCAATATATGCTAGTTTTAATATAATTTCTAATTGGATGCTGAGAACTTTCCTTTTTTCTTTACAGATTATGACATGCTTGGATGTCTCTTGCCTAAGTGATCTTTATTTGAGAAAGCATTTGCACTAGTACTTCAATAGTTATAGCTTGAAATCAACCGATTATTTTGCTTGATTGGTTGAATAAAATTAATGAGGTCAATTACTATTGCGACGTACTCAAGGGTGAAATACATTAACCAGCCATTATGGAAGCCCATATTAATCCAAATTCTTTAAATAATTCACAAATAAAGACTACATTTGTTCTTATAGAGATATGATTATTTCACAATGACATTAAAACTAATAGTTATATATATATTTAACACTAAATAATTAGACCTTTCAAGAAAGAAGAAAGACTTGAGACATATCACACATTAATAATATTGTTGCAATGTATACTATAATACTTTATCATTAAAGCTCGCAAGCTAGATTCCTCAAATAATTCACAAATAAAGACCATATTTGATCTTATATATATGATCATTTCATAATGACATTAAAACTGATAGCTTTATATATATAGCACTAAACAATAAGACCTTTCAAGAAATGAGATAAACTCGAGACATAACACACATTTATAATACTGCTGCAATGTATAATGCAATACTTTATCATTGAAGCTCATGCTCCTTTAATTTTATTAACCACTAAAATTTCATTATCAATCAATTCTTATCATCACTATAACATCAATGTTCATAACTATAATAGGTTCTTTGATCTTCAACAAGAGAAAACGAATAACTCTTCAAGCTCAAAAATAAAAAATTGGAAGTAAATTAAAACACATACAAAAGCTTAATTTGAATAACTTGTTAATTCCTATAGTTTAAGGGCAGCACTAAGGATAAATTCTCTCGAATGTGACTTTTTCTTTCAACAATCCTGAAAGGATACCTTGGGAAATCCTTGGGAAATCTTGGCTTGATAATATTTCATATATTAACAAATCACAACCAAAAAAATTTCTCACTAATTCTACTTAACCAAAAATCGCTTTTCTTTTTCACATTCTAAATATAGATGAGTTGGCTTTTTAAATGTTTAGTCATTTAGACATATAAAGAACACAAACTAAGATTTTTGAAGGTAAAAGTCATCTTATATGATATCTCATTCTTAGTGGATAGTACTTTATTTTCATTGAGAGTTTCAAAAAGATGCTTTTTTCCAAATACACTCACTATAAACCTAATGTATGAAGAGTCTAAAATAATCTCAAACAATTTTACAAGATGGTTCAAAAATTATACCTTATCTTTCTAAGCATTCTTCTTTAGTTTAACTATTAGCCACCACTTCTTCCAAGATCTTTTCCTCCCACATTGTTAAGTGTGCTCAACCCCAAGAGGCCTTGCTCTGATACCAATTGAGGTGGATTAGAATGTGACAAGAAAGGTTGAATTATGGCTTTGCAAGCTTTTTCTAAAACTTTGACCTTTCTGAGCTTTTACTCAAAACTATATTAGTGCTCAAAAGGTCTTGACATAAAGGTTCAAGCACTTAGAAAGTTTAGGTTTCTAAGTGGTAAGTCACTACAATTATTGTTAGATGATTTGATGTTATTCTAAGAACCTAATGCCAATGCTTAGTATGCTCATGTTTAGAAGATTCAATACTTAAACATAAGTACTACTCAAAATATGATGTTATGCAGAAAAACATATTTCATGTTAAGAAGATTCAACACTCATAAAGGTATTATGTAGAATGTTGCACTTAGAAAGCTATTGTTCATAATGCTTCTTAACAACTTTGATGTTTAACTCCAATCTTATGTTTTCTAAAGCTTTTATACTTCATGGAAAAAAGATTTGAACTCATTTAAAACAGACTTGATAATTATAGAGTTTATATAATTCAAATATGGAGATTTAAAACCAAGTTAAGCTTACTTAAAATCTTCACAAATTTGCATTCTGATGTTCAAAATGCATTGATGCAATAATTTTATGCATG
This sequence comes from Spatholobus suberectus, assembly GCA_004329165.1. Classification (NCBI taxonomy): domain Eukaryota; kingdom Viridiplantae; phylum Streptophyta; class Magnoliopsida; order Fabales; family Fabaceae; genus Spatholobus; species Spatholobus suberectus. Next base: position 73,485,292 of record CM014729.1, read on the forward strand.
ATAGTTAAATTATTGAATTTAAATAGAGAGGGAGAAAAGATACTATAGAAGGTGTTAATCTTGGTTCACCCAAATAATCCTTGGGCTATATCTAGTCCTTCCACAGAAGTTGGGATTTCTCCACTATGACAATAGAACATTACTTGTTCTAGGGAGAAAAACAATTAGTATTGTCAACCTTTACAAACTACACCAGTATTCTTTTAGCCCCATCCTCTATAGGCTACGTCTTGAGCATGTATTCCATGCTTACAAGCCTCTATAGGCTTTACACAACATATCCCTCTTAACTAAACCTAACCCAACCTATTAGATTTGAGATAAATATAATGTACAAACATAGGAGGTAGTGTTTGTGGTGATACTACAACTTAACAACACTCATTAAATGAATATCCTCGATGCTTTAACCTAAACACACTCCTTTTGCAACATTTTTGAAGTTAAAAAATGATCCTGAAGTGTGAAGAGGAGTTAAATCACATTTTTGCAATGTGTGGGCTATTTCCTTCACGTTTTGCAACTGTCTTTTATCAATATATAGTGCTCCCAAGTCAATATAGTCAATACATGAATGTTAGAGAGCTTTTTTCAACTTTATGGCACAGCTGCAACACCTTTTTGTGCTATGCAAAAAAGTTGTCAGCTCACTTTTGACTTTACAACTATAACAACACCTTTTTGAGCCCTTTTCTGAGCATGTATTCTTAATCAGCTTTCTAACTGATACTTCTTAATTGTATTATAATGGACATATTGATGCAGGCATTTGATGATTTGTTCTAAGAAGGATCTCTAATATAGATGAAAAGCAATTAAAAGTTCTTATTGTAAGAATACTTTGATGATATAACATAACAGACTTGTATTCCAACTTTTTGATATGTAACTTGCTGTAGCATATTATATTTGCTACAGTTTTTAAATTATTTGACACTTTAAATGGCCAAATTGGTTTTCAATGTCTTCATGAAACTTATAGATAATTTTGTCCTTGAAATTTAGGCACTAGTCTTGTGTCATTTAGACCTCTATAACTTAAGATATGCCTCAAATACTATAGTTGTGTCATATTATTAGGACAAAACAGAGTCTCTAACTTCAAGACTAGATTCGTCCATGATATAGGCCTTATTAGCTTATGACTTCTGTATGAAAGTTGTAGATCTTTCCTTAATATTTCCATAGCCACCAAGATCATCTCAAAATCATTTCCAAAGCCCAAGTTATACTCAAAATACTACAATTGTGTCATGTTATCAGGATATAATAATGTCTCCATCATCATGTCTAATTTTGTCCATGATCTAAGGTATATTAGCTCACAACTTTTGCATGAAGGATGTATATCTTTGTTCAAGCTTTCTAAGCCACCAAGATCTCCTCAAATGTATTTCTACAGCCCAAGATATGACCTTCAGAATACTCTCTTCTTGTTGATGAAGCTCCATTCTGAGTGTGTTGCAACTTTGTAGTTCTTCATGCCAGACTACTTGTATAGTTCTTTATAACATTCTAAAATATCATTTTAAGCAGAAGATGATTCTTCTAACTTGTATATTTTTCTGCACATGTTATTTGTCATGATTGCTTATTGAGAGCAATATTATTCTTATTCTTGAGCAGTAATTCCTTTACTTGGCTAAAATATTCTCTTCATTTATTGAGCTTACTAAGTTCATCTCAGTATACAGCTTAGGACATTCTGAATCCTTTCTCAAGTCTATTAGCTTTTTGAATACACTTAAGCAAACTCATTAGTAGACGTTTACTTAGAAGGATTATGTTTCGTCTTCAGAAGGTTTGTCATAATTAAAACACAAGGACTTTTGAACTCAACAATGACAACTGGTGACATGGCCAATGATGTTGGTTAGGCACAACTATCAAACGGGTTAGGCTAGTCTCTATGCGGACTATGTTTTTTCCACCAGACCTATTCAACCTTAATTTTTTTTGGCACCGATTAACGTTATTATCTATTGTATTTATTACTTTTTTTTCCAAAGATTGTTTAAAATATCAAAAGTAAATTTTTTAAATCATATTAAATTTTGTCAAAAGTTCTTCTGTTTATAATCATTTCAATGGAACTAGGGATGACAATTGTACCTAGACCCTATAGGTACTCGCAAAAAATATCTGTAATGGGGAAGGGAATTACCCGCTTAATGGGGATAGGTCTGGGGGTGGGTAATTACCAGCAAAATTTAGCTGGGATGGGTGTGGGTGTGGGTATTATAGTACCCGCCCTGCCCCATACCCGCACATATTAATATATATAAATATTTAATTATAATATTACATATATATAATTATAATTTTGTTTTGTATTAATTTATTGATTTAATTAATAAAATATAACAACTGAAGTTACTAAACCCTAAAAAATAAAATTCCCTTTTTCCCCATTCTTTGCATTTGTTGTGCTGCATCTTTGTTCTTCACGTTTGATGCTTGTCGCTGTTCTCCGCGTCATCAACTCATCTCCCTCCTATTGCTTGCTACGCTCTTAGATGACTATGTTTCTAATGTTGTTTTGTTATGACTTATTTTTGAATGATGTAAGGTTATGTTTAGATGCATTTAATTTTATATTTGGATACTTTTAATGTTATATTTGGATGATATAAAGATAAGTTTAAATAATTTAAGATTATGTTTGAATGATTTAAGAGTGAATTTTTAATTTAGTTATAGAAAATTTTCTAATTACTATTTTTTTTATTAATTTATTAACTTTACACATAAATAAAGTGTGGGTTGCAGGTGCGGGTATGGGTATGTAGGTACTTAGCGGGTACGGGAATGGGGATTAAAGTTGCTACCCATGCGGGTATGGGACTGGGTAGGGTATTTTTTTCAAATGCGGGTATGGGGACAGATACTATAGTACCCCACCCATTGTCATCCCTAAATGGAATAATATGAAGCAAATATGTCAATTTTAAATCTAAAGGTAAATTTGTGCATTATATTTGTTATAATTGATATCGGTGGTGTTTGTACTTTTATCATGTTGAAATGTTGCAATTTGATAGAGATTTTAATTTGCTATGAACATTTTGATGTGGAGCAGAAGGATGAAGGAATAAAGCTAGTTGTTGAGGTGACATGTGTTGGTATATTTAATGACTTGGGAAGTGGAAGTAATGTTGATGTTTGTGTGATAACCAAGGTTAGTGCCTTGATGCCCAATTGTACAGGTAGTAATGTGTGTCAATTGTCAATAGTTTGCAGTCTAGCATGACATAGTATCTCACCTTGTGAAAAATATGATGATCTTGGGAATTTGGTGTTGTGAAGTATCAAACTTAGATAATAACTTAAGTTATACAAGTCCTTTTCAACTTGTAATAATGTACAGTTTGCTTCCTTGTAATTCCAATTTAAATAATCATTTGTTTGAATTGATATAACATTTGTGTGAAATGCATCTTTTGTTGTTATATATTTAAATAATTGATAGAGTTGTGAATTTGAAGTACATGTTTTTCCAATTGAAGAATATGTTAGATTCCCTATCACTGAGCATATATTAGGAGTGCAAAGGTAATAGGTACATTCGAGTCAACCTGAAGTGCACCTAGCCAGCTCGGCCCAAGCCTAGTTGACCTATCGGATTGAACAAACTGAACCAAAAAAAGGCCTAGTTTCTTTTGGGTAAGCTTTTTAGAAGCCTAACCCAACCTTTTTTGTAAGCTGTTTGGGTTGGGCCTGTTTTGCTAGTTCTATGGATAAGAGAAGATGAGTGCACAAAAAGAAAAATGAGTTTGGAAATTCTAAGTGAGTCTAAAAATGAGAGATGAGACAGGAAAGAGAAATGAGTGGGAGAGGAGAGAGAAATGACTTTTTTATTTAAAAATAAATAAATAGTAAATTACTATTATGTCCCTAAAATAAAGCAACTAAAACAAAAGTGACGATATATATATATAGTGTGAGCCAAATTGGCTAATGAGTTTTTTTAAGCAGTTTCAATTACTAAAATTGTAAATTTCAAATCTCAATTGTCTAATAATTAAGTAATAGATCAGTTCAAGTCTATATTTGAACTACCCTATAAAGCACAGCCGAAAGTGTCTTTGAAAAAAATTGTGGATTTGCTTAATTGCAGGCGTAAAATTGCAAAAGTACTTTTTCTAGCTGTAGGGTTGGTGCTCGAGGCATCGCTTTGTACGTAAGGTTAGTTGAGTACTCCTTTGGCTACGCATACTCACATAGTCATCCTAACGTAGGGTTTAATATAAAATTTATAGTTAAATTAATTAAGTCTATACTTAATTGTGTTTAATAAATGTAATATTTTTTAACCTAATAATAACTATAAACCAAATACATACCTATGCAATAAAATTATATTTCTTCTAAGATAAAATTTTTAAAAAATCATTCTTGTATCATCCTCTTACACGTGAATAATATTATTTATATAAGTTTTTTACAATACTTTTTATATATAAAAAATTAATATCTTGTTTATTATATCAATTATTTTATCTCAAACAAATATCTTAGAGTAAAGTACATTAATACTGATTGAGATTTTTTAAAATTGGACATAACTGTTTTTTTAACGTTTACACTAACATCCCTTATAAAGATATATGGTGTAATGTTTTTTAAACAATTAAGGGAGGCTAATATAATATATAAGGAGTGACAGTATAATATTTATCAAACAATTAGGCAGGTTAGTGTAGAAGAAAAAAAAAATATCAAACAAAATTTAACAAAATCTTAAAAAGTGTCAATGTAATTTTACTTAATATCTTATTTCTTCATATCCTTTTTTCATTATAAAAAATAATACAAATACGTATTACAAATACAATTTCTCGTCATAAACCACCTTCAAGTGTTTGTTATAAGAAATTCTTTTCAAGATCTTGTTTGAATTTAAACTTGATATATGAGTTTAATGGTTATGCACTACCAATGTAAAAAGTTTTACATTGTCAATCAATCAGAAACCACTATTAGTATGACTTTCAAGATAGTTATTATAAAAGTTAATAAACTTACCATACATGTTGATTTATGATTGAATGATTATATAAAACTGTTTTATGCTGTCAACGTATAGTTTATTTTCTCTTGATATATTATTAATGTGAAATTCTTTACAATATTAATTAATTAAATAATATTTTTTATATAACTTTCAAAATTATTATTAAAACAATTAATAATTTTTAATAATATAATAATTTATAATTAATCCATAATATAAAAATGAGTAAATTATACTAACACATCCTGATGTTTTGTCAAACTTTGTTTGATATCCTTTCTTTTTTACTTTGACACTAACCTCCTTAATGATTTAATAAACATTATACTATACTCCTTATGCATTACATTAATTTTCTTTAATTATTTAAAAAATATTACATTGTGTGTTGCTATAAAAAAAAGTCATTGTAAACGTTAAAAAAAATATATCTGTAATTTCAAAAAATATCAGAAAATATCAATATAATTTACTGTATAAAACTTTCACAGCATATGTTAATTAAATTCAGTATATTGTTTTTAAAAATAAAAACATTATTTAAAAACTAATACGGACCAGTACAGCTGTCACTCTTAGACATTTGTAACTAGGTTCACGTGAAACTTCTCATATGTCATCGGATATACGTCAGCACATGACAATGCCATGACATAATATCAAAAAAAAAAAAAGACAATGCTATGACATATATTAGTGTACGACCAAGTCCACTTGCTGAATGCTGACACTCCTTAGACATAACGACGCTCGTACTGTGCAAAGTAAATGTCACACACCAAGGCAGCATCTATTTGATATTTCCCCTAGTTTAAGGTACAATACAAGTAATAATTGATAGCCTCTGGTACTTTAAATTTGAAAAATGTAATTTTTTAGTTTTTTAAATTAAAAATTAATTTTTTTAGTCTCTCAAATTTTAAAAATTTCTGTTTTGGTCCTTTATGACCACCTACAATATTATTTATAAGGTAAATTGAATTAGCTTTAGTTGAGTTTGGTACAATATTTTTATTGATAGAAATATTACTGGATGAATTTTGTGTAACAGATTCACTAAGTACGTTTGGACAAAAGGACCAAAACAAGAATTTTTAAATTTTGAGGTACTAAAAAGATTAATTTTTAATTTGAGAGACTAAAAAAATACATTTCTCAAATTTGGAAGATTAAAAAATAATTAAGCCTAATTTATAATACTAGTTTTTCTTGTTGAAGAACAATAATACTAGTGAGAATTTTCTAGATCCCACGATGCACCGCCTACAACCAATTTATACATAGGTAAAAACTAGTTTAAAACTTCAATACGCGCGGGCATCAATAGGCGTTTTTAGTTTAGAGGGATAATTTTATTTTAAAATTATCAAAATAGTGTAGAATTTAAATAAATTTCTAAAATAACGTAAATTGTGATTAGGAGTGACAACTTCTAAAGTGAAAATATTAATGTGAACAACAACTTATTATTTTAAATAAAAAAAATAAGAGTATCGGGGAGAGAAATAAAAAATAAAAAAAGTCAACGACTTCACTTTATGTTTTAATTTTTTTAATGGGGATAATAGTGTTTTTGGTTTTTGAAAATTTTCTAAATTTGCTTCTTGTGCTCAACTTTTAAAGTACTGATTTTAGTTTCTATATATATTTTTTTAAATGCCCAAACTTTGATAATTATATAAGGGAAAAAGTATTAGCTTTAGGAATTAAAGTTTGAATACTTTCAAAAATACATGGACGAAAACTATTAATTTTAAAAGTTTGAGATAAAAACCAAAATTTGAAAATTTTTTAAAGACTAAAAATACCAGTGATTTTTTTATTAATAAAATAAAAGTTGTAATTGTCATTGACATTTTTAATTTATTTTTTTAAAAAAACCTTTGTAGAAGTAATTGTGACTTATAATTATTATTTTTATTAATTTACTATCAAAGTCGTAAAGTCATGCACAATTTTTAATTTATTTTTTATTAATATATTATTAAAGTTTCGATTCATTATAACACAAAGTTGTGACTTGATTCACTTCTTCTAATTATATATATTTTTTGGAATATAATATTAAGTCTTGTTTTGTAACTTGGGACTTTAATGGTGTGTTTGGTTGAGAGTGAAAATATAACTAATGATGTATTTTTTTTTGCTTGATTAGAAAGAAATAAAAGAAAGAAAGAGAGAGAGAGAGATAAAAGTTAATTTTTAAAAGTAAAAATTCAAAAATTTCTTTTCTTGCACTTTTTTTTAATTTAAATTTCAAAAAAAAAATTCTCTCCTTTCTTTCCCCCATTCTAAACACATTCTTAAGTCAGTAAGCAAAATAACTTTTATAAGTCGTACACGACTTTTATTTTATATAATCAAGATTTTTATATTATATTAATAAAAAATTAGAAGTTAGAACACAATTATACAACTTTGATGGTGTATTATTAAAAAATTAATTATAAATCATATATAACAGTCACGACTTTTAAAAATATTTAAAAAAATAAAAAAAACCTAAAATCATAGATGATAATTACAATTTCTGTAATTTATTATTAAAAATAAAATATAAAAGTTAAGTCGCTAATCTTATAAATGACTTCATTTATTTTATTATTTCTCTCTCCATTATTTTTAATTTTTATTTAAAATAATAAGTCGTTACTCACATTTAAGACTTTACTTTAAAAGTCATCATTTCCGATACAATCTTATTATTAATTTAATCAAATTCAATTATTTTGATAATTTTGAAATAAAGTTACCTTTTGCAATAAAAAACTAAAAAGGCATATCAATACCTGCAAACGTGATCTAGTATTCATTACTAATTGTGTTTAGATATCAGTTACGTTCAACTAAACCCACCTTGAATGTCAATCTAACATTCACCTTGCTTTATACGTTTATGCATTAAAAAGAGTAAAACTTCTTATTAATATGGATCAAATGAATTTCCAAACACACCCTAAAAAGTATCTACTTTTTTGTTTGTAAAATAGAAAATTATTTTATTTATAGGCTTAATTGCACTTTTAATATCACCGAGTACGTAGATCAACTGGTGTGTGATTGTTTAGTCAGTGATCTTGAGTTCAAGCCATGTGTATGTAATTGCATTAAATATTCGAAGGAGAGTTTTGTTGCCCATAGTGGTTCCACTCAGCTCAAGCAAAAGCAATACCTCCCAACTTTCTTCATATTCACAATTAAGTCTTATCAATCATCCGTTAAATATATTTAATAAGAGAGAATTTTTCAAAGGTGTTGAAGCCCTATGCTTCAAAAACAAAAGGATAACCATTAGTCCAATTTTATTATTTGGTATATGTATGAAAATTATATTATATATAACTTAAAAGGGGACAAGAGTTGTATATATATTTATTACTACTAAATAAATAATATAATATTATATCATTGAGCACATGGATCAATTGACGTAAGATTGTTCTAGCTTAACTAGTAGTCTCGAGTTTGAGACCTAGGTGTATGATGAAAACCCCAAAGTGGATCACAAATTTTCAGCACCAAGAGTAACAAATGCGGAACCAAAAAGTGAAGAAAATAAAAAACGGAATAGGCGAGAAATGGTAAGAACGACACCATAATTCGAAGACTGATAAGTCAAGGAGGATTCGCCACAAAGAATAGTATTCTTTGATAAGAATCTAAAGGTTCTAAGCAAGAACCAAGAGGAGCAATGCTCTCCCAATTAGCAAAAGCTAATCACATTCAAAATTCCTCAAAAGTTTCTTTACAAGTGGTCCTAAATGCTATTTATACTATAACTAATAAAAGGCCCAATTAAACTAAAAGGCCCAATACAAATCAAGCTAAAACATAAGCTAAAAACTAAAATTAACTAAGGTCTACATGGTACCTAATTAAGCAACACTTAGGTGCATACAAAAGTTGCATAATAAGCCTAACAAAGCTTAATAACAATTGTCCTAATCCAAAGTTGCCAAGTCCCTCCAAGGCCTCTATCAGTGTAGCTGCATTAAATACTCAAAGGAAAAATATTGTTGCCCATAATGATCCTACTTGGCTCTTTTGAGTCAGTTGTAAGACTAATTTTCATACATATACCACACAATAAAATTGACCTAATGGTTCTCCTCATGTTCTTGGAGTATAGAGGTGGGGGTCTAAACCCTATCTCCTTAATTTTCCCCTCATTTTTGCATGTTACATCACTAGTTACATCAATGTCATGATAGCATGTTAATACCACGTCAGCATATGCAAATATAACCATATCACTTACCACGTCAACCTAACCAGTGTCATATCAACAACATCTGTTAAATATTTAATGAATGACTCACAGATGGACTTGATTATAAATAGGAAGAAAGTTGTGAAATAGTTTCTTTATTTATAAAAAATAAGATCCTAAATAGTGACAAATGAACTTTTCTCAAGAGGAAGTCAATCAACTAATTTGAAGCAATAAGAAAACCAAACCAGGAAAAAGGAGAGACTATATACCCAACACCCATTGGAACATGTGGAAGGGATTCGCTGGGCTGTGCATAGACCCAATCAATGAATGTTCTCGATACATCCTTTACATCAAATGTTGTTAAACCATTTTCCACAATTATAAGCCTTAATTTAGCCAGACCTAAGGTGTGATGCAAAGACATTTGTTGTGGGGTCAATGGAAAATCATATGAACTTGACTCAATACTAGAGGATGCTCTTTTCAAGGAAGAATCATGGCTAGGTGATCTATCTGATGATGAGGAGATGGTAGTGACAACCCCAGATACCAGAAAGGAGCTAAAGGATTAACTCTTTTATTGTGGCATTGCCTTTAACTATTTTTTTTTTTCATTTTGATCCTCTAACTTTTATATGTCTAACAAGTTGGTCCTTGTTGTTAACTCCATTTAACTCTATTATTAATAATGTTAAGTTCTTCTTAGTTGGCCTAGCATTGTTTCATTTTTAGTCTTTTAACTTTTGAATGCTTAACAACTCTTGTGATTTGGTGTTTGTGAATGTTGATATGTCAATCAAATGCTTTGGAATCGATTGATTTCGGTAAAAATCTTGTGTATGTAAGTTTTGACACAAAATGGGTTTTGGAAAGGGATTTTGAGATTTATGGATAAAATTGTTATATAATCGGTTAGAAAGGTAATAGAAGTGATTAAAATTGTTTTGAGATGCTTGTTATTGATTGTTTTGGTCAAAAATGGGTGTTGGTGTTGGATTTGTGAAGAAAACGATTGAGAATAGCACCTAGCGATTGATAACTCACTCAGCGACAAAAATGCTCGTTGAGCAAGGGAGAAACTGAGTTTTCTCTTCTTTCTTATTATTTTTGTTGGTTGTTGATGACTTTATTGATTCTTATGAATGTCAAATGTATATTTTAAGTTAATTGGATGTTCAAATGGTTTTCTAAACTAATTTATGGGTTTTTCTTTATTATTACTGTTGAAGATCAGTTTGATAAGTTGTAAGTGTCTTACTGAGCCAAACATATGTTTGTTGAGCGAGAATTCTACCTGAGACTTAGTTGCTCTCTGGAATTGAGTTCGCTGAGTGAGAACCTTCAAAGGGAGAGTGTGCTCTCTATATGAAAGGTACTCGCTCAGCGAGCATATAGATCGTTGAGCAAGCGTGTAATTCTGTTTTGTTGTGTGAGAATTTGCATGGAAATGGTAGTTGGGTGGAAAGTTGCCTAAATAGGAACCTCCACTAATTGTAGAATGTTATGATAATGAAAGACCTTATCTTGTTCACCAAGCATAGGGCTGGATTGGGCTTGCATGGAGTTGGTAGTTGTTACTGGGCCACGTGAGGTAGCTGACGATGGACCTCATGCCGTGGTGTTGCATTGTTATATGTGTGTGTGTGTGTGTGTGTGTGTGTGTGTATTTATATGTTGACTCGTTGTGGTTGTGTTGATGTCGTGTTATAAGGCATGCATTCATGCTTATGTTGGCGGCTAAGGTAGTTGATGATGGACCTCATACCATGGTGTGGGTAGGCGGCTGAGATAGCTAATGATGGACCCTATGTCGTTTTGCGGGTTGGCGGTTGATGTAGCTGACAATGGACCTCATGTCGTGGTGCGGGTTGACACGTAAGTTGCTAGTTGTATCATTCATATATTGACATATGGGATTGACAAGATGATGTGTTCTGTTGTATTGTATGTAGACCTATTTCCTTGATGTTTTGGATTTCAAATTGGCTTGTTGATAGTTGATAATATGAATTGTATATATTATGTTGATTATTGTTTCGTAAGCTTACCTTTACCTTGTTTTGTTATTATGGTTGTCTTGTTGCTGTTGTTGTGGTGCTGTGACTGTAATGATCACGTCATTTAGCGTGGGAGCAGAGGGCGAGGCGTCAGCATATCCAGCTTCTTAGAGCAGATGAGGGGGGTCTCAAATGAAGACTTTTTGGAGACCTTTTTTGGGTGTAGCTTTTTTGGAAGCTCTTTTCTTTTGTTTTGTTTTCGATATCTCTGTTGTATAGTTGACCACCTATAGGGTGTTTTGTTGTTGTATATAACCTTACTTGTATATTATATCATTAGATTTATGTATTTTTTATAGTCATGAATGGTGATATAATCATGTTTATGGTCATGATTAAACATATGGGTAATGTATGAGGAATGTGAGTGGTATTGTAGCGGTAAAAGGTCATTACAATACCAAAGGATGAAAATATGGTAACTAGCCTCCTACTAACTATTGTTACATTGCCTGTATGATAATAGTAATCTAAAATTGTATTCATTACTGCTACAAAATTTGAAAAGCAAGGGTGGTGCTAAAGTAGGGGCTGGAAAAAAGGTTTATATTTATTCAAATGGTTGTATTATGATCCCATTTTTTGAATCTTTTGAATCTATTTTATTGTTGATAGAAATCAAAGAATGTCCATGGTGGTGAAGCAAGTGCTGAATTTGTTGCTGTAGGTGCACCAAGACCTGAATTAGATCAAATTAATGCTGCAGATGCATCAATTTCTGTTGACATGAGTGAATCTGCCCCACAGACTCAAGTGTCATAGGTGGTTAGTACATGAAGATTTGAAGATGTAGTTAATCTAGGATGGGTTGGTTTTTTGTTTAGCAACGTGTAGTTGATTTGGGATGGGTTGGTTTTTTTGTATAACAAGATATAGTTGGTTTAGGATGGGTTGGTTTTTTGTGTAGCACTATAGAATCTGGGTTTATGTAGCAATTGTCTTATTTAGGGGTGATGGTCCACATAAACAATTAAATGATTTGGAATGTGGATTTTTTTTGTAATGGATGAAACTCAAATTATCAATGACATTTAGTGTTTTGATTTATGGTTTTTGGTGCAATATTCTTATGTTTTGGCTTTGAAATGCAATTGTAGTGAATTATTGCTAGTTTTTAGATTGGTTTATGAGTGTTTTTGGGTTTGGTTCTGGTTTACTATTTTTTGGTAAAGATTTTGGACTGGTTATTAGTTTTTTTTTTTCGTTTTTTTTTTGCCTTTATTTGGCAATTTGTAGTGTAGTGCATTGTTGTTTTTTGTGTACTGTAGTGTTAAGACAAATGATGAATTTATGACCCTCACTTTGTTTTGATAATAACAAACAGTCTTATACTTAATCGTCTGATCACATGTTTTCACCATAGTTTTATGACACAAATGATGTATGCAAACCAACTCCTTACGAATATATATATATATATATATATATATATATATGCTGGACTTTTTTGTGTTATTCAAGAACCTTTTTTGTGTTTTCTTGAAAAGCACATGACCTCTCTAAAAAGAAGACATCTAAATACCTATCCTCGATAAGAGTCAACTTTATGCTTAAAAGAAGGAATTTGAGTACAGATGTCAGTACGAAAAGCAAATATGTCCATTACAACAAGATTGAGTATGAAAAAGGCTTTATAAGCATATTGCTTTATTTTATCAGAGTGACCGATTGGTGAAAAGCATTAAATGCTGCATTTAATGCTTCAACGACTACTTTCTTCACCAGACGAAGGATGTCTGTAAAAGCTCTCATAACGGACACTTTGGAAGAACTCTATAAATAGAAGAGAAGACCTTAATCACAATGATGAAACTCTTGGCAAATTTTCTTTTCTCTCAATCTGTAATCTTAAACAACTTTTGTGTGTAACACTTTACTGAACTTCATTGTATATTCGTCTAATAAAACGCTAACTAACTATGATAACTTACCCTCAACCATTTCTTTGTGAAATTGGTGGAAGCTTGAAGAGGCTTTGGATAAAAGAGTACTTGGGTATTTGCCTGGAGAGACGAGTGAAAGACTACTTGGGTTGAGCCTGAAGAGGCATGGATAAAAAAATACTTGTAACTTGTTTAAGTTATAGTGGGGCTTGGTTGATTACCAAGAACTGGACAAAGTCTCTAGGTGAGATGAACTAGTATAAATCTCCGTGTTTCTCTGGCTTATAGTTTTTCCTTGTTTTTACAAATATCTTTTGAAAGTCTTTATCTTTTGTCCTTCAGACGAAATGCTTTTTGAAAAGGTTTTGCGAAAAAATTTTAATAACACAATTCAACCCCCCTTCTTGTGTTATGCTTATGTTTAACAGTTTGGTATCAAAGCTCAGCCTCTAAGGGTTGAGCACCTTAACAAGTGATAGAGGAAAAGATCTATATGGCAAACCTTGAAGGACAGTTCATCCTTAAAAGAGCCTCCTTGTCAAGGCCTCCAGCCTTTAATGAAGAAAATTACACCTACTAAAAGACAGAATGGAGATGTACATCAAATCCACTTATTACAGTATTTGGAGAATCATAACGCATGGAGATCTCATTGTAACAAAACCAGAAAGCGAATACAACCAAGATGACTTCGACATGCTTCAACAGAATGCAAAGGCTAGGTATATTATAACTTGTGCTTTATCTAAAAATGAATATAACAAATTTTACAGCTATAGATCAACAAAAGAGATGTAGGATGCCATTCACATCACATATAAAGGCACTACAGATGTTTGTCTGAGAAGAGCAATAACTCTTCAAAGACATTATGAGATCTTCACCATGAAGGAGACAAAAACCATTGATAAGATGTTTGGAAGATTTCAAACAATTCTCAATGGACTTCACAGTCTTAGTGTTGAGTTTACTAAAGCTTAAAAAATCTCAAAATTTTAGATAGTCTTCCAAAAATATGGGAACCTAAAGCTACAGCTATAGTTGAAGCTAGAGACATGAAGACCTTAACTCTTGATGAGCTATTAGGAGCTCTAAGAGTTCATGATGTCCTTCTCTTTAAAAGAGATAAGATTAAAAACAATGACTTTATAGCTCTAAAGATTGGAGAAACCAGTCGAAGAACAGACGAAAAGAAAAAGATGAAAATCAAGGACAAAGCCTTGAAGGTTCAGTCTGATGAGTCAGAAAGTTCAGACGAAAGTTCAAGCTGCTCTACAGACGATGAGATTTTCCTTATGACCAAAAAGTTCAAAAAAGATGCTCAAGAAGAAAGGAAGATTCAAGCATTCTTCCAGAAGAAAAGATAACATATTTAAGAAGCCATCGTAAGTAGAAAACAATGAGATTATATGCTTTGAGTGCAAGAAACCAAGACGCATGAAGGCAGAGTGTCCCAAGTTAAAAAAAGGGTGGAACACAAAGAAAAGAAATAAGAAAAAGAATCTCCTAGCAACCTGGGAAGATCTAGACAGCAGCAGTAGTAGCTCAGACGAAGAAAAAGCAAACATTTATCTCATGGAAAATACTGAAGAAGTAATACCTGAGGTAAAAATTATCTCCAAAATCAATTCATATTCGTTTGATAGTTATGAATCTAAGTCTGATGACGAAGAAGAGATGTCCTATGACACTCTTGCAAATTCTCACATGATCTCCCTTGAGTATAAGAAATACAAAGAAAAATATAAAGAAACTATGTTAGAAAATGAAAAACTCAAGAAAAATATGAAGAATATGCTAAAGAGTCAAGCCACAGATCCTAAAAAGACAATACTTTTATCTAAAGTTGACAGACTAAAGAAAGAGGTTATCAGTTTGAAACAAGATCTGGCTAAATTTGTGGATGGGTATTCAAAACTACAATTAATTTTGAAACACAAAAGACCTCCATCTGACAAATCTGGCATAGGTTTTGAAAAGGACAATAATTCTAAACCATCGTTATCTAAATCTTATTTAACCTCTTACAACTTCTATGGAAAAACTGGACACAAATCTCAAAGGTGTCAACACAAAAGAAAACAAAGGTCAAATAAGACCATTGGGACTAGCATAAAAGGACCCAAGAGTATTTGGGTACAAAAATCTCAAATAATCCATGTTGTAGATATCCTTAATAGAAAAAAGGAGGGATTCATTCTGGTACCTAGACAGTGGATGCTCACTCACATGACGAGAGAAAGGTCTATGTTCTTAGACCTCCAACCACATGAAGGAACCATTTCGTTTGGAGGAAATAGAGAAGGCAAAATCATTGGTATAGGTAAACTGGGTAAGCCACCTCTTCTTACTATAGATAATGTGTTATGTGTTGAAGGTCTGAAGTATAACCTACTTAGCATAAGTCAATTTTGTGATAGTAGGTTCATTGTCTCATTTAACAAGGAATTGTGCATAGTCAAATGAAATGATGAACCTGTTCTTTTTACTACTAAGAGGCATAATAATCTTTATAAGATTGAGTTTAATGATCTAAACAAACAAAATGTCACATGTGACCAAAGAAAATGAAAGATGAATTTGGCACAAAAAGCTTGGGCACATCAATTTGAAACACATTTCAAAGTTATATAAAAAGGATTTAGTAAAAGGATTGCCTGGGATTTTTTAGAAAACTCATCTTCTTTGTGAAGCATGTCAGAAAGGAAAACAAATTAAAACCTCTTTTAAATCTAAAAATGTTATTTTCACTTTTAGACCTTTAGAATTGTTCCATATGGATTTGTTTGGTCCTAAAAAAACGCTTAGTCTTGGCGGCAAAAAGTATGGATTTGTTATTATAGATGACTATTCTAGATACACATGGGTGTACTTCCTAATTCACAAACATGAGTCTTTTAATGTGTTTGAAATATTCTGTAAATGTGTTTAAAATGAAAAAGGTTTTTTTTTATAATTGCAATCCAAAGTGACCATGAAACTGAATTTGATAATGCTGAGCTCAAATTCTTTTATGAAAAGAATGGCATTTTCCACAACTTCTCTTCACCGAGAACACCTTGACAAAATGGGGTAGTTGAAAGGAAAAATAGAACTTTATAAGAGATGGCTAGAACCATGCTTTCAGAAAATTCAATCCCTAAGTACTTCTGGGCAGAAGCTGTAAATATAGCATGTTATGTTCAAAATAGAATATTGATAAGACCATTGATAAATAAGACTTTGTATGAACTGTGGAAAGGTAGAAGACCCAACATTTCATACTTTCATCCTTTTAGATGTGAATGTTATATTCTCAACACTAGAGATCAATAAGAAAATTTTGATTGTAAGGTTGATAAAGGCATTTTTCTAGGATATTCTGATACATCAAAAGCATATAAAGTGTTTAACTCTAGAACTTCTGTTGTAGAGGAATGTATTCATGTTAAATTCAATGATACACTAACCCCTGATAAGAGACTATCAGATCTTGAAGATGATCTTGCAGATTTGCAGATAGGATCGTCTGATCTTATAAGAACAGACGAAGTGAGGCAATTAGAACATACCCCACAACAACAACAGACTAATAATCAAACGAAACAAACTCACAAAGATTGGAAGTTTGTTTCAGATCATTGGAGAACTAACTGAAGACAAGATCATCATTTAGAAATCAAGCATTATACGCTCTAGTTTCAGAAATCGAGCCAAAAATTATTGAAGAAGTACTCACAGACGATGACTGGATCATAGCCATGGAAGAAGAACTGCATCAATTTACAAGAAATGATATATGGACTCTTGTCCTTGAGCCAGAACATAAAAGCATCATTGGAACAAGATGGGTATTTCACAACAAACTTGATGAAAATGGAAAAGTAATTAGAAACAAAGCAAGGTTAGCAGCACAAGAGTACAATCAACAAGAAGGTATTGACTTTACTGTAACTTTTGCTCCTGCAGCTAGATTAGAAGTGTAACACCTGGCCGCTTTCAGGATCAATGACTGTCCCCACAAACCAACACAAAACTTTCCAGCATGCTTTGTCCACACTCACACGCTTCTTGGGAAACTTCCCAGGAGGTCACCCATCCCAGAATTACTCCAAGTTAAGCACGCTTAATTGTGGAGTTCTTAAGTGAGGCTACCGAAAAGTAAATGCATCTTGTTGGTATAGGTAGCACTTATTAATTCTTTTAAGCAGTCCTCAACTGTACAGTCCCACACCTGCACAGCCTCTGGATTCCTCTCATTCTAGTGTGTATTTGATTCATTCATGTGTCCCTCCTGCTGGAAGCCTGCCAGGAACCGCTCCTTGTCCGTGCCTCATCTCTTTTGCATCGGCGATCACTCCGCGCCCTTGTCAGCACTCGAGATGTTACATGCCCGCCAACTTCCTCTTGGTTCGTCCTCGAATCACACCGTACTAGGAGAAAGGCACTGCTCTGATACCATTTTGTAACACCTGACAGCTTTTCAAAATCGAAGACTGTCCCCATAAACCAACACGAGACTTTTCAGCACGCTTTGTCCACACTCACATGCTTCTTGGGAAACTTCCCAGGAGGTCACCAATCCCAGAATTACTCCAAGTTAAGCACGCTTAACTATGGAGTTCTTAAGTGATAGGCTACCGAAAAGTAGATGCATCTTGTTGGTATAAGTAGCACTTATTAATTCCTTTAAGCTATCCTCAATTGTACAGTCCCACACCTGCACAGCCTTTGGATCTCTCTCATTCTGGTGTGTATTCGATTCATTCATATGTCCCTCCCGCTGGAAGCCTGCCAGGAGCCGCTCCTTGTCCATGTCTCATCTCTTTTGCACCGACGATCACTCTCCGCCCTCGTCAGCGCCCAGGATGTTACAAGAAGTTATTAGAATTATGCTTGCCTTTGCTACTCATAAAAACATTAAGCTTTTTCAAATGGATGTTAAAAGTGCCTTTTAAATAGATTTATTGAGGAAGAAGTCTATGGTAGACAACCTCCTGGTTTTGAAGATCCAATCCTTTCAAACCACATGTTTAAACTTAAAAAGGCTCTGTGTGGTCTTAAGCAAGCACCTCATGCCTAGTGTGATAGACTGAGCAGTTTTCTGATTGTAAATGGTTTTATGAGAGGGAAAGTTGACACAACTCTTTTTAGAAAAGAATCGAACAGAGATTTTATTATAGTTCAAATATATGTAGATGATATAATTTTTAGAGCTACTAATGAATCTTTATGTAAGGACTTTTTTGGCCTGATGCAAAGCGGGTTTGAAATGAGCATGATGGGTGAATTAAAGTTCTTTCCTAGTTTGCAAGTTAAACAAAAGAAAGAAGGCATATACATTTATCAACAAAAATACACCAAAGAACTACTCAAAAAGTATAAAATGAATGAATCAAAGCCTATGAGTACATTTACGCATCTGTCTGTTGCCATGACAAAGGACGAATCAAGTAAACCTATAGACTAGACTGTCTACAGAGATATGATTGACTCTCTTCTCTATTTAACTGCCAATAGACCAAACATTATGCATAACGTCTATCTATGTGCTATCCTAGAGAATCTCACTTGAAAGCTATTAAAAGGATATTTAGATATTTAGTTGGTACCTCTAACCTAAGTTTATTTTATGAGAAAAATAAAGATTTCAGGTTAGTAGGATACTGTGATGCAAACTATACTGGTGACAAAATTGAAAGAAAAAATATAAGTGGTGGATGTCACTTTATCGGACCATGCCTTATATCTTGGATCAGCAAGAAACAAAACTTTATTGCCCTTTCAACTGCTGAAGCAGAATACGTGTCAGTTGCTAGTTGCTGTTCAGAACTTTTATGGGTAAAATATCAACTTGAAGACTACTCTAGTTTTGAACATAATATTTCAGTATCATGTGACAATATTAGTGCAATCAATTTGTCTAAAAATCCTATTTAGCATTCTAAGGCAAAACATATAGAAATAAGACATCATTTTATACATGATTATGTTCAAAAAGGTGTTTTTGATATTAAATTCATTGATATGGACCATTAATGGGCTGATATCTTTACAGAGGCTTTACCTGAAGAACGTTTCAATTTCATATTAAAAAACTTGCATATAAAAGTTCTACATGAATAGAACGTCTTACATGCATCGTCTTACAAACTTTTACACTTATCGTCTTGTGCATTATCGTTTTATATTTCATTATACTTCGTCTTACTAACACGTGTTGTAATATCCCAAGGCATTGACAATGGTAGGGAGTGATCGCTAGTGCAAAAAAGATAAGGCACAGACAAGGAGTGGCTCCGAATAAGCTTCCAGCGAGAAGGGCACATGAATGAATCGAATACACACTGGAATGAGAGAGATCTAGAGGCTGTGCAGGTATAGGATTGTACAGTTGAGGATAACTTAAAGGAATTAATAAGTGCTACCTATATCAACAAGATGCGTCTACTTTTCGGTGACCTATCACTTAAGAACTCCACAGTTAAATGTGTTTAACTTGGAGCAATTTTGGGATGGGTGACCTCCTAGGAAATTTTCCAAGAAGCGTGTGAGTGAGGACAAAGCACGCTAAAAAGTCTTGTGTTAGTTTGTGGGGACAATCACAGATCCTGAAAGCGGTCAAGTGTTACACGTGTGCTTTAGAATGTGAAAAGGTTTTTGATTATCTAATTTCATCATCTGACTTCCTTTACATCATTACTTATCAATAACCCCCCAAAAAGTGTGTCGCTTTTCTCTACCAGATCAACTCACATTAAATGTACATCCTTTCAGTACTATCAAACCCCTTAAATATTCAAAATAATCACCTATTCCATTTACCTCTTCTGAAACATTCATCCTTTCACATTTCCTGCACTCTACTACTCTCCCTTTCACTCTTGGACACTCTAACTCCAAAAAGACTTGCACTTATGGTCGCTCTAAGACAGCTTGCCCCCATAGAGAGATTTCCTGAGAACAACTTCGTACTTGAAAAATGGATCAACCTGAAGAAACTAGAAGACAAAGGCTTTCCTCTGACTCTGTACATCAAGAATGTTGGGTGGGAGTCTTTCGTGCAAAAAAGACTCATTAGTACCACGTGCCCTACGCCTACTTCTGGGCTTTTGTGTCTAAAGTAAACGAAACCATCACTGAGACTATGGACAACCAGGCTATTATTATCTCCACTAAATCCGTTGCAGCAGCGTCTAGCTGCAAGGAAGAAGGCAACGTGTTTGTTGAAGATGGGGAAAGGGTCATAACCCTAGTAATTGTTGACTTAGCTCTCCATGGACGTCTTAGACCCCAAACAGACAACAAAGATGCTCTGACGAAATTTCTGTACTCCTCTAACATGAAGAGGGATTGCAGTCTTCTTCACAACATTCTACTGCACATCATCCTTCCACGCAAGGGCAGACTCGAAAGATAATGTGTCCTCAAGGGATCGATTCTGCTTATACAAGATACTTATTGGCCAAAAGGTGAACCTTCCAGCTCTTGTTCTAGAAAATTGGAGGTCATGCTTCACCAAATCCAAGGAAAGCTCGAAAAGTAAATAAAGGTAGTCGATTCTTTAGGCCATGCTCTTCACTAAAATTATTAAGTTAACTAGCGTTAATGAGTCTGGCTGGGAGAAAAATAAGCATGGTTCAAAGATCGACGTATCCATTATAAGGAAGATGAGGATATCCCATCTATTTATTAGATATGTTGCCAAGCATCCAAAGCTGGCAGTGATAAAGAAAGAACCTATTGACGATGCAGTAGGAATTGCATTCTGAGTAGGATCGTCTACTGATCCGTTTATTGGCCCGGCCTCCACTCTACCGCCTCAACCATAGACGAAATCTCAACACCCTTAAACACAACCCAAACAGACCAAACCCCACAAACCCAAACTACCCATCAAAAGATCATCCTAACCCACTTCCTCACATAAAAAACGAAAACCCCTCACCATTCGTCTGAAACCCAAACCAACTCCACAACCTAACCCAGACTATACCATTCCTATCAAACATCTTCTTACACACAAACACACAACCATCCTTGAACCACCATCTGAACAACAAGTGTCACCTCCTGTAGCCGCTAAAGAGTCCATCCTAACAGAAAAAACCAGGAGCTCTCACAGGCTCAAGAAAGTTAGCCAGCCCAAGACAAAAGCAAATGAGGTAAGGCAGCTAAAGAGAGCCAAAGTTTAATCCAAACGGGCTGAGAAGAAGAAAAAAAGCTAGTTACTCAAGAGGAGGAGCAGATTAAGGAGGCGGTGCTTCAATCCATCATTGAGCACTTGTTACAAACAGTTCCTGAGGAGCATGATGAGGAAGAATTGTTCGATCAAGAAGACATCATTACTACCTCCAAAAGGAGATTGTCGAGATCCCTTCTATGGGAAATGCCTCAATATGTATCTATATCACAAGTCTTCCAGCATTTTACAATAGTTCTCACAACTAGACCAAGAAATGATCAGTCAGCTAGAGTTGTTACATTCTGTCTACCGCAAGCTAAAGACTCTTCGTTTGGAGGTTTGGCGGAACCTATGAAAGACGAAACCTCATCTAATCTCTATCGATCAAAAATACCTCCCTTCGAACTCCTTTGACGAGACACTACTCAATTTGAATATCCAAATTCTCGAAGCGTCAACAAATTAACAGAATATGAGCCTCCATAGCCACTCGACCTAGAGATTCTTCAAGCTTTGATCAATTATGAACTGGGTGAAGTCAACAATCCGAAAATGTGGAGAACGATCATTGAAGAAGAATGACCTTTGCTGGTGCGCCATGGGTATGCGGAGGAAATGGTCAAACATGAAGACGCAACCCTGGCTCTTTCTTACGAGCCCCATATTACTCCATACGTTTGGGAAGAAGGGTACAGTACAAAGTCTAAAGCGCCCATCTTCGTCTACCCCCCTCCACCAGAACCAAATTCCCCCTAGGTATGAAGTGTGGAGACAAAGGGGATTCTTCTGCCACTCCTCCCTGTTCATGATAAAATGCAATTACTCTAAGTACCTGATCATATGCAGAACGTACAATTACAAGCCAAAGATCATTTACCTGTTCTGTCATGGGAAGGTTAAATCTTATCCTCTCGCCATCCGCCCTAAAGATAGTCCAAACTTTGAAGAATGGAGGATTGGCAATGACGACTGGGAGTTGGGCTGAATGATGTATAACTTCCTTTGAGAGAAGATGCATATCTCCCTTCAACATGCAATCTACAAAAAAAGGTGTCCAAACCTTAAGCTAGGATTGCCTAGACTCATGGCTAGACAAATGTCACTTATACTAAAGCCATGGACAACCATTCACAAATGCTACCAGAAGAAATTCAACTGTCAGAATCTGTCTATGGGTATAGGCAAAGAGCCTAAATTTCGATGCGACCTTAAGAGACATCTAATGATAAAAGAAAAAGAGCTCTCTTCCATGCTCAGCTGACTATACTAAAAGGGAAAAAGCCTTTATGGAGCGTAGACTGAAAAAGGCTTTAAGATCATGTAGATGCACTCAAGCACTTTTCGAGTCTGACTGTTGAGGAAAAGAACACCCTGAGTCATCAATCTGTTATCTGCCCTATCAGCCACTGGGTACAAGTCCCTCTTGCTCCTCCTTCGTTTGATCTACACCCCACTACCTAGCTCACCCTCAACCATTCACGAACCTATGTATTCTTTTCAATAAATGGAAATACTTTTGAAGTTTTCCTGGCTATAGGACATTTTTGGTTCTGTGGCCCTGCTGTCCCCTACTTCTTCAATCTTTGTTTTGTAGAAGAACCTGCAGACGAAGAAGACGTCAGCTCTGCCTCTTCTCAAGACCCTTCAGATGTTCTCCAAGAGGTAAAAGAACTGAAGCAAACTGTTCAACGTCTAGAGGCTACACTTGTCAAGGAAAGTAGGAAACGAAAGCGTGCGGAAGCATTGCTTACAAAACTGGCGAAACACTTCAAAGGCGAGCTAGGCTTATCAACCATACCTTCAGGTTCTGAATCTTCTGATTGATGATGCCAAAAGGGGGAGAAAACAGGAGACCACATGGGGAGCATATTTGTAGCGGGAGTATCTTTTATCACTTTTTTTCTGTTTTGTTCTGTTCAAACTATATGGGTGTTCTATTTAAATTACAATCAGTATTCATTGCTTATTCAATTTATGAATCTAAATTGCTTACAATCAGTACAAGTTTTTATTGAATGA
Source organism: Spatholobus suberectus (assembly GCA_004329165.1). Lineage (NCBI taxonomy): Eukaryota > Viridiplantae > Streptophyta > Magnoliopsida > Fabales > Fabaceae > Spatholobus > Spatholobus suberectus. The sequence goes on from CM014729.1 coordinate 73,508,645, forward strand.
TATTATGTCTGCCTGATAAACGTTTAGTTGATAACTAAAATGTAGTCTGATAAAACACAAGTCTTAAAACTGCTTTTAAATACAAAGTTGTTTATCATCATAAAAAAAGGGAGAGATTGTTAAAAGAAAGGGCGAATTTATGATCCTAATTTTGTTTTGAAAATAACAAACAGTCTTATACTTAATCGTCTGATCACACGTTTTCATATGTTTTCACTATTGTCTTATTGCGCGAATGATGTATGCAAACTAACTCCCTAAGACGATATTATATATATACATATATGCTGAACTTTTCTCTGTTATTTGAGAACTTTTTGTGTTTTCTTGAAAAGCACATGACCTCTCGAAAAAGAAGACATCTATGTACCTATCCTCGATAAGAATCAACTTTACGCTTAAAAGAAGGAATTTGAGTACAGATGTCAATATGAAAAGCAAATATGTCTACTGCAACAAGATTGAGTACGAGAAAGGCTATATAAGTATATTGCTTTATCTTATCAGAGTGATCGATTGGTGAAAAGCATTAAGTTCTGCATTTAATGCTTCAACAATTACTTTCTTCACTAGACGAAGGATGTCTGTAAAAGCTCTCACAACCCCCTTCTTGTGTTTTACATGTAGCAATTGTGTGTAGTGCATATGACAAACGCACGCATGTGTAGTGTAGCTCAAATAATTGCAACTACTGCATAGTAAAAAGATGCATGAGTGTAGTCCTATTTTAAAATGCATTTTTCCTCTAAACTTGTGTTTTATTGAATTCAACTTATTTTGACCAATTTCCTGATGACGACTTTACCAAGACATGAGTTTACTTATTTGCTATTCAATGTGCTCTAATACTTGCCACTCATTTGAATCAAGCAAAATACATACATGTTAATTATTAGCATCAATAATTACATATAAATTTATATATATTTCAAACCTTTATTTTCTTTTTAATTTTTCTGATCTAAGTCACATATTTGTAGTGGTATATGTTTATATTATAGAGATTTACCTCTATAAGATTTGCAAGTAGTGCTTAATCAGTGAAAACCTAATTCTTATAAACCGCTAAAGACAATTTTGACAAAGTTCTAATAATTTTCTTCTCAATTTGAGGGGCGCTACATGGAGAAGTAAGAGGAAAATAAACCTTCTTTTAAGAGGATGGTGTTCAAAAGAAGATAATTAATCCTGCCATATATTAATTACATGGGTTGAATGTGTCAACCAAAACAAAATTCAAGTGATAAATCATTGTAAAATATATTGCGCAAATAATTAAGAATTGAGATGGCACATTAGCAAAATTTGATAGTCATAACACAACAAAATTCTTGTAGATAAATAACATTAAAATGTAGTAAATAATGAAATTAAAATTAAATAACAACTATGATAATAATAACAACAACAATAATAATAATATCAACAGCGATAACAACAATGATAACAATAATAATAATAATAATAATACCAACAATGATAACAACAACAACAATAATAATAATAGACAAATCTCATTACACTAATGGAGAGTGTTCAGTTTATGTTGCGTTTAAGTTAATCAACTCAAAATTTTAACAATATCACATAATTAAAATTAATAACTTAAATAATTAAAAAAAACCATTTTAAAATAGTTAGCAACTATATATATTTAATAAAAATCATACTATTTCAACAAATTTTAAATAAATTTTAATTTTTACAATAAATACATTTAAAATTATTAATTATAAACACACAAAAATCAAGTACGTGTTAACATAATATCCACAATAACAAAAATGAACACTCAAATTTAAATACTTATATATTCATATTTTACTATGCTTACATTCATTTTGAATTTATGCATTTCATATAAGTATTGTAGCACTTTCATGACTTGAAGAAAGAACAAATCATAATAAATTTCAATAGGCTTAATGTTTTTGAACACAACATTTGCTCAATTAAAAATATAATTTATCATATTTCTCAATTTTAATATAATTATATTTAATTTACTATTAAATATTTTAATTAAAAATTAATAATTTTATTTATGTACATATATTTTTAAGATAATAACAAATACAAATATAAAAAATATATAATTTAAACAAACTCGTGCAACGCACAGGTTTAAAATTTAGTATATAGTAAAGGAGACTTAAACTTTTGTAAGCCGTTGACGGAGACTTAAACTTTATAATAGCCGTTGCATCTTATAAAATTTAACACAATTACTTTATTAAATGAAGAATTAAATTGTTCACATTTATGATTATTATTACATATGTATTAATGTAACATTTAATGTTTTACTATAGTATTTTTATAAATATATAAATAAATATTTTATTTAAATAGTTATTAAAAATATATTTCACTAACAATAATAATTAAAGTAATGATTTTATAAATATGTAGTTAAATTTAAAATGGTTATATACAAATGAAAAATAGACTTGAACTAATGTGAGCCATTGATAAATACTTGAATTTTACAATAGTCATTGTTCGAATCTAATCAAATTTAAATTACCTAATTATATTTAATGAATTTATTTATATTAACAAATACATAGTACCCAACTAGATTTAATGAAATTAATTATTATAAATTGGTATTTAATGATATCAAAACAAAGAACAAAATTGTTTTTAAATTCAATACCCTTTATAGCTATTAGTTAAAATTAAAATCAAAATGATATTATCGTTTATGACTTTTGGCCATTAGATTGATAAATTGTTTTCTTTATATAAGTTCGAACAAAATGCTATAAGAATAAGCATTTTAGTTCCTCTTATTTTGAGTTGAGTGGTTACTGATTTCTTTTTCTATTTTAGTCATTTATTTATACCTATCTTTTATTTAAGTCTGTCCAACAAGCATTTTGGTCATATGATTGCACAACTTTTATTCTATTGATCAACCCTTTTTTTTTTTCTAACAATTTAAACTATATTTTTTTTGTATTGATTCATTAGTCCTTTGCTCAATATTTTTTTATGCTATCCTTTTATATTGTTTATTATAGAGTAATTATATATGTTATTATAGGGTGAAATATTGCACAAAAGTTCCAGACAATTTTGTAAAAAAGAGAAGTATACATGATTAAGAATTTTGTGATGTTAAAGAACAATGACAGATTTAGATAAAGTATATATAACAAATTCTAATACACTTTGAGACGACAAATATGGAATATAACCTTTATTTTTTATACAATTTTGTTTCAAGTTGCCACCAGATGAACTTCATGTGATAAGGGACAAAATGAGTTTTTGAAGTTTTAGATATATAAGAAAAAATAGATCAATTTTATAGCAACTTTTTCAGTGTTGTTCAATTAATTGTTAGTCATAAAAATGTTTATGTTCATACAACTAAATTCATTGTCTAATTAGTAAATTTTTTTATATAATCAAACCGAACTTAATTTATGTGAATTTTATTTTATCTTATATACTATTTTTTGAACCGTTAACACTAATCATAAAATTTAATTTGAATAAAAGAAAAAAATTATTAAATTAATTTTATACATCAATTAAAAAATATAAAAAATATTTTAACGATGATATTTAGTATACAACCTACCAATTTTGACTTTTGCAATATCCTAATTTGATAAAATGTTAAGTTTTTTTGCAAAATTTTTGCAACAAATATGAATTTGAATTTTGCAATACGAAACTTTTGCAAAATTATATTAAATTGAATTATTAATTGTATTAAATATGAAGTTGAACTTCAATGTTAATCTATATGAGAGTTCATAAAAGTTATTTCAAAATTCAGTCGTTGAATAAAATATCAAAACATATAAACTAATAAAAATATTAAATATTTATAAATCAATTAAAAAGATAAAAAAAATATGAACTAATATTTACCAATAAAAAAAATCATAAGAACTATTTACAAAACAAATAATGATCAATTAATTAATATTAGAATTCATAAATAATAAAATATATATTTAGTTATTATTGTTCATAAAACATATATTAAAGTAATAAAATTAAAATAGTAAAATAAATTTAAGAAAAAAATTAATGTAGTTTTTATTGCTATTAATGTAGTATTTTGGTAAATATATAAATAAATATATTTTTTTCGTTCTGTAGTACTAATTATTGTATGTATTTATTAAGTATAATACATAATTAATTTTATTTTTTTGAATAAAAATTATATTTCTATTATAAGAATAAAAATATTCTATTATTGTATGTATCACTATCAATTTATATATTATTTTATATGTATTTTTATATATTATCTATTATTTTACAATAAATACAGTTAAAAAATTTTAATTATAGAAACATTAAAAATACATATTAATATAATATCTATAATAACAAAAATAAATATTCAATTTTACACATTATTGAGGTTTACTTTGAATAAAGAAATAATTTGATTACATTAATAATAATTATTACATAATTTTGATGATTGAAAGTTAAAATAATAATAATAATTATTATTATTATAAATAGAGTCCTTTCAAATTTATAACAGTCAATAATACTATAATTTTTTGTTCTTATAAATTTAGACCTTAACAATTATAATAGTAGTAGTACACTAAATTGATCAATTAAATAGTGCACAATCTATAGCCCTGATTAAATTTAATATAAAAATAATATACAAATAAGACAATAATAATAATAATAATAATAATAATAATAATAATAATAATAATAGAGTTCTTTCATAATAGTCAATTATAAGACATTATGATTTTTAATTTTGATAAATTTAGACTTTAAAAAATAAAGACCCATTACATATCATAAGTATAAAACAGTTGTAGGGTATGCAATAATAATGAAGTTATTATTATTAATAATGTTGTCTTTTTGAATTCATTTAGGATGAGAAATAGAAATAGTAACATATGAAAAATAGCACCTAATAATATTAAAAAAATTAATAATACATATAAATAATAATTCTTATAAATAAATAATCCTTATAATAGTTAAATTATCAAATTTAAAGTTTGAAACATATAATAATCCTTATAGATAAATAATTTTAAAAAGTAGCAAGTAATGAAATTAAAAAAAAAAACTAATAATAATAAGAGAAAATAGGCTATATATTGACAGTGTAAAACAATTTTACACTGTCATCCAATTAGAAACTACCATGTATGGTAAGTTTGTTGACTTTTACAATAACTACCTTAAAAGTCATATCAACGATGATTTTTAATTAGCTGGCAGTGTAAATTTTTTTATACTGATAGTACATAGTCATTAAACTCTAATAATAATAGTAGTAGTAGCAGTTAATATCTTCAAAATGATTAAAAATATAATTTAAAAATAATTAAGAACTATATCTATTTAATAAAAATCACACTATTTCAACAAATACAAAATAAATTTTAATTTTTACAACATTTAAAAATTATTAATTATGCACAATAACAAAAATGAACACTCAAATTTAAATAATTATATATTATACATTCATATTTATTATATTTACATTCTTTTTGAATTTATACATTTCATATAATCATTGTATTACTATTATTACTTGGAGAAAGAACAAATTGTAATAAATTTCAATAGGCTTGATATTTTTGAAAACAATATTTGCTCAATTAAAAATATAATTAATCATCTTTCTCAATTTTAATATAATTATATTTAATATAATATTAAATAATTTAAAACAATATTTTTATTTATGTACATATATTAAAAAATACTAAATGCAAATATCAATAATATATAATTTAAACAAACCTAGGCACGGCACAGGTTTAAAATCTAGTAATAAGTACATGCAGGTAATATAATAGAGAATTCCTATTCATACAATAATTTATACAATATTATTTTTTGTGCTTATATCCTTATATCATAGTATTTATTATATTCCATACTTCTCTTTCTTTTTTCTCTTTGTTATAAAATATATTGTACAATTTATTGTAGAAATAGCATTTCATAATATAATATATTAGAAATTTATTTGCTCACTTAACAAATTAATTTAATTTTTAAGCAAGCTAACAAAACTCAAACCTAACCAAAAAAGCTCAAAACTTGTTGGAGAAGGAAAACAAAAGTGCAACCCCCATACTTTTTAATTTTAGATGAGTAGTCGTAAATTTTGGAATTTGGATCCTCTCCATCGCTCTTCTCTCCATCCTCTCTATCTCTTTCTAATTTTTCTTTCTCTCTCTATCATTTACCCATTTTTTTAATATTTTTTGGCTTTAATACACTCCTTTTTGTGGTGGAGAGGATTCAGTTTCTAAATTTTGGACACAATACACAATGAAGACTAATACTTTGTTCACATCACACCACTACAATCTAACCACTAACAACAATTATATTTTATAAAAAAATAATTAATGAAATTTTCATGCGCACAAGAGAAATATTAGAAGGAAAAATAGGTTATTCACTAACAATGTAAAATAGTTTTATACTATTATTCAATCATAAACCATCATATATGGTAAGTTTAATGACTTTTATAATAACTAGTTTAAAGTCATACTAACGATGATTTTTTGTTGGTTGATAGTGTAAAACTTTTTACGTTGACGGTGTATAGTCATTAAACTCATTAAAATCATATAATTGGGATGTAATTGAATAAAAAGTAAATGACTATTCGCAAGTTTTAACGTATTGTACGAGTATGTTTAATTTAAAGAGATGAGTAAAAATTGTATGGGTATTCTAATTAAAAATAAAAACAAAGGATACAATTACTGTTAAATAATAACAAAATCATGTTTCTTAATTTTTTTTTTGAAATAATCAAGATTTTTTTTAATTAGATAAAATTAAAAAGATATAACACTTTTAAAATTGAGAAGAAAATTATAAAAATAAATTATTTAAACCACGATGTATAATTTTGATTTAAAATTTGAAATTCAATTCTAAATTAAATTGAGATTAATTAAATTTAAATAATAATATTTAGTGATGTAAAAAAAAATGCAAAAAATTTACATAATTTAATGGAAAATAAAATATTTTTTAAAAATAATTATTTAGAAGTAACTAAACATGTCACGGAGTATATTTATAATATAAAAATACAACTTTACCAATTATAATGCCACACAATATCCTAAACATGTGACGTGACTAAATGTTAAGGGTAGGGAGCCATGTGTGACTTTATACTATCCTCACCATTAGGAGTGACAAAATGGGTCAAGTTTCATTGTGTCATCAATTTGCTAAAAATGGGTTAGGGCAGGGCTGACGCTTTTTAGGTAAGCGAGTTGAAAATTTTAGTCTGCCTCATTTATGGTTGAGTTGGTAAATTAATGGATTGACCTACCCAAAAATATAAAAAATAAAATTTTCAAAAAAATATTAAAAAAATATCTTTAGCATCTCGCTAGCTTAGGGATGAAAAAAAAACTCGTGCCCTCAGATACTCACGGGGTAAAACCCGCTACGGATTAAAAATGGATAGTTTAATAAATACCATTTATTAATGGGGCAAAGATAGGTAGTAAGGTATTCGTACCCGTGTGTACTTACACTTTATAAATATTTAAATGCTTTTAATTATATATAAAGTAAATTACTCTAATTTATTTTTAGTATAAATATATATTTCAAAGTTATTTGTTTAGTATAAATATATGTTACAAAAATTATATTGTTTGTATAAATATAAGTTTTAAAAAAATATTTTTATTTTATTTTATTTTTTACTTTTTGTTTAAAACTTTTATATTTTAATAATATCCACAAATGCCCGTGGATACCCACAAATATATATAAAATTTGTGAATATTATGAGGCAAGTGATGGAGGGCTACTTCTCACACCTATCCCACCCTAATGTCATCCCTACACTACTTATTAGCCCTTCTATCCGTTCATCTAATAGTTTATAATCACATTATTCCATTTAACTAATCTAATTCCTTAAACTATTTTTATCTTCAATACTAACAACAATAGCAAAAAGTTATCAAAGTAACATATATATCTTTATGAGAAAATAATCTATGCACTGGCAATGTAAAGGGTTTTTATACTGTCATCCAATCAAAAATTATCATGTATGGTAAATTTATTGTTGACTTTTACAAAACTACTTAAAAGTCATACCTACCATGATTTCTAGGCGATATAGTATAAAAATCTTTTACACTGTTAGTGCATAGAAATTAAACTCTATCTTTATTAACCATATCCTAAAATAAAATCTTGGGTCCTGAACACAATACCAAGTTCATACTAAAATGAAATAGAAACTTGAAACCTTACACTGATTTTATTTACTTTTACCTATTAAAAAAAAAGGTTGCTACCCAATCACAAGCCTTGTCTTTTGGCAAGCTAAAACAAAATGGGTTAAACCAGTTGAATACCCACAACTTAGCCTACCCAAAAGGGTGGCTTAAATGGGCTAAACCAACTAGCCAAGGTTGTTTTGCCACATATACTCACCATAGGCACGTGCTTATGGCAATGTCTACATAGTATAAGTCAATCTCATAGTAATTTAAAATACTTACTAGGCTTTTTCTATACAAAACCTTTCCTTTACACTTCACTAATAATGTGGGACTTTTCACTTATTTTATCTTTCATAAAATCATGTAACAATGATAATAACAATTTAAATCTTCAGCAGCTTGAAGAAATTACGTTTTATTCTTGGAAATATAGACAGATAACTAGTATAATAAGGGAGCGTTTAAGTTGGTATTTTTTTTAGCTTTGCTTTTACTTAAAAGGAGAAGTAAGGGCTAACACATTTTTTTGAAAACCTCTAAAAAATGAAGAAACTTAAGGAACTTAATTTTTATAAAGAAAAAATAAAATAAGTAACTTTTTTTTTAAAAAGATGTTCCAATTAGAAAAGTTAAGCCTTGGGTAGATTAGTCCTAATGCTTAACGATGACTGACCCAAAAAAGTTTTTTGCCTTTTTCTAACTTGACCCTTCTTTCTTTATAGGAAGAGAATCATTGTTATTGAGCATTGTGTTAAGGATATGAATATATTAGGATATCAACAAAGTATCTGAGCATTTATTACCCTGAGTGAAATTTAATTATAACAACGGGGCTTTGTCATATGTGGACCTATACAAGGTCAATCTACTTGCTTGACCCACATCCTAAAAGTACAAAGCCCAGCTCTAGGGGTGATCATTGGTCAATTTTGGTCGGATTCGAGCCTTAAACACCCAATCCAACCAAAACTGAACACCATTATATTTGAATTGTTTATGACTATGAAGACACTTCGGTTAGCTAGTTATTGGGTTCGACAGGTGGTGGGTATGCAAGTGGATTGAGGCGGGTTTGAGTCATTTTCTAGCTTTGGTCTCATCGTCGATGCAAAAGGGCTAGTTGCCATGAGAACACGGTTGCATCTTGCCACCGTATTCGCTTTGTAGCTTTATTGTTGTTTATAACATCTTGTTTTTCCTAATTTATTTTATTTGAAAATAAATAAATAGATAAAAAAATAAATTAGTACTTTAGTTTATTTTTGCTCATTATTATTTTAATTAATAGTTTTAATAATTATACTTGTAATTATATTTAAATTAAGTTAAGATAATTAAAATAAATTATATTAATTAGTTTTGGCAAAATATTATGAGTTTAAATAAATTAAAAAATTTATGTGTAAATTAAAATAAAGTTTTAAAGTTTTTAATATTAAAAAGGGTAGTTAAAAAAATTAATTAATTACAAGAATTATTGTTATTGTATAAATTAATATTTTAGTTTAATTGCTTACTATTATTATTGATTGCTAGTTTAAATAATTGTTTTATAATTATATTTGTGCTAAATTAGAGGTAATTAAAAAGAGTAATAGAAATTAGCTTAGAAAAATATTAGAAATTAAAATAAATTAAGAAATTGTGCATATATCAAAATAAGATTTGTGAAGCTTTAAATATTAATAGGAGATTTAATAATGAGATTAGGATTTTTTGTATGTGTGAAAATAATTAACTAAAATTAAATAAATGATTAGTTGATAATTAAATTAATTAGAAGAGTGTAAGAATAAATTAATTAAATAAATAAATAGTAAAAGGTCAAATTAAATAATTAAATGAGTGTGAAAATTGAATTAATTGATTAGGTAAAAGTTAGATTAAGTTAATTAAAAGGATGTATTGATAGATAAATTTGAATTGGGTTAATAAGAAATTAATTGGGCTAAGCATTTTTTCTCTTTTTCCTCAGCCCAAACCGTAGGTCCATACACTTGGGAAGTGTGAAATTTTTTTACGCAATTGTTATTTACACTCCCCCTAATTACTAAAGACACTCTCCTTTTATTTTTTTAATTTTTTTCCAAAATTACCCACTTCCCAGAAATTAATTTCCACAAAGATTAAAATTTCAATACTTTTTCGGAAATTAGTTTCCAAAAGCCAATTCTCACCTTCACACACTCTGATATTGTCTCTCACTTACATAAATTATAGGAGAGGTTAGAGAGCAAGAGCGACAGTGATGGATTACAGCGTGGAAACATTGAAGCTTTTATGCTCGCAGCTAAAACAGGCTTAAGAAATAGCCTCCCAAAATAGCTTTACGCTCTCTGGCATCCTCTTCCAGCGCCCTTTTCAACTTCCCTCTCCACCCTCGTTCCCAAAACGCCACAATGTTCCCTCTATTTCATTTTCTTTTACCTGATGAATTGGCCTGTAAATTGTTATTGTCTTGAAGAAGCCATCCCAAAAGCTTAAGTTGTTGGGTAGAAGCACATGAATTGTTTAATATATGCTAGGTATCTATGGTTATTACAATTTATTTCTTATAATTTTCATCAAAAAAGAATTGGCTTCATAAAATAACAGTTGAGCGTTCGTTGTGTTTAATGTTGGATGAGTTTGCTTCCTTAGAGTAATAAGATATGATTGTATTGTTGCAGTCTTGGAGAAAAATGCTGGAAATAAGCCCCATCCCAAGATCTATGCTAGCCTTGCTTTTGTTTGAACCTTTTATTGCTTGTATGATCTAATGACTATGAGTTTCTTTGCCTGGTTATACAGTTTCTTTTGAAATGCCATTTATATGAATATTTTGAGACGTCTTTCCAGGATTGTGCAGCTGGTTTGCAAAAATTGTGCTGATCCTTTGATTGTTCTAGCTTGTTATGTGTGAAAATAATAAGAATCTTGCAGAAACAGAAACATAAATTATTGAAATCTAGACATGCAAACTTTTTGTTCTAGCTTTTGATTGTTCTGGCTTGTTATGTTTTAAATTTGAGTATATTTAGATTTGACACTTCTGCCTGTCTCATGGTTGGTACATGGTGATGATTTTGGATGAAGCCAATATGCAGTAGCAAATTTGATTTTTGAATGGAAACTATAAAGTAGCCAATGGTATATGTATATTAGTATTGGGTACTTCCCCATGTGTACCCAATAAATACCAGTACTGGATACATATCACGTACTGAAAGTTCAATGTTAGGATTCCTCAGTTGAAAATTCAAACAATGTAATCTTTATACTTATCAAATCCTGAATTAATTCTTGTACGTCACCTTTTTTTTTTTTTTGGTGAAAAGGCTTATTCTTCTTGCTTTAGAATTTTACGTTTTGAACTATGAATTCATTTAAGTTGTAATTTTTTAAAGAAAATTAAGTAGATAGTAAAGTTGATATATGTATTTGTTTTATGTAAAGAAAAAATGAAATAATAATTTTGTTTGATGCGTTTAGTTTATTTTGTTTTTGCCTCCTTAAAAGTTGTATGCCTCTGTCCCTAAAAGGAGTGGTAATTAGCCCCCTAGAAGGATAAATAAATGGCATTAGTATTAGGAGAAAGATTTATAATTGCATTTGGAGGTCTGGTACGGAGTTGAAAACAGAGACACCGTTCACATTACTTATAGGAAAAAGGTGTGTCCACGGCCGAGATCATTGTAGGACATTTTACTGCATGTCATATAAGCTTCTCAAAGCACAAGTTCAACTCCTCACTCAACCCTCCACCAAGTTCCCGCTCAAAGCCAGCATCACAAGTTCTCAAACCTCAGACACCAGATCCACCTCCACACAACACCCCAACACAGAGGATCTCCTTTCTTTTTCAGACACTCACACAATCTCGGAACACTTATGCTCCTTATGATAACACCCTTTGCCACTGATCGAGCTCCGAGCTGGACGACCATTGTCAATGTCAACAACATGAGACTTGTCCTCTGCAGCCGACATTTTGGAAATGCAAGTTGAGGATCTTCATATTATGGCTTGAGGAGCAAAGATGATTAATATTTAATACCCACCAAAGGTTAGAAAAAAAAGTAAGCACAGAGAACGAGAAGGGGTTTGTGACCATGGAAGGGAGCGCAAAAAAAAGCGTGTGAAAGCAAAAGGTAACACTTCCGAAAACTAATTTATCTCTTCTTTCCTTCAAAACCCTCGTCTCTTCCTTTAATCTCCTAATACCAAAACATCTTCTTTTCTTCTGCTGTACGATGCGGGGCGGTTTGGAGCAGAGCTTTGAGCGTGGGAGCAAGAAATCCAATCTTTGTTTACAAAAAACCCAAGTTGGGGGAGAGAGTTTAGGCCTCGATTGGTAATTTTAATTGTTTATGCACTGTTAAACATGTGTTATTTCTGAAATCTTTGCTCTTTTTTTTCGGATTTATTGTCGGATTTTGTTCTTGCGTGGGTGTTGTTATGATCTTGAAATTGGCTGGTTATGATAATAGTTATTGTTCTGAAATTGCTAATTTGTCATGACTTATTTGGAGCCATGAATTATGTTCTGGAAATTTTTTTCCTTTCCCCGTTGCGTGAAGTCAGAACTAAGAGAGAGAAAGTTACGAAAATTTTTCCCCATTGTGTGAAATGCAAGCAGCAATGCAGAACGGTTGAGGAAGAGAGAAAGAGAGTGACAGATTCAAAAAAAAAATGGTGAAAAAAAAAAATCTCAACCAATAGAGAAGCAGCCAGTAAACACGAGGAAGAGGATACAATTGGAAAAAACAAAATTATAAGTAATTGAGAGAAAGGAGGCTTAACGTGTGGAAACAAAAAAGAGAGTTACAGAGATTATTTTGTCCCTTAAGGGCCTCATACGATTGGGCTGAACACAAAAGTCCGAACATGATGAACTTAAACAAAAGAAAAACTATATGAACAAATAATAAAAAAATAACTGGACTTTGGGATTAGATGGTCCAACAACCACTTAGATAATGAGTTAGTAGCGTAACTACCTACTGATGGCAACGAGGAATGACAGTAACCATACTTATAATAATAATAATTTTGATTAAATTTAATAATATTAATAACAAAATAATAATAACAAAAATATTGATTGTGATAATAAATACAGTAATAAAAATAATAATGAATGATAATAATCTTGATAATAATAAGAATTGATTACAATTTAATATATGTTACAAACCTATTTATGAACTTGTGGCTTGACCACATTAATTAGATAAATTAGGAAAACTTTTTGGAAAGGCTAAAATTTAGGAGGTGAGGCCCATCCATAATTTAGATCTCAAAACCTCATTATTATTGACCCAAATTAGTAGTGATAAAATATAAAGATTGGAAACAAATAAATAATTTATTAAATATAATTCTAATCTCAAAATACAATTAATAGAAAATGAATAAAATACTAAAATAAACATTTAACACTAAATATAATAATATTACAAATAATAATTTCTAACCACCTAATTAAGTGAAATTGAGTGTAAAGTGAGAATTACATAAAATTTAAAAGAGATCAAAAGTTTAGAATATTTTAATTGGGATGAATTCTCCCATAAAATTAAACAAAACTTGTGAATCAATTATTGATTATTAATTATTAATCCTTAAGGCATGAGTGAAAGTAAGGAGGGACAAGAGTATATGAGAGAAGTTACCTGTAGTTAAATTTAGCCCTTTACTATTATTGTGATTGATTTCATTGAATGAACATTAAATATACTGTCATGTGTACAATGATTGGTCTTTTATATTAGAGTTGATATCAAGTTAAATTATTAAATTTTAACCCCTGATTAAGAGAATTTGTTGTAAATCCTATTGTTGACAAATTGAAAATTTGTATTGAGAGAAGTTGAGACCCTTTACAGAAATACTTAATTGATATCAACTCTAATAAGATGGACTATGATTATATCATTATTGTCAGATCCAAGGTCTTAGAGTAGCTACACCCTATAATGGGGTGTGAATCTTGTAGTGGAGGCTAAGGAAGCCTCGAGGATGTTCGGTGCACGTCATCCCACAGAGGACTAAAGGGTCGTGACTTTATGCCATGGTTAAGGCGATATGCGCACTGACATTTTTGACGAGTTACTATAATTTATCCACGATCAGTGGAGAATATTGCTACACACCTTTTACCACCAAAGGCTATTCGCATTCTAGCTTTAGTTGGTGAGTCACCTAATGCTATTCCCATTCTAGATTGGGTGAATATTGATATTGATTTGGCATGCTTTGGTCGGTAGAAAATGAGCTCTTGATGCTGCTACTCTGTTGTTGAATAGTCCTTCATGGAGATGAGTCAGCACCTATACATTTTTATCCATTGTGTCTGATTATGAGTTAACATCTATGCATTAATGCATTTCGTTTGATTGATCATTTTCTGTGACATAATACGAATTACCTAACTTGTTATGTTTTAATGTGATTGTATGTTAGATTAGATCCCGTGGATGTTTATTATCATATTAATGTCTTAAGTTAGAACCTCATTCCCTCTTCGTTTGTTTGTTTGTGTGTTGTTTCTTTTCTCTTTTGCCTGTGGCTTATTGTGTGCTTCCCCCACCTCGTTAGATGGTAGCAATCAACATCAGTATAGCGCAGTAGGAGCTCAACCGGATTTTCTCATATTTTCAGTGACAACTCTTTGCCACTTTAATTTTATATGAGTAAAATTTATTTTTTAGTATGACTAGCTTTAGGAAATTGTAATATTATATCTTAAATTTGTATGTATCTACTATTCATATAATATAAAAAAAAACTCACTTCACGATTTTTGAACATAAAAACGCTACATAATATTATTATTAATATATTTATATAATTTGAGGTGTTCCATTGTTCATCTCATGAAAATAGAATCAACAAATTGACATTGGTGATGGAAGAAGAATATATTATGGAACCAACAGATAGAGAGCTTCACTTTTTAGCTTACCGTTGATGAGATTGCAAACAAAGCAAAGTGGGAAACCAAGTTTCAGGAAAAAAAAGGCTGAATTGGTAAGTCGTAGATGGTTAAAGACAGCGAGGCTTTAAAACAGAGAGTAATTGAAAACTTGAAATGCTGGGAGAGGCGAAAGAGCACTTGAATATAGAGTGTCGATCTCGGGAAAGAATCGCTGATATCTTGCTGCACCACACCACCTTTGTAGGCTTGTAGGCTGCATGTAGCGTATACTTCGCTGCATTCGTGGTGATATGTTTCGAAAGTCATCTATATCCTCAATAAGAGATAGAGTGTGTAAAGGAGAGCATAGGCGTAAATTAGAGAATGAAAGAAAGCCTTGGATGGCGTAGTCGCGTAGGGCAAGTAGGCTCGTACATGTTGCAGTCTCATAGCTACTCAGAGTTGCAGTATGTATTATGTAAATTAATTCGATTTCTTTCCTTTGAGTTGCACTGCTGTATTGTATTCCTTCGGTCGGGTGCCGGCTTATGGGTTTCTTTATTTCAATTCGCACCCATCTGAATTATTCGATTCTAACTGGTTTTTTTTGTTTGATACAACCCGAAACCCGAATCCACCCACCCAAACAGCTTGTTTTTAATTCGGTCTTTCTGGATTGCGGGCGGGTCGAGAATTTTTTATCACCCTTACCTAGCTCCAACCCTAAAAGGGGCAAGGGAGCCAAGTATGAGGTGGATGGGCATTGAGTTCAACACACTTGTCGCACCATGTCCAAGAGGGCACACAAGTTAAGTGTCTTGAGGTCCTAGACTGTTTTCTTATTTTTGACAAGTGTTTTTCTTAAAAAGTGTGCATCCGTTGGTTTTTGCCATGTGTTGTTCTGGGATTGAGCTTCATTTGTTGCCTAGCCACGTCTTTTTGACCTTCGTGCTTCTTGCGTTCGCTTGCTTCATCTCCTACTTGGCCTTTATTTCTCAAGTTTCGTTTACTTTGTTTTTTCATTCCTAAACTTATTGTTATTTTGCTCCTTTATTCCTTTATTTGCCCCATCTCTTTGTTTTTTTAAGGTTAAATTATAGTAGATCCTTGAATTTTTACACAATTTTTAATTAGGTTTTTATATTAATTTTTTTTAATTTAGTTCTTAATTTTAAATTTTTTTTTAATTAGGTCACTATGGTTTCGTTAACTTAGACGAAATATTTACTGATAAGGACTTAATTGAAAAAAATTAGTATAGAAATCTAATTAAAAATTATCTAAAAGTTAAGGGACCTACTCAATAGATTAACTTTATTTTTATTTTTTTACCTTGATTTGCCTTTGTTTTATTTTTGAAAAAAGGGAAAATTATAAAAAGGGGCAGAAAACATCTCTCAATATTCAAATGCTGTCACATTAATATTATGTAGTTAAAATTTTAGAGACCTGAGCATTGACTTAAATGAAACACAGTAGAATACTCATGTAGACATAATTTGTATAATAAATTAAATAATTTAAATTAAATGATTATATATATTTATTTATCACGTGATATTTTTTGTTATTAATTAAGTTTATCAAATTATATAAATAGTGTTTATACAAAGGCTATATCCTAGTAATGCACATATAATTTTCCACTTTATTAAAGATTAAAAAAATCCCTACTGTATAAACAAAAAGAAGCAAACTTAATTATTGATGAAAAAATTTAAAAAAATTTAGTTAAATTACATTTTTAGTCTCCTTATAATTCTCAATCTGCAATTTTTGTCTCCCCATTTTTAATTATGCGATTTTAGTCATTCAATTTTTAAAAATCCTCAATAATACTTCGCACCTATTTTTAATTTGGTGATTTCAGTCCCCAAATTTTAAAAACTTGCAATTTTAGTCTAATTGTTAAATGTTCATTCGTTGACCGTTAATGTCTCAATGTTGACGTGACATTAGTCTGTTAAATATTATTTGCCACGTATTCAGTCCAATGCCACATCATTGTTAACATAGAGGTATTAACAATCAATAGATAAACATTTAATGATTGGACCAAAATTGTAGATTTTTAAAATTTGGGAGACTAAAATTGCAGAATTAAAAATAGGTGCAAAATATTTACTAATTTTGTAGATAACTAATTTCTGCCGGAAAACTTGGCTAACCACTTTTAATGAGATATCTTCTCCCACCTACCTTTTTTTTTTTCCCACAAGACTCAAAACGAAGGCCTTATTAGACTAACATACTGTTAGTAAATTAAAGGTTGAACTATTAATAGGTCCCTGACCTTTTAGGAAAATTTTAATTAGGTCCATGTACTATTTTTTTTAATTGAGTCCTTAACCTTTTGAATTTTTTTTTAATTTGGTCCCTGGGACAAACAACAATTAGACGGAAGTTAACCCTAGGGACCCAATTAAAACAAATTTAAAAGATTAAGGACTCAATTAAAAAAAAACAATATACAGACCTATTAAAAATTACCTAAAAGTTCAGAGACTTACGGAATAATTTAACCTTTTTTTTTTTATCTCTATTGTTGTTGTGATGTTTGTCTGTTATGGTCGCTACTTCCATTGCCAACATTAGTTCTTGTTGTTATCATCATTCACTCCCAACTTCTACCTTAGCAAAGAACAAGAATTTGTATTCTTGAGTTCCCTCAACTAAGCGCTTACAACAATGGGTATCAGACATAAAAAGGGTATATATAAAAGAATCAATAGACATAGATTGAGTAGCAAAAATAGTCCTACTAGAACAATCAATGACAACATGATTTTTAGACAACCAATCCATGCCAAGAATAACATTCAACCTAGACATAGAAAAAGAAATAAGATCATTCACATACGTTAGGTCTTCAGATATTAATGGACAGGGAAGACAAACATTGAAGGTAACCAAGTTATCCTCCGTTGGAGTAGAAACTAGTTATCCTGCCCAACGACGCTCAGGACTTACTTGCCTTTGGATTAAACTTATATATCAAAAACATGACAAAGATTTTATTTACATCAAGCAAAAACATAAAAAAAAATTTCGGTACAACATAATTCTAATAGAATAAATTAAATGATTTGGTTTCAAGTTCGTGAAACTTTACATAGACAGTTAAAGAGTTCAGTTCAGGTTTTAATTAATTAAGAATCAATCATTCATGTCCTGTTTTTCTATTGGCATTGGATAAATGTATGTCCAATAATAAATTCTGTATATGAAAGTACTACAATTGAAAAAAAAGTAAAAGAATTTTTAAAAACAATAAAAGACTTTACTAATAATCAACAGATAAAGCAGAATTCCTTTTACTCTAACTTGGTATTCATACAAAATATAGATAATAAAACGAAAGGAAACTACCACTACAGATGCCATTGTTCCCAATAGAGAAACGAAAATTTCATTCAATGAAACTCAACAAAAGAGTACAAAATTATTAGACAAATATTATATACTAGAAAAGTGACAAAGATACAGCCACTATAGAATTAATGGGATATCACACATCTAATCCTGTCATAAGTTTCTCTAAGTGGTAACTATATGTTCAAAAAAAAAAAAGATAGCAAAAGCACTAAAACTCTATTAACCTCTTATCATTTTCCCAACTCGTCTTCAATACCATCAGGGTCATTGCATGCCACTGCAACTGTATCCGTGTGGCAGGTGCAAGTGACGCTCTAAAATAGATGACTAAAGGTGTGTATGAAAACCAGTTGAAACCAACTTAAATAGACGTTTTCTTCAATGACACAAAATTTTCATTCTCCGTTTAATGCTTTAGAATGCGTGAACGTCTGTTTGCAACATTTTAAACGGATTTCCAAACATGCTCTAAATTACTTTTGCCAGATAACCACATTTGACATCCTACTGAATTATAGAGATAAAAAAAAAAAAAAAAAACTACCTTTGGAGCGGATATTAGTGACATAAAACAATTTGACCGAAGATAAAAAAAGAAAAATAAGTGACATACATTCACATTTGCCTATTACTTTCGTCAGACAACGACATTTGCCACAGAATTGAATTGTAGAAGTCAAAAAAAGAGACAAATACCTTTGGGGTGAATATTACTGACAAAAAAAGATTTGATTGAAGACGAAATCAGAAAAATAACGGACATACATTCAACCAGAAGATTTGTAGTGACATGCATTCCAGTAATAGAGATTCAATAAATAAACACAAGCAAGTAACTATAATTGAGACTTCAAAAACAAAGCCTTTTCATTTTTGCTCAATAAGAAATAATATTAAAAATTGAATCCTTCACAAATTCTGGATTATCATTTTCCTCCAACATCTACGTATAAAAGATTTTTGTTTAATACAAGAACCTTTTCATATTTTTAATTCTCCAACGACAAGATAAATAATAAGCTTTGGTAAGAGATCACATGTATACTTTATAGGAGACAATTATACTTGAGTCAGATAAGACTACTATAAGCGACAGAGTTCTCCCTTTGAATATTTAACGCATTTTGCATACTCAGAACTCGAATTTGAGACTATAAATTAAATTGAACATTATAAATTTAAAAAAGTACGAGACATAGGATTGAGTTGAGATGATCTAAAGTATTCCTAACTTCTTTTTAAAATGCATCGAGGCTAATGTATGAAATTTGAATATGTTAAAATTTGCTTTGGATCAAGTTAAATTGCTTGGGATGATACAAGTTCTATACACCTTTATTTTTAAGGTTGTTTTCCAATTAAAATTAGAATTTTACATTAGTAGTTAGTGTTAATGTTGATTGTGATAATAATTGAAATGAAACTCTAATAATGAATGAGAGTTGAGTTGAGTGGAAAGGGTTAGTCTTTCACAATGTGATGAATCAAAGTTTGAATCTCCTTTGGAAGAGTGTTTCACATTTATTATCCGACAGTGCTTCGAACATGATTGTTTCTGAAGGAGGTTACTTGTAAGGAACTAAAAAAAAATGAAACTCTAATTTGGACTATTTTTTTATACTCATATGATTGCAAGAAGTATCCTTCGTTGTTCACAAAGACTAATTTCATTTGAAAAATCTAAAGGTACTCAAAGATAGATTGTCCCCTCCGAACTAAGTTTTCTCTATATGCAAAAATCAATATTCAAATCTCTAACCATTTGTTTAAGGGACCCAAACCCATTATCCCTCGAACTAACCACTTGTTGGTACTCTAATTTGGATTATAAACCAACATAAAAATATTGTATCTAAATTTTGGCTTAATATTGTTAATAGCATGTTTCATAACACATTTTTTTAAAACATTTTTTTTTATTATTAGAGTTTGATTTTGATACAATATTATATTTTATGTTATCTATCAATTAAAAATTATTTTAGACCTAACTTTTAAAATAATTATATAAATATTAATAATTTTTTAATTATACTGCAATTTATAATTAAACGACTTTTATAATTTGAGTATATTCTAATTATATTTTATTAATAACAAAATTTATTGAGAATTAGGAAATCATACAATTCTCAATCCACCCGAAATGAGTTCTAATCGAAGTGTAATAAATTTACTAGAATCGGTCTAGTGATAAAAGATTGAGATATTATGTATTTCTAACATTCAGTGTGATCATTGTAGAAGAAAAAAAATTGAAGTGCAATGATTTTATAATAAATTTTAACTCAATTAAGAGGGTTGAAAAGTTTGTGGTTACTTTTGGTCACCTAAGAGGCACGGGAGGTTGTGGCTTTTTTCACCTGTCTCGTCAATTCTGGTATGGCACAACACGCCCACAGCTAACGCCCCTCATGTGAGACTTTTCGAGGGAGTTAATTTTCTTAACTCCCCCTCTCTCTTTAATTGACTCCCTCTTTCTGCTACCTAACATTTCAGTTCAGTTTCGTCTGTCCACACCTGCCCCTTCTCCCTCCCTCGATCACAACCCAACTCAAACAATATTAATACTCCCCCACCCATCCCATCCCACCCCACCACACCCCACAAAATGGACAATTCCACCCAAGAGTCCCACCTCCGATCCGAAAACTCCGTCACCTACGAATCCCCGTACCCAATCTACGCCACGGCATTCTCCCCCTCCCAACCCCACCGCCTCGCCCTCGGAAGCTTCATCGAAGAATACACCAATCGCGTGGACATCCTCTCCTTCAACCCCGACGCCCTCTCCATCACCCCCCACCCCTCCCTCTCCTTCGACCACCCCTACCCTCCAACCAAGCTCATGTTCCAACCCGCCGCCCGCAAGTCCTCCTCCTCCGACCTCCTCGCCACCTCCGGCGACTACCTCCGCCTCTGGGAGGTCCGCGACACCTCCGTCGAGGCCCTCTCCCTCTTCAACAACAGCAAGGCCAGCGAGTTCTGCGCCCCCCTCACCTCCTTCGACTGGAACGACATCGAGCCCAAGCGCATCGGCACCTCCAGCATCGACACCACCTGCACCATCTGGGACATCGAACGCGGCGTCGTCGAGACGCAGCTCATCGCGCACGATAAGGAGGTGTACGACATCGCGTGGGGCGAGGCGAGAGTCTTTGCTTCCGTCTCCGCTGACGGCTCCGTTAGGATCTTTGATTTAAGAGACAAGGAGCACTCCACCATTATCTACGAGAGTCCCCACCCTGATACTCCTTTGCTGCGCTTGGCTTGGAACAAACAGGACCTAAGGTACATGGCTACTATTTTGATGGACAGTAATAAGGTTGTGATTTTGGATATTAGATCGCCCACAACCCCCGTGGCGGAGTTAGAGCGGCATCGTGGGAGTGTCAATGCCATTGCTTGGGCTCCTCATAGCTCCACGCATATTTGTTCTGCTGGGGATGATACTCAGGCTCTTATTTGGGAATTGCCTACGCTGGCTTCTCCTTCTGGGATCGATCCCATGTGCATGTACTCTGCTGGTTGCGAAATTAACCAGTTGCAGTGGTCCGCGGCTCAGCCTGATTGGATTGCTATTGCTTTTGCCAACAAGATGCAGCTTTTGAAAGTTTGAGGTGAGGGGATTACAAAACAATTGCACTTTGTAGTGACTCAAACTTGATTGTGTGCTAGATAGGACTCCTTTTGGCGGATGCTGCATTTTGTCAGTTCTCGCTTGGCTTTTTTGGACTTGTGTATGAGAGTGAATTAGTGCTATATATACTTTTGTAATTGGGGCAAACTAGTTTGCCTTCACGTTTTACTTGTAGTGAAATTGATGCACTGGTGGGTTGAAGATAGATTTCACCGGCTAATAGCATGTTTGGAAACCTGTTGAGAAGTAAGAATTTATGTCTGTGATGTGGAAGCCATAATTATTAGCTTCTTCGTAAGCATGAAAAATCACATTTGGGATGTAGAACCAAACACACGCTTAGTCTTGCAATTGCTGGCTGCCTGTCCAGATGATAGTTGTAAAATATTCAGTGTATGTATTCCCATTTGATTGTTATTAAACACCCTACCTCTGGTATGTATGGATCTGTAGTTTTGAGATTTTACTGTATGCTTTCACGCCTACATGACTTTGCTAATGCCTTTGTTGTGACTTAGAGTGTCCTAGCTAAGCATTTATTTGTCCAAGCATAGTCATTATATACTTTGTACTAATCTTAATTCTGAAGTCTGAGAATATGCATTCCTAGGCCACTATAAGCTTATCAATTTTTGGAACTAAGTGGAAATTGAAGATTACTTTGGCAATTGCTTGTCAACTTTAAAGCTCTGCTCTGCCAAGAGCTCGTTGTCCCATTGAGAATATGCCACTTGTTGAGGCCCGTTTGGTATTGCTTGCAATTTTGGTGTTTAATTTTTCAAAAATTAATTCTGGCATTTGTCAGGAGCAGTTTCAATGACAAATTCCCGTCTTCTGTAATTGTCACGCTCCTGAATTGTTGCTTCTTTGAGCATCACTTATCATATATAACAATTTACAGTCCTGTCTTTTCTAACTTACTTCCCTCCGTATGCACTCTTATTCCTCTCTGGTTTGATCTTTTTTGGTAGTCTTTAAGCCGCTTTCCCTGGTCTTCAACATTTATATTTTGATCATACCTGTAAATCGTGTGGTTTGCATGAGTTAGTCACAACTTCCATGACCAAGGCTTTAAACTCAAATCTTGGTGGTTTAATACCTGCAGTTTAACACCCCCTTCAAATTGGCTTGCAATATTAATGTTAAAGCTGTGTATAGGAGTTTGTTTTGTGTTCAGCAATTTTGACATTGCTGTAAATAATAACGAAATTCTGATGACTAAATTATGTCATGTCTTATTTCCCAAGGCTTAAAACTGTTTGATGAATGTACTTGTGGCATTTTGAAGTAACTGTACCCTGGATTTACTGTGTGCATTGATGAATATACTTTTCAACTACATTTCGTGTCTGTTTTGGCTGATGTTTCTGCTACTTATAAGTGATAGGATCGGTTATTAGTGAAGCTCGTAACTCCAATTAATTTGAAGTTTTGTATGATCAATTTTGGAGTTGGATATGTCATTTATACTCGTATATAAATTGGCTTACGTAATGCTTATCATTTTATTAACAAGCAAACTTATAAACATTCGTGAACGCCTTACTTAGCTTTATTCATGTTCCTTCTCTGCAGCAGATATCCTAGTATTGGTTTGGATGTTTTTAAATGCTTTGCTTGACACGACCTTCCGTTGTATGACTAAAGAATAATGTTTCCTTTTACAGAAATATTTGCTTATTTTAAGAAGTGCTGCTGATTTCTGTTTCCTCCACGTCAATGATAAAATCAACTGAATTACTGGTAGGTAATATTCTGGAATATTTAATTATTGCTACTGAAATTCTGGTATAGGGCAAAGTAACTTTATTGTCTCCCTAATTTTCTTGTTGAAATCCAATTTCTCGGAGTTGGGACAATATTAAAGTTGTTGAAGGTTAAAGTACTAGGTAGATGAATACATTTTTGAAAGGATCATGTATTGACCCACATGTCTCTAACTTGCTGGTTTTTTAGTGGCCTATGTATGACTTGCCAGGTTTTTTTTTTATTCGTTTTCTATCAAAGACACTCGCTTTAGTATAAAGTTTCTTTTATCCCTAGCTTCGTCCTTCTATGGCGGCTTCTTTTGTCTAATGGGGTATACTGCCCACATGTTTGGATGTGCCAATTAAGATTAGACTTGCGATTACTTTAACACAAATGAAAGTTGCTTTTACGTGATTTTATCTTAATCGATGAAGTATCCAGACACACGTTACAGTGCGTGATATTGTTCTTTAGTAAACATCATAGATTCTGCTTCATCATTATCCTTACACTTTTGTTTTCTGTCCGGACTTTCACGCTCTTTCAAACTGGAATTGTTCACATATGAGCTGTTGTTGTTATAACTAGGTGGATAATCATGCTTTTTGGAGCAGCTTTCCATTATATGGATAGATTTTCCAGGAAATGTACATATATTTCCATTTCCTGTTCCTCCATATTCATAGTTGGATCCTCCACCTTTGTCTCTACATGTTGGTTTCTTGTTCTTTAATGCATAATAAATGTTTTCGAATTAGATACTACTTCATGTTGAATCTGTCTCATCTGCTAGCGTATCATTAAAAATGCCCAATTCAATATAGGTAACGGATCCATAAGAAGAATCGTTGACCTCACACTAGCAAATGAATCATTCAGTCCCATCAGAAAACAAATAATATAGTTTTGTTGGTGATGGATCTTGACATTTCTCATAGCCAAACAAACATAAGTTACTGGACACGTGCAATGAGGCATAGACTTTTACTGTTCCAATTCCTCCCACAATCTCTTCATCTCAGAAAATTACTTTGAAACATTTAATGATCCTTGCCTTAAACCATGTAATTCTTATTGTCACTCAGCAATTCGAATGAGATTTCCTTGAGAATCTCTCTTTCAAATCATTCCAGACATCAATAGCATTTTTTATATAAACAACATCGATAGTAGGTGATAACTAACCTAGGATTTAAGAATGGATGAGATTGTTGCATCTCTCCCATGCTTCATAGCTCGGATCTCCCACATTTGGTACTCAAATTGTGTCATCCACGAACCGGTATTTATTCTTTGAAATCAGTTTATCTGGCCCAAGTATGATAGTTTCACCACTCAATGGTGGTGAAACCATAATTGCAGTAGGATTCTTGTTCAATGCGCATAATACAGATTGGTGGGATTTAGAGTTGGGTTTAGATTTTAATAATAATAATAATAAAGAGTTGGGTTTAGATTCACAATTATGGATGCTCCACTTGTATTCTAACCTTGCCGTTTATTCGAATTCAAGGAATGAAAATTCCTTGCCATCTTTGTGTAAAAGAGATAAAAAGCTCTGATACCATCAAAACTTTCAGAGAAAGAAACAAAACAGGAAGAACGTAAATGAATCAAGTATATTCTTCCATCGAAGGGAAAATACACAACTGCATAATACTTGTAATGTAGTAGTACACAACTACATTATAAGCTAAGCTATAGTGTTTTCTTCCCTTTCTTCATTCAAGTCATCTAAGTGAGCTAATAATGAATTCACTTGGCTCGACTTAGATTATACTAAGGATTTAAATTGAAAAAAAAAAAAAAAAACTCAAAAAGAACAACACAACTTGAAAAGGACGACGTTCATTAATGTCCTCCGTATTAATCTTTTTAAACTCTTTTATGGTGCCTTCATTTATATAATATACAGAGTATATGAAAAACTAACTACTTAATGAGTAGCATATTATAGAAAAAAAAATGATAAACAGAGTAAAGCTAATCACTTTCATTTTTTTTTTTTCCTTTCCAAATATACACTTTATCCCACTATTCATGATAACTTTATAATTTTATTAACAATCCCGTATATATATATATATATATATATATATATATATATATATAATCTTTAAAATTCAAATACACTCTTAATATCAATTAAACGGTTTAACAAATTATAACTAAATATCATAAATCAATTTCAAATATATATATTTTATCTTCAAAATTCAAATATGTTCTTAACATGCATATAATATTCCTCTGTACATATAAATTAGAAGAATTATCTTGAACGAAAGCATTTTTAGCTGTCATTCTTCAACGAGAACATTTTTAGGAATTTTTCTTAGCCTCTTATTTCTTTCAATCTATTATCTTCAATATCTTTAGTTTTAACATGAATTTCAATAATTTTTTAAAAGAAATTATCAATAATTAAAAATAATATTGTATCATAATATAAAGTATTTATGATAAATCTAAAATATAATTTATATGTTCTAAAATATTTATTTATTATAAATTTTAATTATAATATAGTTTACATATTTAGAAGTATTTATTTATTATAAATTTTAATTGTATAAAATAAACATTTATTCTATACAATGCACAGGCTAAAATACTAGTGTATATATTAAATGAGAATAACTATCTTGAATGAGAGCATTTTTAGTTATTATTTTTCAATGAAAGCATTTTTAGGAATTTTTTAACCTTTTATCTATTTCAATTTATCATTTTCAATATCTTTAGTTCTAAATTAAATTTTAATATTTTTAAAAAAATATCAATAATTAAAAATTAACATTAGATTACAATAATTGTTTAGTATAAATTTAAAATATTTATTTATTACAAATTTTAATTATAATATAATTTATATATTCAAAAGTATTTATTAATTATAAATTTAAGTTATATAAAATAAATATTTCTTTTGTGCAATGCATAGGTTAAAATACTAGTCCACTCTATATATTAAATTAGAACTTTTATATCTTACGAGAACATTTTTAGTTGTCATTCTTTAACAAGAGCGTTTTTAGCTGTCATTCTTTAACAAGAGTGTTTTTAGAGTTTTTTTTGACCTCTTATATCTTTTAACCTATCATTTTCAATATCTTTAATTCTAGATCAAATTTTAATATTTTTTAAAAGAAATTATTAATAATTAGAATGTCTTTGTATCACAATATAAATTATATATTATATATTTAAAATATAATCTATATGTTCAAAAATATTTATTTATTAAAAATTTAATATAATTTATATTATATATTCAAATGTATTTATTTATTATAAATTTATGTTATATGAAATAAATATTTATTCTATGCAATGCACAGGTTAAAATACTAATTATACTAAAAATCAATTAGTGTTAGTCTAACGATGAAGAATAGCTGAATTGTTATTCTTTTTACAATAAAAGGATTGGGTGTAATTGTTATTCTATATCATGTTATGAACTTTTTTACCATACATGAATTTTAATATGGCTATTTTATTTATATTTTTAGCTTATTTTATTTTTTATAATTTATTGTTTAATATACTATATAATATTAAAATATATCTAATTTTAATTAATTTAATTACTATTAAATATTTTATGATAATTAAGTATAATCATAAAATTTAGATAATAAATTTGACCCATGCAATGCACGGGTGAAAAATATCCTCCTATATAAATTGGAATAGTTATTTTAAACGAAAGCGTTTTTAGCCATTATTTTCAACGAGTGCATTTTTAGCTACCATTCTTCAATAAGAGTGTTTTGAGAAATATTTTTAACCTCTTATCTCTTTTAATAAATCATTTTCAATATTTTTAGTTCTAAATTAAATTTAAATATTTTTTAAAAAATATCAATAATTAAAAATTAACATTATATTACAATAATTGTTTATTATAAACTTAAAATATAATATATATGTTCAAAAAATATTTATTTATTATAAATTTTAATTGTAATATAATTGGTATATTCAAAAGTATTTATTTATTATAAATTTAAGTTATACAAAATAAATATTTATTCTGTGCAATGCACATGTTAAACTACTAGTATAACGTCTTTATATATAAATTAAAATAGTTATCTTGCATGAAAATGTTTTTAGCTATCATTCTTCAACGAGAGTGTTTTTAGGAATATTTTTTAACCTGTCATATCTTTTAATCTATTATTTTCAAAAATTTTAGTTCTAAATTGAATTTTAATATTTTTTAAAAGAAATCATCAATAATTAGATTGACATTGCATCACAATATAAATTATATATTATAAATTTAAAATATAATCTATATGTTCAAAAATATTTATTTATTATGAATTTTAATTATTAAATAATTTATATTATATATTCATAAGTATTTATTTATTGTAAATTTATATTATATAAAATAAACATTTATTTTGTGCAATGTATATGTTAAAATACTAGTGTGTGTGTGTGTGTGTGTGTGTGTGTATATATATATTAGAATAACTATCTTAAACGAGCTTGTTTTTAGCTATTGTTATTCAACAAAAGTGTTTTTAGTTGTCATTTTTTAACGAGATCATTTTTATAAATTTTTTAACCTTTTATCTCTTTTAGTTTATCTTTTTCAATATCTTTAGTTCTAAATTGAATTTTTTTTAAAAAAATTGCCAATTATTAAAAAATTAACATTGTACTACAATAATTATTTATTATAAATTTAAAATATAATTTATATGGTCAAACATATTTATTTATAACAAATTGTAATTATAATATAATTTATATATTTAAAAATATTTATTTATTATAAATTTATGTTATATAAAATAAATATTTATTTTATGCCATGCTCAAGTTAAAATACTAGTTGAAATGTTAATCAAGAAATATTTCACGGAGGCCTATGGTAATAGGCTACGAGGTGAGAAGTGTTAACCAAAAACAAAAAAGTGAGTAAATTCACAGGACCATAATATTATTGGGCCTGTGAACATGCAGGCCACTACCTAGCGCTCCCAAAAAGTGGGACCATAACAATTGACAGCCACAGAGACGCAGCACAGTGAATGAAGCAGAGAGAAGCCACGTAATGTGCAGTAAGCCCAAACCACACAGGGCAGGAGACCAAGTAAAAACAAAATGAAGAGAAAGAATATAAAACAGAAGCAGAATATCTCATCCCATCCCAAAAACACAATTACAAACCCATCCCCCACCTCTTATTCATTCTCCACAAAACCACTTAATTTTGACCCAACCCAACCCCATTCCACCATGGACCTCCCCATCACCCTTACCCCCCAGACGCCGCATCGCCCCGCCACCAACCGCCGCGGTTGAAATGTTCCCGCCGCCGCAGCCACTGACGAACCTCCCCTCCCTACCGGATCTCCTCCTGACGGCCCTCTCCGTGTGCTTCCTCGTGTCCTCCTCGAAGCCCCACATCGGTTCCACCCGCTGCCCCTTCCCGCGCCGCTTCCTCAAAATCCCCGCCATGTCCCTCACCACAACGTCATCAAAAAACAACCTCAGCGCCCTCCCTCCTCGCCGCCACAACTTCGCGTCCCCGCAGTCCCTCTCGGACTGGCTCAAACCGCGTCTACCCTCCGAGTCCTTCGCCTCGTGGGGCGTGAAGCCCGGCACCAAGAACATCCACAACCTCTGGCTCGAACTCTCCCAGGGCGAAACCTCCCTCGCCGATTCCACCCCTCCGGTTCGGACCGTCCAGGTGGTGCTGGTCCGGGTCACCGGGAAACACGGGAAGCTCCTGGTGGAGTCGCACCAGGAGTTGTCGGACGGCAACGTGAGGAAGCGGGGGAGGCCCCTGTCGGAGAAGATGAAGCCCAGCGAGGATCCCGAGTCCGCGGCCGTGAGGGGGATTAGGGAAGAGCTCGGGTCTGTGATTGGTGGGGTTGAAGACATTGTGACCGTTGATCCCAATTCGTATGAGATGCGGGTCGAGGAGCGCGGCTCGGGTTCGTACCCGGGTTTGCCCGGTTGCTACGTGTTGCACACGCTGAGTGCCACGGTTGAGGGTTTGCCCGAGGGTGATTTTTGCACGTACGAGGTTGATGAGTATGGAGGGGATTTTGACGACAAGAAAGTTGCGGACCAGGCTGTCTCTGTTAAGAAGCATTATTGGACTTGGGTTAGTGCTGATTCCATCGAGCCTTGATTCATATCGAGTATCGACCTTCTTTTGTATTTTTATTGCCGAGTTTAGACTGACATTTTGATTTTGATTTTATTTTTTGAAAGTTTTTATGGATATGAATATTGATGCCAACAGTTTTTTACTTGTAATATATTTGAGATAATAAGGTGGGGCAATTATTATGTTGCCATTGTCGGAGATTTACGAATAATAGAGTCAAGCTGCTGCTACTGGTACTTGATGTCAATAAAACACGGGTATAGAATTTGCTGTAATTATGACATTTCATGATTCTCTTTTACTTCACTGATTTGCATTCTGGCTTATGCTTCTGAGTTTTGACCGTGCATATGATGGATAGTTGGATACTGCATACCTTACCATTCCGATTTAAGGTTCTCTAAATTTCCTAGCATGTGTATTGGCAAGTTTTTGAGTTGGTGGTTGGGTGTGTGTCATGAAGTGAAACCCCAAATTGGCGTTTCTTTCTTGAATGCCAATTATCCAATCTGTTAACAGGAATTTGAAAATAGCAGTGGTAGTCAGATAAGTTCTGTTAGAGTAAAAATGGGCTGAGCGAGTTGCTGTTAGCTTGTGTTACTAATGCTTTGAGGGTGTGTTGGTATTTGTGATGCTTCATTGCTTCTATCTTTTTTCTCCATCGGAGGATTTCAATGTGTTTTATTCTTTTGTTTCTTTACTGGCTGGAACCTTGATTGGAAAACAAGTGTAAGGGTATCATGAAAAGACGAACATAACTCTTCTATTATTTGTCCGAGTCAAGCACGGTTAGAAATTTCGAAGTGTTTGGTAAGGATGACCAATCCCAATTCCGTGGTAGTTGCTGTTTCAGTGAATGCGGCCATTGCACTCTAAGTCTGTAAGCATTTCAGAATTACCGAGTTACTGATCATTCAGTGTGAAATTTATTTCTAATCTATTAAAATTGAGACGCCAAATGTTCATTGCATTTTAATTTTGTCAAGTTAGTATTTTTGTTGAGGTGTCACTTCTCATTTTACATTATCATCTCATGTTTTAAAACCTTCAAATCTCACACTATTCTTTCATTGTAATTATATATGCTCTTGATTGCCATAAACAAAAATTATCACCACATAAATAAAAGGTCACGAATTCTTAATTATCATAAACAAAATATAATCATTACATAGATAAAAGGCTTATGGACGTTCCAAGCCAAAGAAGATATAAGTTACAACTATTACATTGAAATAGATGCATTTGTATGTATTGGAGAAGACATGCATATAAATATCAATTTTTTTCTTTAGCAAAAGCTAGTTCCAGTGAGCCATAAGTAGAATCTAGCATTGGTCGTCCACTCATAGCACGAATCAAACATTATGAATTAAAATTAGTCATCATGGTAACTCCATATGCAGGACTCAATATAATATATCCTCTTCTTTTTTCTTTTGGTCATGTTTTTTTTGGGTCATAGTATAATATCCACTTGTAGTAGTGTTTAATAATACTTTACACTTTGTTCAAGACCAGCCCGTAAACCGAGCCTAAGATTGGTTTGGACCAAACGTGTTAATGGGCTCAACACATTTTCGATCAAAATTACCGAAACCACATGCGAGATTCAATTTTGGGACATGCACAGTGTGTTGCGATTTTGGAATATTAGCTCACACCTTACGGGAACAATTAAGGTGTATTATGGAGGTTGGCTATAATCATATAGTTGTGAATCATCTGCACCCTAATTCTATAAATAAGGTGCTTAAAGCTGGGAACACGTAACTGATAAATATTTAATACCGTGGGCATAAAAGTTTTAATAACGCATATTGGTTCAAGTGGAAGGAATTTGATTTCCTTTAAACAAGGTGTTCAAGTCTTCTGAATGAAAAATAAAATGTTGGGAGAGTTTTGCCCCCATAAATAAGTTCACTTGTTTCAACTTAAATTAGTCTTAGTCTAATATAATTTTAGGATAAAATATGTTTCAAATCCCTTAATTTTTGGTCAAAATTAGTCTGTCTCTATATTTTAAAAACAATAATTATAATCGTCATATTTTTTTATAATTGGTGAATTTCATTTCTTATCCCAGTAGCTTAAATTCCATAAAGAAGAATAAAATTAACCAATTATAAAAAATACGATGATCAAAATTATTGTTTTTAAAATATAGGAACTAAGACCAATTTTAACCAATAATTAAGGAATTTAAAACACTTTTTACCGTAATTTTTTAAATATCAAAGGTCCCAGACCACTCTATTCTATACTCTCTTTTTTTTTAAGAAAATTGGTCATTACATCAAACAAATTTACCTATTATTCATTAATTTTGCTAATAAAGTGTGTTTGAATTGTCCAAAATTCCTCCAGCATCATGTGGTCCCATTTTTTTTTTTTGAATAATATTGCATCACAAATTAAAACTAGCATCATTTCTAGATTTAACAGTTCTTTTAAAAGAGGTGGTGCCCTATGCTTAACCACTAAGTCTGCTTCGGAAATTCACAGATAAAAAAAAGGGGGTCTACTTCCGAAGTTCTGATTGATGAGTACCCAATTCATTTGCGTATATACAAATAATGGATGAGTAAGGGATTTGGAGTTGGAGATGGTAGAAGCAAGCTGTACATAACTACACATGTAATAATATGTACTGAACTTTTTGACAAATTTGTTGGATACCTTCGAAAAGTACACGGTAGTCAAGCAAATGATGTTGAATTTTCGGGGTTAATCAGTAACCAACGCGTTGCCTAACATTTGGAAGCGACTTTCATGTCCATAAAAGGCATTGCACTTGCACATCAATTTTTCAAACGTGAAGTATCAAACCAATTAGCCCAGCAGCACTTCGAAATTGCGGGTCTTTAACAAAGAAATCAACAAGCAATTATTGGGTCACCTATTGCCTCAACGTCAAGGTACCCTTTTTTTTAGGTCAAGTTTGATAGAACTTTTAGTCTCATTTATAATTAACATATAAAATTAACTTATGTTATTTTGTTTTTTCGTTAAAAACCAGTTTTCGCACTTTGTAAAAAAAATATGTTCTAATAGAATTTTTCTCAGATTTTTCAAAATTAATTTTACCCAACAGTTAAATCAAGGGGGCACTATATTAATGTTCGTTTAATCCTTATATATACAATTAAAAATTTAAACCACAATCATATTTGTTGCACATTACTTTCATTCTACACCCCAATTTTTGTATAATAGTTATTTACATACAGGATTCGTATGCAAAGAAAAGGTGATGTTAAAAAATGATGCACTAATGGTCTATTTAGATGAAAAGAAAAATAAAATTAAGAAGACAAAAAAAACAAATAAACATATATTTTCTTTTATTTGATTAAAGAAAAAATAAAATAAAAATATTTTTTTAAAATTAAAATACAAATAAATTAAGAAGACAAAAAAATACAAATAAATATATATTTCTCATGTTTTTAATTCAAATTTTATTTTATTTTTATTTTCTTTCCTGTCAAACAAATAATGGAATAGCTTGTGTCACATTTATGGTCTAATTAAATAATTTTACTTGAAGACATTATGATTTCTCAAGGTAGACGAGTTTAAAGTTACTTTTTATAAAGAATTTCTGTTGAGGTAGGTTTCCGTGTTGTCTGACTTTGTTTATCAAAGATCCTAAGTGGGACAAGTATTTGCCACAATGTTTGCTTCTACAATTCTACTCAATGTGGGAAGAGGGCTTCCTCATTTTGAAGATTGGCATCTGTATTTTGTATCACCTTGAGTAGGCCAATTGAAATTAGAAACTTTTAAATTGCTTTATATGCATACATCTTTCATTCTTTTGGGACTTGGGAATTGGGATGGTGGGTGGAAGTGCTTGCTTTTCTCAAGTTTCTTTGTTTACCCTGCCATTTTCACGTTAATATCAGTTCCAATTGTAGGGACCGGTAGGTAGAGATTTTTAGCTTTTTTAATCCTGAAAAAGTTATCTGACTTTACAATATTTGAGCCACTTTAATTTTATATTAGAAGAGTAATATGATAAGAGATACGATCTGATCTTAAAACTAATCACCAAATTAGCTGCTTTAACTTTTGTAGGTTTACACTTTACGCATCTGTTCGGTAAGTCATTAGCTTTCAATAACAAACATATTACAAAGAGTAGAAGTGTAATGATGCAATTTTCAAAGATTTATTCCCTTCATAATACTAGTTTTTAGATTGTAAAAATTTCTCAAAATACAACCCCTTTTTTAAGATGAACACAAATAACAAAACTGCAGAAATATAAATTTTGTTAACTCAATTTCAGAGATAAGTGAAAGAAGAGGAGAGGAAAAAAAAAGTAAGAAGCAAGTGAGAAAAGCTGCATGCCTGGAAGAAGGGAGGAAGAAGAGTATTTTTACAATAAAAGGAAGTAATGCTTTGTTACCACAAACAGAATTTCACTAATCTTGTGTTTGGACGAAAAATTTTAAGAAGGTAATTTATTTTTATAAAAAATTTAAAATACTTTGTGGTGAAATATTTTATTTGGATAGGAAATTTAACAAAAAATTGAAATTCTAATAATTTATGAAGATATTTTGATTACTTAAAATTGTAGAATTTTAAATTCTACCAAAAAAGTAAAAATTTAAAATTCTTCATACTTACTTTTTTTCACTTCTATGTCTATTTTCTCTCTACTCTCTCCCTCTATCTCCTCTTTCTTTCTTCTCTCTCTCCCCTCTCTTCTCTCCCTCTCTCTCTCTCTCTCTCTCTCTTTCTCTCTCCTCTCTTTTTATTCTCTATTTTTCTATGGCCTCTTTCTTTTATCTCTCTCATCTCCCTCTCTTCACTCTCTCTCTCTTCTCTCCTCTCCCCCTTCTTTCTCCCCTCTCTCTCATCTCCCTTTCCTCTCTCTCCTTAGAACTGGCAAAATAGCTGGGCCAGGCCGACCTGGCCAAACATGAAAAACAAGTTGGGCCGAGCCAGCTTGAATTGCTAATGGGCTGTATTTTTCTGCCCCGGCCTGACCCTATTGGCCCATCAAGTAGAGCCATTTTGGCCCATGACTCATTTTTTTCTATACATTTTACAAAGGAAAAAAAAACAATTAGGGCCAAACAGGCCCTATACCCCTTTTGGGCCTATTTTTATGGCCCTGCTCCGCCCGGCGAGCCCATCGGGCTGGGCCATTTTGGCCCACTTTTTTTAGGTTGAATTTTTTTTGCCCAACTCGGCCTAGCCCATCGGGCCCATCTACCCAACTGGGCCAATTATGCCACCTCTATCTCTTCCATCTCTCTTCTTTTCCTCTTTCTGCTTTCTCTTCTCTTTATTAATATTGACGTAAATATGTTGTATGGACAAGAGCTTTAATAAGAAATTGAAATTTCAGTAATTTATCAAAGTATTTTGATTACCTAAAATTGTAAAATTTCATATTCCACAAAAAAAGTAAGAATTTGAAAATTTTCATAATCACTTTCTCTTTCTCTCTCTCACCTCTATGTCTCTCTTCGCTCTCTCCTCCCTCCCTCTCTCTTCTTTCTCTCTCCTCTCTCTTTGTTCTTTCTTTCTTTATGATCTATCTCTCTTCTCCTTCTCTTCACTCTTTTTCTTCTCTCCTTTCTCCCTTCTCTCTTGCCTCTCTCTACTCCCTCTCTCTCCCATCTTTCTCTTCTCTCCCCCTTTCTTTTTTCTCCTCTCTCTTCTCTCTATTAATATTGACGTAAAAAGCATCAATATTTGTATTTTTGAATTATTAAATATTATCTAATATTAAAATTATTTTTAAATTATTAAATTTCTAAAAATTGACTAATGTTTATTTTCAGTAAATTTTAATATTAAAATTTTAATTTTTAAATATATATTTAAAATTAAATTTTGCATATGATATGGTGAAAATTAAAATGTCATATCCAAACCAAGAATTTGAAATTTAAGAAATTTGAATTAATTTATCCAAACAAAGCATTTAATAAATGAAGGAAATTTAAATCAAAGCAATTCAAATTTCCAATATTTTAAATTTCTTGAAATTTTAAAATTTCTCATCCAAACACAACTTAAGTAAATTTAATAGAAGTATACAACAAGTCAAGATTCATCATAAATGAAGTTTTTGATTTTCAAAAGTCCTAATTTAATCAACGTGGAATCTTCATTTAAAACTTTTAAATACTACAAAGTACCCAATAACAACTACCCAAACCTTTTGACTTAGTTATATAAATATATAATCAGTATTAATTAATGGGACAAATCGGACAGGGTTAAGTACAAGTTTTTCGACTGGCAGCTTCAGCATATGCATGTAACTAAGAATTACAAAAATGCTGGCATAGTCGCATAGATGAAAGAGTAGCTCTTGGTAATCAATGCGACACAAAATGCTGAAAATCAAAAGAGAAAGTGTTTAACTATCAATCCCACGGTTAGCATCCCCTGGTATATTCGTTTGAGACAAGCATGGCCAATATCATCTCTTGGGTATTGCTCAAAAAAGACAGAAAAATGCTAGCTGATTCATGGTTACCAAAAGTTTGATTAAAGTATACCATATATGATTCTTAAAGCCAAGAAATTGACATGTAAAATCTGCAGATTCTCCAAAGAAAGCTACCAATTTCCTCCCTTTTCTTTCACTGTCTCTCTTCTCCGAATCTTGTGTCCTCGGATTCTTCCATCAAAGTTTTTTTCTTCGTATCCACAAAATAACCAAAGAAACAAAGGTGACCCAATATCTACTCATGCATCCACTCCCAAAAGCCACTAGAGAGATACCATGAAATCCAACAATCAACTCCTTTTCACTTCTACCATCACGTGCCGAGCAAAACAAATTTCAATAGATAGTGGGAAAGAAAAATGAAACTAAAAGCGAAGAGATAAATATTAACCATCAATATGCATCCTCTTTTTATTTTCACTCACAAAGTGTAACTTTTTGTCCTATCATTCACATATATTTTTTTACAAATCACTTAGCGGCTGCAAAATACGTTTCAATACAAAGCCAACCAAATCTGCAAACAAGAAAACTTGAAGAACTCGCCGTGATACATGAATAGTAGATTATATCATTTATATGTTTAAGTTAGCAAGATCATGCTAAGTTTAGATTGTGGTAGAACACTGAGCCCCCTGCTTTGAAGTGAGAGGGCCTGCAGGAATAGAGGGTCCAAAGGCATTGATAGAAACACAATTAATATTGAACCTGTAACGTCCAGAGACCCATGTTCCCACCTTCCAACGAAGCTTTCCACTAGCTTTGAGATTCAAAACTAGTCTTCCAACAGTTTGATCACGAATAAGTTCATAACCAAGAGAGGGAGCCACAGGTAACCCATTTCCCACCAAAGAGGCAGTTATGAGATTACTCTCCTCTTGGCCTTGATAGAAGGGAGGCACAGGGGTATCACCGGTAATTTGTTGCCCCTTATAGGTTGCATAGACTTGAAGCTCGTCGTAGTAAATGCCAACTTTCTGGTTTGGGTTCTTGGAGAGGAGAGTGAGTTGGATGGAGGAGTTGAGGTTGGGTCCTGAGAGGTTCAGCTGGTAGATGTCAACTTCTTTGAGGGAGAATTGAGGCTTGGCAGGGTGGAGGATGAGCCAAATAAGAAGGATTATTAATAGGATTGTGGTGAAAAATGTTGACAAAGTCAAGTAGAGCTTCTTGTAGTTCCTCTTGATTTTGAGTCCTTGTTTGGCAGCACAGTGTTTTGGAGAGGTTATTGTGATTTGAGACATTTGTTAGAGAGAGAGGGAGGGAAAGTGGGGGAGAGAGAGAGTTGAAACTTGAAAGGGGGATGTTCACGACGTTAAGGAAGAGGGGGTCGGGTGGTTTATAAAGAGAGCGGAAAGCAACAATTATTATGTCTGGTAACATGCTTTTGACTGGTAGCACTAGGCTTTCCCTTGTGGTGATTAGTGTATAATAGTTATTATTATCAGATATTAAAGTGGTAAAGTTCTGAAAATTTGCTTGATATATTGGGAAATTCTAGCATGCCACAGACGCACACGCGTCTTATTAGTATGGGTAAATTCAACTGTTAACTTTGCTGAAAAATAACATAACTTCAGGCTTTTGAATCATACACTTGTTCACCTTTTTTTTTTTTTGAAAGAATAATAATGTTATTTAAATATAATTTTCTGTACATTAATTCGTATAATATATTACTATTTACTCTTCTTTTAGTAATACAACTGGAAAAAAGTGAAAAACGCATATTCTAACATACTTTTTTATTTTAATTTTTCCAATCAAGAGAAGTATATATAATTAGTGAAAAAATATAACATGCAAATAATAAAACCCATAAAAGATGAGGAAAACGCCCCGTGAACATGTATGCACTTTGGGACGCATAGAATGACCTATTTTTGAACGTGTAATTTGGTGCACCTGAATGACCCTGCACCATTCTCCATCACTTTTCCCTACCAAATGTTTTTATTTAAAAAAAAAAATCTTTTGCAAGGAATTGACGAGCGAAGTTTCAGACTTTCAGTGGTACAACACAAGCTTTAGCCTTTTCCCCTGAAAACAAAATTTGCACGTTATACGTTCATAGTTCAAAGGTTAAGAGCAGCATAAAGCTCACACATAACTGTAGAAAGCCTATAATGTAACCTAGTTGTGTCAATGTAATAGGTATTTACGGTTGTTTCCACAGTACTTCCTTTCTTTAGGCCGTAAAACGCTTTGGTCATTTTCACACTCTAGTGTAATGAGATGATTGAGACTGCCATACAACGCTAAGAACCAAATTTGTGGCCATAACTGTCCCCAATCCAACCTGTTCTTTTTGGCGCAATTGGGTCCGCAGTAGCTACTTTCTGAAAAGATCTTATTTCAGACAAAACTTTGTTTGAGCAATTTAAGCCAAAAAAAAAAAAAAAGTGCAAGCCGAATTGAACTTCCAACCTACTTGTAATTCATATGAACTTTGATATTTAATAACTTTCAAGTATTCAATAAAATGGTGTTACTTAACTTAGCACTAAATTGAAAGTGTTCTAATTCTCCAGGCAACATTACCAATCAAAACTCCCAAGTAAACCAAGTATCTTATCTTGAAATTGTTTTTGGTATTGCTTCCCTTCTTAGACATTGAAAAGTTATGTAGTTACAAGACTAAGGAACAAGCAACAATAGCATGGTAAAGACGAAGCCAATAAACCGCATGAAGTGCACGTCACTGGTGGTGATTACCAGCTGTAATCACAGAAGTGAGACATGTGGCACACAGAAGGTACCCCATAATTCAGTGGGCCCCAGTTCCTCAAGTCTCCGGTATCACGTATATTGGATACCCTATAGCCCTGTGATACCTCAGATAACGATAATTTGGGAATTGCAAATTTAAATGATATAGTATTTTTTTTTTTTGGTGTTAAGGAGGGCTCGAAAGCCCTTAAATGATATAGTATATACAATATGATACTGCCACGATGATTGAAGGAAGAGGATACGGTGATACGGGATAACTCTTTAAGCAATAATGGGTGATAAGGAAAGAAAGGCAAAAGCAACGCTTTTTTAAAAAAAGGGGCGTAGAGGAAATAGACTAAATAGCATTTGTTCATGATACAATAGTGTGATGTATTTATTCAGAAAAGGAGTGCTGGCAACACACTCTCTAATAAATTCTTCCTAACACATTTGAAATTTATTAAAAACTACAAAATCATAAAAAAAAGTCATTAAGATGTGAGACCCATAATTTTTGGTAATTTTAAAGAAATTTCAACTAATAAGAGAGTGTATTTAAAAGAGTATATCAGAAAATGTGTTGTTAGCATTTCTCTTATTCCGAAAATTACTGAGACTTGTGGTTAATTATGACTTTATAATTCTAATTGTGCTGTTTCATTTCATAATAAAACAAAGAAGAAAAAGGAGGGAACATGTAGATTGTAGAATCTGTTAATTCCCCTGGGAATTATTGTCGAGTGATGATTTCTTGGCCGTA
Source organism: Spatholobus suberectus (assembly GCA_004329165.1). Lineage (NCBI taxonomy): Eukaryota > Viridiplantae > Streptophyta > Magnoliopsida > Fabales > Fabaceae > Spatholobus > Spatholobus suberectus. Next base: position 73,548,651 of record CM014729.1, read on the forward strand.
AATGTGGTTTAACTTCGCTTTTTGAGTTGAGAAAAGGTCCCACTTTCAAGATGATTTTCTAGTTAATTAAGCCACCCTCAGTTTCCATAGTTTGATTGAAATGAATAGTATTCAAAGTCTTGATAATCTTTTAAGTAGTTGATTAATCAAATAAATAAATAATTAAGTAAAGGATTGCCAAGTGAAGTTCCATCACACATATCAATACATAGTGATGGTGGACCATTTGGTTGCTTTAATTTTCGGTCATTTGTCCATATAGGGAGAAATTATTAGATAGTCTTAAACCACCATAATTCCCATCAATCTTTACTTGAATGTAATCAAGTGTTATTAATTTTTTTTCATAAATTATAAAATTTGAATATGTGTTATACAAATATTAGTTGAGACCATAAACATGTAATAATTTTGGACTATCAAATAATTTCTCCAAAGACTAAATAATTTCTTCCATATAGGACCCTTCTAGTCAAGAGTTTAGATACCACCCGTAGCAGAGACGTTTGACATTAAAAGTTCCTTGCAGTTATTATTTAGTATTGATCCCTTCAATCTAGAGAAGTTGATGACCCCATGACCGAGTGGTTTCTCCTCTTCTCATCTTTGTTTCTCAATTTCTTTTGGTTATGTCTTTGCTCATGGACCATAAAGACTCCCATTATGTGCAGATTATTTAAGGGGCAAACAATATTTTGCTTAGTATTATTGGGAGATAAAATACAACTTTCGCACCTCTTATTATGTTGGTTTCTTTCTTTTTTTCTTTCATTTTCTGTATTTAGAATTTGTTTTGCATCTTGACTAATTTGAATTAAGTCATAAACTTACTTAGACAAAATTCTCCCATAAATTATTTTTTTATTCAAAACTCAAACTTGAGATATCACTTAAATAGAGAATTAAATGACTTGCTCTTTGGACTAACATAGCCTAGTTATTATGTTGGTTCTTTGAATAACTGTATATTGGGTGCAGATCCCTAGCAATCAAACAAACCTAACAAACCAATCAAATACGCTAACTGTATTGTTAAAGCATTAAGTAAAGGGAATCATCTTCAAATTTGGTTGTTGGGAAGTACAAGCAAGGAAAGGGGGATGGTGGGGGACTGCTTGTTTAAACTTTAGACAACCTTTGGCATTATTATTTCCAGAATGCCAAAGGGTCCCCTGATAGAGTATATGGATTTGGCTACTAGCATTTGTCCATTTCTGAAGTATGTATTCTGTTTACATACATTTCTTCTCAAATTTTATCCACAAACTTAATAGAGAATGGAAATCCTTTATTGCTACTTGCAATTCTTGAACGAAGTACGAGTCCATAATTTTCAACTACGCAATTCAAAAATTCAGGTGGTAAGGATCCCAACTCTCATATTAGCATGTGAAAAGGAATTGTTTTTAGGCTCTGCCTTTTGTTTTACTTCTTTGTATCCATAGATAGAAAGAGTGTGTTTGGATAAATCTTGAAAAAAATATTTTCATGATATAACTTTTTTTAAATTAATGACAAAGCTACCTATTCTAACTTGAGAAAAAAATAGTATTAAGTTTTTTGTTTTTTTTTTTAAATCTAATTTTCTTTAATTCTTCAAACATAATTTTTGTTAAAAACATATTTTTTAAAATAATATATGATTAAATTACACTCTCTCCGTCTAATTTTAGATATTACACTCTCTTTTTCTTATAAATAAATATGTGTTATACTTAAATCCATTTTAATCTAAACGAAATTTATAATGATACTTTTTTTTTTCTCATAGTGATTTTCAATACAACTAATTTTAAACCTTTTATTTTTTTGTAAAGACTACATGTATCTTTTACGATAGTCAATCTTATCTAAGCTAGGTAAAACTGTTACGAATGACAAAGCTCTCTCTCCGAATAATTGTATACCCAAGGTTTGAATTCTAGACAACTGATTATCAATTTAGTGACTTCGAAAAATAAAATAAAAAATTTAAACAAAGTTTCAAAACTAATAATGAGAATTTAAAATTTCATTTTAGCTTTTCTAGAATCTTAAAATTTATAATAGTGACCAATATTATCTCTCAATAACATTAAATATTGTAAAGGAAAGAAATTGTATTCTTAAAACATGAATAAATAATTATTTTGAATTACATTAAAAAGTTGGTCACAAAGTTAACTTGGCAAAGCCTTGAAAAGGCAGATGGCGTCCTGATATAGTGACATCATGCAGCTTCCAATGGAAATCAATCTTCCTTCTTTTTTCCATTTTTCAATTCTCCTTTTGTGGGGAAGGAATATGGGTAGTGGAAGTGGGACGGGAATCACTTTCGAAACTCTTTCAAATGCACTCTTTAAGAAAAGTTTTCTTGCTAAACCTGCAACCACCATGGTAAACCGATTTTTTTTTAAAAGGTGCAAGTTTTAAACAAAATATAAAAAGTTTAACTGGTAGTTATTATAAAAAATCATATTGTTATGGTGTTGTTATAAGAACTCTTACATGATCAATCAGTGAGTCCATGTAAGTAAACAACTCCTTAAAAATAAAAAAATAATGAGGCACGAAGATCTCTATAATACTGTATAAAATTACAATGATATAATACAACAGGTATATTATATATCACGATCTAGAGAAAGGGCAAATGAGAAAAATGGTTTTAGAAAGCATATACAGATCCTGCAAAGAACCTCCGCCCTCAGTCCCTGCCTACAAAGGTTCTTGTGATTGGGATGCTGGGCATGGCGGCTAATGTTCCCTTAATTGGGTATATGGAGAGAACATACTAAGAAATTTTCGCCGGCATGGTTTGCTGCAGTCCATGCAGCTGTTCCATTCATTTATCTAGATTATCCCAAGTAAAAATAGGGTTAAATAATTCCATCTAAAATGATTGGTATAATTTTCTGATATACTTTAAAATGGTTGGTTGTAGATATTAATTACTCCAATCATTTGAATGATGTTGTTTAACCTTATTTTTACTTAGAGTAAGTTAGAGAACCCCTTGCAATGCTATGCTAAGGAAGTCTGTCTTAATGCCTAAATCAGCTATGGCAATTACTATTGCAGCATCAGTTCTAGGCCAAGTAATTGGTTCAAGAGCTCAGCTGAGAGGTACAGGATAAAAGGCAGTTGCTGCAAGAAAGGTGTCTATAACAGAAACCTCTGGTGCTGGTCCACTCCAGTTACCAGTGGCTAAAACAAAAGACAAGCATTGCGGTAATGCTGTGGAGTGGAATGCAGTTTCTCTTCAGCTGGCAGCAACTTCATCAACTCATGTATTTTGCTGATGATTAAATTGTTATGTGTGTGTAATTTGTTACCACTTTTTCGGTGCTCCCATGTCACTCTAAATGCCTCAGTTGGCATTAATAAAAGTATTGATGTTTTCTCATTTAGATTTTCCTTATTTTCTTTTTCTCGAGTTATATTCAAGCATAAATAAGTAAAGAAAAAGCCAATACAAAACTAGTGTCAGTGTTGGCTTTATTTGCTCGTTTCATCAATTCATTCTCAACTATGCTCTGGAAAAAGGGAAAGAATGTGAACGTCGAAATTTTGCAATGTTGTCCCTCTCGATGATCTTGAGTAGTGGAGTAATATGTACATGTACAATTTATCTCATATATCTCATCTGTATGGTTGTGCAAAAAATAATATCTCAAAAAACTGATCTGAACCAAATTGAACAGTCTTAGCGGTTCAATTTGAATTTTTTTAAAAACGGTTCAGTTTTTTAGATTTGGATCAGTTCGATTTGGTTATCCATTTTAGACTCATGTATGGCTTAGTTTTTCAAAAGACCAATTCGATCCGCTTTATGAAAAACGGTTTGGATTGATTTTTTTGAAAAATAGATCGGTTTTTAAGATTTAGATTGGTTTGGTTTTAAAGCGATTTGGATCAATTTGGATTTTTTGCACACTGCTCATCTTTGAGATTTATTCAGTGCCAGGTTAATTTAATTACTTAATCATTTACGGTTAATTATATGTATGTATTTATATGGAGAGAAATAATGAATTTGCGATTGACAGGAATTTTGGGGTGATTTATAGGTATATGTAATATTAAATTGGTTTAACGATTGGTTACCTCACCTGTATAAAACAATTTGATTAAATTTCGTTCCCTATTATTATCACTCAATTAAAGTGACGAAATTTTGCTGGCATTTGAGTCTATAAATAGCAAGTGAGGTCTCACGCACTTCTAGAAAAATACTTCTATAGAATGATATAGAAAAATGAAATTTGGTGTAACATTCAAAAAAATAGAAGTGCTGTTTATATACTTTTTCGAACGCATTCTCTTTATTGCCTGAAGTGTATTAAAATTACAAATTTTTGTGAATCTCATTTCTTATTTTTATGATTTTCTTTTTTGATTTTGTAGTTTTCGATAAATTTTAACTAATGATAAAATATGCATTAGAGTGTGTTAGAAGATGTGTTGCTAGTACTTCTCTTAAAAAATATATTCACCAAATTATTTAAACCAATTAATGTCAATGTTCTTTTAATCTCTAGCTTTTAACTAGGAGATATCCCGGACAACAACAACAACAAAAATACTATAATTGTTATAATTATAATCAATCAATCCACCTAGTTTTATCAATTGACTTATGAATATATGACTATCTCAATTTGTTATAGTTACAATCAACCAGTAAATGTCAATGTGGTAATCTCACAACCAGTCAAATAGCAATGCTATAACTATTCTTTAAATTATAAATTCTCAAGCACAATTGTAATCAATATGGTAGAATTACAATCAATTAGAATTTATCAATTGAAATTTCTTATCTTTTTTATATATCATACTATTTGATTTGTCGGATGTCCCAAACCAAAGTTTGAATCCTCACTGAAAAAGGTGTCCACAATATTTAGTGCCTAATAGTGTTTCGAAAAAGATTGTCTTCGAAGAAAGATAGCCGTGGGAAACCAAAAATATTAGTGCATTTGTCTCAATATTCATAAATTGTGATTTTTGATTTGTGAAAAGATTTGTTATACAATATATAATAGGTATAATTGATATTTTTAATAAAAAATAATATAAAAAATTAATATAGGACGTAAAACATTGATGATTAGAATTAGAATCAGAACAATAATAAAATATTATATCATCAATTAAATTTTGAAAAGGAAACATTTTCGATTAATTGCAAATAAGTAAGAATAACACTAACAAATTATAACGGATCTCATTAAAAGTTTATTTCGTATGAAATATTTTGTTATCAATTATTTATAAGAGTTTAAAGGCTATGCACTGCCAACATAAAAAGTTTTACATTGACAATCAATCAAAAATCATCATTAGTATAACTTTTAAGGTAATTATTGTAAAAGTTAACAAATTTACCATATATGATAGTTTGTGATTAGATAACAGTGTAAATGCATAACCTATTTTTTCTATTTATAATAAGATATGTTGCTATCAATTAAACTTTCAAAAAAAAAAATCTAAATATAAGATGCTTTTAGAGTTTCATAAGCATGTATAAATGATAATTTGGACATAATTTGTCGAATGTTGTTATTTTTTCAGCAAGTTCCTCAAAAAATAAACATTAAAATCATATCCATAATTTGATCAAATAAGATAATGACCTTTTACATAAGCACTCAACGGCAAAGATGTTAATTTGCCAAAAAGTTATTAACCCAACAATAATCTAAGTAAATATTTAAAAGTGCTGGTAAGCATACAAATACTCATCAAGTTGTTCCATTGAAGAAGCCCTCAAATATGTAATGGAGAACACAGAAATTAATGGTTGCATTAGGCATTAAAAAGAAGTAAGTAGAAATTGACATTTGATATTAGGTTTTTTTTTTGGTGGAGACATTTGACATTAGTTTACGTGGCAAAACTTTACCTTATATAATATAATTACAATTAAGTAGGCAAAATATGATTGATTAATACCTGTTAAATATTCTAATTAATGCATACTGTGATTTTGTCGGCACATAAAAATCAATTGCTTTAATATTATTGATTGTCGACCAATTAATCATATTTTTCTTAACTATAATTTATTGTATTTTTATTTACCATACTAATTTGTCTCAATATTTATAAACAATAATTTGAGTAAATAATCATTTTAGTCCCTGAAACTATAAGACTCCGTCACATTAGTCCTTGAATTGAAGAAAAGTAAAGAAAAAGAAAAAAGTCCTTGAAAGTACAAATTGACAATCATATTAGTCTAAAATTAACAAAAAAAAAACGTGTGACTAAAGTGATAATATTAACATATATTTAAGGACTAAAATCACAGTAAGTAATTAAGTTTAGGGACTTATTTGACAATTCAAAACCTTTTTTTTAATTTCTCTCAATTCAGGGACCAATTTTACAATATCTTTCACTTTCAGGAATCAAAGTGGTTGTTTACTTAAATGATTTAGATTGGTGAGAAGATTTATATTTTATCATATAGTAGATAATAGATATAACAAATATTTTTAATAAAATAATATAAAAATAAAAGTAATAAGTAAATCACCAATTTAGTCCCCAAAATTGTAATGCTTAGTCACATTAGTCCCTAAAACTAATAAAGTGACAAAATGGTCATTGAAATTATACATTATCAATCAATTTAGTTTCCGAAATTGTAATGGACGATCAAATTAGTCCTAAAAATAAATAAAATGACAAAATGGTCCATAAAATTATTAATGATCAGTCAATTTAGTCCCTGAAGTTTTAATGGTTGGTCAAATTGGTCCTTAAAATTAAAAAGGCTTAATTGCACTTTTACCTAACCTTCAAAATTTTTTGCAAATTATGCACCTAATTTTTTTTTTCTTGCACATTTTGACCTTAAACTTACATAATTGAAAATTGGGATAAAATCAAATACATATTTGACTAAATCTAAAATTAATTATAATCTCAATCATTAATTTTTTAATTAATGATTATTATTGGACTTTATCATCTAAAGTGCATTTTTCTGACTTTAGAAGAGCCAAATCCAAAAAATATGTTATATATGTCATTACTACATTTGTTAATTGCACTTTTGATCCTTTAAGTGTATGTTTATATTTGTATGAAACATATTAAAAGTTAAGGGTCTGTTTGTGTTCAGGAAAGAATAAGATAGGAAAGTAGGATAAGAACAAGATATGATAAGAGCAGAATAAGTGATAATCCTATCTAATGTTTGGTGCACACCAAATAACAAATTGAATAATGATAGGATAAAATATAAATTATGTTCAAATGACAACATTACTGGTTCATTAAAATTACATCTAATTTTCTAAAAGTAACTTTTAGTTTATTTTTTGAGAAAATAGGTCATGCATTGACAGTGTAAAGTAATTTTACACTGCCATCCAATCACAAATCACCCAGTATTTGATTAGTTGTGGGTCCTTTGTTTGGTATTCACCATTCACTTGGCCGATAACTAATTGAGAATCACTTTTTATCACTTATTCTTTTACTCCCATTTCTTGTGCTAGGGTCATTCCTTATTATCAAAGCTTCATACACTGCCTGATTGTTGCTTGCCTTGAACTCAAATCTTAGTGACTATTCAAGCATGATACCATCGAGTCCTTTCAGGTTTGATGCACCATCAACTGAAAGGATCCATTCGTTGCAAGTTTCCAAAGGAGGAGACGAGGGGAGCACTAGTTCTATGGCAAAGTCGACAAGTGTTTGGGCTTTGATGGCTCCCCTAGTAGCATAGGAGATGTTGTATTCCAACAATTCGACCGACCAACTCATTATTCTTCCTAAGGGTGTTTATAGCCAATCTAATCCAAAAAAAAAAAAAGCAACCCAATCCCTAAAAACCAAAAATCAATGAAAATCAAAATTCTTTAGATTTTTTTGGACCATATTGTTACATAACTGATCGGATTGAATTGATTTTCGGTTGGTGCTTGCAAAACCGAATCGATATTTTTTAATACACATGTTATTATAATTTTTTACATGTAACTTTTATATATTTTGTTATATTTATTGGTGTTTCATCGATATTTGTATTATGTTTTTGTTTTCATGTATTCAACCAACATAGCAAAACTATATATACTTTATTCTCCTCGGCTTTTATTTTGAATATATATGTTCTATCTCCTTAGGAAAAAGAAACCTTGTTGTAGGATATTAATTAATTGATTGACATACTTTTTTTATGCTTATTTTAAAAATAATGTTCAATATTTGGAGAGTAATAAGAAATGAAAATGTCGGTAAAAATCAAATCATCTAATCAAATCCAAACCGCATTTTATCGAATTAGATTTTTTTAAGAAAGTAATCCAAATCGAACCAAACAACAAGTTGTTGTAATCGTTGGATCAAATGATTTTTTGGCTCAAAACCAATCCAAACCGACCCGCGAACACTCCTAATTTTTCCTGCTTGATCAAGTTTTTGGAGGACCTGTATGATTGGCATTTCTAATCTCACTATGATATTGTGTGTCTGGAAATACGATGGGAGTCTTTTGGTAGTTACAACTACTGCGCGTATGCGTAGGCCGCTTTCTCAATCTTTTGATATCTTTCTCCAACTCCTTGGAGGACTCTACTAACAAAGTAGACAAACCTTTGTTCTTTTTTGAACTCCTGTACAAGTAGACAAACCTTAGTGTGGTCAGAAAATGACAAATAGAGGATGATTGGAATACATTGTTTCGGTCGAGTTAGGGTTAGAAGGGTGCCTAGGAATTCCTTAAGTTATTGGAAAACGTCTTCACATTTGGTCGTCCATTGGAATTTTTCATTCTTCTTTATGCATTTGAAGAATGGGATAGCTTTCTCGATCCACCTGGAAAGGAATTTCCTATGGATGTTACTTTTCCAGTAAGGTGTTGTACCTCCTTAACATTGGTTAGGCTTCTCATCTCCATTATGACTTTGCATTTCTCGAGGTTTGCTTTTATTCCTCTTCTGGTTAACATGAATCCCAAGAATTTTCTTGCCTGCACATCAAATGAACACTTGTCCAAGTTTAACTTTAGCTTATGTTTCTTTAATATTTCAAAAATGTCTTGCAGTGCCTCACAGTGTAAGTGCTCTTCTTCTGATTTTACCACCATATCATCCATGTACACTTTGATATTTTTGCCTAGCTTTCTCTTGAATACTTGGTTGATGAGTCTTTGGTCGGTCGCTCTTGCATTATTCAAACCGAATGACATGACTTTATAACAAAAATTGTCTTCCTCGGTCAAAAATGTTTTTTCTTCATCTAGAGGCTGTATTTTGATTTAATTATACCCTGAGTAAGCACCCATGAAACTTCACAAACCATAACCCAAGGCTTTGTCGACTAGTTGGTTGATGTTGGGTAGAGGGTATGAATACTTTGGGGCAATCTTTGTTTAAGTCTATGTAATCAGTGCATATTCTCCATTTTCCATTGTTCTTTTTCACCATGACTACATTGGCTAACCAAGAGAGGTATTCCACTTCTCGAATGAATCTAGCTTCCAACAATTTCTCAGTCTCGACCTTCATCGTTCTTTGCTTTTCTTTACCGATTCTTTTTATAGGATATTGGCTTGACGTGGGATCAAGGGAGAGTTTATGGCACAGAAAATCAAGGTCAATTCCAAGCATATCCTTGGCTTTCCATGCAAATACGTCTTTGTGATTCTTGAGGAATTACACGAGCTTTTTCTCAATTTCGGCATCAGGAGTAGCACCGATCTTGGTTTTTTCACTTGGGTGATGACCGATTTGTATTTCTTTGAGATCCTCTGTCGATTGTGGTCGTATGTCTGCATAGTCTTGTTTGGGATCTAGGTTTAGGAAGTTCACCTGATGGCTTAGCCGAGGACTATCTTCTTCCTTTCTCTTTATTTTGTGGCTTTCTTTATAGCATTTCTTGGCTATTTTTTGATCGGCTTTGACAGTTCTGATTTTGTTTTGATTGACTGGATATTTGACATAGAGGTGTTGTGTTGACAATACAACTTCGAGCATGTTGAGAGCAAGTCGGTTAATGATAATGTTATATGATGTTAATGTTTTGATAATTAGGTATCTAATGCATATTGTTTTTGCATTTTTTTTCTTCACCAAACGTAGTTCTCAGGTCCACATATCCTTTTATTTCGACTTATTCCCCTGAGAATCCTACTAGAGTGCCTGGACATGGTTGTAATGTGTTGACTGATAAATCCATACTCTTGTATGTTTTCTAGTACAACATATTTGTTGAGCTCCCTTGGTCAATTAGCATTTTTTCTATCTTAAATCCCCTCGTTGTCACTTTAATTACTATCAGATCATCCTCGTGAAGGATGACTCCCTTGTAGTCTTTATTGGTAAGGGTTATTGCGGGAGTGTTCAGTGATTGGCAAATCTTTGCTTTTCACTACCATGATGGACCGGGTGTAGTGCTTCTTAAATGAGCTTGTCAATCTTCCTCCTGCTTCTCCATCAGATATAGCCACAATAGTACCCTTGTGAGCTTTTAAATCTCATATTTTTTGTATTCTTGCTCTTATTCTCTTGGGGACCTTTGACTCGTCCTCTGCTTTTGTCGGCGTAGAGACCTTCTGGGGGAGCATCTTCTACTAGTGTATTGCCTTTTTCTATCCTCCTTTTGAACATATTTTCCTAAATAACATTCTTGTATCAACTTCTCAATTTATGCCTTTAAAACCCCGCATTCCTTCATGTCATGGTCACGTGCCCTGTGGAATTCACACCACTTTTCTTCGAACGGTCGTATATTTGCTAATGTGGGCAAGGGGATGTCGAAGAGAGTGGTATGGTAAACGTCCTTCAAGATTTGGCTTCTTCTAGTGTTCAAAGGTGTGAGATTGATGAGTGGCTCCCAATTTCTATTTCGTCCCTTTTCCCCCACCTTGGTCGTTCTTCCTTTAAATGTGGGTTAGCCATTGGTCCTCTGGTGATTTTCTATTTTAAGGGCATACTCATCCCCGCTTCTTTCTACTACGTCCTCCTCAACTTCTACATGTCAGGGTGCAATATGTCTCTTTCCACCTTGACGTCACCTACCATGTTAGGGTACAATTTGGTGCCTACTGCAGCTATGGTGTACGCCCTTATTTATCCTTGTCTGTCAAGGATGTTAGAGTCACTAAAGGCTTTTGGAATCTCTTTGGCAGATTAGGTAAAATGGTTTTGTGCAAGGGATAATTGGTTATCTGTATCTCAGTCATTTTGTGACTACTCTACGACTGGGATGTATGGGGTTGACCGACATAGCTTGTAACCACTCAAGTACTGAGTTCGTGGGTGCGAGGCGTTTATGGTCGTCAGTCTCGTTGGTCGGGCTGAACGATCAACATCTTTCCAAGCACCAAGCATAAGGTGTAGGCGCTTGCAAGTGTCGGCCTTGTCAGCCTCTTGGCTGGACAGTCCATAGCCCCCCTAAGCACTAAGCCTAAGAGGCATAGGCACTTGTGAGTGTTGGCCTCCTTGGCCAGACAGCCTACAGCCCTCCAAGCATCGAGCTTGAGGCATAGGAGCTTGCAAGTGTCGGCCTCTCGGTCAGATAGTCCATTTTCTTTTTTTTTCCTTTCATTTTCTGTATTTAGAAATTATTTTGAATCTTGAATTTGAATTAAGTCAAATGAACTCATATAAAGGACAAAATTCTCCCATAAATTATTATTATTCTTTTTTCAAAACTTAAACTCGAAACCTCACTTAATAAAGAATTAAATGACTTGCTCCTTGTAGTTAGCGATTATATTAGTTCTTTGAATAACTGTATATTAGCTGCAACAAATCCTTAACAATCAAATAAACCTGAGGAACCAATGAAATCTGCTAATTGTATTGTTTAAGCATTAAGTAAAGTGAATCATCTTCAAATTTGGTTTTTAGGAAGTACAAGCAAGGAAAGGGGGGTGGTGGGGGACTAACTTGTTTAAACTTTAGACAACCTTTGGCATTATTATTTCCAAAATGCCAAAGGGTCCCCTGATGAAGTATATGGATTTGACGATTAGCATTTGTGCACTTCTGAAATATGTATTCTGTTTACATACATTTCTTTTGAAATTTTATCCACAAACTTAATAGAGAATGGAAATGCTTTATTGCTACCTACAATTCTTGAACGCAAGTACAAGTCCATAATTTTCAATTACACATTTCAAAATTTCAGGTGATAAGGATCTGAACTCTAATATTAGCACGTGGAAAGGAAGACCAAGCTACCGTGGACCACTATAACACGTGGTTTATGGTTCTCCAGTGCTTAATGACCCTTGGATATAATATTACAATATTGAATGGTGAAGATCAGTAATGGAAACCTATTAATAAAGTTATTACTAGTTGAATTTGGTTTTTTCATGTTATTTGTAGTTTAATTACAATTACAATGAGGCTCATCTCCCAGGATGCAAATAGGATAGTGGATGCTTTGGCCAAGATAGGTGTTCGCTCAAGGGGTGGCTTGCATGAATGGTCCCTACCACCCTCTAATGTCTTGAAAGCTTACATGTAGGACTTTTTAGGAGTCACGTAACACCTTTTTTTTATTTCCTTCCTTTTGTTCTTTACTTTTTGTTGTACCAAAAAAAATGAACACTTGACCATCTGTTGCCGAAACCGTGTTCCCTCTCCACCGCTATAAGGGCCTTACATAGTTCTTAACCAGGGATGGAAAAGTTTGAGCAATTTGAGGGGTAGAGAACTACAATTGCTTGTATAGGGTAGGGTTTTTCTAAAAAAAAAAATTAAAGCTTTTTTGTGTTTTGTGGGTAGGTTTGAATTGGGTATATGTAAAGGGTTTGTTGAAAAATTAAAGGGTTTTGTGGGTGGTTTTCTCAATAATGGTTGATGGTGCTAATACTAGTACGAAAAAAGATGGAACAAAGGAAGGGGAAAGCATTTCGGTACTTCTTATCTCATTTCTCAATTTTTATTTTTATTTTCAATTTTGCTGGTTGTTTTGTGTTGGTGGTAGATGACGGGGAAAGAGAGGTAAAGGTGGCAAAACAGGTTACCTGACTTATTGCGGGTTGGCCTGATGTGGGCCACTAGCTATAGTAGGCTAGGCTAGAAAGGCCTGAATTTTATTCAATCTTTTAATTTGATGCCTAAGCCCAGCCTTATGCAAGTTGCAAGCTTTTTGGGCCAGCTCATCATTTTTTTTTTCCCCCCCTTTTTTTGGTTGATTTTTTTCTTCTTCAAAATTCCATATTTCAATATATTGTGATAATTATTTTTATTGATATAATTATTTTAGTGTAATAAATAAAATATAAATAATTATTTATTATATTATTACATTTATAAAAAGATTGAAATACGATATTATGACAATCACTATAATTGTTTTTAATACAAAAAATACTTATATATTATAAGGTAATCTCGTTTATCATTTTATAAAAGTTATAGTAACAATAGTTATATATTTTATGGTTTATGCATATGAGTTTGTAAAAATTGAAAATGTCTTATACCATTGTAAATATATGCAAGTCAAAAAATAAAAAATGTAATACGTATATTGTAACTATGTGAGTAGCGCCTATGTCAAATAAATTAAGTTTCAAAAGTTTCATAGTATCTTAAATATTTGTAACTCAAAAAGATAAAATATAATTTAGAATAATGTAATATAAGTAGCCTTTGTTAAAATCAAATAGCAAAGCCTTTTATCAAACAAATGAAAGTTTAAGACAATGAATTAGTAACTATTTTTAGTCTCCTAAATTCTCTTAATCTCATTTTCTCTCAATAAAATTTAAAAAGAAATGGGTAGCCCAAACCCAATCGAGCTAGCCCAACTCAAACTTGATTATGACACGGGCTTTATCGGATGGGCTAAAACTCAAAATTCAGAGCCCAAGCCTTATATTTTGGCGGGCAGGCTTGGCTCAACTCGGCCAACCCTACCCATTTTGCCACCACTAAAGAGAGGGAAGAGGAGAAAGAGAGGGAAAGAAGAGAAAGAAGGAAAGAAGAATGAAAAAAAAAATGCCACTGCCAGAAATCGCCTTTAGCGGTGACACGACAGAGCTTGCAGCAGCTAGTAGAAAAGGAAGGATTTTAATGTCATTCTCCATTTAAAAAAAATGGATAACCTAAAAAAAAAATCGAATGAAACCTCTTATACCTAGTCATAAAAGTTGATTCACAATGAACCATATACATAAGTGGTCCACCAGAGATGTCATCGAAAAGGAATTGTTTTTAAGCTCTGCCTTTTATTTTACTTCTTTGTATCCATAGAAGGAGTGTGTTTGGATAAATTTTTACAAAGAAATATTTTCATGATATAACTTTTATTTAAAATAATCACAAAGCTACTTATTCTAACTTGAGAAAAAAATAGTACTAAGCTTTTTGTTTTTTAAATAAAAATATCTAAGGCTTTGTTTGGGGTGATTTTTTGTTGAGTTTCAAAAATTCAAAAACTGCAACCAAGTTCTACTTTTTAAAAAACTAATTTTAGTTTTTTCCCCTAATTTTTAGTTTCAAAATAAATTTACTTTTTCTTATTTTGTTAAAATTAGTTTAAGGATATGGTTGTGTGGTAGGCATAGTGATGGTGGTAACAGCGGCAATGACGGTGGTGGCGATGCTGACAACGACGGTTGTGGCGGTGCCAACAACGATAGTTATGGTAATGCCAATGGTGATGGTGGCAGTGGTAGCAGTGGTGGTGACCATGACGGTGGTGGTGGCAGTGTCGATGGTCATGGTGGTAGCAGTGCTGATGGTGGCAATGCCAGTGGTCGTGGTGGTGATGGTGGTGGCAGCAATGATAACGGTGGTTGGTGGCAATGCCAGTGGTGGTAGTAGGAAGGGCGATTATCAAATGTAGTGATTGGTATTTTTTAAAAAAACTAAAAATCAAATATTCAAATCTTTTTTTTCTTTGTTTTGAAAATGAATGTAAAAGTGTTTTGAATTTGAGTTAAAAATCATTTCAGCTCCATTTTAGCCAAACACATTTTGTTTTGAAAATTGTATTTAAAAAACTAAAAACCAAAAACTCGCAATTACCCCAAACGGGTCCTAATTTTCTTAAAATTCTTCAAACATAAATTTGGTTTAAAATTAATTTTTAAAATAATATATGATTACATTAAACTCTCTCCATCTAATTTTAGAAATTACACTTTCTTTTTATGATAAATAAATGTTATACTTAAATTCATTTTAATCTAGACGAAAATTATAGTGATAATTTTTTTTTTCTCACAATGATTCTAAATACAACTAATTTTAACCCTATTTTTTTATATAAAGACTACAAGTATCCTCTATGAAAAATAATTCTACCCAAGCCAACCATTATGTCGGTAAAAAAAAATTTCCAAATATTTACCGCAACTACATACTAAAGGTTCGATCACTATTTATCAATTTAGTGACTTCAAAAAATAAAATAAAAACTTTAAACAAAGTTTCAAAATTAATAATAATAATAATAATAATGCTTAAAATTTCATTTTAGTTCTTCTAAAATCATAAAATTAATAATTGCGGCCAAAATTAACTCTCAATAGCATTAAAAATTGTAAAGGAAAGAAAATGTTTTTTTAAAACACGAATAAATAATTATTTTGAATTACATTGAAAAGTTGGTCATAAACTTCGAAATAACATGGCAAAGCCTTAACAAGGCAGATGGCGAGCTGATATCATGCATCTTCCAATAGAAATCAATCTGTGTTTCCATATTTCAGTTCTCCTTTTGTTGGGGAGGAATATGTGTAGTGGAGGTGGGAAGGGAATCACTTTCGAAACTCTTTCAAATGCACTCTTTAAGAAAAGTTTGCTTGCTAAACCTACAACCACCAATGGGTAAACCCTCTTTTTTTTTAAAGGTGCAAGTTTTAAACAAACTATAAAAAGCAAACTGGTAATTATTATAAAAAATCATATTGTTACGGTATTATTGTAAGAACTCTTACATGATCAATCAGTGAGTCCTCGTAAGTAAAAAACTCCTTAAAAATAAATAAATAATGAGGCACGAATATCTCTACAATACTGTATAAAATTACAATGATATAATACAATAGGTATGTTATATATCACGGTCTGGAGAAGGGGCAAATGAGAAAAATGGTTTTAGAAAGCATATACAGATCAAGTTCTTCTAGTAATTTAAGGATTCAGGAAAACAAAACTTTGAAGCAACTATTATACTAAGAATTCATGCTCTCCTCTCAGTGAGTCAGAAATCTGTGAATGATCATATTCTTTGCCATCTTTTTCTGCAACAACAGGATCAGGATGCACTTGACGAACAAATTGTCCTTTCACTCTGGGACGTTGCTCTGCTAGTTTCTTTCTGCTCTCATATCGAACCTGTTAAAAAGAAATAAGAAAAAGTTAGCATCTTTTTGAAACAATGATAGTCATCCTATAATACAATGTTATGCTGATAGTGTTGAACCTTCTTCTCATAGCATCTCTCTTTCCTTTTCAAGCGGAATTTGTTTAGAGCTGCTTCTCTTTGGATAGATCGATGAGAGTTTCCATTGTTTGTGAGGTCTTCATTCTTACCCTCTGAAGCTGCCCTGACGGTGGTAACTTGATCAACATTGCTGCTACTTCCACAGTTGCCTCCATAACCAATGCTGTTAAGATGGCTTGCATTTCCATTACAGAAACTACTTGACACACTTTGATCAGTTGTAGGAGAGATATGTCCTCGTTCCTCTGCATGTTCTGATTTGTGTTCCTGTGTGTACACAATGTGGTTTTGGGTGCTGTTTCCACTGGGAACACGAGGCTCATAAAGCTGCTCTGAACTACTCTCTCTCATATTTGACTGATAAAATGCATTTACTTGAAAGTTTGGTTCAAGGAGCACAACTGAGCTTGGACTTGGCATTGCTGGTGGACCTGACTCTCTACGAAACATTGAAGGAAGTACAGAACCATAGGCTGTGCATAGATCATTGAACCGTACACCCTTTACTTGAATTGGGAGAGAATGCCCTTGCTGGGAGTGTGAGGTTGCGAGTTCAGATCCTTTTGATTGGACTGTAGTTGGAGACATGATACATCTTTGCATACTAGGTGTTGAACTATCTGAGTTGCAGCCAGTAGCGATATGTGAGATGCTTTTCTCACCATTTGTTCTCTGTTCTCTTTGTTGATCAGAGAAGTTAATTAACACCGCAGGCGTTGAGGCTTGCAATTGCCTGTTAGTATACCTGCATGAAACCCCATTTCAATGATAAGCATATAGAAATATAGAAATTCAACAGGGTAGTAAAGTTTTTGGGGGCCACTTGACAAAATTCATAAACTTATTAGCTTCTTCCCCATCCTAAAGAAGAAACAAATCAAACTATGAAATATTTAGTTATCTAAAAATGTTTTTATGGTTCCGAGAATTAAATCAATTTTTAAAATTTAAAGTTTCTCAAAATCATTACTCAATAATCACCATCTTTTAATATATTTCAGCAGGTAATGTTAACAAAACTCAAAACCTGCTACTCCCTTAGTCTAGACTGGAGATTTGTTATTTCTGCACCTGTTAGTTTGTTTACGGCGTTGCATCCCTTGAACTCCTTTATAGTAAATTAATTAAATAAGGAAGATGTGCAGACATATACAAGGTAACCAACTGATTTTTACCAGTTAATGAGAACTAGAAGCAACTTCAAAAACTTATAAAATAAGAATAACAAGGGATTTTAGCAGTTACCGCTTGAAAGCTGAAGCATTAGAATGCATCAGGGTGTGCCTTTCTTCAGTGAGTTCATTCTCAAAGCTGCTGGGACGAGATCTTCTCAGAGAAAGATCCAATTGAGGAGAAAGGTCAAACTTGCCTGTGCAATTAACTATGGAATTTTTTAGGGTGCAGTTTGGATGAGTATGAAATGCTCCAATCAAGTCAATAGCTTCCTTGGAAGAGTTAATTTGAACATAGTGATTGTCATGAGCCTCACCACTGATGCTAGCATTCCCAAAATTCTCTGGATCAGCATCCTTGTCATTAGTTGTGCTTGCCTCACCATTTTTGTGGATACCCATAGTTAATCCTAAAAAAATACAAGTTTGTTCAAATTTTAGATATTCTTCCTTCTCAAGTAACTGTATAACAAAAGATTATTGCAGTGAAGTGGTAGAAACTTACCTCCAGCATGACTGTCATGCATCATCAATGTCTGGCCTAAACGAATGCATGTTTCAACCTCTTGTGTCTCTGTTCCACTTGCATATGCTTCCCCACATTTCAGTGGAGAAAAATCCTGTATATTATCGACAGGGCCACTCTCAGCTTCCAAGTCAGGCTTCGTACAAGAGCTCTGCAACAGAAAGTAAACATGCAATCACTATATGAAAACTTCATCTAGCCAAACCAAATTGAAAGCAAATTTCTTTTAACTATAAGAGGCTTATAAAGATTCATAAATATCCAGTGGAAAACATTATGCATTTGAAGTACACTGACTAAATGTAGATTTTGGAAGACTGCGGTCATACAAATAGGTGATAAGGTTTGGTAGTGTTCCAAAGTAGTTGAAAAGAAAATTTACATAAGAAACAACTGGTGGGCAATTTTAGACATAGATATGATAAAATTTCCAAGCTGAACAGAGATTGGCATGCAAAAGAGTCAACACTGGAGACTGTAATGAATGTAGTATCATATTATCATAGCATCTTAAAATAAACCTTCTCTTCCGCAATAAATTATCAACCAGCAAAAAGAAATGGAATGATAATTAGATGATTCCATCTAAACTCTACAGCCTCTGGTAGTCTGCTGACTACATAGCAAATGTATTTGACTGTCCGTTCTTTGTCCTTTGCCACAAATGTCTTCAAATAACTGCAATAATATAAAAAATAATAATTTCTAGGTCTGGAAAACTAACCTGAGCATCACTTTCTTTCTCAATTAATTCCTTATTTCTCTGAATGCAAGCAGCCTCGCCACTTGAACGATTACTGGCAGCATTGTTTTCAGCAGTGACTTCAACCTTCTGCTGTGCAACACTCTCGTCTTGGGGACCATTTATGCCAGTGGTTGACTGACACAGAAAATAAATAGTAAATTAAAATTTCAATCGGTTGTCAATAACATATGAGTATTTAAGAGAAAAAGGGGGGAAAAAACTGAATAATGAGTGAGCAGAAGTCCTACCGATTGTCTTCTCCAAACATGTTGCCACAAATTCCTCAGTTCATTTTTTCTAATGGGCTTAACAAGATAATCAGCAGCACCTCTCAGCATGCATTTGTATACTGTGCTAATTGAATCTTGGGAAGACATCACTAGAAAAACATTAAAAAAAATGCAGATCAATTACTTGAGGTATTAACAAAGTTGGAAAATTCAGTAACAGCTAAAACATTTATCTTTGATGTCATACTTATGACAGGGATGTTTTTGCAAATCTCATGCTCCATAATTAATGTGAGAAGTGCATAGCCAGATATGGAAGGCAAATCCACTTCTGTCAGTATTAGATCAACATTGTGCGGTCTTCCCTTGAGTAATTCCCATGCCTTCAAACCATCAGGAACAGCAACCACTGTTCAAAGCACATGAACAAAGTTATTTTGAAGTTCTAAGAGCGTGTAATTAGTTTCAAGTACTACTTTTCTCGCGTTACAAGCTTCAAACAAGAAGAAAAGGTTGATAATAGAAAATATTTATGGCAAATAGACAATTGAAAATAATTGTATCATGTTTATAGCTTAAGCCTGTAGTTTCCAGAATGTCAAGACTCTTAAAAGCAAGTAGAAAGGAGCCATTAGTTCCTTAGACTTTCATTGAACCCAGATCCCCATCACATAACCTGTAAGAAAATAGATAATTTTTTAAAAAAGAAAAAATTATTAAAACAATATAAAAGAAACAAAAGGCCTGTGTTCTGTGCACACAATTTCTTTTTTCTTTCTATTTTACAAGCTTTGAGACTGCTGGTACACTTTATATTACCAAAGATCATATGTCAATCCTTTCTCAAATTGAACTTTGATTTACTAATAGCTTCTTCTTCTTCTTACTCTTTTTTTCCCCCTTTCATCGAGTCCGGTCAATACCCAGACCCCAGAAAAGAAGCTAATGCTTACAATCAATCAAATTCAAGGTTTCATCCCTCAAAATCGGAAGCGTGACAGAGGAAAACGCAGAACAATCCGACCTAATCTACATGCTTATATTACAGTAAGCAACTTAGCAGCAAGCCATACAAGAGGAAATTGAGCAGGGACTAACATGATGCAAAATTGCAAAGAGAAAAAACAAACAGTAAATTTTTATTTTTTTTAAGTGGAAATTATAACCATGACCATAAAGGAAGGAAGCAAGCTCCCATATATATCCAGGTCGAGTCAAATCAAATGAATAAAAAAACAGAAACCCGAGTTCACAAAAAAAGAAGGAAAGAAGAACCAAAAGAAAACCATCCTGATGAAATTAAAGAGAAGAAGGTTGTCTGACCTTTGTAGCTGCATTTTCTGAGAAGCGCGGCTATAATCTGCCTGGTGGAGTCATCAGCTTCAACCAAAAGCACCCTCAAAACCATCCTGGGCAAGAACTTCTCCCACCTCATCAACCCCTCCAATTCACCCTTGCTCCCACTCCCACCACTCTCTTCCTTCTCCACCCCCTCCATTCTCACTAACTTGTCTCCGCTCATCACCACCTCCCCCATAATATTCCCACCGAATCAATCCCGCTACAGGAATGAATGAATGAATGAATGAATGAATCGCACTACAGCATCAGAAGTCAGAATCTTCGCGGAACCAAAACCTCTCTCAGACAACACACAACTTCATATCTCGTTGCCAATTTTAGAGGTGAGAAATGAATAAAAAGCAGCAAAGAAAAAGGCAAGCATGGACACCATGAAGTTTAAGAGCGGGTTCATCCAACGGCGTGGGACGAGACAACAACGTTAAGCGCCCTCGGATCCAACGGCTCCCCAAAATATCCTTCCTTCCCAAAATATCTAGACACTCCCAAGCGCTGGCCCACTTTGTCCACGTCATCAATCAGATCTGATTTTCGACCAAAGATCTAAAGCTAAAAAGCTATTGGGCTCTCGTGGTTGGTGCTGGTGGTGGATATTTTTTCACCCTCTTTTTATTTTTTTTCTTTGGTTCTCACTTCGCTTCCGTTTCCATCATCCAAATCCAAAATATCAGAATTTATGTATATCTAAGTGTGCGCATTTGGATATTTTTTGCGTGGGACAATTGGCGCTGCGTGGGGCCCGCCCGCGGAAAGATATTAAGATTTAAACCCACTGTCAGAGATATTTTTGAGTGCCTTGAGGCTGCCTAATTATCACATGGACGACACCGAGACACGTGGCGCTGTCCTTGGGGATAGTCTCGTTTTGTGGCTTTGAAGTTGTCAAACGCTATCTACGAGAACGGGAAATCGTCACGCGCCCACGGTGTGTCGTGTTGGATACTCGCTCATCCGTCGGATGGTATCTGTGTGTGTGTGAGAGAGTCGACGATTCGTGTTTGACTTTGTTTGAGTGGAAGTGGATTACTGTAGTGGGTTGAGACAGAGTGCGTGTTTAATAAACTTATACGATCTCCTATTCGCTGTCACTACAGAGGCCTCTTATCTAATCATTAACTATTTAATTACCACTATTTCTATCTCCAAATTCCCTAACTACCCTGTAAATAAATGCTTTGGCACTTATTCCCGTCTCTAGAAGGCTATTTTATTTTGGGTGATTTTTTTTTTTATCATTTTAGTTCTCAATATTTTTTTTTTGGTATTTGTAACTCTCAGTATTCCAATCCTATTTGTTGCCTACCAAAATGACCTCTATTTCTTATTTATTGAATTATTTTAAATAATAATAAATGTTATAAATTATTCAGGTTTTACAATAATTTTATTTAAGGAAAAGCATAATTTAATTTTATAGATAACTCAATTGGTATCTGTATTTAGTTTAGATTCAATTCAATTGATCACTAAGTGCGGAAATTAACTGACGCGAAATTATTTTAGTTTAATTAGTAATGTCAAGTTCAAATTCTAAATATATAATTGCATTAAATATTCAAAAAAAATTGTTACTTATAATAATTCTATTTAATTTGAAAAAAATTATCTTTCATAAAAAATATATGTGTTTTGTAACAAAAAGATTCAAACCACCGCATATAAAATAAAAGATCAAATACCAAGATAAATACATTTTTGAGTTTTTCCAATGCATGGTTTGAAGAAGGAAATATTTTCTCTTTTTCTTTACCCACCGCTGGGGTTAAAAGCCACCTAAAACAAATAGACAAATGATCAATGTATCAGACAAAATAATCTCGTTTTAGTTTTTGTTAATCCATACTATCACTTTAAACACTTGCTCTTTATAATTTAAATTCTCCATAAATTCGCTTTTTAACTTACAATTTTTTAAGTCTCCCAAACTATATATCGGTAAAATAAAGATAACCATGGCATATGCAAATACTTGAACTATTTTTTGTTTGAGTTTTTGTTTCTTTGTGTGTATTAAAGGATTAAAGGATAGCATTCTGGTTATATTTTTATGAGTAAATTATATTATCTTCCAAGATGGAGCCAAAGTTGGACTGTAGGAGGGGCTAAAATAAAAATTAAAGTTAATCCAATAAATATATAAGTGTTGTCGTGTGAATAATTAGCCGAAATTCCTAAGGCACCAACGAATAAAGTAAAGAGCACTAAAACAAACATAGAAAATCGCATAGTATTGTCCAATTCATGAATTCATGAGCATATAAACAAGCGGTTTTTTTAGTATCAAAATGGGTAATATAAAAAAAAAAGACGTGTTTATGTTTTTGTAATTTTGATTAATTCAATGTGTATTTGTCTTTGGGATAAAAAAATAAGTCATTTTATTATTTTTCATTCTTAATAAAGCTGAGAAAAAAGATTTGTTTTTTAATTTATGTTTTACTGCTTTTTTAGTCCATAAAGATATTGAATAGAATGAACTATTTTTTTTACTTGACTAATTGCTCCAACACGATTCCAAAATAAGATCAGACGATTTGATATCGAGAAGAGAAATCTTCTTCTCAGCTTATGGGTTTCCAAGTCACTTTTAGGAAGCACTTGGTCTCTAGGTGACAATAGGATGGGTTTTGAAAAAAATAAAGACTAAAAAACTATAAATGAAAGGCAGTAAATAAACGTTGTAAATAAAGGCAAGATAAATGATAAATAAGTTGTTTGGTTGATTGGATGTGCATAAAACATGAAGTACATGACCCATTTATACTGTATAACTAGATAATAGCACCACAACTACATTTTTTGCATAACAACTGCCTAGATCTTGGCTTAGATCCTATTCGGCTAGTGAATTGCCTATTCGGTAACTCTTGGCCGTTAGATATGTTAATTTGGGCCTACTTTGGCCAACATGGTGGGCTTCTTTGTCTAGAAATGGATCAAACTGCTTTTATTTTTTAGGGACCATGATCCACTTCATGGATCTTCCAAAATCTGCCACCAACCATTAGTGAGATTATGTCATTATCTTCTTCCTATTTTTTAGGAGATGTGCTTTGGGCTGTTGGGCTATTTTTGACTAAGCCTATTATCGTTTCCTAACCATGGACCTCAGTATACTTAGCCAGATATAACCAAAGACAAGGCTAGTCGAATTACTTTCATCTAATATCCTTATTTAGCTAACACCTATCTGTACTAAATTCGGCCTGTATTAAACCCTAAGCCAATACTTTCCCCACCTAGCTTAAATCTTCTTCTCATTTTCCTTAACTATTAACAATAAGCATCAAATTTTATATGATATATTTATAATTATTTTTTAAAAAACAATTCAAGAACATGTGATAGAAAATATATTTAAATATATGTCAAACTAAATATTTTTTTAAGACTCAAGATCACAATTGTCAATCATTAGTTTCACATGTCAGTAAAAACTTTCATGAATTTATAATAAAAAATAATGTCTACATTAACCATAATTTTTTACAAAAAATGTTTATTAATTATGTTATAAAACTATACTAAATCAAAATGATTTATGTTATTCTCTAGATTATCTTTTATGATAGTAGTATTTAATAATCATTGATAATAATAATAATAAGTATACTATTATTGTATGTACTACAACTGTTTTATATTTATGATATATAATAGGTATTTATTATTCTTTAAGGTCTGAATTTATAAGAATAAAAAATCATAATATTTTATAATTGACCATTATGAAAGAATTCTATTATTATATTTAATTATTATAATCATTATTGTATCATTTGTATATTAATTATATATTATATATTAAATTTAATCAGTGTTGTAAATTATGTATTATCTAGTTAATCAATTTAATATAATAATTAACATAATTTACCTAGAAAAATACATGCGTGGCTTTTGCATCAATTTAATTGTTATTTTCAAAATTATATATATAATTATATGTGTGTGTGTGGGAAAACTATGAAATACAATTAAGTGAACCTATTATAACTATTACTACCACTATAATAATAATAATAATGACGACGATGATTATTATTATTATTATTATTATGATTAACTTTTAATTATTAAAATTGTGTAATAATTATCATTAATGTAATCAATTTAATTCTTTATTAAAATTAAACCTTATAAAGAGAGATATTAGTCTATAATTAATTTATTTTATGAAAATAATCAAATTTTATATCGTAATTTATTCAAAACAATTAATAAGCATTGAAGTATATAATAAACTATATAAATAACACGTATAAAAATTTAATTAGGCAATTGAATTAGGTAAAAAAATAAAAATAATTAATGGAATAATTTAACTATATAAAATTCATTAAATTGTATTAAGTGAATTACATAAAAAATATAACAAAGAATAAAATTAATGAATAAAAATGAAATTATTGATTTTTGTTGCTCAAAATGAGAATGACTAAAAATATATATACATTATTTATAATATAAAGTAAAAGGGAAAGTATAAGAACATATATGAAAAGCTTGAACAATAATAATCAAAATATAAAATAACACAACAGTAAAATAAGAAAAGAAATGCATAAAGGTGATACCCATAAAAAGAACAAAAAATAATAAAAAACACAGAATAAGATGATATACCTAATGTTGATTTTTAATCTTCACTTCTCATTCCTCGCCAAATTCATTGGATGATGTATTATTGTAGGAACTTTCTTTTCTTATTTCCACAAAAAGTGTCATTACTGCAAGTTAACTAAGACATATTAAGAGAAATTCTCTTTCTATCAAAGAGCAAGAGAAAAAGGAAGGAAAGAAAGTGCAAAGCCAAGAAAATAAAGCTAAGCAAATGAAAATACAATGAATAAAGAATTACACTTGCTAGTTGACCCTAAACCTCAGTGAAAGAATATATAAGAGAGAATAAAAACACAATGATGATTCAATCATTTATTCAGTTTTACAAAACAGAATAAGAGAATTAATTAGGCCTAAAAACGAAACATTGGGTTTTAAAAAAATAATAATTATCTATTAGAAGAGCAAATATGACCTCTTAGTTTATTTTTTAACTTTAATTTTTAAAATCCACCCACTAAAAATAGTTTTTTTTTGTATAATTTTAATTTAATACAAAGTTTGAAAGACTAATATAACTATATTAAATGCAAAAATTCTAAAATGACTTATATATACATATACATATATAGTTAAATTCTAAAATGACTTATATATACATATACATATAAAAGACTAATACCTATGCTCAATTTTATTTTATTTTTTTAATTGAATGCTATACAACATGTTTTATGAATCAAAATAAAGATTTAATACACATATAGTTAAATTTAAATTAATTAAGAACAATTTATTTTAAATAATAATTATGGACATAAATTAAGAAATAAATTATTATATATGAGTCTATTTTATTTTAAACTTTGTTACTTTATAATATGTTTTATAAACAATAATAATTAAAAAATATTTTTAGATATTTAGTTAAATTTAAAACAATTCATAATAATTTATTTAAAATAATAGTTAAGGATAGAAATTAAGAGACAAATTATTATATGTATTTATCCATATATATATATATATATATATATATATATATATATATAAATTCATATTTTTTATTTTAAATAATATTTTACAAACTAATTTTTCAAATAATAATATATATAAGAAATTTTAAAGTATATATATCTATATTAAATTTAGGAATAATTAGTTTTTATTTAATAATAAATTTGTAAATATATAAATATAGTATTAAATAATATTTAATAGTATTAAATATCATATTAATGCTCAGGTTCAAGTCTATAAAATATTTTTTTTAATTATTATTTTTCAAAAATATCTTTTAAAGTAACTAAATTAAAAATAAAATAGACGTATCTCTCTCTCTCTCTCTCTCTCTCTCTCTATATATATATATATATATATATACACACATATTAATTTATTTTTTAATTTATATCCTTAATTATTAATTAAAATAAAATATTTTATAATATTTAATGTTATTGTTATGTTTTAATAAAATGTTATTATTATAATATTTATATATCTAACTTTTTTTATCATCTCTTAGTTTTGAAATATATATTATTATAATAAAACTATCAAAATTGTATAATAAATATTATTAATGGGAGCAATTAAATTCTTCATTAAACATATTTGGTCAATTAAATTTGATAGCTATTGTAACTTTTAAGTTTCGATTGATGGTTGATGTTTGTTCTATATATATCTATAATATATAATATATACAATCGAAAATAATCTAAAAAAGAAAGTTTCATGTGTCAACCTCTGGAGCAATTTCATACGGAATCTCATCTTATTTGGCAACACAGGAGCATTTCTCTCCTTTTTTTACTTACGTGTCAACGTCATATTCATTTATATACAAATCAATTTATGGATAATTATGACATAATTTATAAACAATTAAGACACAAAATATTAGATAATGAAAATAAATATTATACACAATAAAAATGGTAACTACACAACAATGCTATAAATATAAATCATTTTTTTAAGGATATAATTTAAAATAAACTTGATATCTGACTAACTTAAAAAAATATATATCTATAATCTATAATCTATCTATAATATATACAATCAAAAATAATCTAAAAAAAGAAAGCTCCACGTGTCAACCTCTGAAGCAATTTCATATGGAATCTCATCTTATTTGGCAACACAGGAACGTTTCTCTCTTTTTTTTGCTTATGTGTCAATCTCATATTTATTTACATACAAATCAATTTATGGATAATTATAACATAATTTATAAACAATTAAGACACAAAATATTAGATAATGAGAATAAATATTATATACAATAAAAATGGTAACTACACAACAATGCTATAAATATAATTCATTTTTTTAAGGATATAATTTAAAATAAACTTGATATTTGACTAACTTAAATATATATATATATATATATATATATATATATATATATATATATATATATATATAAAAGTTAAAAAATTATTAAATTAAATCAAAATAGAAATAAAAGAAAACACTAAATATATTGAATTTCTTGATTAATTTTTATTTTTGGATGATTTTTTATTTTTAAATAATTATTGAATTATTATCCCAATTAAACTCAACACGTTATTTGAATTATCCCTTTTAAATTGAAAATAGAAATAAAAATTGAATTATTCCCACAGCTCTTTTAAAAATATTATTGACATGCAAAATTCATGAAAAGGTTAAAAATTATTAAATCAAATAGAAATAAAAGGAAACACTAACCTCTAAAAAAAAAAAGGAAACACTAAATCAAATGCAATATAAAAAGAAAAAAAAAAGGAAACACTAAATCAAGTGCAATATACCAAAAAAAATACATATAAAAGTTAAAAATTTATTAAATCAAATCAAATAGATATAAAATGAAATATTAAATATATTGAATTTTTTAATTAATTTTTATTTTCGGATGATTTTTCATTTTTAAAATGATGCTTAATTTCAAATTTCAAATGGATAATTAATATAGATTTTATTTACTGAAATAATTTAATATGGACAAAACTTCCATATTATACATAAGCAAAATATTTTTTATGCTCTAGAACACATATAAGGAATAAATTTATACTAAACGATTAATTTAAAATGAACGACTATTTACAAAAATAATTTAATAACATTTATTTATGGAAATAATTCAATGCGAAATTTATTTCTGCAGCTACTTCAATTTAAAATGAAAATTCCATTAATGGCTTAAATGATGATTAATTTTGAATTTTAAATAGACAATTAACATAGATTTTATTTACAAAAATGATTAATATGGACAAAATTTTCATATTATTATGAATTAATAGTTTAATTCAAGATATTTAAAATGACGATTAATTTAAAATAGATATTTCCATTAAAATTTTAAATTAGTCAATTTTTTGCTTATTTCATATTAATTTTGTAGCTAATTCACATTTAATGTCAAAATTTCCATTATAGAGTGTAATAATACTAATGAGAGAACAAGGATGAAAGAAATTCAACTTGACTCTAAAGGATAGTAATTCTATGTGCATATTAATAATAATGTAATATTCACAATTTTAAAGTAGTTACTTAGTAGTATTATTTTTTTAATTATTGTTTTGTATCCTTATTGTAGCATACGCTTTAAGTACACATTGTTCAAAAACTATATTGAGGAGTTTAACTCTTTCCTCGCTAGAGGAGGTACTAAAAATGTTTTTGTAATTGTTCAATATGTTGAGTTAAACCATTCCTAGGTCTCAAGATTTTGATCTTAGATGATGATCAAAGAGTATGTACATCAACCACAAATGTTGTATACAAAGATAGTCATCAATAATAACCTTAGTGTTTTGTTCCTTGAGCTTATTTTGTTTTTTTTAATATCTTTTGTTTTTCATTGCTATTTTTTGTAGCTATGATCTTTCTATATTGATGTTCAAGAATTTATAATAAAATTAAAAAAATTCTCTATATTTTTTAAAATTTTAATTTGATTTACTCTCTTCCAAATGTATATGGTAAAATAAAATAACCAATTAAGGACTGTATCTTTAAACTTTTTTTCTTTGCGTTTCCTTTACATGAAAACATTATTATCTAGCTTCTTACAATATTATTTCATGCTTGTATCAATATGACTCTAATGTCCCGTGCATTAGCTCCTTCCACGAGATCACACCAATGTTATGCAATATGTAATCATCCAAGTGTTTTTTTTTTTTTTTGAATTATTATTGATTTAGCATACCAATTTGAAATGATTTATAAATAATACTAACCCCTGATACTATTTGAATAACACCTATGTTGAAAGATCAAACCATATATTTTTTAAGTAAATATATAAATAAATAAAATATAAAGTATATTTAAATAAAGGATAATATAGGAATTAAAAAATTATAACTCATTTTATTCTACCTTTTTTTCCAAGCAATGGGATGGTATTTTTATTCTATTCCATTGTAAAATATCCAATAATATAATGACATTTTTATTTCAATCCATTATACTATTATGTTTCGATCCATTCCACTCTATTTTCTACTACCAATCCAAACATAGCCAAAGAAAAAAATATTAAAAAAGAAAATAAATAATACTAAAGTATTTTGTCTAAAAAGAGGGGAAAATGTAATTATCTTTAGAAGGGAGACTATAAAAAGGAAAATATAATATTTGTCTACAAAGAGAAAAGAATTTCATTAATTATCTTCATGATAAAGATCATAAAAAAAGAATAAACTATTTTGTCAAAAAATTAAAACTCTCTCTCTCTCTCTCTCTTTATATATATCTTAAAATTTTAAAATAAAAAAATAAGGGGCCCAATTATACCAATAGCTCCATCCTATTTTTCTCCATTTAGAGATGTGAATATTACACTACTCTTCATTTTTATGTTAAAACATACACTTTAGTCCATTTAACTTAACATTATTGCATTCAAAAAAAAAACTCAACACCATTAAAATAAATTACACTCTCATCTTCTAAGAGATGTGAATATTACATTATTCTTTTCTCTTAAATTAAAATAAACAAGTTAGCCTATTTAACCTAACACGATTAAAGAATTTTTTTAAAAGATTTTAAAATATATTTTTGAATTAAAATATATACTAAAATATTTTTAATTTACAAAGTTACCCTTCACTTATCCAATGTCCTAATATTGTTTCTTGTGTACTCATCAAAGTTATTTCTCTTCGTAAGTAAATACTCTCGAAGTTGTAAAATATCTTACCAAATTTGTTATTAGTAATATATAAAAGGCTAGACATGGCATTCAATGGAGAAAAAATTTATGATTGAAAATATACTATAAAACCAAATTATTTAGTAATATATATTTTCGTAAAAAAATGCACAGGTATATTAATAAATGATTTTTCGGTCAAATTTTTTTCTTTAATATAATTATTAAAATTTTTTATAGAAAATATAAAAATGGTGAAAAGTGTGATGTATTTTCATCTATTAAAAGAAAAAAATGTATATTTTAAAAAATAAGATAAAAGAAAAATATAATATTTAAATCTCTCAGAGTAAGGAGTGTAAAGAACATTTTAGTCATAAAATTATTTTTAACAAAAATGTTAAAATTAGAATAAAGTGTAATATATTTGCATTTATCAAGAGAGAGAAATGTATATTTTAACTTAAGAGGAGAATATTTACATCTCTTAGGAGGTTATGGTAATGTAAATAATATTTTGATAATAACTTCTTTTAACGAAAGTTAATGGAACTCTAACGAAAATTTTAAAAAAATGGAGTAAAGTGTTATATACTCAAATCTATTAAGGGAGGGAAGTGTATATTTTAACATAAGATCAAAGAACAATGTAATGCTCACATCTTTTAGGAGAAAGAAGTGTAATTTACTCTATTTCCTGATGGAGATAAATCCCATAATAAAGACATCAATTCATTTTTTGTGTGAAAGGGAATAAAAATAATAAACAAAATCTTATTCCTAACAGGGATCCCTCCTTCTTTTTTTCTTTTTTCGTTTAAGGTAAAGGTTTTGACGAAAAAAGAAAAGTAAGGAAAGGAAATTTTGAATTGCATCAAAAATAAATGTTTTTTGGTTTTATTTAGTATGGATAAAAGATCTTCCTATGTTATACTATTTAATTCTCGACGATGAGTTGATTTGATAGCTGAGATATTGTTATTCGTGATATTGATCCGATTTGATATCAACGAAATCAAATTTATACCATTGTTGAATTTATCGATGAAAGATTTATCATCTCTATGGGATTAAATCCTGAAATTTTCTATTGGAAATTTAAGAGAAATAAAACATAATAGAAATTATGAAAGTAAATATTTTCGCATTTATTGCTACTACACTGTTCATTCTAGTTCCTACTACTTTGTTACTTATAATTTATGTAAAACTCAAATCTATTAAGGGAGGGAAGTTTATATTTTATCATAAGATCAAAGAATGTAATGCTCACATCTTTTAGGAGAAAGAAGTGTAATTTACTCTATTTTTAATGAGTAAACCCCCAATTTCATCCCAAAGTATTACTTTCTCTTCTAATTGGTTCTTAAAATAATAAAATTATATAAATAGTCTCTCAAGTATTAGAAATCATAATAAGTAGTCCTTCAAGTATTGGAAAATCCATCAAACTAGTCCCTCAACGTTAGTAAAAAATACTAACTCAGGAATTAAATTGATAGATATTCAATACTTAAGAAACTAAATTGATGGTTTATTATTTTTAATAGGTACGAGTTCAATACTGATGTTTTTTCACATAAAAAATAGAAGGCAAAAAAAAATTAGAAAATTATCGAGAATATATTAGTTCACAATTTTACTATATTCATAACATCCATTAAATTTTTTTGGACGTTTGTTTTATTGCCAGCCAAAGCTCAAAATATGTTATGCTATTATTAAATGCTAGAATTTTTAGCTAATAAATTACTAAATTATCTGTTTCTAATGGTAGCCTAACTCCCATCAAAAGATAATTTAAGGAGTTAGGTTTGATCCCCTGCCTTCAGCTAACAATATTGGTTCACTAAGGCACAATTAATAAATACATATTGAAGTCTTTTGAAAAAAGAGGTAACTTTATGTTTTTGGACATATATATATAAAATTAATCTTATTCAAGTGTTAGAATTAACTTTATTAATTTAAATCTTTTTATATTACGTGGGCTTCTTAATTATTTAAATTTATTTGTCACTTTATAGTAATTATATAAAAACATTCATAAAAGGAAAAATATAACAAACTTGTCAACATAATTCAATAAATAAAAAAAGTTTAATTTTGTTTTTCAAAATCTAAAGATCTGTGAAATAGCTTTGATTTCAAGTGACACTATAATAAACTTATTTGAAGAGCACTTGAGCTCATGATCAAATTTTGGTAAGACTACTTTGGTTGGTATGAGATATTAAGCTAGTGTATACTTTTCTAAAGAGTTATTTAGGGGTGAAGCTACATTGGACTAAACTTGGATTTTAAACAAGGAAACGTTTCCGTTTCTTTTTATTTATTCTTTTCCACATTATTATTATATTTCTTTCCTTCCAAAAAATAACTTTCTTTCATTTTGTATTAAATTTTTGTTTTCCTGAAAATGCTATTTTACCTTTCCAAAAACCAATATATCTGTGTTAATTTTTTTATATATCAGCGAGACAAATATTTAAACACATGACCAATTATTTACTATTGATTTATAAGTGCTCGTTGTTAGTTAGTGTTGACTACTTGTATAAATATAGAGCTTAAAATTCTAAATAACTCAAATTAGAAATCTTATTATGCTAGAGAACAAAGTTATATGGATTTGGCTATTTCATCTATTTGATTGTTATTAACACGAATTTTAAATTCATAACCTCCTATGAATCATGCACATGTTTTATCAGTAGCCCCTTGTGATTGGCTTAAAATTTTATTTGATGGAGAAATTGTTCCAACTCCTGTATATATGTAGATGTGCCTCTTTGGTTATAAAATATAAAATATCTATATACATTAATGGACCTACATGTTACATGACGAATACTGAAGGACAGAAGATAATTGCTTTTTTAGAGTAAATAAAGATGATTCATAAAATTATATGCTACCTAAATTTACATTGAACAGCAACATATGCAGTTATACGATAGGAGCTACTTTCGGAGCTTCGGGAAAGAGATAAAGCAAGCTCAAGAGATTAAAATTCCCTATTAAGTGGCAATATTTCCTCTATATTATATATGGTGATAGTGTAAATATCTTTTACAGGTGTAGTACCCGTCTTAATACGACAAGGGGAAAAAAAAGAAAGGTTAGTTCTTCTGTGATCCGCATTCGATAAACAGGTGGAAAGCCACGTGCGCGAGACCATGTGCATAGGGCGATGAACCATTTAAACGTGTCCTCATCTTTTTGATTGCAAGCTACAATGAAAGCAACAGAACATAATGCAACGCTGATCAAATAACTTGCACAACTTAGGTAAGGACGGGACCGTTTCTGACCTCGCATACCAAACTCATTTTTCATGGGAGCTTTTCATAGGGAAGTGATATTCGAGAAAGAAATAAATACGTGATTTGAATATTATATTTGCGATATTTTTCTTTTAAGAAGAAAGATTTTGTTTTTTAACTAAAAAAATTGTTTTTCAATTCGTGTGAGTTTTAGGGTTATCCAAAAAAAAAAAAAAAAGAGTTAAGACAACCCTTTGACTGTGGAGGATTGTAGACATATCTCTTTGATAGGGTGCTGTTCTAGAGGTCCCTCGGACTCATAATCTAAGTCAGCTCTCACGTTACCTATCCCAGATAGCACAGCCTCAGTTATCCCCGCTCATAAACCCTTACTATCCCGGATCGACTCCACCTCTATCTTGGCACAGCATGGGAAGCGCCTAACAGCAAGGAACACGTGTAGTTAGACACCCAAACTTATGCTGCCACGTGGCACCTAGCTTTAACAGAATTTCCTTCCAAAACACACTATATAAAGGACTCCACATCCATCAAGTACACACCTTCTCTCTGATATTCACTCACACTTGAATCCATACTGACTTAAGCATTAGAGTCCTTGCAGGTGCCACCATTGGAGATGCCAACACTCGCTGGAGACGTATTCTTGAGTTCACCACACAACATTGGCGCCGTCTATGGGAAGAGTTTTCTGATTCTCTTCTTTTTATTCTGTTTTCTTCATTCTCTGAAGATCGTGATGGTTAGCACGAGAAACCACAAATCCGCTGTGGCACCTTCGCCACCGAAGCTTCCACCGTCGTTGCCCAAGGATGGCAAGGCTGCTTCCGCCACTCTTGAGGCAGCTCTTAGCGTGAACGTTATTCCAGCACCATCGGTTGCCATGGCGGACCTTGCTGCGCTATTGCAGCAACAGAGAAAGGTGTTGAAGGAGCAAGAGAAGATCATTGCTAAACTCTGGGCAGAGAGAGATAGTAGGAAGGTTGCAGAGAACACTTACGACCGCACTGAGATGTCCACTGCCTCCGCTCTAGAGACACATGACGGGCACGTGGCAACGAAGTTGGACGAGGAAGATGAGATGGTTCTGTTCAACCTTCATTTCTCTTTGAGGATCTTGAACTTGTAGGTCCTAAAGCAGCTACCTTCTCTGGAGTTGTACGATGGATCTTCTGATCCAAGTGACTACCTCTTAGTGTTCGAGCTAGCAATGTCGTACAAAGGAGCGTCAGCTTTGTTCACATGCAGAGCATTCCCGCTCTTGTTGAGAGAGTGGCTCTGAAGTGGTTCCAATCCCTGGAACCGAGGTCCATTGACTCATGGACGACTTTTAGGGAAAAGGTCAAGACCGCATTCGCGACTAGCAAGGCCAGGCTGAAGATTGAGGCCGATTTAAAGAGGATATGCCAAGGCGCGGATGAGCCGTTAAAAGATTATATCGACATATTCAACCAGGAAGCACGAGCTGCGAAGAATTTGCAAACCGGAGTAGTTCTCATGCTAGCTAAGGACTTGGTGAGGCCAGGCTCACCTTTCTTCATGTTGATTGCTAAGACGCCTCCGACGTCGATGGAGGAGTTCTTGAAGAAAGCAGAAAAGTACATCAATTATGAAAACGTGCTGGAGGCCGAGCAGGTGAAAATGGCTGAGATTGCACCGCAAAAGAAGAATCCACAGGCTAAGGCCGACAAACTACCGCATCATGAAAACCGAGGTTTATATAAAAGAGGCTCGAGGTTCAAAGAGTATACATCGTTGAATGCCTCCAGAGCCAAAATTTATAACGGGGTATATAATGTGGAGTTCATGTAAGAAGGGATTAAACCTCCGAAGCTAATCAGAAATAAAGAATCGGGGGATCAATCTAAGTACTGCCGATTTTACAAGGCGATGAGCCATGATACAGATGAATGCTTTCAATTGAAGGTTGCAATTGAAGTGCTGATAAGACGAGGGAGATTGGACTGCTTTGTTAAGCGGAATGGGGGTTGAAGTGATAGGGGACGATGACCTTTGTCGCCAAGGAGGGAAAGATCCATAAGCCCAAGGAGGGAACGCTCTCCACCCCAGAAAGACAGGTCACCGCACCGACAAAGTCTAGCCAGAAGCCACTCACCACCCTGGCCAACGCGAGATGATGTTGAGATACACGCCATACGCCGTCAGTCTCCTAAGCGGTCGTCATCCCGGCAGCTCACACGATCTCCCGCCCATTCTCCCGCGCGGAGTCACGAGATCATATATGTCATTACAGGCAGATTCTCAGGTGGAGGTTCGTCAAACAATGCAAGGAAAAGGCATACTAGAGAGGTAATGGCAACTTCTTCCGGGGTTCATAATGGTGGTAACCCCATGAAGAAAAAGGCCCCGCCCTTGACTTTTGATGATTCGGATTATGCTGACGTTATGCCAAACCACGATAATCCTCTAGTGGTGAATGCTTTAATGACGAACAAGGAAGTCCATAGGCTACTGGTGGACATCGACAGCTCTGCTGATGTTATGTTCTATGAACTTTTCCAGAAGCTGAAGATACTGGAGTTCGAGTTGATGTCGTATAACGAGGACTTGATAGGATTCTCTGGACATCACATAACGCCAGTAGGATACACAAAGCTCCACGTGACTTTTGGGAAATTGCCATGCACGAAAACCGTAACCACACGATTCATAGTTGTGGACGCTAAGTCCTCGTATAATGCAATCTTGGGCAGACCAACGTTGAACGCATTAGGGGCTATTATCTAGGTCTCGCATCTGGCTATGAAGTTCGTCGGTGATAACATGGAGATAGTCACCTTTCAAGGTGACCAGAGGAAAGCTAGGGAATGCTACAAGGAGTCCCTTAAAGTTAGTTGCAATCCCGACATAGAATACCAGGGCCAATCCCAGAAGAGGCAAAGTGCTCCTGACAGAACTTGATTGCCGGGATGAAATAAAGAGAGACACCTAGATACCTCATTCGGAGCCAGAAGGAGAATGCATCCCGGTTCAGATTGGGCAGGAGAAGGATCAGGTTGTGAAAATTGGAGCCGACCTAGATGAAAAAATGAAGCAGAATCTATCGACGCTAATGAAGAATAATGCTAGCTTGTTCCCGTGGAAGTCGACAAATATGCCCGGGATAGATCCCAATCTCTTTTGCCACCAGTTAGAGGTTGATCCCTCTGTGAAACCGGTATGCCAGAGAAGAAGAAAGATGGCTCCTGAGCGCTTACAAGAAACTGATAACAGGTGGAGGAGCTGCTAAAAGCCAGATTCATTTGAGAAGTAAAGTATACCACCTGGCTAGCCAACGTAGTGCTTGTGAAGAAGCAGAATGGGAAGTGGAGAATGTGTGTTGATTACATTGACCTAAACAAGCACTGCCTGAGGGATTCATACCCTCTACCCGACATCGACAAGCTGGTTGATGGTTCATCAGGTTTTCGTTATCTGTCTTTCATGGACGCTTACTTCGGATACAATCAGATTCCTCTTTACCCGGGTGATCAGGAGAAAACAGCTTTTATGACTGAGAAGGCCAATTATTGTTATAAGGTGATGTCCTTTGGGTTAAAGAACGCTGGGGCTACGTATTAGAGAATGATGAACAAGGTGTTTGAGGCATAGATAGGGCGAAATCTGGAAGTATATGTTGATGATATGATCATGAAAAGTGCCACCCCTTTGACACATCTTCAGGACTTAGAAGAAACTTTCGCCCAGTTGAAAAAATTTAATATGAGACTAAACCACAACAAGTGTGCATTTGGCGTCTTGGATGGAAATTTTTTGGGATATATGCTATCTGAGAAGGGGATTAAGTTAAACCCGGAGAAGTGCTGGGCTATACTAAAGATGAAGAGCCCTCAGAGTGCAAAGGAAGTGCAGAAATTAACAGGGCGCCTGGCCGCATTGACAAGATTTATTGCTAGATCGACGTAGAATGCTCTCCCCTTTTTCCAGCTTTTAAGGAAAGGCAAACCTTTTGAATGGACCAACGATTGTGAAGCTGCATTCATTAGGTTGAAAGGGAATTTATCCTCTCCCCCTTGCTCACTAAACCCAAGATAGGTGAAGTGTTATACCTATACTTAGCTATGGTCGATGAAGCTGTGAGCACCGCGCTAATACGAGAAACATCGAAAGGGCAAAGGTCGATCTATTTTGTAAGTAAAGCTCTCTAAGGAGTTGAACCGAGGTATCCCAAAATGGAGAAGGTAGTGTTTGCCTCGGTAATGGCGACAAGAAGGTTAAGGCCATACTTCCAGTCGCATCAGGTTATAGTAAGGACGGATCAACCAATTCGGCACATTCTACACAAGCCCGAGCTAGTAGGGAGGATGACGATCTAGGCCATAGAATTATCAAAATATGGGATTCAATATGAGCCAAGGCAGGCGTTGAAAGCCCAAGTGCTAGCTGACTTCGTAGTAGAATTGACTCCAACAGAGTCCCTATCTTGAGATTCAACTTGGACCCCTTTTTGTAGATGGGTCATCCAATGAGAAGGGAAGCGAAGCCGGCATACTGTTGGAGTTTGTGGACGGCGTTGCGTTGGAACATTCGTTGACTTTTACGTTTCCCACCTCCAACAACCAGGCAGAATACGAGGCATGTATAACCGGGCTCATTATGGCAGCCAACATTGGTGTCATGTTGTTGCGCGTATGTAGCGATTCCCAGCTGATGATCTCGCAGATTAATGGGGCCTATCAAGCTAAAGAGCTGATATTGTAGAAGTATCTGGCAAAAGTAAAGATTCTTATGTGAAAGTTTAATAATATAGACTTTGTCTACATTCCCCAGGAGAAGAATGTCAGGGTGGATATTTTGTTGAAGTTGGCTAGCATGAAATCTTCC
This sequence comes from Spatholobus suberectus, assembly GCA_004329165.1. Classification (NCBI taxonomy): domain Eukaryota; kingdom Viridiplantae; phylum Streptophyta; class Magnoliopsida; order Fabales; family Fabaceae; genus Spatholobus; species Spatholobus suberectus. The sequence goes on from CM014729.1 coordinate 73,586,973, forward strand.
GACAATAATAGAACGGTCATTCAATAAACAATCCATGAACCTAATCTCGTGTTGGCTATTGAGGCAGAGCAGAATTGGTTGTCCCTTATTATTAGCTATCTGAATGAGGGCGTCATCCCGGAAGACAAAAAGGAAGCAACAAGGTTGGAGCGGTCCGCGGCTCATTTTTGCATAGTAAATGATTAACTATATTGACACGGCTTCTCACAATCATTGCTTAAATGTTTGGGAAAGTCGGAGTCTGAATATGTGATGACTGAGATACACAAGGGATGCTGTGGCCAACACTTGGGAGGTAGAGCATTGGCTAAGAAGATACTCAGAGCCGGCTATTATTGGCCGGCGTTAGAAAACGACGCCATGGAATTTGCTAAAAAGTGTGATAGATGCCAAAAATGCTTCGATATTCATTTGACCCCATTCGGAAGACGTGAGCACGATTACTTCTCCATGGCCTTTCAAGTGGTGGGGTATTGATATACTCGGCCCCTTTCCCAAAGCTCCCGACCAGGTTAAATATTTGGTGGTAGCAATTGACTATTTCACCAAGTGGATTGAGGCAAAAGCGTTAGCCACTATCACGGCAAGGAACGTAGATAACTTCGTATTCCGACAGATTATTTGCAAGTTTGGAATACCGGATGTCCTAGTGTCAGACAACGACACTCAATTTACAGATATAAGCTTCAAGGAGTTCCTGGCGAGATTGAAAATCAAGCAACATTTCACATCGGTTGAACACCCCCAAGCAAACGGACAGGCAGAGGGAGCAAACAGAGTCATCCTTAGAGGGCTCCAACAGCGTCTAGATGAAGCGAAGGGGTGTTGGGTTGAGAAACTACCACACGTTCTATGGGTATACTGCACAACCCCCCATTTTTCCACTGGAGAGTCTCCTTTTCGCCTTACTTACGGTGTGGAGGCAATGATCCTAACAGAGATTGGAGAGCCGACGTGGAGAGTGGCTAACCTGAGGCTAAAAGATAATGATGGATTGCTATGTTCAGAGTTGGACATAGCGGAAGAAAGAAGGGAGGTGGCCGCCATAAGAGAAGCTGCTTTGAAAAGACAGGTCACGGCGAGGTACAATAAGAAGGTCGTGCACCACTCGTTCGAGCCCGGTGATCTGGTCTTGAGGCATGCCGACATAGGAGGAAGAAATGTCAGACAAGAAAAACTCGCCGAGAAATGGGAAGGCCCGTACCAGGTTACCTTAAAAACTAGAATAGGCACTTACACGTTAGAGGCGTTACCCGAGATTGTCATCCCGCGGACATGGAATGCAGGCAACATAAAAAAAAATACTATAATTGAGGTGTGGTTGGTAATGTTAGTTTTTATTTCCTAGTCATTTTAAGTCCGTGGTATAGCTAGACAGAGTCGCATACTATAACTTGTCGCTTTTGTAATATTTTTTGTGCCACGTGATTAATAAAATGAGAAGTTTGCCTACCATACAAAGCTAAGTACAGGGGTGAACAAATGGAAAAAAGATAAAGATTGCGAATTACCCCGTATACGTGGATTCGTTCCAGCCGGGGTAGGAAGATTGCTAAAGATGAAGATTGCAAACTACCCCGTGTACGTGGATTCGCTCCAACCGGGGTAGGAAGATCACTAAAGATAAAGATTGCAAACTATCCCATGTACGTGGATTTGCTCCAGCCAGGATAGAAAGATCGCTAAAGATGAAGATTGCGAACTATCCCATGTACGTGAATTTGCTCCAATCGGGGTAGGAAGATCCTTAAAGAAGGTGAAGAATGCGAATTACCTCGTGTACATGGATTCGCTCCAGCTAGGGTAGGAAGATCGCTAAAGAAGGTGAAGATTGCGAACTACCCCGTGTACGTGGATTTGCTCCAGCCGGGATAGAAAGATCACTAAAGATGAAGAATGCGAACTATCCCGTGTACGTGGATTCGCTCCAGCTAGGGTAGGAAGATCGCTAAAGAAGGTGAAGATTGCAAACTACCTCATGTACGTGGATTTTCTCTAGTCGGGGTAGGAAGATCGCTAAAGATGAAGAATGCAAACTACCTTGTGTACGTGGATTCGCTCCAGCTGGGGTAGGAAGATGGCTAAAGATGAAGATTGCAAACTACCCTGTGTACATGTATTCGCTCCAGCCGGGGTAGAAAGATCGTTAAAGATGAAGATTGCGAACTACCTCGTGTACGTGGATTCACTCCAACCAGGGTAGGAAGATCGCTAAAAACGAATATAAAGACAAAGGCAGAAATCAAGAAACGCGTAAAGATAAAGGCAAACAAACATAAGCGTTCAACGAAAGTGCGAAGAAGAGAAGCGAACAAACACGAAAGCATTTAGCAAAGATGCGAAAAGCAAAGAATATGTATTAAGCTGTACCAAACAAGGAGATGTTGAAAGAAAGCATCGAAACCTATCATTTATATTCAATGTATTAACATATGTACATAATCTGAAGAAAACATAAACAAAAAATTACAAAATAAATCGGCATCTTGGCCATTCAACCTTCAACGTTGGCAGCATCTTCAGGAACATCAGCATCTCCAGGTTCAAGATCATCACCCAAGATCGCCACCTCGGTGGAAAGTGGGATAGTCGACGTCACTTGTGGGGTCGAAATAAAGCTGTCTACAAGATCCCTTGCGGTATCTTGCTTATCTGTTGAGGCTCGTAATCAACCTCGGCACCATGATGCTCTCCACCGGCTTCATCTTCCTTGGCGTCATCTTCAGTGTTGGAATCAGCTGTTGGAACTGCGTGATTTGCTGGTGTCATTTCACCATTCACATTTGCATGCCAAACGCCGTTAATCACCTCACAATCCGTTCGGGCGCATGCAAGGTCCATATTCCTCTGAAGGAGGAAGCGCACTTGCTCAATAGTGTTCTTGAAGGAGAGCTGGACGGACTCGATCCAGCGTCGAAGCATTATTTGGGTCTCTTCTTGAGAAGCTGTTATGCCGGATTCCAACTTTCGCACCATAGCTTGTAAATCTTTTACTTTGCTTTTTGAAGCTTGGAGTTGAGAGGATAAATCTAAATCCAGCTTAATATACTTAGCATTGGCGGCAGACAACTTCATCTGAAGATTCGTTTCGACCTTGGCCAGCCGCAATTTTTCAATTTTCTCTTCTGCCAGTTGCTCCTTCAATGATTGCACCTCCTCCTCCAACTCAGCGATACTTTGGCCACATTCTTCTTTTGCCGAGCGTTCCCCTTCCTTAGCTTGCTTCAACCGGGATATTACCGCATCCTTCTCCGCTAGGATATCCAAGGGGTTTTAGCTGCCAAACGCATCCCTCATCAGCACATATTGCGAATAGCCATGGAACATATAGCTGAAAAATGAGCCTAATCCGTCAAGCCCATCCTGCATAACGCTCAGTTCCCCCCTCATCGAGCTCACTTTGCCGAAAATTTTATCTTCAAAGATCACCGCCTTTCTAGATAAAATGTGCTCATCAACCAACTCCACTGTCGAAAGAGAGGGCCAATCATCCTGACACCTCTTTGCAGGTGGCGCCTTCTCTTGTACAACATCGGTCACTGCCCTCTTCTCGGAGGCGACATCAGATTGAGCGGCATCGACAGGCACCTTTCTGGAGACCCCGGCTGGTAGGCCAACCCCGGAAGGCGCAACCTCAATGGGAGCCAGCAATGCTGATACAGACGCATCCCAGTTCTCAGCCTCCCTGATCACTATACCCTTTGCCGCTGTGAGGATTGAGGGAGGAAGTGCCTGTGTTTTCTCCATTGCCTTAACTTTCCCTTTGGCCCTCCTTGGTTCTTTGGATTTAGGTGCCTTATCTTGTTAGAGGTCAAGGCGAAGTCGGCCATCTTCGATTTCACCATCGCGTCTGCAAGAAAACATGAACTTGGTCAAGTTATACAAAAAATATGAAGACAATAAAAAATAAACATGTAAAAAGTTTACATAAACAGACTAAAATATTGGCGCTATTCAACAAGGGTAGTGCTAATTAACCACTGGTAAAGGAAGCAATCCTGTAGGTTTTTTTTATCATGGCGGAAAAATGGTCTTGGGCTCAAGCTTCTTCCAGGGTCAGGTCATCATTTCGAACCAAAAATTTTCCATGATCCAACCAATAATGGTCATACAACCAATACAATGAGAACCGGGGCTCAACAACATTCTCCCCTACATCGCGGACCATAAATAATACCTCCCAACTCTCTACACAGGGGCACAAAAAGAAGAATTTGTCCTTGTAGTCCTTGTAAGAATCCTGGAAGGGTTTAAGTAATGCCCGACCTCGGACACTTCGAAACGAGACAGAGGAGAACTTATTATCGTAAGTCTGGCGGATAGGGGTAAAGTAGTATAGAAATAAATTCTGGCTATAGACAACTCCCTCCCAATTGCACAGACTCTCGAATGCCACCATGAACCCCTAAGAATTAGGATGAAGCTGTGAAGGCACGACACTCAAAAAGTTTAGGATCGACACTTGGAGCTCCGTTAGTGGCAGCCTGATTTAGAGGTGTTCAAATAATGTTAAGTACATGGATAGGAAGTTGGGGTATAAATATCCTTCCATTGTCGCCTTGGCCTCGTCAAGCGGGGTCCCCATGTTTTCTTTTTAACCTTATGAACATATGCGGCCATCATCCCCGAGGGAAACCTCGTTAAACGCCATCTCAACACCACCCCAGCTTAGCTTGAGGCAACCCGCCAAGGCATCTAATGTCGCCTGGTTGAAGCACAACCGAGTACCGGCCACCTCCTTGTCAACCTAGTCAACGTCTAGGCCGGTTGCATTGTGGAATGCCTCAGGAGTAGTCTCCACAATCTTGACAATTTTTCCTATCTCCTTGTCAAAAACAGTGGAAGAAGGGTCAGAAGAGGCCAACTGGGGCCTTAACTGCGACCCAACCCCGGCACTTGGCTGTGCTGACCTTTTAACCCCAGAAATATTGCTTGGCCCGGAAGGGATCCTTATCAAGTCCGGGTATTGCACCCAGGCCTTGGCATACTCCAATACCTCGTCCAAGCCGTATGGCATCCCTATGGCCTTTAAGTGGGTCCAGCACTTCTTCAAGACCTCAGGACAAATTACAATTTTAGGTGGTGAGGGTTGTTTTGGGTCGGCTGTCATGGGGTGCTCATCAATCCTCTTTGCGGACCCTTGTCTACCCAACCTACCATGGATCGCTACCCCCCTTCCCCCCCCCCCCCCCACGTGTAGTTGCAAGACCGGTCGAAGAACTGATGCCACTAGCGACTCCCTTCGGGCCACGACGACTGGTGCAGTGGGACGAAGGCACCGCCACAGACTGAAAGAGCCAGTTAGCGGTGAAACCCCCTAGGTGGCTTCCATGACCGCCCCGAGTGGAAGATGAAACATCGCGTCTACGTGGCTCCATCTTCGACCAAACAAAAAACACAATACAATACAAGAAACTAGAATACAAGGGAATGCTTAAAGTAAAGACAAGAAAGAGAATGTCACCTTAGTATATAAAGTTGCTGGTAATGAAGAATAATGGAGGTAGAATAGCAGGCTTCACGTCCTTCACCGAAGGAAAAAAAACGCAGGAGGCGGAAGGTACTCTCACAAAGAAAAAGAAACAAAATCTTAACAATAGAATGAAGGTAAGCGTACCAAACTATGTGAGAATCTATGCCCTTTTTATATTACGGGCCCATATCAGGGTCAGGCCCAAGTCCAGAATTTTCACAAGACAACTACCAAATCTTTTGGAATTCGAAGCGATACAAAGTTTAAGATATCGAATCATTACGCATTTAATGTGCCTCGGCTATCCAAAAAATACAGTGCAGCTGTCTGAAAATTGAAAAGACTCAAATCTTTTGACTCTAAAGTCAGTAAGCCTTTCCTAGCGAAAAGCCTAATCGACTTGGGGGCAACACCATCTCGGACCCTCTTTCAAGCTTTTAAGCCAATGATGCCTGTTCCAAGCATCATCGGCTTGGGGGCAACTGTTATGGGGCCGGCTTAGACTCATAAGCCGGCAATGCTTCTCTGAACATCGCCAGCTTGGGGGCAAATGTTCTGGAGGTCACTCGGACCCACAATTTAAGTCGACTCCCACATTACCTATCTCGGCTAGCACAGCCTCAGTTATCCCGGCTTATAAACCCCTACTATCCTGGATTGACTCCATCTCTATCCTGGCACAACATGAGAAGCGCCTAATAGCAAGGAACAGTGTAGTTAGACACCTAAACGCACGCTGCCATGTGGCACCTGGCTCTAACATAATTTCCTTCCAAAACACACTATATAAAGGACTCCACACCCATCAGGTACACACACTCTCTCTGATATTCACTCACACTTGGATCCATACTGACTTAAGCATCGGAGTCCTTGCAGGTGCCACCACCAGAGATGCCAACGCTCACCGGGGACTATTCTCGTGTTCACCACACAACAGGTGCATATATAAGCTGTTGTCTAAAGTGCTAGCTAATAAGTTGAGGAAGGTCTTGCATTATATTGTTTTTGTGAATCAATCTACTTTTATCAAAGGTTGGCAGATTTTGGACAAAGTTCTCATTGCCAATGAGCTTGTGCATGATGTAAAAATGAAAAAGAAAGAGGTTGTGTGTTTTAAAGTCAACTTTGAGAAAGCATATGATTCAGTGAATTGGGAGTATCTTGACTTCATGATGACTCGTATGCGATTTCATAAAAAGTGAATGAAATGGATTAGAGAATGTGTATTCGCTTATATTCTGAAAACCGGACCGGTCGGTCGGACTGGAAAACCGATGAACCGGTCATCTGACTGGTTCAAATAAACCACAGAACCGGCCTATAGAAAAATCGGTTGAAGAATTGAAAAACTGGTCAAAAACCAGCAAAATTGGTCAAAAATGGTTCACAACGGGTCAATGAAAAATGCTTAATACAACATTATTTTGATTTTTTTCTTAAAAAAATAAAAACCAACCTAAAATGTTTATTATTTTCTTTTTTATTTTAAATATAAATTTGTTTTTATTAATAAATGTTAATGTGTATAGTTAAAACTTATATTTAAGTATCGTGACATATTTGATTTGCAATTTTGTAGGTATTGTAAATGTAAAGAATCTATAAAATTATGTTTCATTTTTAATTTTTAGTATTATAAAGTTATGATATTATTTTTTTAATATTATCTTATGTATTATTTAATTATTATTATTATTATTTTATTAATACCGATTCAACCACAGTTTAACCATTAAACCTTAAACTAGTGCCTTGACTGGTTCAACGATTGGTCTAGTTTTAAAAACATTGGTTTTCACTAATGGAAGTCCCACTAACGAATTTAGTGCAGATAGGGGATTAAGATAAGGGGATGCACCCTATCTTATCCTATTTTTAATAGTTGTAGAGGGTTGAAGTATGGTGTTTAATGAGGCAATTAAGTTGGGGTTGTTCAGTAGTTTTAATTTAGAAGGTCAAGGCATTTGTGTATCACATTTACAGTTTGGGGTGATAGGTTGATTATTGAAAGAAAAAGTTAGGGCAAAATGTAGGCACTTAAAGCAATTCTTCAACTATTTGAGTTAGCATTTGACTTGAAGGTAAATTTTCACAAGAGTTAATTGGTGGGAATCAATGTAACTTGGTATTGGATGAATGCAGCAACTTATGTATTGAATTGAAAAATTGGTTCCATGCCATTCAAATATTTAGGTTTACCTATAGGTGCAAATTCTAGGAAAAAATTCACTTGGCAACCTATCATGGATAAGGTGTGGAAAAAGTTATCATTGTGGACAACAAACACATCTCCTTTGGTGGTCATGTGATCTTGCTCAAATCAATCTAGGTATCTCTCCCAATATACTTTCTTTCCTTTTTCAAGGCTCTAGTAGGTATAATTTCTTTACTTGAATCTCTCTTTAAAAGCTTTTTAAGGGGGTGGGGAGGAAAAACAAAAAATTCACTATGTTGCATGGAAGAGGTGGGAGATTTGGGGATAAAGAATCGGAAAAGTCTAAAGTGAAGTACCAAAAAATATGGTACACTGATGAAGCAATACTTTTTACCATTAGATTTATTATTATAATAATGTATGGTTGAGATTGCTAACTTGATACTGATTAACAATTTACAATAAGTTTTGTTGTGTAGTCCTCATATAAAAACATCATTTGGATGAATATGCAAAATTTCATTCGTCAGTTAGAGGCCGAAAACCTTAAGAGGGCGACGACACCCTTACCAAGCAGCAGCCTCCATGGCTGAGCGCAAAAAAGGAGAGAGCGAAAGGAGAACTAGAGGGAGAGGGTCGGAGAGAGAGAAAGTAAGCGAGAAAAAGGAAGATGGTGGTGCGTGGTAACCACCACGGGTTGAAAGAAAAAGAAGGAAGAGGGAGACGAGAAAGAAAAAGTGGGGAAGGAAAAAAAGAAAAAGGAAAAAGAGATGGAAGAAAAGTAAAAAGGAACAGCATTGTCTTAGAATATGGGTTTGACCTTAACTCAACCTTACAAAACCGACTTGTAAGGTGAGGGTTGCCCCCACGTATATACACTTGTTTGGCTATATTATTGGTCAATGTGGGATCTCCAACACACCCCCTTCATGTCGAGGACTAGACATCTCGATGGTGAAGTTTGCAGGACTGGACATCTGTGGGTGGTCTGATAACGACCCGATAGCGGGTGGTCCGATAAGCCTAACAACAATCATTAGGATAGGCTTTGATACCATCTTAGAATGTGGGTTTGGGCCTAACTCAACCTTACAAAATCTGTTTGTAAGGTGAGGGTTGCCCCCTTATATACACTTGTTTGGCCATATCACTAGTCGATGTGGGATGTTTAACACGCCGCTGAAAATTGCACTTGGCAGCGGAGCGCAGCGACACTCACAGCGAATATACCTTTTTTTCATTTATTCCTCTCTGGCTTTTTTTTCTTTATTGCTCTCCTATTTTCTTTTCACTTGCACTGGTTTTTCCTTTTGGTTGCAGGTTTTGGTGACTTGGGGTTTGATCACAGGTTTGGGTTTTGGGTGGTGCTATGGTGTTTGTGGTGGTTCATGATGTCGTGGCTCATTCAAGCCAAGTCTAAAGCTTGTTTTTACAAAGTTTAGTAGGTGATGGAAGGTTTTTGAACCCCTAACATATAAATTGCTAGTGGTTTGTGTTAGGATTCTTTTCAATCTGAAGTGTTTGGACTGATTTGTTTTGCTTTCATGGTTTAATTGCAATTTTGTGATTTGTTTTGCTGCAAGAAAACTTGAATCAACGGTCCTCTTCTTTGTTTTGTTGACCTCATTGTTTATTCTTTGAGGTTGATGTGTAGTGCTGATTGATATGTTTCTATATAATTGTTCTTCTATCTCTTAGTGTGTTTGTTTGTTTGGACATCTATTTAAGATTGTGCAACACAAGGTCATGGAATTTTGTTGTGGCTACCCTTGTTTCCTTCTTACTATCTTTCGTATTGCTCTTTGCATCTTGTTTTTCTTTAAATAGTTTAGACTTTACCCCCCACCTATTTAAGGGAATAATATCGTTGCAAAAAATTTCTTGTTTTTGTTAATCTGATACATTCTATTTGACAGTAAACTACATTGATTGGTATCTTTGTTTTGCTTTTCATTTTGGATGATTTATTTACTAAGACCCATACAATGGTAATCGCCTTTAGCTTGAGTTTGGGATGCCTCCATAGTTCTTGGTTTTGGACTTTACAACATTTGCCTTTTAATTATGAGTAATTAATTATGTTCTAAATTGCAATTGCATATGTGCTAGCAATATGATCTATGTTGTCTATGTTAAATGCTAAATTAGGAACTGCCTGAGGTTTATAGTCATTTTATGGTATTTGCCACTGGCTAATCTATAGTCTTAGACGAGTCAAATTTTTATTTGTATAGGATTAAGGATTTGATATTATATTAGAGGGATTGGATACCTTGAAGAATTTGGCCCATGATATGAATGGGGTTTGTTGTGTTGTGTATCTAGCTTTGTTTGGGAATTCCATTAAAAGATGTTGGATTTTAAGATGATAACCATTTTCTCATTTTTCTCCCTCAACTATGTTCAGGAATTGGATCGGCAAGTTCCTTTAATGGATGAGCTACTAATAATTTTTTGATATAGGTGTGGGCAAGAAACTACTAATTAAAATGGATTGCATAGAAAAAGGATAGAATGAATTAGAGATTATATCTCCTTTGGTGCAGCAAATGATAAACTTTGAAGTTGGGCATTTGCTTAACTTGAGGATCTAGTTTGGTCTGTATGGTGTAGAAGGAACAAATGGATTTTTGAGAAGAAAATGTCCATTGAACAAGTGCTTACCAAAGCCTACTCTGTTTAGAAATTTCAACCAGTGACCCAACAAGCACAAGCCATTACACAAATCGAGCATCGGATGCCATCACAACCAATCAAGTTTCATCAAATGCAATTTTGATGCAGCGAATATTGAAGGAGTTGGAATGGGTTTGGGGCTTGTTTTTAGAGATTATCAAAGGAATGTGATGGTTTAAGCATCAAAGCTTATTCTATATATACAAACTTTTTTGAGGAAGATGAAGACTAGGACGGCCTAGTCCGTAATATATAATGAAACTCGATTAATGAGTTGCATATGCTTTGTATAAACATGATTTGTGTCTTGCAGATTTTAATTTCTAAGTGATGATTGTGAACTTGATGAGTTGCACTAATTGGGATGTATAGTTTCGAATATGTTGTTGTGATGAATGAATTAGATTTATAAATTGTGTTCAAGTTAAGATTTGCTATTTTATGCTACTAGTCATAATAATGAAGTTATCAGTATGATGTTATAAATAAATGTTATAATATCATTTTATTATTATTTCTTACTTGTGACTGTAATATTAATACTCATATAAAATTTATTTATAATTTTTTTTCAATATTTTAACATTAATTATCATTAATGTGGCGTTATTATTTATAATAATTATTTTTGTACTTTTTATAGTAATTGTAAGTATAATACTTATTAGCAATAATTAAAAATTTGTACATTTATATCACAAAATACTTGTAGAACTATTTTTCAAATTTAAAAAAATTATATATTTATTATAAAATAATGATTTTTGGTTAAAAACTGTCTATACCTGGTAAATTTTGTGCCTCAGGGGTGTACCATCGAGTTGGGTACTTCACCCTAGACAAACTTGCTAAAGAATCTTTGGGCTTTTAACGTAGCCTTATTAGGGAAATAGACATGGAGGATCAAGGTGGAGCATTAGTCCTTGTGGTATAAAGTTCTATGTTTTAAGTATGGATTATATGGAGGTGGGTGGGTCAAAAGTGGCAGTACATGTTCTAAGTGGTGTGTGAATATTTAATGTTTAAAGGTGAATATTCAGTCTTAAAAAAAAGGTGCTGGGAGAAAATCGTCATTTTAGCGTGAACCATGGGTGGAGAGGGTCACTTAGGGTCAAAATATTAGCGATTATAAACATTAGCAATGGATAAAAATGTTATAGTTGTCGAGATGGGGTTTTGGAAGGAAGGGGCTTTTAAGTTGGGATTGGTAATAAAGAAGACCATTATTTTTGGGGAGGAACTTACTTAGAGAATTAGAATATAGGTTGTGTCAAGCGATATTGAAGGAGGACGAAGAAGATAAGTGGGTATGGAAGGAAGATTCATTTGGTATTTGTATAGTTATATCGATGTACGGTTCTAGTATCACATATATCACCGAACCCAAATTTGTGTTTTTTTTATGGTTGAGATGTGTCCCATTAAAGAGCCAAGCATTTGTTTGGAAGTTGTCTCAAGATTGGATTCTCCCTCTGTAGAATTTGATACATAGATGATTTATCTCAGGTAATGGAAAAATGTGCTAAGGTAGGCAAAGGTGTAGGCAAAATGTTTGAGGTGAGACAAAGAAATACTTAAGACCAAAACTATTGCTTAAGGTTCAATGTTCCAAACTCCCCACCCCATACATAACATCTAACAAAAATAAGAAATTTTTTAGAAGTCTAAAATTTGGAGAATAAAATAAAATGTAAATTTTATGATCTGAACTTCTCCAAAAGGAGCCAATGAAAGAAGGAGAAGACTCTCATGAGAAAAAAAGAAGAAGAAGTCATATTTGGGGAATAAAATGAAAACTTGAAGAGATGGAAAAATAGAGCTTTAGATGGAAAGAAAGAGGGACATACCAATAAGCCCTAAATTTGTCTACATGTAATCTCTCAAGTGAGGAAAACAAGCAAAGGAACCCTAGGATTTGCATAAGTTCCCTTAGATTATTTAAATAAGGAGAAGTTTTGTTCGAAAGATTGAAAGAAGTTGTAGAGAGTGAGGGAGAAGATATTTAATAGGAGAAGATGACAAAAGAGATAGGTTGTTGAAAATTTTTCGAGAGATTAGGAGATGGCAATTGAATTAGGTGTAAAATTACTGGGAAAAACAATCCAAATTTTCAAATATTAATTTAAGTGAGTGAATTAAAGATGTAATAAATTGAGAAATGAAAGGTCGTGACCATTGATGTGTGTGTGATAATTTCTAAGAGAGGTGACTCTTGAAATTGTGAGAATCAATTAATTAATGTTTATTTTCAAGGAGTTTTTAGAAGTCATTCACCACACTATAAATAGATGTTCTCAAGATTAGAAGAACCACACCTAAAGAGGGAGTCACCACTCAAATGACGAGGGATCATCTAATGGGGAGGGTTTTTCAAGTTTGTCCAAAAAATTTATAATGAAGAGGCTTTTTTAAAGTTTCTACAAAAAACTTATAATATTATTTGAGATAGTGAATATTTTGTTAAGATGCTTCGCGAACGTAAGCAAAAGGTGCCAAACTATGTTAAATTTGTGTCTTTTTCTATTTTATTTGTGGTGTTGTTTTATGTGTGTTCTATTCTTTTGATCCTCATGTTGTGTGAGAGGGGCTTTTCCCAACAAAAATGAGTATGAACTTTTGCAAGAAAGGAGCGTGAAAGTCAAGATTGCACCAAGAAACAATATTTAAATAAGAATGAATGTGAGAAAGACTAGGAAGAATGAAGTCTTGAGAGGCCAAATAGTTATTCACATTTTTAGATATGAAGTGATTGACATGTCTATCCATAATCTTAAATATCGCAAATTTATTAAATATGTTTTGTTATGGATAAGGATGACAATGGGTAATGGAAAAATTATCCATAATAGGTAGGATAATTATCCACTTAATGAGCAAGGGTATGCATAGTTGTCTACATAATTTAATGGGGATGGGCATAAGTACCTTAGGACCACCCTGCCTCACATCTGCACTTATATGTTTGTGTGTGCCTACGTACGTATGCATGTATATGTACTAATAAATATATTTTTAATTTTGGTCTACTTGATATACGACCAAAAAAATGTATAAAATGTTAGAATTTTTCGTTAGTAAAATTAATGATAGAAGTTTTTGTTATATTTTGAACATTCAATTCTAAAGAAAATGATAGGATTTTCGTTACTATTGAGCATTGACTATGCTGTTAGGAGTTGAACATAGAAAAGGAAATTAATGTTTGAATGTGGTCCATTTTTGAAGTCATATACAACCCATAATTTTAGCGAAACGTTCAAGGACATTTAACTCACACTCCCATGTTCGTTGAACTCATTAAGCCTACTTCTCTCTTCAGAAACAAAACACCATCAAGTTTAGGCAAGTAAAGGTTTAGAATGTTGAAAATAAATGGGTTTGAGTGTGAATGTATTTGCTTTACAATGGCTAGAGGTCAGTATCTAAATCTGATACTTTTGATTATATTTGATTTGAATATGTTGTTTGGGTTGATAGCATGTTTAGATTAGTATTTAGAATTAACATTTGGCATTAAAGCCATTTTTCTCCCTACTCTGCTTACTGTATGTTCATTTTGGAGTTTTAAATTTTGAAATATAACTAGGGTTTTAGAGGTTTTTAATCCAAACAAAAACTATAAATCAAATGGAAATTAATTTTCTAAATTTTTTTTTATTTAAAACATCACTAGCGTTTTAACACATGCATTGCATGAGTCAAATCTATTATGTAAATTTTATGATTATAATTAATTATTATAAAAGATTTAATAGTAATTAAATAAATTAAAATAAATTATAAAAAAATAAAATATGCTAAAAATATAAATAAAATAATCATATTAAAAATATGTATGGTAAAAAAGGTTATAATATGATATTATAACAATTGCACTCAATCCTTTTATTGTAACAAATAATTTTACTTAACAATCTTATTGAACAAATAAAGCATTTGACATGAAATAATTGTCAATAAAAGATATAAAAACATTTGTAAGGACAAACAAATAATAATTTAGAAATTGAAAACCAAAAAAAAAAGTAAGAAAATGTCTTTTGTTTAACTTCTTTATTTTTGATTGTTCTATTTTATCTTTTTTAATCATATATATTTATTATTGATTGTTTGTTAGCTAATTTTAAGAGAAGAAAATTCACAAATACATATTTTAAAATATACATGCATTTTCAAAGAAAAAAACAACAAAATCAATCCTAATACACTCAATTTTATTTTTATCTTTGTCTTTTAATTTTATTTTTGTGAAAAAAGGAAAATGCAACCCTTACACATAGGTGCAACTAAAAAATTAAAATTAAAATAAAATATTAAGTAATAACATAAAACCTGATCCATAAATAAAATAAGAAAAAATTGAAATAAAGCACACAACTCTTTGCTAGATGACCAATGTGTTGTATTTTAACAACTAATAGCATAATACTTGTGGGTAGCATTGATTTTCACACACATTTCTCTAATTGATATTTCATTAAATACAATATGCATAGTAATTCCAAGGACAAAAAAATGGTCATAATTACACTATATTTTCTTTAGAGGCTTGACAATTAAAAATATTGAACTTCATACTAACAATAATATCTATCTCACAAGTTTGCATGCCATCTACAAGTTGCATTTTAAGATAGTAAGGGGTTGCTTTTGGGTGATCATTCATCCATTCGAGCTTCCACCTTCTTTACGAAAAAAATTGAGTGTCTTTTAGTCAATTTTTATAGTAGCGAATACCAGTAAGGCCCATGCTTCCCCATTTTAGCTTACCTCAGCTTCAATAACAACTTTTAAGCTACTCAACATATACTGCATCGTAACATAATTAAAAATATTAGAAATACAAAGAAAAGTAACACTAAAACAATTATAAAGAATATAAAAGCAAAGAAAAAAAGCATAAATTCCTTTATTCAAGTTCATATACTAGTAAATGGTTTATTTAAAATTTGTATTTATAATGAAATCTTTAAAAAAATTAGGGATAAACAAAAAATTAGAGATTTGATTAGCTGGAATATAAGGAGTAGTAAATAAATAGAAATCACCTAAATCTCACATGAACATATTACAAACCAGAATAAATATTGTTAGGATTTATGGAATGAAACTATTTGACAATATGATTTCAACCCTATATCTTATATTGCAAACCAAAAAAAAAAAGGCAAAATAGAAATTACAACAACTTATATAAATCATGCACATGAAACAAAGATTAGTAAAGGACATGTGCCTTGCAGCGAAGATTAGGAACCAGACCTAAAAATAGAAAAGTAAAGTTTGAAAAAAAATCACCAAAATAGAAAAGACTACCTCACTGTAAAAAGCAAACTCAACAAACCAATCAACCAAAATATTCAAAACAATTAAGATCAATTGCTATTGGAAACAAAGAAATAGGAAACCCTAAACAAGAAAAAAAACATGACATTATTATAGGGGCACGTAAATAGGGGAGGGAGAAAGGAAAATATTCATTCCTACGCTACTAGAATAATGAGCGTGTGAAGGGAAAAAAAATTTAAATTATGAAAGAGATAAGGAATTCAAATCAAGATGGAAGTTAAAAGAGATAAGAAAAGAAGATTATAGAAAACAAGAGAAAGGGAAAATAGAAAATTTTAAAGATAAGGAAGAAGATTGTGGAGAAAATGATAGGTTGTTGCTGATTTTGAGTTAGATGGAACATTATTATTGGAAAAGAATGAACATAAGAGCATTGCAGGAGAGAAGTGTGTACTTCATCACTTCACCATGAGAGAGTATTTAAACGAAAATGAATGTAAAGGAGAGTAAACTCCTCTCGTGAGAGATAGAGGTACTAATTTAATATATAGAGTGAATTTTCAGTAAAAAAAGAAGAAGGTTGGAAACTGTTGGGTTTTCATTCAAGTTCGTGGGTCTCAACCGAGTCAAAATGACCTAGATCAAGGTTAAAGACGAATGAAACGTGACTTGTAGTGAAACCTGTTGTGTCAGTTTCATTACTAAAACTTAATGAACCTATATGTTATAAAATAAGCGACATCATTATTTATCACAAGATATTAGTGTGGTGTAGCGGTTAATTGCATTTTGTGTATTATCAGTAATGTGAGATCGGCACCATTTACTTTTTAACATGATTTTCATATTTTGATTAAATTAAAAAATGAACATTGAGTATAGCAAGGATTTGAACGTGTGTTCCTTTATGTGCCTATTAATAAGATTACCACTATACCATCATAAGTTTTATAAATATTAAGGTGTTATAACACTTATGTAGGAAGTTAAATGTGTTGAATTGCACATATGTTATTGCTTCAAAATATATTATGGTCCGTTCAGTAAATTTTAAGTGTGTATGAATCGTTTAATTTTTTAAAATTGCATGGTTAAGTTTGATATTTATTTAAGTTAAATATTTCATATACATTAAAATTGATGGTTTAGCGATTATACATTATTTATTAAATAATTGTATGCATATATTATTTGTTTATTTTTTAAAATTTGTGTCTATAAATTTATGATTATTAGTGCATGCAAAATTATGTTGATTTGTGCATTGTTATTCAATTTATTTGCATTAACTAGGATGTTATGCAAATATTTATTTATTTATTAATAATTAATTAATATTGAGTGATTAATATATTTTTTTATTAATTAAGGTATGGCCACAACATCTTTAATTAAATAGGATTATATATTAAATTTTAGAATCACATTGAAATATTAGTTTTAATTAATCATATATGATATAACGAAATCCACTCACAAGAATTTTGTTATATTTGTATGATTAATTAGGATAAAATATCATATTATATTTCTTAATCTACCCATAAGAATTAAGAAAAATGAACATAATTTGGTAGTTTTGTCATAAGGTTACGAGATGAATCCAATTGAATAGAACTGTAGCCCAGAGACAAGGTTTATGTCACTAGATTCATAGATTAAGACGTGATTTACATTGGTAAATATGACATTTTATTTTAGTCTCAAATTATGAATAATGAGCATGAATGTTTGAACTTTGCAATCATGCAATATGCAAATATTTATGATATTAAGTATGAAATTCCCAAATTAAGGGATGATAACTATAAGGTATGGGAGGAGAGAATTCTTCTCCATTTGAGCTTGATAAACATCAACTATGTTATTAGAAAGGAAGAACCACCAAGTATTATTGAAATCAACACTACAGATATTGATGATTTTTTTTAAAAAAAAAGGGAAAGGTCTAATTGTCTCTTCGTTAGATTCATATAGACCAAAATATCTGTTAGCATCTAGGGTTCTATTGATTACCATAATAAGGTCAAGGATTTTTTGAAGGCCATTGATGAGCATTTCACAACATCTGACTTGTCCCTTGCAAATACCCTTATAATGCAATTTTCATCCATGAAGCTAACTAGGATAAAAGGTGTAAGTGACCACATCATGCGCATAAGGGATATAATGGCTTAACTAAAAGGCTTGGAAGTTACCATAGTAGAATCATTCCTGACACACTACATTTTGTGCACCCTGCACAATAGTATGCCCCTTTCAAGATCTCTTATAACACACTTAAGGATAAATGGTCAATTAATGAGCTATTAACCATGTGTGTTTAAGAGGAGGAAGGGTTGATAATGAAAAAGTGCAAGGGGGTTAAAGTTGACTATTTCTAGTAAGAATAAGAAGAATCAAGGCAAAAATAAGGACAAGATTCCTGCCTAGCCAGACATAAAGAAAGAGTCAGAGTGTTTTTTGGCAAAAAGAAGGGGCACATGAAGATAATTTGTTTAAAGTTTAAGAACTAGCTTGATGCAAAAGCTACTCCTTTTGCATTTGTTTGTTATAAATCTAATATGGTTAATCTTAATCATGACACATGGTGAATTGATTATAGTTAGGGATGAAAATAGGTTAGGCTAGGCCAGACTTTGGTAAGCCTAAGCCTGACCTTCATTAAAAGGATAAAGCTTGAGTTTGGCCTATTTATCTGTCTAGGTCTTTTTTAAAGGCCTAACCTAACATCCATAAAAGTTTGGCCTAACCTATAAACCTAGTTAAAAGCATATTTTGTTGTAAGGCTTATAAAAAGGCTAGTAAGCCTGTTGGCCTAAGTAGGCTTGTCAACTTATTAATAATTACACATTTTTTATATTATTATGTGTAATATATGTATTATGTTTATGTATTATATATAATATAGCATAATATATAATATAGTAATATTATATTATATATATGTATATAAATAGGTCATGTTATTAGGTTTCATAGTTTTTTTTTTCGAGGCTTAAGTGTTGAACATGACCTCTGGATATGTTAAAGTGTTTTGATGAAGACAAAGCCAAAGTCAAGAGAACTTCAATGATGACTAACCTAAAGCCAGAAGAAATTCATGAAGACAAAACAAAAATTAAAAAGAATGAATGAAGACAAACCCAAACCCGTGTGTGACCACATCATGCGCATAAGGGATATAGTGGCTCAAGTAAAAGGCTTGGGGGTTACCATATCAGAATCTTTCTTGGTACACTACATTTTGTGCACCCTACACAATAGTATGCCCATTTCAAGATCTCTTATAACACATAAGGATAAATGGTCAATTAATGAGTTATTGACCATGTGTATTCAAGAGGAGGAAAGGTTGATAATGGAAGAAGGCGAGGTTGAAGTTGACTACTTCTGGTAAGAATAAGAAGAATCAAGGCAAAATTAAGTGCAAGATTCATACTCAGCCAGTCATAAAGAAAGAGTCATAGTGTTTGTTTTGCAAAAAGAAGGGGCACATGAAGAAAAATTGTTTAAAGTTTAAGAATTAGCTTGATGCAAAAGGAGACCTTTTGCATTTGTTTGTTATGAATCTAATATGGTTAATGTTAATCATAACACATGGTGAATTGATTTTAGTTAGGAGTGGAAATTGGCCGAGTCAAGCCATGCTTTGGTAAGCCTAAGTCTGACCTTCGTTAAAAAGATAAAGCTTAAACTTGACCTATTTATTTATTGTAGGCCTTTTTTAAAGGCCTAGCTTGACCTGCATAAAAGCCTGACCTGACCTATAAACTTGTTTAATATCTTATTTTGTTACAAGACGTATAAAAGGCTAGTAAGCCTATTGACCTAAGTAGGCTTGTTGGCCTAAAAAGGCCTATTAATAATTGCACATTTTTTTATATTATTATGTGTAATATATGTATTATGTATATGTATTATATATAATATAGCATAATATATAATATAGTAATATTATATTATATGTAAATAAATAGGTCAGCCTATTAGGTTTAATAGGCTTTTTTCAAGGCTTAAGTGTTGAACATGACTTCTGGACATGTTAATTGATTAAAGTGTTTTAATGAAGACAAAGCCAAAGTCAAGAGAACTTCAATGAAAACAAACCCAAAGTCAAAAGGAATTCATGAAGACAAAGCAAAAATCAAAAAGAGTGAAAGAAAACAAAGCTAAGATAGTAGCTTTTGTGAAGACAGAGACAAAGTCTTAGGCAATTATGTAAAGCTTATCAATTCTAGCTACGTCTAGCTCAAAGGGATACTTTGGGAAAATAAAATTTGATTCTAAGATAAAAATAAAAAGTATTTTGATTGAAAAACCTGTTTTAAGCTAACAATGGCTTAGGAATCGATTTTCCTTGCTTGAAATTGGTTCCCACAACGAGAATTAAGAATGTTTTTTGAAAATTGATTTTTGAGCATAAAAATCTCACAAGGAATCGATTCCCCCTGATGGAATCAATTCCCAACAATTAATTCTAATTAATAAGGAAAGATTTGATTTTGAAATTAAACAATATCTTTCTCTTATCATATCATATCTTTAGGGATTGTGAAAATTAATGACTTTATCTCATAAATCCTTATGTAAAGGTTGTTTTCCATTGAACAAAAACAAGAGCAAAGAGATTATTTGAGAAATTAGGGTTATTTTGCTTGAGCCAATACTTAGAGATAATTGTGAGTCATAGTGCTTCAAATTGTGATATCTCCACTTTGAGAGTGGTAATAGCTTTGACTTGCTTTGTGAAATCCAAGGGTAGATTTCCCTTGGTGGTTCAAGGAAAGGGTTTTTCCTAGGTTTTGAGTGTTAGGTGTCACTCAGGTTTGTAGGGTAGGCTTCCCTGTGGTACACTAGGATAGGTATCCATAGTGGGTCATTAGAGTGAAAAAGTGAGGAATGTCCTAGGTGAAGTTGTTAAGGTAGGTGTCCTTGAGTGTAAAAGGTGTGCTACATTATTAATTCTAATCTAATAGTAGAGAAATCCCAAGCATAGCTTGGGAATTGGATATAGGTCATAGTTGGTGATCGAACTAAGATAAATCTCAATGCATTCTTCTTTAACCCTACTCTTTATTGTTTTAAATTATGTAAACCATAGGAGCAACACAATAAAAGGGGTTGAATTGTCTTGGAAAAAAAATAATTCTAAACCTTTTTCAAAGAGATGTTTTGTCTAAAGGATAAACGATAAATATTTTTAAAAGAGATTTGTGAAAATGAATAGAAGATGTAAAAGAAAGAAACACGAAAATTTATACTGGTTCGTCTTACTCTAGAGACTACATCCGATTCTTGGTATATTACCAAGTCCCACTATAACTTAAACAAAGTCACAAGTATCCTTTTATTCAAGCCTCTTCAAGTTCAACCTAAGTAGTCTTTCACTTGCCTCTCTAAGCAAATACCTAAGTATTCTTTGATACAAAACCTCTTTAGGCTTCCACCAATTTCATAGAGAGATGGTTAAGGGTAAAATGACACACTAGGCTAGCATCTTATCAGACGAATATATGATAAAGCTTAGGAGTTTGTTACAAGAAGAATTTGTTCAAGTTTACAAATTGAGAGAAAGAAGAGTTTTGCCATATTGACAATGATCTTCTCTTCTATTTATAGTGTTCTTCCAAAGTGTCTGTTGTGAGTTCTTTTGGAGACATTCTTCATCTGATGTTAGCAAAGGAAGAAAATAGACGTTGGAGCATTAAATGCCGCATTTAATGCTTTTCACCAACTAGTCACACTAATAAGATAAAGCAATCTATTTATCTAGCCTTTCTCATACTCAATCTTCTTGTAGTGGACATATCTTTACTTTCTGTACTGACATCTGTACAAAAGTTCCTTCTTTTTAGCATAAGGCTATACCTTTTCAGTGAAAGGTACGTAGACTTCTTCCTTTTTTAAGGAATAGGTACGCGAACTCCAAAACTGAGAAGGTTCTCATGTAACAAAGCTTCTGAATAAACAAAATGTCCAATATGTTTTGGAATACATTGTTTGTAAGGGTTAGTCAACATAATATATTTAATTTTAACATACGCGTGAACAGACAATAGTAAAAGCATACAGTAGAAGCGTGTGATCAGACGATTAGGCGTTAGACTAATGAAGCGAGGGTCATAAATTCGTCATTTGTCTTAACAAATTGCTTCAATGTTTGATTTGCTATGCTTTTACTCCAATTTTTGTTAATCAAATCAAACAATGGTTTCTTTCTTGTCTCCCTTCATGATTATATTCTTCACGATTCGGGGTGATTGTTTTGCTAAAAAGTTTTTATTATAACTCTATTCACCCCCTCTTAAGTTATTGAGGCTACTAGTTAATACTAAGACTTTTTCTACCTAAACATGCTTTTTAAAAAAGTTTAAGCCTAACCTTTTTAATAAACGAGTCAGGTCAGGTCAGGCCTTATACATGCCATGTCGTAGGCCCTTAATAGGCTACCTGGCTTATTTCCACTTAATTCTAGTTCTATAACCCATGTTTCTAATACCTTGCAAGGTAAGAAAAACCTAAGGAAGCCAGTGAGAAATGAATAATACATCTATTCAAGAGGAAATATGAGTTCACATGTGGAAGCCATTGGAACATACAATTTGGTTTTAAGCAATGGTTTTATTTTATGTTTGGAAAAAACTTTTTATGTTCTAAGGTTTTTGTAAGAATTTAATTTCTGTTTCAAGACTCGCACCTTTTTTTTTTAGTTTTTCATATTCTAGTTTGACTTTGTCTAATAAGATTGAAATTATTGGTTTTGGTACATTATTTGATGCACTTTATGAAATAAAATTAAAAAGTGATTGCTTACAATTCTATGCATGTTACTGCTAGGTTAAAGCGATGTGTTGTGAATGAGGAATCCTCTATGTTGTGGCACCAGAGATTGGGACATATCTCTATTAAGAGAATTAAGAGATTGGTGAATAAAGAAGTACATAATATTTGGATTTTACTGATGTTGAGACTTGTATAGATTGTATTAAGGGTAAACAAACTAATAAGTCTAAAAAGGATGCAAAGAGGAGCACAAACATGTTAGAAATCATACATACAGATATTTGTTGTCTAGATATGGATGCAAGTAGTTTGAAATACTTTATCACCTTTATAGATGATTATTCACAATACACACACACACACATATACAAACATACGTACTTGCTTCGTTATAAGCATGAAGCTTTGGATGCTTTTAAAGTTCTTAAGGCTAAAGTGGAGAAGCAATGTGGAAAGCAAATTAAGATCATGAGATTTGATAGAGGTGGAGAGTATTATGGTAGATACACAAAGAATGGATAAACACCTAATCAATTTGCGAAGTTTCTTCAAGAACGTGAGATTGATGCTTGGTACATTATGCCCGATTCTCTAGATTAGAATGGTGTGGCAAAAAAAATGAAACTGAACTTTAATGGACATGGTGAGAAGTATGAGGAGTAACGCAAAACTTTCTTAATTCTTATGGATTGAAGCATTAAAGACAACTCTATATATATTAAATCGAGTTCTGACCAAGGGTATTTCAAAGACACCTTTTGAGTTATTCAAAGGTTGAAAACCAAGTTTGCGATATATATGCATTTGGGGATGCCCTTTTGAAGTGAGAATTTATAACCCATAAGAGAAAAAATTAGACCTAAGGACTATTATGCTTTATTTGGATGATGAGTGAAATAGAGAGGAAAGAAATAGAAAGGAATGAAATAGGATTGAAAGAAATAGAGGAGAAATAAAATGAAAAATATATGTTGTTTGGATGGATATAAATAGGAACGAAAAAAGTAAGGGAGTTTCTCTCAGCTTATTTGAATGAATGGAAAAGAAAGTGGAAAGAAATAAATGAATTACATACAAAAATATTTTATAGTAATTAAAAATATATAATTTTTAATATAATATTTTTTTCTTAACATAAAATTATTTATTATTTTTTTAAAAAAATTATATTATGATTTTAAAAAATAAAAAATAAACGAAAAAAATAAAAAATGAGAGAGATAATTTCCCTCTCATTTCATTCCTAAAGTGGGGGAAAATGTTTTTTTGTGGGTCTCATGAAAATAACTTCCGTACTTCTTATTTCTTCCCTCAAACAAACAGTGAAAATTTAATATTTCTTTTCTTTTTCATTCCATCCTATTTCAACCAAAACAAACATAGGATTAGTGTGTATTTCATTGGATATGGTAAAATGTCCACAAGGTAATAATTTTATTGTCCATTATATAACACTAAGATTATGGAATCAAGAAATGGATTTTTTTTAATGACTTGATCAATTTCAAGGCATTGCTTTTGAAAAGGTTCACTATGAGGTTTAACCCTTTGGATCAAATGACAGATTGATTATCATTAACGCCCCTCAAGTACAAATGGGTATTAGACAACAAGTAATTGAAGTTCCATAAGCTGTTGAAAATTATCTTGTAGATCAAATTGTTGATGAAAAACAACAAAATAATGAGGCAACATTAAAAAGATCTGCTACAGTAAAAAAGTCAGCAATTCCTAGTGATTATTTAGTGTATTTAGAAGAACCAAACTACAACATTGGAGCCAAAAATGTTCCTCAAATGTTTTCACAAGCCATGAGTTTTAAGGAATTAAATTTGTGGTACAATGCCATGAAAGATGAGATGGATTCTATGGCATTTAATCGAGTTTAGGATCTCGTTGAGTTGCCTAATGTTGTAAAAGCCATTAGATGTAAATGGGTTTTTAAAACAAAGAAGGACTCACAAAGCAACATTGATAGACATAAGGCAAGACTTGTTTCCAAAGGATCCACTCAAAAAGAAGGAATCAACTTCACAAAGATGTTTTCTCCTATATCAATAAAGATTCTCTCTAAGTAATTATAGTATTAGTAGCTCATTTTAACTTTGAGTTACATCAAATGGATGTAAAAACAACATTCCTTAATTGTGATATAGAGGAAGAGGTTTACATGAAACAACCTGAAGGATTCTCTTCTAATGATGGTGAACACTTAGTTTGCAAGCTTAATAAATTCATTTATGGATTGAAACAAGCTTCTAGCTAATGGTATTTAAAATTTGATGAAGTCATCACTTTATTTGGTTTTGAAGAGAATGTGGTGGGTGATTGTATATACCTAAGGGTTAGTGGAAGTAAGATTTGTTTTCTTGTGTTATACGTGGATGATATTTTACTTGCGGCTAATGATAAGGGATTGTTATATAAGGTAAAATAGTTTTTCTCAAAGAACTTTGATATGAAAGATATGGAAGGAGCATCTTATGTCGTTAGCATTAAGATCTATAGGGGAAGACCTTGAGACATTTTGGGTTTGTATCAAGAGACCTATATTATCAAAGTCTTATAGAGATTTAACATAAAAGATTGTTCATCCAATGTAGCTCCCATTGTGAAAAGTGATAGACTCGATTTGAGTCAATGCTCCAAAAATGATTTTGAGCAGGAATACATGAAAAATATTACATATGCTTCAATTGTTGGAAGCCTTATGCATGCTCAAGTTTGCACAAGACCCTACATTATATACTTAGCCATAAGAGAAGGTGTCACATAAAAGAAAATGGTCATTAAACACGTCAGTATTGAGTTAATGATTATTGATCCTTTAATTAAAGGCATGCCCCTAAAGAATTTTAAAGATCGTGTGGTATGAATAAGACTTGGTTCCATGATGTGATTTAATTATACATACATTTATTATTTTCAATGAAACTCTTATTCAGTTTGATGTTTTCTCATATGATTTTGTGTACATATTTGTTTTGAGAAATATCAATAGGTTTTGACCTTGAATAAACATATGGTTTATTCATGAAGTTAAAGGCTAGTATTTAGAGACTGTATATATTGTGATATATGGAAGATAATACTCATAATTAAAGAATTTATCGACATGATTCATATATTTTGTTTCTTGTTATGATTAATAATGGGTTAAGTGGACCAAGTGGAAGAATGTTAGAACTTTTCGTTATTCAAATCAATGATAGACTTTTTTATTATTGTTTGAACATCCAATTTCGAAGATAATGATAGGATTTTCGTTATTGTTGAGCATTGGCTCTTTGTCTAAAATTAAACGTGGAAAGGGAAATCAATGTTTTAATGTGGTCCATTTTTGAAGTCATATACAACCCATAATTTTAGCGAAACATTTAGGGACATTTAACTTACACTCCCATGTTTGTTGAACTCTATGATGGACAGAACTCTACAAATTAAATGTACTCTTTATTTTGGGTCATGAAGCTTGCTCCTCTCTTAAAAAACAAAACACCATCAAGTTTAAGTGAGTAAGGGTTTAGAAAGCCAAAATTGAACAAGTCCAAATGCAAATATATTTGCTTTAGGTAAGTGCCTTAATCCAATTTTGCTTTTGCTTATATGTGATCTAAATATTTTAAATTGAAAAACTTAAATCCAAATCCAATCAATTTTTTCCATCAAAGTTAAATTGAATTCAAACAATTTAAATTTATGATTTGTTTGTTATAGATTAAAAAAAGTGATTGTGATATAAAAGGGTCTGCTTGTTCCAAATTAAAAAAAAATTGATGTAAAATGATCTAGTGATTATTTTTTAGATATATATATATTTTTTAAAAAGACAAAAGCTAATTTATTTTTGTTTACAATAATAAAAATTATTTTAAAAAAGTAGCTAATTTTATAAGAAGCTATTCATAATAGCTTCTGATTTTAATCATATTTTATTTTTTTTTCAATTTTTAATTATTTTGAAAAGTTGAAACAAACACATAGAAAACTTTTAAAAGTAATTATTGTTTTAACACGAGTTCATAATCTAGTAATTATTTTTTAGAGATTTTTAAAAATGACATGCTAATTTATGTTTATTTACAACCATGAAAATCATTTAAAAAAATAACATATTTTTATGATAAATTATTCAAAATAGTTTCTGATTTTAATCAAATCTTAAAAATTTTCAACTTTTGATTATTTTAAAAAATTAAAACAAATGCATAAAAATCTTTTAAAAATGATTATTTTTTATTAAAAAATTATAACAAACGTCCCTCAATTGGCATAATATCCCAAATTTATTAAATTTGTTTTGTTACGGATAAATTTGGCTACAGAATCACCACGTGTGACACTTGAATATTCATCGTCATCCGACAAGAAGAAAGAGACGCCCCATATCCAATGCTGTCACTCTCACTCTCACTCAACACTACCCCGAACACATCATCATCCCCTTCCCCTACACCCAAAGCAAAACCCTCCATCTTCGTTCTCCTTCCTACGCTTTCATTTCAATGGCCACTCTCTTTAACTTCCACACCACTCTTCGCCCCCCTTGTTATCTTCCCTCATCGCCATCTTATCTACTAGCACCGCCCCACTTCTCCAAGACACTCTCCACAACTTTCTTGGGCCCAACCGAAACCCTCAAATATGTTGCCACTTCCACAAGCAACCGTGGCCGTTCACTCTCCGCTCGCATGTCATGGGACGGTCCTCTCTCTTCAGTCAAATTGATAATACAGGGTAAAAATCTCGAGGTATGCTTGGGTTTTGGTTTTACCCACACGTGCTACGCCCACTTTTTTCTTCCCCCTCTTAAAACCACCAATTTTAGAGCCCCAATTTCAAGCTTTGTTGAATCTGGCCTAATCTGTTATCTTTCTTGGTGTTTAGCTGACTGATGCAGTGAAGCAGCATGTGGAAGACAAGGTGGGGAAGGCGGTTCAGAAGCATAGTCACTTAGTGAGAGAGGTTGATGTGAGGCTTTCTATTCGAGGAGGAGGTGAATTTGGGCGAGGACCCAGAACTCGTAGATGTGAGGTGAGCCTATTTTTTTATTTTCAAGTTCCAATTTTGGTAATCTGGGGTGGGATTAATTGCAGCATTACACACACTTACCTAGTGGGTTCAATTCTTTGATTCCGGTTTGTATTAGGTGACTTTGTTCACAAAGAGGCATGGAGTGGTGCGGGCCGAGGAGGATGCAGAAAGCACCTATGGAAGTATAGATTTGGTGTCATCAATCATTCAGAGAAAGTTGAGGAAAATAAAGGAAAAGGAGTCGGATCATGGTCGCCACATGAAGGGGTTCAATAGGTTGAAGGTTAGGGAGCCGGTGGAGCAATTACCTGTGGAAGAGGATGAAATATTATCCCCACAGGAGGAGGAAGAATCAATTGACGAGGTTGGTAGTTGGTACTTAACAGTTATCGGTCTTCTTGTTTAGTTTCATTGTATCTCTGCTTTAATTCTGATTTCTGATTTTCCACATATTGAATTGGGTTCATACATGTTTTCTAGTCAATATTTGTTTTCATTGATTCCGGAAAAGAAGTTTGAGATATTCTCCAGTACTTCCCCCACCCCAAAATACCTAATGTTAGATTGTGATATATTCTAGGAATAGAAGTGAAAGTTGTTCTACATACACAGAATAGAAAAATTGTAATTGTCTGGTTTGGAAGTGTAGAGTGTAGATGTGATGCTTGTATTGCTGCGAGCAATTCAAACCTTACATGCATGTTGGAAAACTCCTATGCTATCTGTTGGTAGATACATTATTGCTTATCATGAGATGCTGCTTTCCTTTTTTCTTTCCTTTCATTCCTCCTACCGAAATTGTGAGCTGTCTTACAGGTTGTCCGCACAAAATACTTTGACATGCCGCCATTGACTGTGTCTGAAGCAATTGAGCAGCTCGAAAATGTTGATCATGACTTTTATGGTTTTCGAAATGAAGAAACTGGTGAGCAATTAGTGTATAGCTATCTCCTCTTTGGTTTTGTTTCTCCCACCATTTTCTTGCATCCCCCCACCCCAATAATCAGTAATTTTTCTTTTGCTATCGTGGGAATTAAATGTTTTTCCTCTACGTCAGGTGAAATTAATATTGTGTACAAAAGAAAAGAAGGAGGTTATGGACTCATTATACCCAAAGGAGATGGTGAAGCAGAGAAATTGGAGCCTGTAGTGGTTGAACCAGCTAAAGAACCCTCCCTGAAAGAATGATAGGGGCACTCACAAGAAACTGTTTTTGTAAGAACATAAGAGCTTGTACATGATTAGCGGATACTGATGGCGGTTTCTTTGGAGCCAGAAGTGCATAGGCAATTTCAATGGAGGCTCTAACATTTTAAAGTGCAAACCAAGTTTTAAAGTATGATGTACGCTTTTGGATGACTAGTGACTGTAAAATGAACTGAAAGAGATGCACCATTTTGTGTGCGCTGCATATAATGTCCAGAATACACCTTTTCTCTTAACAATGTCTGCTTCATGTCTATTACTTGTTCAGATTACACCACGATAAGTTAATGTTTCACTCCAGTCCTTTATTTAGTTGTTTGTCTAGCAAATTTTATTGCGTGTTGTGTGGAGTTGACTAGGTAAATGTTGGCTACCAAGAGAAATGCAACTGATAGGGTCACAATCAAACACGAGTTTCCTGGTTAAGGGTACGTGATAAAATAAAATGGCCAGAATTGTCTTCAGAGTTTCTGGTTATGCTGCTATACTTTTGGACTTCAATTTGGAGTTGAAAATCAGTAAATCTGGCTGTATTGCTATGATTATACCAAAGTGGAGGATCTACAACATCTTTATAATTTGAGAGTACTGTTCCAGTTATGGGTGTAGAGTTTCCAAAGGATGGAATGATTATAGAAAGTAAGTGGTTAATATCTTGCATGGTGGTGTTCATTGGGCCAAGGTATGGGGAGACGGAATACTGCTGCCTATTGCACAAATGTATATGATCAGCTGGATCCATAAACGGGTGTTTGTGGATATGTTCGGATCGGTTATGAGCCAAAAGGTCATCCAACCCAAACATGAAAAGAACATGTGGTTCAGTTCAGTTTGGATGATTTACACACAAAAATTTGATCTGATTCAATCCAAAAAATACAGTTTGAATTGGATCGGTTGATTCGGTTTTTACCGACCATCTTTACCGATTTTTTAATTTCCTATTTGATGGATACGTTTACCTGTTACAATCATAAAATCACCTATGTTTCTATTTTCTAAATCCATACATGAAAAAAATAAGATATGTAAAGAGAAAAATAAGAAAACTAGTAAATACATTAATTTATCAAGTGCAACAATTACCAAATATATCAAGTGTTCAATTAAACAATTAGCTAGTAAGTGTACGTGATTTTGGTATTGCAATTTCATATGGATGCTAGTAAGTGTTCAAATATGTATATTTACATTTATCTATATATGCGGATTTAGAAGTGTACGTGGTTTTGGTACTATAAATTTTAGGGAAAAGAAATGCTACTTCCATTTAAGCATGACACATATATGAGAATAATTCAACACTTGCTTAACACACATATTTAGTATTATCATTTCAGTTTGGTTCAGTTCAATTCGGTTTTAGAGCCATCAACCAAAAATCAAACCGAACCGATCGGTTGGCCACCAAAACCATCCAATGAAATCCAAAAAAATTTGGTTTGCTTCAGTTTTTGGTTTTTTGGACTAGTTTTTGGTTTTTTTTTTGGATCGGTTTGGATGTGAACACTCCTAATCCATACCATACACAAGCAGTGCTGGCATATTACATATTTGGATTCACGATCCCCCATTCAAAACCATGGATTAGCAAGTTTCCTTGGCTCTCCCTTCAACACAAGAAATTATTAGGTAGTCTAAGATCACTAAATGTCTATGATTTTGAATTTGTTTCAAATAATAAATAACTTGATTTATAAAAATGAAGTTAATATTTTTTTGGTTACTTTGTTTGCCCTTTTGCTATTTTGTGGTGTAGTCGCTAAATCCATCCAATTTCCTCATGTATGGCTACCAGATGTTATGAAAGGGCCTATTTCAATCAATGTTTATATAATACATATTCAAATTTTATAATTTATGAGAAAGAATTAATAATACTTGTGAGGATTATGATAGTCTAGGACCACTTAATAATTTCTCCTTCAAACATATGTTGGTTTCCAGGGGGATCAATTATGTAGTTGTTGTTTATATATATATATAAGAATGTGCTAATGTACATATATTTGTTTTTTAGTTAGAGTATGTTAGCAAGTTATACCATAGGTGTATTTTAAGATACATTGTAATTGTAACTTGCTAATGTATTCTAACTAAAAAATAAACGTGTGTATGTTAGCAAACCCCACAAGCATTTGCTAATGCACACTTATTTTTTAGTTGGAGTACGTTAGCAAGCTACACAATTAGTGTATTTTAAGATACATTGTAGTTATAACATGTTAACATATTCTAATTTAAAAATAAGTATGTGTACATTAGCAAATCCCATATATATATATATATATATATATATATATATATAAGGAACGTATCAAGTGAGAAGATTCTTTTTATGTGAGAGTGAGATGAATCAATATTAACTATTAGATCTTGTCATAAATAGTCAAGATTAAAACATATAAAGTCAATGGAGCTTTTTAAAAAATCACATGATTTTTTAAATAATCACATAACATTAAATCTTAACCCTCCATGTATGGTTGTATGGCCAAAATTTACTCCTCTCACTTTCATATAAAATAACCCTCTCACTAGATATATATATATATATCCATATCAAGTAATAAATCTTAACCATTTACTTGAAATGGAAGGTTAACTGTTAAGATAAAATTTAATTAAAATAATCTCAACTATTTATTTATAGTTATACAATCAAGATTAACTCTTCTTATTTTTTATGGTTTTCCTAAATGTATGGATGATCAAGATTAAAAGTTGGTGTATATGATTACTTAAGAAAGTTGTGTATTTATCCCGTGCACCTGGTCCTAGTTGCCAAAGGAAGGATCCAAGTTTATTGAGAGATGTTCCATTTACCATTTACTTTTTTTTTTTTGGGTGCACGATCCAGGCCAATGACCCAACCATCGACCCTGTAATCATATGCAGGAAAAACCTGTGATTCCTTAATATCATGGCTATCTGTTCTGTAAGTATTTAATCTTTGTCTATAAAAGTAGGATGACTATACTACATTATTTGCAGAAAGATGCAAAAATCGTATTCAGAAATGTTAATATAGAGAATATATATATATTATGGATTTCCTTGTAGAAGTGATATCAAATATTTCGTTCCCTCCTGTCTTCCTCATGGGACAGAACCAAAGATATACTATAACTTTTCCGTTAGCAAGAAGAAGTATATCGCCAAATGCCTGTTGCTTAACTTACTTTTCCAGACATTAAACGATTGCATACAGGATTGTACTGACAGAGTAGTCTGGGTTGGCATTTTTTTTCCCTAAGAAACGGTATCTTAGATAAGAAACTACTGCTTATAATAAAAAAAATAGGTCTAAGATTATATAAAAATAAAAGATGAATGAGATATAAAAATGTGGAATAATTCGTGACATAATTGATAAATTCTTTAAAGTTGCACTGTTAGAGAGAAGAAATTCTTAAATTATAAAAGGTTAAATTAATCTGTAAGCCTCTATAGTTTTTTCAAGTTTTTAATTAGGTCTTTATAGTTAAAAACATTTTTAAAAAGTCCATATAATTTAAAAATCTTATAATTAAATTCTTCATACACTAATGCTGTTACAACTCTGTTAGTTTATGCTGATTAGATATTTTGATGTGACAATTAACTTTTTTAATTGTACTGACATGGTATCCTAAGAGGTAATTATCCTTTTATTTTCATCTTTTCTATTTTTTAAGGGTTTCTAAATCCCTAATTTTAACTGTCGGTGGAGACACTTGGGGGAAACTTTTCTACGTGTCCAGTGAGGAAGCTTCTTTCCCATATAGGTCAAAAGTTCAGGTACACATTGCATTGCATACAGTGCATACAATCTCGGTTTGAAAATTTTCTATTCTTCTCAATTGCATGCAGTGAATACTTGAATTAGTTGGTGTTTGAAAAATTCATGTTCCTCTTCTTTGTAAATCCTCTTTGTCCTGCTTCTCTATCTCTATGCCAAATGGTTCTTGGCTCACGCACTAGTTCACGTATACAAGTGACAACCCTTTTTAAGAAAGATGAAGAATATTCACTACTTAGGTGATTTGGTCAGCTGAAATTAAGGATGTTAGATTTTTTTAATCCAAATAGTCGCTGTAGATAATAACTGCTGCACCCCCTATCCACTTTAAAAGCTCGGACCAGCTTATCAATAAAAAGATAGTAATATTGCATACCATAGCTGGACTTAATACATGTGTCCCTTGTTACAAACCATTCGAGTAATTTTTGCCACTCAATGCACAAGAGAAGTGCTATAGTGAAACACTGAATCTGCTAGCTTAATCCATTTTTCATTTATGGAATACTTAACTAAAATATTGTTTGACAATGACAATGTTCAGAATGTCTTTATTATTCTTATTCTAATTGAGTTGTAAATCTACTTGAGGATTGATTATAATTGAAATCCCGAATCTCCAAATCTTGATGGATTTGTTTCCATTACATTTATCAGAAGGTTGATCAAGTTGTGTGTTTTGTCCATAGGTATTATATAACAATTAATAATACCATTGACGGGATCACTCATCTTATGAACCAATATCCTAATTAGATCTAGCTATTGCATTTGTTTAGCTTAAAACAAAAAATCGATGAAAGCTGCATAGTTTTCTTCTTCGTTTTTTGATTTCCCTCCCCCCTTTTTTAATTGTTCAGAAATGAGATAATAGAATGAAACTAGAAGCGAGACTTGTCTTCTTTCTTTAGTTCTCTGCTTCTGTCAAATATGAGAAGGAGACCACTTCTTCCCTATATACGCAGAAAAGTATCTATGCGTGTCTCCACAAACGAATAAAATTAGCGATTTAGAAATCCATAAAAAATAGAAAAGATGAAAACAAAAGTGTAATTACCACATTAGGATACCATGTCAGTATAATGAAAAAAGTTAATTGTCACGTCACAATATCTAGTCAGCGTAAACTAACGGAGTTGTAACGGCATTAGTGTGTGAGGGATTTAATCATAAGATTTTTAAATTATAAAGACTTTTTTTAAAGTATTTTTGATTATAGAGACCTAATTAAAAACTCAAAAAACCTATAGGACCAACAGATTAATTTAACCATTATAAAACGTAAAGAGAAGTGATGCGCTATAGTAAGATCAAAGCTTAGCAACTTTATCCGAGTATCATCGTTAAACATACTCAAAATATCTATTAGAAGTAGAAAAACAAGCTAGCCACAAATTATATACACACAATAATAAAAATTGAGAAATTGTATTTATACAATCTTTTTACAGAAAAATTTGTACAACAAAAAGTGATTAAAGTGTGATAAAATGATTGATGTGGTATAGAGAAACAGAGAAAAAATTAATTTTATACAAAATCAGATGAGATAATGACATTCTCTAAGAAATATGTAATCCTAGGTGTCTTTCATAAAGAAATATCAAACTACAAAGCCACAAACTCTGAATTACTCGTTTAATCGCACAACGTCCATTGATTCCGTCACTTTTGCAGGTAACAACATTGCATGGTCCAGATAAGACACAACTAATATCTTTACTGCTTCAAGAAAATCAATTAATGGTTTGCATATCCACAGCAGTTGCCAGTGAAAAATAAGTTTGCAATAAGAAAAATGTTGCTTCTAAAACTCTATTGCCTGAAATGGGTCACAGATACCCGTGTTTATATTTGATTGTAGCCGGTCTCACACTCTCACTTCAATATTTCCCCCCTTTTCAACGTCAAAGTAATATGGTGATTCTAAGTGCTGAGGAAGTAGCATGACTCTACCCACTAATTTTTCTTGATAAAGCCTTTGAGACACAAGGAATGAAACAACAAGGGGCATCAAAACTGACGCAAAAAAAAAAAGGAAAATGGATCGACTTATTCACCTTTGTTTTACTCAAGCTCGGCAATGGCATGGACTTTTTTTCCTTTGCCAGTGAATCTCTCATCAGAAACAGTTAAAAGCTTATTGATAGACATTCCCCCGCCTCTAACACTCTTCTTCACTTCATACCTATGCTTAATCCTATCATCAAACTTGTACCCAAGGAACGCAGGAAAAAGCAGCAACTCCTCAATGTCACGGCCCATCTCCTCTATCAAGTACTCCATCTTCTTCTCCAAAGAAGCGTGATTATACTGCAGTATCTGTGGCTGCTTCTTGCACATAGCAACAATGTCCTCACACGAAAACCCATAATTCAAGAACAAACCAATGACCTTCTGCATGTTCCCACAGTTTGTCCTAGTAGCAGACCTAATCGCCATTGCCAGCTCCTTCGACCTATACCTATACCCAATCTTCACCAGCAACACCAGCTTATACGCAATGTTCTCATCGAACGAAATGCTTAGAAACGTGGGCGCTTTGATCAAGAACTTGAACATGTCACCCGAGTCCAACCCACATTCCTTGAGAAACTGTATCCTAGGACGCAGTTTCCTCTCTCTGCTAGCAGTAACAATAGCCGGGTATCCTAGTATTATCCTAAATATCTGTCCATCGTCAAAACCAACAAAAGATCTCAGAAACCCTACATGTCCCTCCACATGCTCCACACTATAGTTCAAAAACATAGGGAACCTAAGCAGCACTCTCCGAACACCATCCTCGTCTCCATCACTAAGCTCCATCAGAACATTGACTCTAGGAACAAGTTGGGCCTCCAAATCATGGTTCAAAATCGCAGGGCGCTTCAGAATCAAAGCAATGCCTCCGAAGGGTTCTAAGAAAGCTATGGTTCTGTTAATCTCATCAACCGACCTTTGACACAGGGCCTTTAGCAAATTCACTTTGTTGAGCACGTGGACAACCTGGTCAACGGGGACTCCTCGGTCAACGAGGAATTGAACCTTCTGAGGAAAAGTCGCCAAGAGTCTCGGTTCCGTGGCAGACAAAAGACGATTTAGTTGCTCTTTCGCGAGTTGTCCTTGCAATTTGTCTCTCAGGAAGCTTAAGAAAGGGTCAATTTCGTCGGCCGTTAGGACGGTTGGTCGCTTTGTGACTAATTTGAAGAGAGTGAGAGGGTCGAAGCCGAGAGAGTGTAGAGAGCGAAGGCGAGCGCGCAATGAGTCTAGTGACACGGAGGTTAGGTCGGGGTTGTTGAACAAGAGCACTTGGGTTTCCGCAAAGCCAATCCCAATTTCTTGAAACAGAGCAACGAACGACGCTGAAAAAGAAAAAGAAAAAAAGAAGCGTGCGTGAGCGAGCTGAACAGGTGTTTGAGAAATTGACTGTGAGGGTTAGTTATTCACCCACCGATTTCGGCGTCGGCGGTGGCGAGGGAGTTACTGCAGCGGTGCCGGTGAATGGAGTGCTTGTTTGATAGTTGTGGTTTGGCGACGGAGCATTGGGGTTGAGCTTCAAGTTTAGAATGGAAGGTCGAAGGAGAATGAAGGGAGAGTCGACGGAAGAGTGAAGGATTTGGTGGGTAATGGTATGGATGAAACGCGGTACAACTTGGACGTTTTGCGCAGGGAGCAAGTGCCAATGCCATGTCTGCCACGGCCTAGAAGGGATGTCGCGTTGCGCGCACGGTTTATGTGAAATGGCAGTGGTACTGATGAGGTGAAAATATGCCCACCGGAATGAGACAAGGATAAACTAAATTTAACCAAACAGATAAGTATGACGAAGATTCTTCAAACTCATACTTTATTATTAGTTAAAATTTATTAAAAATTATAAAATTATGATAAAGACATTAAATACAATATATGATTCACAAATTTTTATAATTTTTTAAAAATTTCAACTAATGAAAGAATATGTTGCTAACGTTTTTGTAACAAAAAATTATTATTTTAACATGTATAGAATAAATATTTATTTTGCATAATTAAAATTTATAATTGATAAATATTTTAATATATAAATTATGTTACAATTAAAATTTATAATAAATAAATATCTTTAAACATATAAATTATATTTTATATTTATAGTGAATAGTTTAAATTATAATATAAAGATATTTTTAATTATTAATATTTTTAAAAAATATATTAAAATTTAATTTAGAGATGAAATAGAATGAGGTAGATTGAAAGGAATGGACGATTAAAAAAATTAAATATACAAATGAAAATAAAATAAGAATAAAGATGATTGAATGAATTTTTTTTTTAGTTAATTATAAATATAGTTTATAAAATGCACATTTAAAAGAAAAAAATATTAAAAATGTCAAATTAAGTGAATGAGGAAAGTGAAAGTCTCATTTTTTAAATTGTGTATTTTAATTTATAAGATAAAAGTATATTTATATTGTGTATCTTTTAGTTTTTAATTATTTTTAAGTTAATTAAATTTCTTTATTTTTAAATTAAATAATTTTTATTTTTATTTTCCTCCATTTTTCTCCTTGTAATTTTTAAATTATTGTTTTTTATTTAAATATTTAAAATTTTATGATAAATTTAGGATATAAAATAATTTTAAAAATAGAAATTTAGTTAAAAAAATAATAAAATTGAAAGAATTTTATACATTGTGAAATTAAGATTGGAAAAAGAATTTAAGTTTTTTTTTATTTAATGTACTTTATTTGGATATAAAGAAATTTAGAAATATTTAACCTATTGAGTATTTTTCTTAATCAATAACAGTCAATTTGAAATTTCACATTTAGAGAGTGAATTTTGAAAATTCTTTGTCATCGATCGATCTCTCCTGTCTGCTTTGCACCGCTTTCTCCATGTTCACTGCTACCTCTCAAGTTTCAACCACACAGGTTCAGGCCACACCCTCCACCACAACCGCAGAGCTTGACGCTCAATTTCTCGAAGTTGAATAACATCTTTAGCTTCAATACCAGTTCCATGGAGCTCGTGTTCTTGAAAAAGACCTCTAGCGTCTTCTCACTGTCTCCAACAGCAAGCCAGGATGATCGATTTTCCTTTCATTGTCAATAGTGCCACCGACAACATCTGACAAAAAGCCACCACCATCATATGCATTGTTCAAGAAGACCATTGCAAACACTAACGACACCTTCGGCTCCGGCAAGTGCCAAGTTGTCAAAACTACTATGTTGCGCCACAATTCATTTTTGTATATTTTGTATTAAAATTTCAATTTTACAAAGTAGCTATCCGAACAAGAATTTTTGTAAATGCGAAAAAAAATAAATGAAATGACTCAATTCAATTATCCGGCATTTTGAAACCTTGAAATAATCCATCCAAACACATTTTAAAAAAATATTAATATATATTGGTCCAAGTAAGAGATATTTGAATTTATTAAATACATGATCTTGAATTAGACTCTAAAAGTCGGTTGGTTTCTCACCTACTTGGTAGAAAACTCAAAAAACTAAAAATATCTTAAAATTAAATTTTGTTAATTTAAAATTAGTCAAAACAGCCTTGAAACATTGTTTTCTTTTTATATTATAATGCAAAAAGGTGTCGAAAATTAATTAAATTTGAAATAAATTGTAAGG
Source organism: Spatholobus suberectus (assembly GCA_004329165.1). Taxonomy (NCBI): domain Eukaryota; kingdom Viridiplantae; phylum Streptophyta; class Magnoliopsida; order Fabales; family Fabaceae; genus Spatholobus; species Spatholobus suberectus. The sequence continues at coordinate 73,624,997 of CM014729.1, forward strand.
AATCATGTGCAACTAAAATATTGGATGAGGATGACACTTGTGTAAGTTTTTGTAAGGCACTATAATACTTATTCTCATATTTACGTTTTAAAAATACTATATTTTCAGATTCATACATGAACTTGGGTACTTATTCTTGTGTTCTATAGGTACTTAAATATCTATATTTAGACTTATTATCTTCACTTTAGTTAAATAAAAAGGTTATTTCATATCCTAATTAAATAATTATAAAGATTAATTGCTAGACAGTTGATCAACTATGTTTCTCAACCAACAAATTTGACGAATGATCTTGCAACAACATTGCAACATAATTATGAAGATGAAGATGTTAGACGCTAATAATAAAGAGTTGAGATTTTCAATTTTAACGTAAAATGATTAAATCATTAAGACAAGATATGTAAGTTAAAACTATAAAATTGTAGGACTATAAGTCATATTCTAGAAGTTTTTGTTGTTCTAAATTACTTTATAAAATCTATGAAACATTAAAAAAAATTTCAAATGTATCCTCAATATTTAATTATATCATCTTTAATTACTCTACACTTTTGTATACTCTCTATTCCTTTTTTGTTGTTTAGTAATAATAAATTTGATGGAATAAAGAAGACTCACTACATATAATTAATAAATTATAAACTCTTACAGTGATTTGTATACAAGAAATAGATTAACTAATTGTTAACTAAACTACTAATTAATAACTTCTTAACTATGTAATTATATTTCTCACTCTAAGCTATTAATTTGATTTAAAACAAGAATAATGAGTTCCTGAAATTAAAAAAATATGAAAAATGCTGAATAGTACACGAATAGTACGAAAACCTAAATCAACGGTTAATCATGATTTCAGTGAAATCTATTTTTCAATTTTTTTTCCTTTTTTAACCTATAAAACAAAAGTAACATATGTTTCATACTTCTCGTACAGAATAGTTTTGTACTTTATAGCATTACTCAAAAAATATTTGAATAGAAACATCAATATCCACAAGTAAACAAATAATGTTGAACGAAGTAGTGATTGAGAGAATTTATGTGTTCGGTGAAGCGCATGTTTTGCTATTTATCAATGGGTCTAGCCGATTGGGTTACCAAATTTTTTTTTATCAATGGACCTACAATCAAATTGAGATTATATATAAGTTAAAATAAAATAATCTCTACATCTACATTTCACGAAAAAAAATCTCCATCCTAATAACTAATTAATATAATTAAATTAAAGTAATATCTACCCTAAAAAATCTCTACTTATTGCAATGTAATCGACATAATTATAATTACATTAAAGTAATAATTAAAGTTGCAAATCCTTATATTATTTTAAAAAAAAATCAATTGTGTTCCCATAAGTTCGTAATCATTAAATCTTTGTACTTAAATTTTCTAATTAGATCTAGCATTTAAAACGTCATTATAAATTTCTAACAACAAGCTAAATCAAGGGAATGCATAAAAATTATTTGAAACTGAGGATATGTTTAGATAGAATGGTTTAGAAGGAAAGAAAAGGAAAGATTAATATTTCATTTTGAGCCAACATTCCTTTTTGTTTGAGGACTTTTAAAATGAAAAGAATAATATGAAAGAACATTCCTTTTGTTTGAAGAATTTTAAAATGAGAAGAACAATATGAAAGGTTACCATGCAACCTTCTAATCATCTTTGTAAGCCATAGCAACAACACAAGAAGGAAGTTGAATTGTGTTATTAAAAAAAAACATTTTGCTAAACCTTTTTCGAAGACAGGTATTGTCTGTTAGATAGACTATGTGTAATTCCTTTAAAAAAAATTATGAAATCAAAAAGAGATATAGGACAAATAAACACAAAGAATTATACTAATTTGTCTCACTCTAGAGACTACGTCTAGTTCTTAGTACACCACTAAGTTCCACTATAACTTAACCAAAGTTACAAGTATTTTTTTATCCAAGCCTTTCCAGACTTAACCCAAGTAGTATTTCACTTGCCTCTCCAAGTAAATACCCAAGTATTCTTTGATACAAAGCCTCTTCATGCTTCCACCAATTTTGCAAAGAAATGGTTAAAGGGTAAAAAGTCACACTTAGATTGCGTCTTATCAGACGAATATACACTGAAGCTCAAAATCTTATAATTATTATCTATGACACTATTTTCAAATAGAATTCTTTTAAGAACGAGATAGAGCTAGGCACTGAAGTGAATGAGAGTAGAAAATTCAGAAAGTGTTTCACACGTTAACATAGGTCTTCTCTTCTATTTATAGTGCTCTTCAAAACTTTCCGTTGTAAGTACTTTAGAATCATCATTTGTCTGTTGTTGTATAAAGAAGAAAGTATACGTTGGAGCATTAAATGTTGCATTTAATGCTCTTCACCAACCAGTCACAGTGATAAGATAAAACAGTCTGCTTATCTTGCCTTTCTCGTATTGAATCTTGTTGCAATGGACATATTGGCTTTTTAATAGTGATAAGTGTACTAAAGTTTCTTCTTTTTAGCAAATAGCTATATCTTTTCAGAGGATGGTACGTGGACATCTTCTTTTTCGAGAAAATAGGTACGTGAACTACAAAATGAGGATCATTCTTGTGTAAAAGCTATGGAATACACTTTTGGTCCAACAGATCTTGATATATTTCATTTGTGAAGGTTAATCAAAAGCTTGCGACCAGACGATTAAATAATCATTAGTCTGTTTATTATAATCAAAACAAAATGAGAGTCATATAATTGTCCTTTATCTTAACAATCTTTCATTTATTTTAATACTATTTACAAATTATAATTAAAAAAGAAAAAATAAACCCATTTTTCTTTTTTCCCCTCCAAACTCTTCATCCAAATGTATTGCTAGGAGTTTTGTCTCCTTCATCCAATTGTGTTGCTAGGACCTAAAAAAGCTTACAACCTAAGGTTCATTTGGTTTATTGTCAAAATCAATTTCACACATAAGGACACATATTTTAATGTAAATTTTTTACTAAAATTAATTTAAACACTGTAAACCATAGGAATAACACAACAAAGTGGATTGAATTGTGTTGTTAAAAAAAATTGTCAAACCTTTTCGAAAATATGTATCGTCTATTAGACAGAAGATAGATATTTTAAAAGACATTCATGAAAACAAATGGAAGATGTAAAACAGAAGAACACAAAAAATTATACTGGTTCGTCTCACCCCAGAGACTATGTCCAGTTCTTGGATATGACCAAGTTCCACTATAACTTAAACAAAGTTACAAGTATTCTTTTATCCAAGTCTCTTTGAGCTCAACCCAAGTAGTATTTCACTTGCCTCTCTAAGCAACCACTTAAGTATTCTTTGATACAAAACCTCTTCAGGTTTCCACTAATTTCACAAAGAAATGGTTAAAGGATAAAATATCACACTAAGCTAGCGTCTTATCAGACGGATATACATTAAAGCTTAAGAATTTTTACAATATTTATCAAAGGTCCTCTTCTCAAAAAAATTTCTTTTGAAAAGATTAAGCACTTAAAGAGAATGAGAGCAGAAATTTCGTAAAGAGTTCCACGTCTTTAACATAGATCTTCTCTTCTATTTATAGTACTTTTCTCAAAATGTTCGTTGTGAGAGCTTTTAGAGACATCATTCGTCTATTGTCGTGTAAGGAACAAAGTATACATTGGAGCATTAAATGTTGCATTTAATGCTATTCACCAACTGGTTACACTGATAAGATAAATCAGTCTGCTTATCTTTCCTTTCTCGTACTAAATCTTGTTGTAGTAGACATATTTGCTTTTTAGTACTGGCAAGTGTACTATAGTTTCTTCTTTCCCGCAAAAAGCTACATCTTTTCAGTGAAGTGTATATTGATGTCTTCTTTTTAAAGAAAGTAGGTACAAACTTTAGAATGAGGATCGTTTATTGTGTAGGGACTTCGAAAGCCGTACATAGTCCAATGATACTTGTTGTGAATCGTCGTGGGGGTTGAACATATATCAAAAGCGTGCGATCAGGCGGTTAAATGTTAATCTGTTTGTTATAATCAAAATAAAATAAGGGTCTTAAAAATGTCCTTTGTCTTAACAAACACATTTTTATTACATTTTATTCCGGATATGGCCCACACCTAGCTATATTAGCCTTAACACAACTACTACTCATTCTCTGGCTTTACTAACCACCACCTCAATGCCAACATTCAAACCTCGAACTGTAGATGTAACTAATCTTCGCCTATGCACCCCAGCCTTGAACCACTCGAGTACTTCTCTGACATGGGTATAAGTCCAACATGTAATTAATGCCTAACATAGTGTGTGCTACTCACCATCTTCTTACCCACAACATGGTCTCTTTGATGATAGATGTATTCTTAGCGCCTATAGATCACATAATATATTACCTTTCAAATTCCTATACATATACTTTCACCCTTTATCTCATGAACATTCTCTTCATATCAACTTTCTGTTACTTTACTAGTTTCTAACTTAGGTGTCAAAATCTCTACAAATGACCACCACATCTACACACTATCCCAACACCATAATAACAATCTTCCCTCCATCATCATCTAATCTCGAGTGTCAAGCACTTGAGCAAAACACATTTAAAGGTTCAAAATCAATTTTAATAAAAGAAAACTTAACTTTATAGTTTTAATTTTAAAAAAAAATAAAGCAAAATCCCAAAAATGTTTGCGTCTTATTCTTTATAGTTTCAAGACTTTCCAAATAGACCTCAATTGTTAAAAGACCATTAAAAATTTCTAGAAGTACTTTAATGATAAGGATTCTTTCAGACTCCAAGTAACTAATTACAAACTTTTAAAATATAAAATCTTAATTGAAAAAAATCCAAAACAACATAAGATCCTAAAGATTAATTAACCTATATTCTTTTTTTTCATGTGTATGTATATATGACAGTAACAAAATTTGAACTTAAGACTTTATGTAAACTACTCCAGCCCTTCATTGTTAGGCCACCCTAGTGGGTTAGTTAACCTATATTCTAATATACCTGCTAACATACTAACATAAACGTAAACATTTAAACAAATGTAACTCCTTCAATTTTAGACCCGACATTAATAATGGTAAGCCCAATTACCATTTTCATTTTGTCTTTTTCTTTCATAAAGGCCACCCTCTCATAAGTTTGTATCATGAGATAATCTTAATCCCTTGTTATTTACTATGGCAACATAAAGTTTAAATTCATGAGCACATACAATCCATCTAAACCCCTAGCGACTGGCTCATTGTTAATGGTTTTAGCTGAACTTAAACTAATTCACTTTGAAAAAGAATTATCCCAAAATATGAGCCTCCATCTAACATGAAGCAAAATATCCTAATGATAAACGACGGAAAGAAAAGCAACTTACGGCTGCAAATATATTGAAGAAAAAATGTTTCAATTTAGGAAAAATGGAACCGAAATTTACAAAGGTAAATGTTTTGACACTACAATGCATGTTTTGAACTCCAAAACCAAGCTCTTTTCAAGAGGACAAAGTTTTTAATTGATAAATGCCAATGGAAGACCAGTAGTGCCACCATCAAATTGCAGAGGTGAAGCCTGCATCATAACTTGCTGCAGCTAAAAATTTCAAGTTGAATGTAAAGACTTGAATTATTTTCTGACTCTTACTTTGTTAAACTTTGTTCTTTTTCCTTTGCTCTTTTACTAAGCGATGACTGTTATTAAAATGACAGATGTGTTTTCCTTTCTTGATTTTTTGGAAGACCTGAAAAAAAGAGAGCCTACAAGGTGTTATGGCATATTTCTAGTCAATGTAGAAACAGAAAGTATTTGAAGAGATGTGAAAGGAAGAAGATCGACCTATCCGGACTACCTTTTAGTCTAGTTACATCGATCTCCTTCCATTCCCTACTCTTCACATACTTCCTACCAAAATGGCCTGATTAAAGCATCAAACGAAAAAACAGTAACCATAAGCAGCTAGCAGTAAGTACACTTGCCTCTTTTCGGGATAAGGCTTTAGATCACCTTTTGTGTCTTTACAGGCTTCTCTCCTCTCATGTTGATTACATTTTCCCTGAACAAGACAGCACAAGAAATATAAAAATTCTCAGGACTGCACAATTATATGTATTTAAAACAAGCCACATCCACGAAATGTGGATATTATCTCCCTGCAATGACCCTAAAAAAAGAACAGTTTTTTTATACTGATTGGCTTATTGCAACTTATTTCAAAGGTGAAAAGCATTGCATACAAACACTTGCTTCACAACCTGAAACGTAACATGGTTCAGCATAATTAATATATCTATATATATATATATCAGCATATATGAACTGATAGAACAAAGAGAACAAATGCAAATGCGTTATATTTTATCAGTGTTACTAATGTAGAAACAAAAATAATACCAAGGACAAACTTGAATTAATTCTATGGTGTGTATCATCAAGGTAGTTCCCAACGGCACAAAGCACACATGAACAGCTGTTGACAGAAAACTAGCTTGCTCTCAATACTAGAACATAGTGATATCTTGGGAAATGATCTCAAAAAGCTTAAGGCTGTGTTTGGATGAAGAATTTTAAAATTTAAAAGAATTTGAAATGCTTAAAATTTGAATTGCTTTAATTTAAATTTCCTTCATTTATTAAATACTCTGTTTGGATAAATCAATTCAAATTTTTTAAATTTCAAATTCTAAATTTAGATATGACATTTTAATTTCTACCATATACAAAATTTAATTTTTAAATATATATTTAAAAAATAAAATTTTAATATTAAACTTTTCTAAAAATAAACATTAGTCAATTTTTAAATATTTAATAATTCACAAATAATTTTACTATTAAATAATATTTAATAATTCAAAAATATAAATATTAATACTTTTTACGTCAATATTAATAAAGAGAAGAGAAAGAAGAGGGAAAGAAGAGAGAGATGGGAGAGAGAGGAGAGGAGAGAGAGAAGGGGGAGAGGAGAGGAGAAAGAGAGTGAAGAAGGGGAGAAGGGAGAGATAAAAGAGAGAGGCTATAGAGAAATAGAGAACAAAAAGACTGGAGAGAGGGAGAGTAGAGAGAAAAAAGAGAGAGAGAAGAGAGGGGAGAGAGAGAGAAGAAAGAAAGAAGACAGAGAGGAGATATAGAGGTGAAAGAAAATGAGCATAAAAATTTTCAAATTCTTTTTTTTTTTGTGAAATTTGAAATTCTACAATTTTAAGTAATCAAAATACCTTCATAAATTATTAGAATTTTAATTTCTTACTAAATTCTCTATCCAAACAACATATTTCACCACAAAGTATTTTAAATTCCATATAAAAATGAATTACCCTCTTAAAATTCCTCATCTAAATACAAGGTAAGGGAAATCTAGAGACCAGGAGGTGTAGAATGGGAATATCAAAACAAACTGATAACCAAAAACAGAATTTATATAAATCTAATCATGCAAGTGTAAAGAGATTGAAGTACAACAGACTTCAGTTATTGAAAAACATGGAAAATTCATGCTGAATTGCAATGTCTGTGTCTTAAAACTTACTTACAAAATACAAAGATAATATTATTGATTGGAATTTAATGCAATCGTTTCTTTTCAATAGACAAGGAACAATTCAGGAAAAAATTATGAATGACGATTAATTGTGGCTTATAGGGAAATAGTAAGACGCATGTGCAAGTACTATTACTCTAAAATTAATTATGAACAGCTTAAAATAAAAGTAAAATAGAAAACTGAGCTTTGTCAGAGGACCTTATCATTTATCTTCAAAACACAGTGAGAAGCTAGTGCATAACAGAGTCTCCAACCAGTAAAATTAATCATCAAGATTTTATCGTCTCATTTTACTTCTGGATGTCAGGTGGTGTTGTCAACCAACAACAGTAATATATAGTTGAAGGAATCATCATCATACTTATATTTGAGAGAGAGGACAATGCAAGTGGTACTAACAGATCTACGAGTCAATCTCAATAAAAATAATTAGGAGGCCATAAGCACCACATTAACAACCAGCATTATAAGGCAACAATTTGTCCGTTTATAGTTGATATATTTTTCTTTATATTTTCTCGCTCTACTAATTAAGCAGCAGGGAGAATGGAAAATGGTATGAAACGCCTAAGAAGGTAGCCCTAAAAGGAGCACTCTGACTCAATTGGTAATAAACCTTTTATTCAACACTGCATGCTTCAATACATAGAAAGCTCTTAAAACATATACCATCAAGTTTGTGAGCACCCAATTATGTATAAATTTTTACCAAATTAAACACAATTTACCCATGTGAGCACCACAAGAATCTAAATGTCAGAAGAAAATTGAACCGACAAATCCAATATTGGAACCTAAGTAAAATAATGATACTAACATGGTATATTAGACTTCAATAACTTGACAGTCTTAAAGTTATACTTGAACACATAAAGCACTCTTTAATCAAATATTTTACACAAGGAATATAAACACGGGGAAGGAATTAGATACGAATCTGTAATGAGAGAAGTATTATCATTTTTTATTAGTTCTCAAATAACACCAACATTTCTATCATATATATAAGCTGTAGTGTGAACATTTTGAAGGGTTTAAGAACTTAACGAGTTTAAGAACAGAAGCCAGAACAAGAAATTTAATGATTAAACAAGCCTAAAATAGAAGTAGTACTAAACCTCCGGTAGAAAGAGATATGAAAAATGAGATAGATCCCATGCAATCATAAAAAACAGGAAGGAAACTGAACATTTTTTACATTACACTTGAAGTTGCCATTTTGTTCTTCACCGAATCGCTGTCAAATCCAAGTTAAACCTTCGTACGTGAGATGGCAAAACCATCATAAACAGTTAAAAGAACACTGACATTACCACTCCAAGCTCCCACCAACACAAATCTTGAACAGAAAAATAGAGCAATCCGCCGAAACCAACATAAAATATAAAGGCACCACCATTTTCCAAGCATGCGATAACGATGCAAACAACACAACACATCCCATAACAGCAACACAGAATACCGAAACACGAAAAAGAAAGCCAGTGGCGAAGCTCCTCGTATATGATAAGAGTAACACAGTTCAAAAATTGAACACACGCCTATGATTTAAGCCACAACAAAAACACAACAAAGTTCAAGCCGCAACAAAAACATTCGAATGATTGAAGCGACGTATACGCAGAAACAAAAGCTACGTACGATCTTACTTGGAGATCTCAATTGCATTAACATCAACGTCACGAGGCGCAAGAGTGGGGATACTCTTCCTCTTGGCGAAAATCTTGTTCTTCGGTTTCCTTTCTCTGACTTTCCAAACGTTGTTCTTCCTGAACACGAACTTGTCCACCTTCCAACCGGGGCAACTCGTGTCGATCACGGTCACCTCGCTCTTCGTGAAGCCCTTCAACTCGTTCCCCTCCTCGTCCTCGCCACGATCCGCGGCCACTTCCTCTTCCTCCGGAACCGCCGCATCTCCGCTGGGAGCGGCGGCGGCGGCGGCGGGGAGGGCGACGGCGACGTTGCAGGCGTTTGCGGCGGAGGAAGCGAGGAAGATTTTAGGGTTCGTCTGTTTGCGGGGGCATTTTTTGTAGGTATTGGTGAGCGTGGCGCCCATGAAGAGCTCGGCGAGGATGGTGCTCATGGGCCTGGGCTCGTCGCGGGCCTCGGAGGGGGTTTTCCGGGGCGGGTTATTGGGCCGGGCCTGGGGGGATTGGGAGTGGGCGGTGAGGAGGAAGGAGTCGAGGTCGGGGTCGTCGCCGGTGGGGATGCCCTTGTTGGAGCGGAGCCGGTCGAGCCAGTTCAGACCGGATTTGCCGGTCTGGGCCGAGCAGAGCATGGTGGGGGAGGGAAGATTCTGGAGAGAATGGAAGTGATTGTGGACGGCACTGCAGGCAGGGAGTGTGACAAAGCAACAAAGGGGAAAGAAAGGGAGTGCGCAATGCGCGTCGTCACTCGTCGGTGACTGCCACGTGGGCGACAAAATGACACTGTGTTTTGAAATTCAAACGTCTATACAATTACCAATATGAATAGGCAATGTTGATTGCACTTACCTATGTATGCTCTGGCAGTGTGTGCACACAAGCAAAAGAACAATAGCTGTATGTAAACGGGAAATGAGGACCGAGAGTAAGGGGAAAAAAAAAAACATGGATGCCTTGTGAACCACGCTCCTCAAAAATCGTAGACGATCGTTACTTTCAGTTTTTATATTTGTTACAGAATCATAAATAAATGGGTTAAAATCAGTAGGATATTTATTACTCCTGTGTTATAATGATACTAGTAAACTTATACGTAGTTTCTTATGTGTTATTTGTGTTGTTTTTTTAATTAGATTTGAAGTTTTATCTCGATAAGTTATGTAATTTTTTAATGTATTTTTATTATGTATATTATTAAAATAAAAATTTAATTTTAATTAAAGAACAATACAAACAATATTTAAAAAGTTGTATGTAAGTTTTGTCTTTAAAAAAATTAATAAATAAAAAAATTGTGGAAAAAATGTATTGAAAATTATTGAAGAATTGTGTTAGTAACTCTTTCTTATAGAAATATTTGGATATTAACTAGTGTTTTAAAAACATTAGTTAAAGAAGTAATAAACAATGTTTTTTAAAAAAAACTACATTTAGAATGTATTAATAATATTTTTTTACTATTTTTAATTATTTAACTAATGTTCTAAAGACATTGATTAATATTTGTTTAAATATTTTACTTTTAATTCATCAACAAACAATACAATAGCAACTCTCAAATACAACCTCGGTTGTCTATTAAGTGCCATTCAAAATTGTGATACTAGAATGAGGTAATACAATTAATATTATTTTTTAGTAAAGTTTTTATATATTTTTATTAAAATTGTTATTTATTTTTTATTATATTCTTTATCTATTTTTTATCATTTATCATTCTTCATTTTTCTCTTTAATTTTATAATAAATGTGTAAAATGATTAAAAATTAGATGAAAATAAAAGCATGGTTAATAAAATAATAATTAATATTACTTTAAATTCATAAAATGATAAATAAAAAAAACAAAGACAATAATTATCAGTCTATAGATTATAATAAAAGGAAATACAAGTGCAAGTGGTACGGTATACTTTCATCCATGCTTTACTATGAACTTTAATAACTGACGGTTATTTAAGAAATTTGAGTAATATATTATATAAAATATAAAATTGGGAGTGCCATAAATTTTCAATACTTAAGTGTTAAAATTTTTAATCAATGCCCTTAAAGCATTTAGTAGAAAAAATCTTTTTTATAAATTGTGTCAAATACTCAAATATTTTATTTGTGCTGTGGTGTGTATATTATGAATAATATTTGTAATAAAATATATTAAATTCATTATTTTTTGTGAGATATCATGATTAAAATGTCAATTTAATTTATATACATTGATAATGTAAAAATATTTTACATTGTCATTCAATTATATCATATATGATAAAAATGTAGATTTTTATAATAATATTACTTTAAAAGTTATATTTAGATTGATCTCTATTTGATTAACTGTGTAAAAATCTTTATACTAATAATGCATGGAAATTAAATTCTGAAAATACATGTATATAAAAATAAAATAAGAATAACTATAATTAAATAATAAAAATTATGTCAATATAAAGTTATTTATATAGAGAAAATAAGTTATATACTGACAATGTAAAACAGTTTTATACTGTCATCCAATCACAACCTACTATGTATGGTAAGTTTGTTGACTTTGATAATAATCATCCTAAAAGTCATACTAAAGCTGATTTTTGATTGGTTGACGGTTTAAAATTTTTTACACTTATAGTATATAGCATTAAACTCATTTATATAAGAGTTAAGGAAATTTGTAATTATATATTAGTACTGGGAATTTGCCTCCTTTAGAGTGTGTGGTATATTTTAAGGGAGTCAAAACTAAATACTAGTGTTATCTTCAGCTAAGTTGTGGGAAAACAAAGTAAACAAGTGAAGTTGGAAATTGGATGTTAGCGGAGTCTCCATTGTGCAATCAGCACACCAACAAATTTAGAGTAGTTCTGCAGTTACAGATAATTTCTCTTTATTTTGGAACAAAGTGGTTCCTCTAAAGGTTAATGCATTTTCGGAAAAGGAGATTTTAAATAGAATTCCATCTAAGGCTAATCTGCATGAGAGAGGAATTGTGCAAGCAACGGAGTATATATATGCAAAGGATATGGCATTAAAGGGGAGACTATAAAACATTTAATTTTTGAGCGCCTGAAATTTATAAAGGTTTGATCAGAGTGTTTGAACTAGTTTGGTATCTTGACAGCATTACATAAGAATGGCAGAGAACATTATGCCCAATTCCAAGGCCTTGTGGAGCTGCGATAAGAAGACAATAATGCTTTGGTTAACTATATGGCACTCAACTATGTGGTCCATATGGTCAGCTAGGAACAGTGCTACTTTCAGATACTCAGATGTGGACATTATTGAAACAATAAGCCTAGTAAAACTGAGAGCACGCTCTTTGGATTAAAGCCAAAGTTGTAGCAAGTTCTGTATTTGGTAAGACTTGGTTTTGGAGGGCATCAACAAACCAAACATGCTGAACAGAGAGGCAAACAAACAACCTCGCAGTCAATTATGCAGAATAAAAGCTGGCGTTGAATTACAGTGGCCAAGATAATGGTTGCACTTGATGAGCTAAACCTTGTACTAGTAGTTTTCTAGAATCTCATTATTAGACTAACACAAGCATGTTTCATATGCTGGGCTTGGTTAAGGTCATTATTAAAACTTAGCTAGTCCAGTCTGGTTTGGGAGTTGACTGCTGAACTACGTGTATTGATTGTTTTAAGTAATTTTGGTACTCCCCTTAGTCAATAAATTTTTTAGCCTATTAAAAAAAATCTAAATACTAGTGACTTACTACAATATATGAAATTGGAACATAGACTTGTGTATATTTTTTATTTTATCCCTCTAGATATTAAGTGTTTTTATTTATTCTTCTATTTTCAAAAAATTATACTTCTTCTGATCTCAAATACAAACAAAAAACAAATTCACGTTAATTAAAAAGTTAGTTGACATCATTTAATTTTACTAATCTCATTTAGAATATATTTTTTTCCTAAACTTGATATCAAGAATAAAAAATGGTATTTGAAATGAAGGGTATTTGAAAATGGCATTTGAATATAGAATCTTAATTAAATGAAGAGTATTTTAAAGATGGTTTCATTAAATGAGGTAAAATTAGTTGAGATTTACTTATATTTAAAACCAATGTACATGAGTTTTTGTTTTTGTTTTTTTTGCTTATATTCAAGATCAAAGGGAGTAATCTAGTCTTTGTAATGTTTTTCTTTTCATATATAGTTAATCTTTTGATTATTTTATTTATTGCTTACGTGATTCTAAAAAATAGAGAAAATCAAATGAAAAACTTGCTATATAACAATAATGAAAAGGTCATAACATTTAAAAAGATCTATAAGAAACCAAAAACAATATCAACATGAAAAATTAATAGATAGGATTGTATTAAAAAAATACAAGGACTAGATCATAACATTTTAAAAACAATGGATTAAATGAAATTTTGTAACATTTACGACGTGTTTATTTTGGGAGAACGAGAATGGAAGGACGGAGAAAAGAAGAAAGAAGTCAATTTTTCACACCTCTCTCACTGTTTGGTTTATTGGTAAAGAAGGGTCCAACACAAAAGCTAAAAATAATTCATCTCAAACTAGGCAAAAAAAATGAGGGAAGTGACATTTTTTACTATATAAAGACAAAATTATGCTTACTTTATCATATTTTTTTCCTTCCTTAGAAGTATTGATGTCATTTTACATTTATATTTTTTCTTTTTTTTACTGTTTACATAATTAGATAAGAGGAAAGAAAAAAAATAGTTATTTTCTTTCCCAAAAAAATTGTTAATTTTTTCCTTTCATTTTTTTTTCCTATTAAATAACTTGCAAAATCATTTCTTTTTCAACTTTTTTCTTTCTTTTCCTTTCATTTTCTTACCTAAATCAACTATACTTTAAAAATAAAAATAAAACACATTTAAACAATAATAAATATAATTATTTTTTTATTATACAATGTTTTCTATGTTAATTTTTCTTCTCGTCTTATCCATCAAGTCTTACATATTAAATTTGAGTCTTTGCAAAAGTGAAAACATGTCCTATTTAATGGGTGTTTGGTTACATGTCTCTAATGTATACACATGTATATGGTCGAAGCTCTGTGAAGTAGCTTCTGTGTCTTTTGTGAATATTTGATGCGAAATCATAGGTGGACGCACATAATAGAATTCAAACCAAACACACTATTAATCCTCTCCTCTCTTTAGTAATTTACGCAATTTCTCTTATACCAAATATCTCATTCTCTATTTTTATATTTTTATTCCTCTCAAATAATAATTCTTAAATTTGGTCAATCTTAATTTGAGTTTGAATTTTAAATTTGTACACCTCATTAGAATTCATACAATTTATTTTAATATCTTCTCTCAATTTCAAAAATGTTATCCCTTTAATTAATTTCTCTTATTGTACTTTATTTTACTTTAAAATACGTATAATTTTATCATTATTTAACAATAATAATATTTTTTTCTTATAAATTTTTATTTGTTATTTATATTTATAAATTTTATTTAAATATAAACATACTCGTATAACAGACCCGGAACTCGCTAATTATTATTATTGACATCACACATGATGGATGTATATATATATATTTTTTAATTTCTCCAATAAAAAGAGAAACACGTTTAGCAAACTAAATTAGCAAATAAAAAAGGGACATATTACTTTTAGAAAGAGTGTGAGAGAGAAACTTTTCTAATCCTGAATCATTTTTGTATTGAGCTAGCGTAGATGAGGGGGAAAAAAAAACAGAATAGATAATTCAATCCAACACATGGCAATTACCTTCGTACCACTACCGAACTAGTGTAGGAGCTATGTTGGTAGTGGAACTAGTGTACTGAAAAAGATGATTGAAGGTTAACCACCAAAAAAAAAAAGAGATGATTGAGGATTACCTTTGTCCTGGATTCCCTAACTTTCTGTTCATATATATCTTTCACCATCTACCTACTATTTTATTTAGTTTCGGTCTTCAAACAACAAACTTCTTGTAATCCTGTCAAACAAAACAACAAGCGTAAAGAGTTGAGAAAAATACTAAGAAAATTTCTTCACATAATAATAAAAATGTAATTTATATATTATTGTTCCAAACCTAAACATAGTTTAGGTTAAACTCGACCCAATAGTCCCAAGTCACCTTAAGCTAGAAACCAAATGAGTTAAAGGCAAAAATTCCTCCCATAATCTCAAGGTAGCTCAAATTTCCTCAGATCCTCCTGTCTAAGGATAATTTCTCTTACACTGTGTTTGGATAAGAATTGAAATAAGAAGAAAAGAAATAGGAAAGATAGAATAGAAATTAGGATGGATTTAAAGTGAAATTTAAAGTTGTTTGGATTGATGAAATTATGAAAGAATGAAATGATATAATTTTTTTCACTTGTTTGCTTAGATTAAAAAGTGAAAAGAAAAAAGTAAGAAAAGAAATGAAAAAGACAATTTTATCCTCCTTAATATATAATACAGGTAAAAGTTCTTTCCATAATTATAAATAATAATTTTTATAACAAATAAATAAAACTTGATATTAAAAATCTAAAAAAACAAAATTTAAAAAGAATAAAAAATTGGAACTATGTTTTTATTTTGACTAATAAATAAATGAGAGAACAAATCATTCCACCCTCGAAGATAAAGTTTCATAGCAATGCCAATTGCTTTTATACCATTGACCTGAGAAATAAGATATTGGAAGTGTAAAACAAAAGGTTGAGTTCGGGTGGGCAATTTCCATCCCATTTCACGACACAAGTGAAGAGAAATACATTTAGGTGGAATCTACAAAAATTTAGTCATTTTTCTTCTCATTTCAGCCTCATTCAAACAACTGAAATAACCTATCTCCTCTTCAATTTACTCCCTCCCATTTCATTCTTCTTTGAATCAATCATGATAACAAAGCATTAGATATAACAAATATTCGTTATCATCATATCCTATCAACTTCACTAGAAAAGTCTATAAAGGCATTTTAGCAACAAGAATAAGGTACGACTTTCACTCTGGCTATCTTTTGACTTTAACATTAATTGATTTGAGTATTGAAATCCTTGCAAGTAACACTCTCATTTACACCCAGCATGAAACTCATCTCGAAAACGCCTAGACATATATCAACTTACTGACTCTTGAGAAACAAGTGATCACTAATCTTTGGTCGGCAAGGGACAACTATTAATTTAAAATATTTTTATACAGTTATTCAATGACATTTAATCATTTTATTATGTTATTTTATTCCCTAATATAATATGACAATAAAATAATTTTTTATTCAATGTTTTAAAGATATTTTACTCGAATGACGTATATAATTAAACTCTATTAATAATAGCTAAATCTGTTACTACAAACGAGTATTAAATTAAGTATTGGCATATTACTATCTAAAAAAAATAGATAATTTCTATTTTTAGACAAATTATTGACAGATTATTCAGCAAAAAGTGTAACTTTTTACTGAAACAATTATAATGTAGATACCGGATAAATTAAATTATCCGGTATTAATTTCGCCAAATAGTGTTAAATTAAAACCTGTCGATAATTATGCAACAAAATTACCCGCCAACAAATGAAGAATATTTTGTTAGAATTGCTGACAAATTTTTCCCTTCCTTCCAACTATTATCCGTTACATCTCTTATCCATGTTAAATGTTAAAATAATCCTAAACCAAATTGTAAACAACGCAGCAAAATAGTGAGAAATAATACGGATAAGTGATGTACAGTTTATCCAGTCCACCAGATCTAATTATTAATTATTAACGAGTTATGTACATAATGACTTACTATATAACTCGCTAATAATTAGCGTGCGCTCCGTCTTGACTTTATCCGCCTCTTAAACTATATAAAAAAAATAATAATGAGTTGTGTAATTGGTTCGCGTAGTTTAATATTCATATTAATTAAAAGTTTTGCTTGCTTAAAATACATCGAGCATGTAAGTGAACTTGCAGAGTGCAATTAATATTAATTGCTGTTACAACAATTAGATTTTGAGATTGTGTATTGGTTTGGACAACAGTTCTTCTTTTTAACATTATCTGGGCTGTGCGGCTAGAATTTAAATCCACCTTTTTATCTACAAGAGGAGGGTGTACTGTGTAGAAAATGCAAGGCCACCTTCACTGTCCTGTCCCTGTCAATTTGGCAAACCAATTTGTTTTATCCCTATTATGGCGGATACTGTTTTCGTCGTTTGCTCTTTTTAATTAATTTGCAAAATATTTCTTTTTGTCAGGAAGAAGACAATTCCTCTATTTTAAACCTTGTGAATCAAATAGTGTTATATCAACGACATCACTAGGTGATTTTTTGAATTAATCTAGCAATGACTATCGGTTGGCCCACAAATAGTTAATTAACACACATAATGACAGCAGAAAGAATCACTCATAATTTCACAAAAAAAAATACAATCTATGCAGCGATAGAAACCCCAATTTTAGGAGTAACGAGGAAAACCGAGCTGATTATTAAGTCACAAAAGGTACAATGTATAACCTATCTAAAAGCAATTATCACCAGGTGAAATCCATGTTCTTAGGATAATGAAGATATAATAAGTAATAACGTCCCCAGCTACTAGCTTCTCTTCAACGCCAGTTGAGCTCTCATAAAATCTAACATAAACATGCTATATATAAAGATTAAACACCACTAGCTATTGTATGAGACTGCAATATGCTTTAAAATGATAATAATAGTAATCTATATATATGGCGATAGTGGAAACACTGTTGCTAATATTCTCTATGTTTGCACTTTGCAGTGTCAGCTTCCACATCTTTTTGTTGCTGCAGATAATGCGGTTAGCATATGATCCCTTGATCAATCTCTATTCACAATAATGTGGAGCATGGTAGGTGGGGGATGTATTTTTCTCCCTTCTCATTTTGAAACCTTAGTCTTTATTAGTGTCCTGTGTTGATCTAAATGCGTGTTCCCATTCAGGAAAAAAGCAGTTTCAAAACCGCGTTTGATGACTTTTCACTCGGAAGGCCAAGCTATTCCCAGTGTATTATTGCATAATTTATGTAGCACAAGTTACAACATACGTTGACTAATATATATACTTAAATAAGAACGATGCTAGCATATTGTTTGATATCTTATTTTTGCACATTGGGTTTAAATTTTACATGTATATGTATTATTAAATAATTTGATTAATTATTTGTTTAATAAAAATTACATAAATTTGACTTAATATTAAAAAATGTGTTGTTAAAATTTCTCACATTCTAATTCTTATGGATCAATTCCTCTGTGTCAACGATCAACCTTTGGTCTCTTCAAACTTTAAATTAATGAAAAAATATATTAATTATACGATATGTTGATCATGTACATAGTTTTACCATGTCTCCTATTTAGAAAGCATAGGTTAGACTTGACTCTCCAATTTGTTACAACTACGTGGACCAAGTGAGAATATTTTACCAATTCAATTCTGAGTATAACAGATATCTACATTGACCAGGCAATTAATTAAACATCAATTGGACATTGTAGTAATGTAAATGCTGCTAAAGACTTTAGCTTTTACTAATTCATAAGGTTTTATTTCCCTTTCCGTTTTATTTACTTTTTCTAGGCTTTCTTTATTTCTTCTATTTAGTAATATTTGTATAATGATTTTGTTAAGAGTAGTTACATATGAATATTTCAATAGTGAAAACACCTTGTTGACACTCATTTATTTTCTTTATCTCTCTTCTCCTCACATCATATTATCTATCATTTATACATTTTTCTCTTCTATCTCTTTTTCTCTATAGGTGTATACTAGCATATGAGTGTCTATGAATATTTTTCTTTTGTTAATTACTTAAATATTCTAATTACCATAATCTGAATATGGAATATAAACGGTGGCTACTCCATTTTCAATTAAAAAAAATCTTTTTATCATAGTGCATGACTTTTATTTTGACTTTCTCACATGTTATCTCTGCTCACCATGCGTTTCAAACCAAAACATGAAGTCAATCTTCCCTCAATTCAACTTATCATAAACTCTTGAGATTTTTTTTAAGGCATGCTAGGTTGTAAATGTTTCTCCCAATATTCGTTAGCGAAGTCATATTACATAATTAATATAAAGGAGTAAACATACCAACCAAAACTGGTCGGTGCCGCAACTGGAGCTGGTTTTTGTTGAGAAATTTGGTAAAATCCCACAAAGGAGAAAGATAAGAGTAAAAATGTGTTTGTGGTGCAATTTAAATTTTTTTAAAAAAAAAGCTGGCATAATGAAAATAAAAAATATTCAAGGATTGTTGTAATATTGAGGGATCACTATATTATTTTTCAAATTTTAATTTATTTTAAAATATTCATTAGTTTTATCAATTTTTATATTTAATAAAGTATACACTTTTAAGAAAGCACTATTACATTAAATTTTTTATTTAATTTCATTGACTATGATTTCATACCTTAGAAAATTAATATTTAATTAGCTAGGAATTTATATTTTAATTTGAATTATTTATAATTTTTATTATATTAAGGCTATAAATACCATTTAAATGTTTTAAGTTATTCAGACTTTATATTGCATAATTATATAACAATGAAATTTTATTTTCTTTAGAAAATATCTTAAACGTAATTAATAGAGTATTCTGCTCTAAGGAATACACTAAGTGCTTGTTTGGAAATAATTTTTTCAAGAAAATAACTGTTTGCTTTTCAAAAAAATATCTCAAAAAATTAGTAAAAACAAACGATTTTTTTTGTAAAATTAAGAAGTTAAACTAAATATACACTAAATTTATTATTAAAAATAAATTATATCAAAAGATTATATTCTTTTTCAAATGTATTCATTGCTTCTAAAAATTATTGAAATACTTATAATTATTCTTATTGTTAAACATAGGTTTTTTAAAATTAAAATTATTCAAATTTTATTTGATATTAACTATGTTAAATGATGGATAAAATGAATTTTCCTTTATATATTGAAAGTGAAATATTAGAAAAACTTAATTATAAAAATTTGATCAATAATGTCGTAATTGATAAAAAAAATAAAATGAGATTTAACAAACTATATTAAATTAAATTTTAAATATAAGTTTTGCCTAAAGCTTCAATTTTTCTTTTTTACGGCTCTGCACTTAAATAAAGTGCGGGTAATGAGTGTGAGTATGGATATATAGGTACCTAGTGGGTATAGAAACAGATACTATAGTATCCTATCTAGACCATACCCATTGTCATGCCTAATTGTTACTTCAAGTTAATGCAAAAAAAAAAAAATGTTAAATTGCCGACTATTTTGGCCATAGTGAGTTATAGAAGTACCATCTACCCTAGAGACATTTTACATAAAAGATTTTTTTGGTGTCATTACATAAAAGGAATTTATTATATAAAAAATACAAGAAATATTTAATGCTTATTTTCGAACAGGATGCATTTGGTGTATAATTTCTTTTTAAAAAAAGAGAAATGTTATTTGTATAATAATTTATACAACCAAGAGAGAGAAAGAAAGAATGGAGAAAGAAGAATGAAATGTAATAAGTGTTGTGACAGAGAAATAGACACAAAAAATGATATTGTATAAATTGTTGTACATTTTGTTGTATCAATAACACATCTCTTTAAAAAAATAATTCATAAATAAAATAAATATTAGAATCCCGATAGTGAGTATTTTAAAGACATTAAATTAAAAGCATTTAATATAATTTATTAAACACTTTTAATAATTCAAATAAGCAAGTATTAACGACATTTATATTTCAAATATAGTAAATATTTTATTTTTCAATAAATATTTTATTCTTATTTCCTTTTTACATAAAAATATTTTTATTTCCTTAAGACACTAAATATACTAACTAATGAGCACCAAAATGTAGTTGGGAAAAAAGATTCCATTAAAGGTGGTCATGTTTTTATTAGTGGTTATAAAAAAAATATACTAACTAACGAGCAATGAGCTTTGTCATGTTTTTATTAGTGGTAATTGGTAGTAAAATATAGGTTAAATGTATAATTTAGTCTTATACATGTTGCAAATTCTCAATTTGGTTTCTATACATAACAACTTATTAAATTGATCCCCACACATGTCATGAATTATCAATTTGGTCCTTGCCGTCATGATGTCGTTTACACATTCTTAATCTGGTCCCTATACATGTAGCGTATTATTAATTTAGTCCCTATACGAGCAACGTATTATTAATTTGTTCCTTATACATGTAGCACATTTTTAATTTGGCCTTTGTAATATAGGAACTAAATTAAGAATACATTGCATGTATAGGAACCAATTAAGAATATGTTGTATGTATAAGGATTAAATTAAGAATTTATAAATAACAAGACCAAATTAATAATCCGTAACATGTATAGGGACCGATTAATAATTTTTTTATATAAGGACTAAATTGAGAATTCGTGACATGAACTAAATTATGTATTTAACCTAAAATATATATTTGCACAAAGGAACGTGTGAAGCTCTAAATCATAAAAAAACGCAAGAAAAACGAGTTCCCAAAACGTGAAAAACAAGGCCTAGGAAAGACTCGGTAGCCTTAAAAAACCAAGCCCTCGCAGCTTTGAATTGCCTCCATTCACTTTTTTGTTACATTTCCCTACGACCAACCAACAAACACCGTCAGTCAAATTGAATAAACAACGTTAGACTTCCAAGCTCCATTCCACCCCTCGGTTTCATTCATTTCAACGTCACACTGCCAATTCACACGCATCACTCCTTCGCCACCATTCTTTTTTATGTGGTGATTCTGAGTCCCCATCACGCCCATTGGCTCTCCCAAACACTTATCCCTTTCCATCCCCCAATACTCCCACACCCCACAAACGCCACCGCCATTGGCCCCATCACGCGACAGCGTCGTATCGCTCCTCCCCCTCCTCCTCCTCCTCTTATCTCCACCCTTCGTGTCTTAATCATATCCTTTTGTCCTTCTCTCCCTCTGATTTTTCGCCAATTTTTGTCTCCTTTCGTTCCCTGTGCCTGATTTTTCTTCGTCTCAAATATTCTGCAGCTCCTTCTCCCAAAACCCCTTTAACTTTTGTTAGGAGCTGAACAGATTTTGGGGGTGCCTTTCTTCTTCTTCTTATTTTTTTTTTCTTGTTGTTATGGCTTTGCCACAGTCTTTTTACGATATGTTGGAAAACCCTGCGATATTGGGTTTGTGTACAGTTATTGGCATGTTTTTTAGTCCTCTGTGGGTAGCATTTTTCGTTGGTGTCATCGTTGGATGGTTGTGGAAACCGAAATGGGCGAGGTTGGGGAAAGAAAAATTGACTATTTCCCTTGCAAAATGCTTGGATTTTGCCTCACCGTCCTCGGCTTCTTCTCCTTCAAAGTCTGTAGTGTCTCCCATGAAGAGTTGTTCTTCGTCTCCTTGCCTTAATTCCATTAAAATGTACCCTCCAAACCCAGAATCTTTGCTCCTCAAAAAAGGGATGGACAAAAAACCTTCCTCATCATCCTCACCCGTGAAACGTGCAAGTTCCTCCAGGTATTTTTGGGTTTATCCACTATTCTGTTAATCGGATAACATAAATAGTTGTTGCATAAACATAGGGTCGTGCTTGTACACTAATTAATCCGAAATCCATCTATTTTTTATTTTTTTAATTGCTCTTGCAATAAAATTGGGGAAAAGATGGAGAGAAAAGAAATTCGGACATGTTGCCATCTGTTTGTAGCATGTTCTTGCAGGCTGCGTTTTTGTGATTGACAAATTAAAATGTGTTATAAGCTAATAAGCATGCCGTTTTATTTAACACTTTGTTTTACAATGCATTACACCGAAATCCAGCGAGGAAATTTCTGATGCTGTGACAATAGCGGATTTACATCATCTATGGCTGCTTGTGGAGGAGAAAGATGGAGGACTCCCTTGGATACAGATGATGGATCGTTGTACTCCTACCATGAGTTACAAAGCATGGCGTAGAGAACCAAAGGTATGATATTTGATTATTTGCTATTTTGTAAAGTTTTATTGTTTCTTAGTAAAATCTTTTGGTTTTATTCAAATTTACCTATTTGATTTTTTTAATCTTTGTCTTGTTGATTTGTTAGGATGGTCCTCCTCAATATAGAAGCAGTACTGTTTTTGAGGATGCTACCCCTGAGATAGTGAGGGACTTGTTTTGGGATGATGAGTTCCGACCTAGATGGGATGACATGCTTGCAAGCTCATCAACTATTGAAGAGTGTCCCGCTACTGGTACCATGAAAGTGCAGTGGATTCGGAAGGTGCATAGCATTTTAAACTTGATTTAAGTGTATTTAGTTGTTGTCTTGGCTCAGTGTGCTAATGGATGCTAATTATATGTGGAACAGTTTCCCTTTTTCTGTAAAGATAGAGAATACATAATTGGTCGGCGAATATGGGAATCTGGAAGACATTACTATTGTGTGACTAAGGTATGAGAATAAAGTTCACCTTTTATTCTGTAATATTTGAACATGTTGATTGATGGTGGTTATCTTCCATGGTGTTATTACAGTCTTGTTCTTACCCTCTTTTTGTTTTATTTGTTCTTTCAGGGAGTAGATTGTCCTTCACTCCCTAAAAGAGATAAACCTAGACGTGTTGATGTGTACTACTCTAGTTGGTGCATTAGAGCAGGTGAATTCTGATACCCTTGCTGTTGAATTACCCATGTAACTTGTGTATTAGATCAGTTGCTTGCACTTTTCTAACCCACTATTTAAACTGGTTGTTCCTTCACTACTAGACTTGTGGTGACTGATATGATGTTTTTTCAACAGTGGAATCAAGGAGAGGAAATGGCCAGTTAACTGCCTGTGAAGTTTTGCTCTTCCATCATGAAGAAATGGGCATTCCATGGGAAATTGCAAAGCTTGGAGTAAAGAAAGGAATGTGGGGAACTGTTCAGAAGATTGAGCCCGGTTTGCGAGCCTATCAAGAAGCAAGAGCTTCTGGTGCTGCACTCTCTCGTTCAGCCTTTATGGCCCAAGTCAACACAAAAATAAGTCCTGAATACTTGCAATCCATTGGAGCTGATGACAATTCGGCGGAGAATGAAAGTGTGGTTGCTTCTGATAAACCTCAGGGCGTGAACATACCCAAGATGCTAGTCATAGGTGGTGCTATTGCTCTTGCTTGTAGTCTTGATAGGGGACTGGTGACCAAGTATGTTCTATTTGGTGTTGCTAGAAGATTTGCTAATATGGGTAAAAGATAACTAAAA
This sequence comes from Spatholobus suberectus, assembly GCA_004329165.1. NCBI lineage: Eukaryota > Viridiplantae > Streptophyta > Magnoliopsida > Fabales > Fabaceae > Spatholobus > Spatholobus suberectus. Next base: position 73,649,379 of record CM014729.1, read on the forward strand.
ATAGAGGTGGAAGCATTGTCTTGAATGCCATTCTTTTGGACGATCCACATTAGTATTACCCTTTGTAGTCGCGTTATTATTACCTGAAAATTTAGAGGTACTTTTGTGGACAAAATAAACAATTCAAAAATAAAATCAAGGGAAATGAGAAAGTCCCGGGTTCGGGTTGGGGTTGGTGGAGGTAGTAGTTGACATTTTTTTATCTTTTTTTTTCTCTTGGACCATGATTAGTTGGTGGTCAAAGACTATAGAATTTCAAGGCTGCGTATGGTTGTATAAATAAACTCAGTAGCAATTAAAAAGGAAATACAAAAAATAGTCAGTTAATTTTTATCAGTTACTCCTTTATTCTTCCTTTATTCTACATATTTATCAGTTACTCTTGTGTAATTCTTGTTATGGTAATGATGGCGCAATGCGTTTTTGAATTATCTATACCCTACTTACTGTAACGGCAGTTGTCTATTAATTTTTACATCTGTTCCATTTTTGGACTCTGTTTGCAATGCTAGGAGCTAATGAGTATTTGGTTCTGTCAAGCGTCATCATCTTCTAAAGCACCGAGATACTAGTTGGATAATGTTTTCATCTGACACAACATTTTCGGTGTTTAATGTCTGTTTATACTAATTTAAGTTTTGATAAAAATCCAACTTCAAAATGACAAGGTGGGATTCGTTATTTGAAATTTTAATAAATGAAACACAAAAACTGCCTCGGTTTTAAAATTTTAAGGATTTTTTAACATTAAAAGAAAAGAAAATAAACTAGGGATGCTTTTGTCGCATACTAATTTTATGTTCCTCGTTTTCTTTATCATTTTATTTTTAAACGTGATATGTCAAGATATTACACGTGTTTCACGGGTTACTCTGTTAAACCATTTTCAAAACTTCGAACTAGTGAAGAAGGAATTGAAATGATATGAAGTGAAACGAAAAATAATGTGAGGTTATAGAAAGGAAATATCACATAATAACAAATATATAATCGACTATTCATTCAGCACAAACAAGGTACAAAGAGCCCCAGCCCAAGCAAATTCAATTCATCACCAAGGTTTCGAAACTATGTAAACCATCAAGCTGTGGGGCCAATTTTGGCTTTTGAAGGGTCTTCGCTCGTTCTTTCACTTCTGCTAGCATTGTTTGACTTGATACCGATGACCCTTGTTTGATTTCCTACAGACAAGACATCTTGAACCTTAGGTATATGAAACAATACATAGGCCTCCGTACCTTGACATACCCTAATGTCGTTCAATGCCGATATAAAACAATGCATGCAACCTTCTTACCTTGATATAGTTTCTGTCTATGAAATATAATCCAACAGCAGCAACAACAGCAGGCACAGCTGCAAAAATACTTCCCATAGCCATTATTCCTCTTGAAAGCTTAACTCTTGGAATGAAAAACTAGCCTTTCAGCAAGATATAAGGCAAGGGTGGACCCAGAGAGACAGAGAAGATGCCTTGGTGATGAAGAGAAGCAAACCCTGACCTATAAAGAGGGGAAATGGATAAAAAGCCAGTAAGGTTTGTAATATCTTGAACTTTATGAAATGTAAACTTCAAATGACAGGATCATGGGAGTATTTAACACAAGACTTCCTTTATTCTATATTACTGTTGTAATAAGCCTTTTATTTTTTTTCCCGCTCATTAAGAAATTACATTATCCCTTGCTATTTCAGTCTAAGTTTTAGTCACCCAACCGCCAAGTAAATTCATGGCCTCCTCTCCTAAAATTGACTGGATCTGTTACAAAAAATTAAAAATTTTAAAATTCATGTAAATTAGTGCACATTCTTAAAATACTTTTGTCAAATGACATCTTGTAGGAACCACTAGGGTTAGGATCTACTTTGTTTAATAAAATATTATTAACCTAACCATTGACCCAACACTACCACATTGTTTGAAAGGAAAGAAAACAAAAGAAATGGAAAGGAGAAGAAGGGATACACATTTATCAAAAAGTTTTCCCTCCTTTGGTATGCAAGAAAATAAGGGAGGAAAGAAAAAAATTGGTAAAACCCACTCAAATATTCTTTCTTCCCAATTTGGAGAGAAAGATGATAAGACAAAGCTTAAGGGTTTATTTGGTTTAGGAAAGAAAGTAATAGGAAAGGAAGAGACAAGAAAAGAAGAGAATGGAAGGGAAAGGAATAGAAAATAAGATGATTTTTAGGTTGTTTGGTAAGAGAAAAAATAAGAGGAAAGAAAGATAATTTTTTTCTTTTTTCTTGTTTAATTGTGTAGAAAGTAAAAGGAAAGAAAAAGTATATATATATATATAAAATGACATAAATATCCTTAATAAAACAAAAGAAATGTATAACAATAAGGATAAAATAGTATTTTTCTTGCACAAGATCAGTTTTTTTTTTATGATTTATTCCAAAATGGAAGGATTGTTAAATTTCTGAGTCCCACTTATTTTTTTTATACTTTCTTTCCACCTTAGCAATACCAAACGAAGGAAGGAGACATTCTATGATACTTTCCATCGCTTCGCTTCCATTCCATTGGGTTTTTGTTGTTCCAAATGTAGTGTAAATGGGTATAAAGACATAAATACCTTATTTATTATACATCTTTTTTTATTTAGAATATTTGTGTCATTTTATATACATATCTTTTTTCCTTCCTTCCATTTTTTACATAACCAAACAATTTAAAAATGATTTTACTTTCTACTCTTTTTCTTTTCTTTCGCTTTCTTTCCTTTCACTTTCTTTCCTTTATATTTTCTTCCTAAACCAAACAAAGTATACAACTTAGGGCACTTGTAAATTAACTCCATGTTTGGATATGCATTAGAAAGACTTTTGGACACACGTCATTTTAGAGTTCCATAAATTAGTTTCTGCATTACTTTTACTATTTGATGTGAATTTGTAGATAATTGTGCAGTGTGAAAGTTGAACCAAACACACACTAAATCCGAATTCCCTAAACACAAGTCAAAATATTTTAAAACTCAAAATAGATTAGAATACAACAAATTTGTTAATTATCTATTCAACCCATTTGATAAAAACAAATTAAACCAATCTATAAAAGTCCAAATTTAGGTCATTCAAGCACCCTATTCTCAGCAGGGAGACTGTAATTTCCATTTTTCTTGTTCTTCATTCCATCAATTTTATCAATCACTGTAGAAATTATATATGGTCCATGGCCAATACAAGTTACCCATTGTTGCATACTCCAACCGTGCGCAACATAAAAACAGGAGTTTGATTAAAGGATTACGAAGTAATTGCAATAAGCTCTGTTGAAAGAAGGCCACATCACTGGGTTGTGAGAACCAGCACAAGTCGTTTAGCTCATGCTTTTTCTACCCTCCACAGTCCCGCAGACGAACATTTTTGCTTTTTATTCAGTCTTTTTCCTCTTTCATTTTTTGCTGTTTTTTCCTAGAAAAATGAGGTTTTTCCTTCCTTTGTTGACTCTAATCAAGTATTGAATAATTATATCATATACGAGAAGATCTGCCACCTATTGTAGTCGTGGTTGTGGTCAGTTTTTAGCACCTTGAAAGAGATTGGAGACCATCAAATCCAATGCTAAGTGTTTGAAACAGGCCAAAGTCGGCAATGGGAAAACGAAGGGGACACAATTTTAGTAGCAACGGAATAACATGCACTACATGTGTGGATATTTGGTCAAGTTAAATACTGAAAGAAAATCTGCACATGCTTCATATTTTACTTCTAACTTGAAATAGCTAATTACCGACCAAAATACTACTTAGTTATCTCCGTACCTTGGAGTAAAATGGGAGAAAAAATTTACTAGAGTAAAATTATAGGAAGAAAAATGATAAACGTTCATCCCATTTTAGGGTGGATTGGGGTGGAGGGAGGAGAGAGATAGAGAGAAGAAAGAAAAGGCACAAAGCAAGAGTGATAGAAGTAATATGTGATGTGATGAAAAATATATAGAGATGAGAAGAAAAATGAGATAAAAGTGAGTTGTAAGAGGGTAAAATTTATGTTAATAAGAACTCTTATAGGAAAGTGGTTAGACTATTTTCTCTTTATATATTAGTTAATGATGATTAATAACTTACCTCTATTTATTAAATCGTTTTCATCATTTACGTAATTATTTACATTAATTAACCATTCATGTTACACATCAATATACGAAATTTTTGTGAAACATACATAATTATCATACTTTAATGGTACCTATTAAATTATCATCATCTATTGATGTTTCTTTCTTTCCCTTCATAAAAATTAATGTGGTTTGAAATATAGTTCATACCTTTTTAGATTCTCCATCAACAAGCAATAAAATACAACATTACCATGAAGTAAGTTCAACCTTCTCAACGCATGAATCTAAACAGAAATTGTGATCAGTGGTGTGCCTCGACCCACTCCTCAACAGAAACTCAGTCCCACTGGGCAAACAATAATAAAATAATAAAAATTGTGATTGATGATGTGCCTCAACCCGCTTCTTAATAGAAATTTGTTCCCACTAGGTAAGCAATAATAAAATTGTGACCAATGGTGTGTCTCGATCCACTTCTCAATAGAAACTTGGTCCCATCTAGTAAGTAATAATAGAAATTATGATTGGTGGTGTGACTCAGCCTGCTTCTCATTCAAAACTCAATCCCACCGAGCAAGAAATAATAAAAATTATGATTGACAATCTGCCTCAACATCAACTAATGAGGCTTAACTTGAGCTCTTAAAATTTGACTATTCAAATTTGAAACATCAATAATATTACTAGCACAAAAAGTTGTGACATTCTTAAGTAGTGGCTCTCACCCATCATCTCTTGAAGTAATGATTTTGTAGTTAAAACAAGATGCATAACATTTACAATATATTGAGACTGTTGCTACAAAGCTCTACATAAGAGATTTATTATTTTCATAATTCGTTTCATCAAATGCAACTTAAAAACAAATTCAAATGAAGTTAATGCTAAGTAAGCTACCTTAGCATCACCCCTTTGAGAGTAATTTGCTCTTCCTTTAAAAATACTATTGAGAACAATGCATGTTGTTGTACACATTCTTAACAAACTGCATATTGAGTGAAAATGAGAACTCCATTAATTATCCCCAACCCCTTGCAAGGCATCAATTTGATTTCCTCCCTTTATAGTCTCAATTTCATTATTAGAAAACTTATGTTGAATTTTCAATGCTTGGGCATCTTGAAGCACATCATGCCCCTTAGAAGAACTAACAACAATATTTATAATGAATGCCAAACTTGTAAAGAATTGATGAACATGCTTAACTTCTCTAGCTGATGTAACTGAAGTCAACTATAATATATAGGCCATGCAATGCTTGGTTAATATAGACCAATCTTAAGATAAGCATGTTGTATTTTATCTCTTTGATTAAAAGAAAACTCTCATATCATTGGACGTAATCCAAAATCATGCTATGTATATCATTTCTTCTTGTTGAATTCTTCTGCATTTTAAAGGTCTTTAATCAAGTTCAGAACCTTGTGGTGAAACATCTAAATCTTGTAGCATAGGAATAAGTTGAGATTGATCAAAATTATTGACTTCTTTCTTCTTAAAGAATGAAGAAAGAGTCTTTTGAGTTGTCATACTCCAATAGTTCAACTGTAGGTTTAATTTCAAACACATAAACATAAAATAATAATAATAATAAAAGTGAAGGAAAAATTCTCATATTATATAGACATGGGTATAGATAGATAAATTCCAAAAGAGACGATGCAAAATTCTCAAATTATATAAACATGGGTAGAAGTAAACACAAAAAAAATTATCAATAAATTCCAGAAGAGAAAAACTCACCAATCGAATACCCATGTTTAACATGTAAACATATAAAGGCTACTACTTATTTTGTGTAAATCTATAAACAGGGGTATAGTAAATTTTACAAGAGACAATCAAGGATTCAAGATTACATTCTCGTGAAATTGGGCTGTGGCGTGTGAGTGTACGAGAGAATCAAGGATTCAAAATCACCTTGGAGGAAACCTTGTGAGAGAGAGACGCAACATGCAAATGTACGACGACTCATGACAGCATTGGGCAGCCAGCAGCTAGTGTCGCAACTGTGCAAGGTGAGAACTGAGGCATAAAGGAGAAAGTTGTAATGTTAAACTCAAAACGCTAAAAGTTAATTTTCTTTATGTATAGATGTAAGAGGGGCACAAAGTTAAAAGTAGATGTTTGGTATTAAAAAAAAAGTTAAAAATAGGTATAAGTATGTAACACTCCCAACCCCTTCAATTGGTGGGCTATCCCACAAATCATAGGCAGACAAGCATAATTACTTACGGCCAAACATTAGAGGGGCATTTTGTTTTAAGTGTAGATGCTATGAAGTTTTTGTTCTTTAGGGGTGGGGGGTTCACCCTGTAGAGATATATTTATTTCCGTCCATTCGATATAACCTATCTATTGTTAGCATTTATGTTTATGAGTTATATTTTTAACATTATATTAGTATTATAATTTTTTTACATAAACGAAAAGTTTATTATAGTTTCAGACCCTTATATGAGATCATAATAAGTAAAGAATTTAAATAAGAAGCATACTTAGTTACATATATGAAATCATTTAATTCTGTCTATTGACATAGAGCATGATGTAATTTTGAATCTCTAATAAAATTTTATTTGGGTTTATTATTAAAAAAATTATTATTTTGTAATTTTAGGTTTTTTTTTTTAAAATTTGTTTTTGGGATATTTTTAATTAATTAATCTAAAATTATTATTTTTTTCATTTTATACTCACAGATTTTAGTCCTATATGTTTTCGTGTATATTTGTTATTTTGTGAGTAACACTTTAGTAAATTATATCTTCATTGTTAATATGTTCTAGTTAAGAAATTAAGTTGTTAGGTCTATATATTAGATAATTTTTATATTCTAAATTAAATTTATATGTTTTACGTGTGATAGGACATTTCATCTCATTTTTATCAAGTATGCCTACACCCTAGTTGTGAGAGAAAATAATCATTCTCACAATTATTACCTTATTTTTTAATAAAGATTAAAGAGAAACAAACTCTTACCCTTCATCAGATATACAATTTTTATATTAATTTTCTTTTTAATCAAGATAAAACATGCAATTTCCGCTTCAACCCATAAAAGTCCAAGTTGTTGGAGTTGATTTTTTTTTTCTTTGTTTTCTTGAATGGCTCTAATTTTTTGATTCATTTTTAATCGCCAAGGATGACAACCCATAAAGGTCCAAGTTATTGCTTTTTTTACTTTGTTTGCTTGGATGGCTCTCGTTTATCCATTCATTTTTGGCTTAATAGTTTGGGATGGGAACTTATTCAGAGAAAACAAGACACGAATTCAGATACTAGTGTATTAATCATGTGATGTGCTAAAATCAGTGAGTATTTATTTTGGGTGGCAAAACGGGTTTGGCCCGTCGGACCAGCCTATTTAATCTGTTATTTTTGACAAACTGGGTTCAAAGAAGTCAGCACATCAATTCGTATAGTCTGTGTTGTTTTGGTCCGTCTGAGAACGGATTGACAACAGGCTGGGACGAAGCAGCCCAACTAAATTAGATTTTTCAATTTATAACTTTTCATTTGTAAATGTTGCGTCATTTGTGTGCCTCTGTTGCTGCTTGCTGGTCACTGTTGCTGCCTAGTCTTTTCTTTCTATTTTTCTTCACTATTGCAACTGCAGCAACAGAGCATTTGTGTTTTATTGCCTAAATAGCTTAATATTCAATATTCCAATTAATTATTTGTTATTTATTTGGTCATTTATGCCATTTTATTTGATTCATTACATCATCTTTCTTGACAGGTCATTTACGTCATTTTATTTTTTTATTATTTTATTTAGTCACCTTATTTGATCTTTTTCTCATTTCATAATCAAGAATATATGATTATTTATTTGGTCATTTACATCATTTTATTTGACTCATTTCATCATTACGAAATCGTTCTTTTAAATTTTATTTTAAGTGTTCATTAAGCTTTTATAACCTTTAGTTTTATCAGTATACTTGTTAAAAAAAAGGTTGGAATAAATGCAATTATTATTTTGTGTATCCATCTTACCTTTTTATAAATGAATGCAATTATTATTTTCTCTTTTTTGGGGGGAAAAAATGATAATGAATAGTTGAATTGAGTCACAATGATGTTTGTAAAAAAAAAATCATAAGATTTAAAAAAAAAATCTTTCTTTATTTTTTTTATTTTTGGACCTACCCATAAACAAGGTGGGTTATAACTTTTTTTTCAAAGCAGATTGGCTCGTTCTTGGCAGGCTTGAGGTGGGACGAACCAGCTTGTTTTGTCACCCCTATTTTCTAAATTATAAAAAAAAATTAACATAAATTGCACTTTTTTCTATTATTTTAAAATACTCTTTCCTAAAAAAAAATGTGTTGTATTTTGTTTACTCTAAAGTAAGTAAATTACTTAAAATTAATGAATAATTATGAATAAATTTTTCAAAGACATTTTTCTTCTTTCTACAACATGTAATGTTATTAACAACTAATTTAAAGTACCATATTATTAATTTTAAAAGTTAAAAAAATTAAATATTTATACTATTGATTTTGAAAATTCATTTAATAAAATCTTTATTTTATCTTTTAAAATTTTAAAATTGAATAGCTAAAACTATTCACCAATAATGATTTTCTTTTTCTTTTTTTTTTGAATTGAATGGGGTAAAGCCCTAAGCCACAAAATCAATTAATAACAACAAGGAAATAGTATAAACATCACATTGCCCAGTAGGGGAATTCTAAGAAAATCAAGAACAAAGGAAAATACAGTATTATTATGTTGCAGAGAGAGACCAAATTTAGCCAAAGCGTTCACAGCTTGATTGGCTTCATGAAGAACATGAACAATATGAACTTGGGATAGCTGACGCATATGCCCATGAATCCCATCTACTAGCAAAAAGCAACGGTGAGTTCTAGAGCAATTCAAACCAATGAGAGATAAGGCCAACCCAAGAATCTAACTTAATCACAATCCTACAAAACCTTTTACTACAAATTGACTGAAGGCCATGCAAGATTGCCCATAGCTCTGCTTGGGAGATTGAACACGAGCCTGATACCTAGGTGGCAAAAAAACCAAGAATAATTTAAGAACCCAATAGGTGGTTGTGATGTTGCCTACGTAAGAGAATCACGAAGGTTACTACCCAACAAGGGGGATACAACTAATGCAATCAATGATTTGAGATGGGAGCAGGTTGCTAAGGTTCTGTAGGTCCCAACCCCATTGGCATTCACGAAAAAAGCAACAAGCAAATTGGTATTCACAAGAGGGGGAGTTGTAATGGCGTGGTTTAACAAAACTCCTTTATTCAACACCCAAGGGTCCATCTAGAAATTCACTGAGCGACCATTCCCAATACGCCACACCAAATTTTGCTTAATGTAAACACCTCTCCAAAAATTGGAGCCTCTCCTTTGAGCATCAATATGTGGCAAGGCAAGATCCCCACAATTATGCTTGCGTCAAATAACTTGAACCCAAAAGAGGTGTCTATGGGTACAAATATGCCACCCCGCTTTCATCAACATCGTAGTATTTATGTGACTAGCTGATCTAAGGCCTAAACCACCATTCTCTTTCAAAGACAGATAGATTCCCAATTCAGCCAATGAGGGTACCTCATGTTCTCCAAATCCCCCCAAATAAAGTCTAGACATTTTTTTGACAATTTCGTCACATATAGACTAGAGGAGGAGGCCAATTTGCATTACATAACTAGGGTAATGCCTGAATCACAGACTTGACAAGATGATTCTATTAGCAAATGATAGCGTTCTAGACTTCCAAGTAATTAACCTTTGGTTTATGTTATCGATGACATATTGATATGATTGGCGGGTGCTCGCTTTTGCAAAAGAAGGACTCCAAAGTATTTATCAAGGTCGCTAGTACTCCGAAAGCCAAAGGCATCAGAAATGTACTTCTTAACATGCCAATAAAAATGTTATTTAATAGTAATGTCAGCCTATCACAAAAAGGAAAGAAAAAAAAAAGGTTCATTCACTTTCAAATCAACAATCAACAAGTATAATACATATTAATCTTTAAAAGTGTGATTTTAAAATAAAAAATAGGAAAGTTTAAGTAATTATAAAGAAATTAATTTACCCTAAATTTTATAAAATTACATTTGAATAACATCAAGAAATAGATTTATAACATATATTTTTAGATTTTTTAAAATAAACTCTTTTTACATATAAGAAAAATAACACAAATATTTTAAAAGAATAACTTATCATAATTTCTATAATACTTTTAAATTTAAATTTATTTTCAGTTAAGATAACGCAATAAACGAATAATTTGAAGGAAAATATTAATAAAATGTATTTTTAACTCTCATTTTTAATATATTTTTTATTATTAAATAAAATTTATGTAAAACCTATCAAATATAATATAAACTTACCAGTTAAATAATGAAACCTATAAATTTCATTCGATGATTCAATGTGTCCTAAAGAATGTAGAATGTAGTAACATTCACTTCAAATCCATCCCTTAATCTTTGTTACTTTTTCTGTTTTCTAATTTTTGAGTGTCTCCTTCTCTCTCAATTACCTTCGCTTGTGTCCACTCTGCACCTTCACAACCGAAACATCCCACCCCTAGCTACGTCCATGGCGCAGTGATATAATTGGTTGGAGCTTGCTTAATGAAACCTTTTGGTTTGTTTGTATAATTGGTTGCTATAACCTTCATAGTGTTAATTTGTTTTAAATTTTGACATAATTAATTTGAAATATTTGTTTTACACAAACTAAACGGTGTCTTACTCGGTGATAGATCGAGATTGCTTGCTAGTGTAAAAATAGAACTTCAATTACGGTAATCAGCAACAAGAAGGCTACTATTTCAAATTGCAAGTTGCAATTTTCAAGTTACTGTGAAACACAACTTGATCTCTAGCGTACAGTACATAGCTTTCTCAACTTTTGATTAAACTATATGGTAAAAATAAATTGAATTGAATTGCCATGATCTTGATACATGTGATTATAAAAGAATTGAGACTGGAGACGAAAGGAATCTATCAACAGGGTACGATGGACTCAAAGCAGTGTAACCCATCCAACTCCGGCGCGAACCTGGGCCTTAAACAGGGCGGGTTTTGCTTGGGCCCACCGGGGGATGATGGATTCGGATCTTTTCTGGCGGTTTTGGACTCGGCGTCTGCGGAGGAAGAAGTGCCTTCCGTGTTGGGCTTCGAGTTCGCAACTTTTACGGGGCCCATGCCCCAGGAGAACCTCCACTTCTGGCCCAGCGCGATCTCGAAGTGGCTGAAGATAGACATCATCATGTTGTTGTGTTTTGCGGATTTGTAAAATTTGATGAAGGAGGGGGTTGATGTGTATGTTATTCTGCTCAGGTAGCCGTGTCTGCCACGATACAATAACGATGATGAGTATTTATACTGAATTAGACGAATCGGTGAAAAGAAGAGTCGTGGGAAATTTGATTTGAATTTTTCCCGAAGTTTCTTCAGATGCGGTGTTTGTGTGGACTCTGCCAGAAGTTTCTTTGCATTGACGCGCAGTTGAATCATTTACTCGTTCAACCTTCAAGCTCTTTTGACTCGTAATCGTAAGCCAAATTTGATTCAATTGAATTTTCAATAACCATCTTGTTGACTCTTCTTTATACACGCTTGACCACCAACTATGTCATTTTTATATATTATTACAACACATTAGCAGAAATGATATTATAATAGGATAATTGTTGACATATTTGTTACGGATCATGTAAAAGCCTTAGATAAAATTTACGTGGTTTACTCAAACATAATTTATTAATTTTCATTTTTTTAATTTTTTCGATCGTAAATTTGTTTATCAAAATTTTATAACCAAGTATTTTTGGGAGAGGCCTTGGTGATGAAGAGAAGCAAACACTGGTGTATAAAGAGGGGAAATGGATAAAAAGCCAGGAAGGTTTGCAATATTTTGAACTTTGTGTTTACTTCAAATGACAGGATCATGGGAATATTTAACACAAGATTTCCTTTATTCCATATTACTGTTGTAATAAGGAATTACATTATTCCTTGTTATATCATCTGTATTTTAGTAACACAACCGCAAAGTAAATACATGGCCTCCTCTTCTAAAATTGATTGGATTTGTAAAAACAAGAAAAAAAAATGTAAATTGTGCACATTCTAAAAATACTTTTGCCCATTGACATCTTATAGAAAAAATACATATACTTTTAATTATGACTTATACTTTAATGGAACAAAAGCATGAGTCTCTAATTAAGTAAGAATCTCCTCTGTTTACTAAAATGTAATTAACCTAGCCTATTGTTCATTCATTGCGTACTTTAGGCCCTTAACATCGCCATAACTTAAGGCACTTATCGATTAAATATAAATTCAATAAACATATATGTGTGAAGATCATTTTTAAAACTCAAAATAAATTACATGATTATACAATAATATAAGAAAATTATTAAATTATTTATTCAACCCATTTGATAAAACAAATCAAGCTAATCTATAAAAATCCATATTGAGGTAATTCAAACACAATATTCTCAGCAAGGAGAATATAATTTCCATTTTTCTTATTCTTAATTTTATCATACTAATTTTATCAAATTATGTAGAAATTATATATGGTTTGTAACCAATTTTTTAACATGTCTCATCCTCCAACCTTGCAACACAACATAAAAACAAAAGTTTGATAAAAGGATAATGAAGTGTATGTTTGTAAAAGCATTCTCACACTTTTCAGAGTAGTTGAACGTAACCGAAGGAAAAAAAAAAGGTGGATTGGCGTTAAATAGAGGTTTATACGTAAAAACAAACTCAACTGAAGTCATTGCGTTAAGCTCTATTGAAAGAAGACTATTTTATAGGTATGTAAGAACTGCACAAGTCATTTAGCTCCTGCTTTTTTTGTATCCTCCTCAGTCTTGCAAACTCCAAAATTTTTACTTTCTAACTTCGAGAGCATGACTCCCAAGAACTTAAGTCACTTGTGTAACGTACTGTTGTGACGTGATCACATCTCAAAATCGAGATATCGAGTGAGGGCACCCTTACACTAATTCAAACGTAGTTGAAGCCTCTCATCTAATTGACCAAGATTGTTTAACAAACCCATATGATCACACACCTCGAGAGATTGCCTATCACACCTAATATGTAGTACCTCCTTGGGAATACCTCCACCCTTCACCTTCCACAAGTACATCATACAGGGCACCTTGAAAAGATCCCAACTCGTTCTCTGGCCATTTATCACAGGAAGACCTACAATTATCCAACAGTCTCTCCACCTCTAAGCTGAGACCTAGCCTTTCAATACATAATCACAAAGCCTTAATAGGTATCCATCTTAGTCCTTCAGGCTATCAGTAGGGATGGCAATCCTACCCATACCCTATGGGTAACTGCAAAAAATATAGTAGGGTAAATACTTACTCAATGGAGATGGGGACAGGGGCGAGTATTTACTCGCAAATTTTAATGGGGATGGGTGCAGGTATGGGTACTATAGTATCCACCCTGCCCCATACTCGCACCTTTCTCTCTTTCTCTCTCTCTCTCTCCTCTCTCTCTCTTTCTCTCTCTCTCTCTCTCTATATATATATAAAGATAAATTCTAGTGATTATTATAATATTAAAAATCTTTTAAAAAAGATATTACGAGAAGTAGTGAAGCACAAACAAAAATAAGAATTTAATTTATATATATTGTTAGTGTAAAATATTTTTACGCATATATCCAATAGGAATTCACCATATTGCCACATCGATGAATATGATGTGAAAAAATAATTAAATTTTATTAGATATATGTGTAAAAAAATTTGCACTAACATTATATATAAATTAAATTCCAAAAATAATTCATACTCTACTAAAAATATTAAATTATATCAAAAGATCAAGTTTTTTTTCAAATGAATGCATTGCTTCTAATTAAAATATTATTGACAATATTTATAATAATAATTATTTTTTAACATACCTTTTTAAGTCTAAAATTATATAAATTGTATTTGGTATTAACTATGTTAAAGGATAGATTGAATGTATTTATCTTTTTATATATTAATAGTGAAATGTTAGAAACACTTAATCATAAAATTTTGATCAATAATTTCGTAGTTGATAAAAAAATAAAATGAGAATTGACAAATTATATTAAATTAATTTTGAATATAAATTTCGTTTAAGATCTCAAAATTTTATACCAACACTTAAGTAAAGTGTGGGTAGCGAGTGTAAGTATAGGTATATAGGTACCTAGCAGGTACAGGGATGGGGATTAAAGTTACTACCCATGCAAATATGGGGCCGGATGCGAGTATTTTTTTCAAACGCAGGTATAGGAACGGGTACTATAGTACCATACCCAAATCTTACCCATTGTCATCCCTAGCTATCAGCCTACACCTACAAATATCAAAGATCTCTCCACCCTTAAGTATGCTTCTTCTTCCTATTATATCTTGTAACTCTATTTAAATCTATACTAACCCGAGTGTTTGAGTCTTTAGAGGTAATCCTGCTACCATTAGCAACAATCACCACTCCAAGCAACATAAAGAGGAGAAGAGAATGAGATCAAAGTGTCCCTTATCTTGATTTAGACTTACCACTAAATTGGACTCATCACTCACTTGAATTGGGTTCGTTCTTCAATTGGGCCACATACAAAATGTAAAAGGGCTGCTATTCCCACCATTTTTTTTGCTCTTTTCACCCCTTATTTTTACAAATAAAAAAAAATGTAATCAATTACTATTTTACCCTTATTTTCTTTTTACTCTCTTTGTATTCTTCCCACCCTTAATTTCTCAACGCAACGGAAACACATTTTTATTGTGTACAATACACAACGAAAACATATCGAAGTTAACGAAAACGTGTTTTTGTTGTGTAACTTTGATAGACAATGGAAACTTGTTTTTGTTGTATTAATTTTTTTGGAAAAATTAATTAAATATTAATTATGATATAATTTACCCCTTTTAATATTAATCATATTAATTACGATACAATTTGTCCTTTTTAATAATAATCAAATTAATTATGATATGATTTTAAAAAGATATATATACAAGTTACCATTTTTAATAATAATCAAAATAATTATGATGTAAATTATCCTTTTTAATAGTAATTAAATTAATTATGATGCAATTTTAAAAAATATACAATACAAGTTACCGTAATTAATTTAATTACTATTAAAAAGGATAATTTACATCATAATTAATTTAATTAATATTAAAAATAGAAATTTATATTGTATATTTTTTTAAAATATATCATAATTAATTTGATTACTAATTAAATTAATTATGATGTAATTTTAAAAAATATATGATACAAGTTACCATTTTTAATAGTAATCAAATTAATTATGGTAACATGTATCATATATTTTTTAAAAGTGTATCATAATTAATTTAATTACTACTTAAAAAAATTTACATCATAATTAATTCGATTATTATTAAAAATGACAACTTATATCATATATTTTTTAAAATTATATCATAATTAATTTAATTATTATTAAAAAAATATAAATTATATCATTATTAATTTGATTTCAATTAAAAATAATAATTTATATCATAATTAATATGATTAATATTAAAAAGAGTAAATTATATCATAATTAATATTTTAATTAATTTTTTTCAAAAAAATTAACACAATGTCTTCATTATATATCAAATTTGATACACAACGGAACAAAATACATAACAAAAATACATTTTCATTGTATCAAGGGGTATGCCCTCCATATACAACAAACGTGTGTTGGAACCAAAGACGTAGAAGCGTTTAAACCCTCAATGTTTTGAAGATAACAAGCTTATTAATGTTCAAGTTTACGCGTATAGACTAATCCTGTCACAGCTAAGAAGACTGTCCAGAAGACTCGCCAAAAAGGACCGTCCAGTAGACGCGTTAAAGACTGTCCAGAAGACTCGCCAAAGAGGACCGTCGAGTTGAACAAACTGAAGGCAACCTTCCAATGAATAAACTCATACAAGCCTCTAAGATCATATATTCAAACGGGTAAGTTTTTAGTTTGAACGTCAATTTGATTTATGCTAAGTCTTCCTCAAAACTGACATATTACTACTTCTGTGAACTAACGTTCAAATTTGTTTGAAGCATTAAATAGCATCAACATCATTCTAGTGCAAAAGCGCAGTAGAATAGATAAAGCAAGTCAACTTATCAAGTTGCCAAGACAAATGAAGAATGTTCAGAAGAACAGACCGCTAGCACAGTCCTGCACCTTCCTTTTTAGTGTAAGTCTAAAAGCTGTCGTACCTGACCTCTTTGAAAGGATAGTTTGCACGCTTCTCATTGCATAACGAAGTCAAAGTCTTCTACAACAGATCTTTTCCCTGAAGACTATATATACATGCACCAACAAAGAAGCAACACAGTAGTGAAGTGAAAAAAAAAGGGCGAAGACTGTGAAAAAGAAAAGACGTAGAAAAAGAACAAGAACATAAAGACTTTTGTAATACTCTGATAGAAGCGTCCAGTGGACAATAGCAAAAATCTTGTAAAGATCTTCAAAGTGATCTTGAGCTTAATCTTTCAAATCCTCACTACATGAGTTGATTTTTTTTTTAAAACACTTGTTGTGTTGTGAAAGCCTAAAGAGGCTTAGTCTAAAAGAATACTTGGGTTAAGCAATCTAGGGTGATTGCATTGTAAAGCCTGAAGAGGCCACGAACAATACTTGTAACCTAAGGTTGGTTAGTGGATACCTTCTAGGTGAAGGGACTGGATGTAGCTCAGGTTGAGTGAACCAGTATAAAACTTTCTGTGTTCTCTTCTCTCTATCCTTACACTTGAAAACATTTTTCAGACTGATCTACTTGTTTCAAAAAAGTTTTTAAACGCACAATTCAACCGCCCTTCTTGTGCACTTTTTCTTATTTCAACGTGTTTCTATTGTACAATATATACAACAAAAATACATTTTTGTTGTGTATAAAAGACGCACCCTGTAACATCCCGGCGCTAACAAGGGCGGGGAGTGATCGCCGATGCAAAAGAGATGAGGCATGGACAAGGAGCGGCTCCTGACAGGCTTCCAGCAGAAGGAGTACATGGATGAATCGAATACACACCAGAATGAGAAGGATCCAGAGGCTGTGTAGGTATAGGGCTGTACAGTTGAGGATAGCTTAAATGAATTAATAAGTGCTACCTATACCAACAAGATGCATCTACTTTTTGGTGGCCTATCACTTAAGAATTCCACAATTAAGCGTGCTTAACTTGGAATAATTTTGGGATGGGTGACCTCTTGGGAAGTTTCCTAGAAAGCGTGTGAAAAAGGACAAAATACACTGAAAAGTATTGTGTTGGTTTGTGTAGACAGTCACTAATCCTAAAAGCGGTCAAGTGTTACAAAGTGGTATCAGAGCAAGGCCTCTCTCCTAGTACGATGTGGTTCAAGGATGAACCAAGCGAAAGTTGGTGGGCATGTAACATCCTGGGCACTGACGAGGATAGGGAGTGATAGGCCGCTGCAAAAGAGATGAGGCACGGACAAGGAGCGGCTCCTGACAGGCTTCTAGCAAGAGGGGTACGTGGATGAATCAAATACACACCAAAATGAGAGGGGTCCAGAGGCTGCGTAGGTATAGGATTGTACAATTGAGGATAGCTTAAAGGAATTAATAAGTACTATCTATACTAACAAGATGCATCTACTTTTCGGAAGCCTATCACTTAAGAACTCCACATTTAAGCATGCTTAACTTGGAGTAATTTTGGGATGGATGACCTCTTGGGAAGTTTCCTAGAAAGCATGTGAGTAAGGACAAAACACACTGAAAAGTCTTGTGTTGGTTTGTGGAGACAGTCACTGATCCTAAAAGCGGTCAGGCATTACAAAGATTATATTGACAAAAACATTTATTAGAAGGGCTTAATTGAACAAAATTTTCATTTCTTAAACATAAGTTAACAAAAATTAGATGTTAAGACCATTTAATTTATATAAGAAAACTTTTTAATTATAAAATTTTATTTTGAGGGGAAAATGGTGAAAAAATGAAAAATATATATAATTATTTGATAAAAACTTGGTTTATTAGCTTAATAAACGTCCTTTTTAGTGAAAAATTTATTATAAATAACATATATATGAGAAAATTCCGAAATTTTTTCTTAGGCTCACAAAAATATATATGAATGCATGGTGTGGTCAGAATTAATTAAAACTAACCCAATAATTTAATCCAATTATTTACCATAAACTAATATTTTATTACTTTTACCATTACTAACACATGGGTAATTTGCAAGTCAACAAAAACAGCTTTTATTTTCTCCCTTTTGGCTCCATTTTCACGCTAGTTCAGAGCTGTTAGTTGGGGCAGTTCAATTTAAATTATTTTTAATGGAAATTTTGTTCAACTAAGTCCTTCTAATAAATGTTTTTGTCAATAAAATAAAATGTCTATACTTGTAAATAAAACACACATTTTAATTAGCAATTCTCTCAAACTTTAATTTTTAAATTTTTTCCATATTTATGGATTAAGAACCTTTCCTTTAAAATAGTCTAATTTAAAAATTTAGAAAAGGATAAGGACAAATCAAAGAAATTAAATTAAAAACTTATTTTAAAAGTATGTATGTGTGAAAATGAATTTTTGTATGCAACTTTAAGTGATGACATTTTCTTGCTATATTTCTTAGTTGAATTGTTTCTAAGTTATTATGAATGATGGATGAATATCTCTGTGAAGAGTGATTTTGAAACTCTGTTGAATTACCTAGAGAGTATGCCTGGAAACATAGAAACAAAGTCATAGGAAACCCTCGATTAAGTTAGGACCATGTTGAGAAGCATGATTTCCGATGTCTGGGAATTAACAGTTGGTACACTGCGGGATGAAAGGTAGGGACCATTGTTGGGGTCTTGAGAGTAAAGGTACCAAGTTGTGAACGTCCTAATGGTCAGGTTAGCGCCTTGAGCCGAGATAAATAATATAAATCGACTTGGTAACCTTGACGCCTGCTCAGCATCACCATGATTGGTGTAGTATATATCCCTGGTGGGCTTATGGCCCTTTCCTCGAGGATCATAATTACAACATGGATGTCTGTAACTTGTAAGGGATTATATGAACTCTCAATTGCTTCCCAATGATTCTTAATGGTTGAAGAAAATCATCAAAGATAGGTGTAGATCCATACGTCTGGTAAAGGTTAAGATTAAGTCATAATAACGTAGGTCAGACCTTAGGAATTCCCCAATTAGTTGTTTAATTTATTGTTTGTAGCCTATTAAGAAAACAAATGAGGCTTTTATAAAACCCTTACTCATTTCTTGTTTATTTCTTTTCATATACGAACATGGTACGAGCAGATGGACTTTGAGAATTGTAATGATGGCGACTCTACGTATGACTTTTGTAGATTTTATAGGATGGGGTAGCCTAGTAAAGACCTATACTGCTTTGACATAGGTCATTTTGTTGTATAGCTACAGGCGAGTATTTAGGATGTACTTTTGTTGTATTTGCTGATATATTTCTTATATATGTACTTTGATTTTGTACGTAAGACTTGATGTCTATTTCATGATCATGGTTCTTTATATAATGTCTCTTGGAATTACTAAACATTTGCAAAAGATAAGTACTTATAAGTTTTAAATCAAGCCGACGTTCTAACAAACGGATTAAGAAATAATAAAATAAAATGAATGTATGTCTTATTATAGTGGGTGTCACACACCCCCCTTAACATAACAAATTTGAAAAAAAAATAAAAAATAATATATAGGGTGAAAAAGGTGAAAAATTGAGTGGAAATAGCAGAACTTGAAATGTATTTTTTAACTCTCTCTCTAAATAACCTCTACTTCCCTGTACTCTGCACTTTCACAACCAACATGCCACCCCTAGCTACGTCCATACCGATGTGATGGATGGAATAAGATGAGATCTCATTGAGTCGCCAAGGGAGATTTGTTAATGTAGATGAGAAAAAATCTAAGATCTTGGTTGGAACTACCTTAATGAAACCCATTGATTTGTTTGTATAATTAGTTGATATAACATGCATAGTATTATTTTGTTTCAAATTTTAATATAATTAGTTATGATAAAATTAGATGTATGTTCAAGAATTTTAAATGTTTATTTTTCATCATAGTAAATTGATTTCAGTAGTAAACTTAACGGTGTCTTAACTCGGTGATAGATCAAGCTTGCTTGTTAATATAAAAGTAGAACTGCAATTATGGAAATTGGCAAAAAGAAGAATGCTATTTCAAATTTTAAAGTGTAATTTTCAAGTTACTGGGAAACATAATTTGATCTCTGGCGTACAATACATAATTTTTTCAACTATTGATTAAATTATTCAGAAAAAATAAATTGAATTGAATTGCCTATGATTTTGATATAATGCGATTATAAACGAATTGAGGTTGGAAGTGAAAGGAATCCGTTAATAGGGTACAATGGACTCAAAGCAGTGTAAGCCATCCAACTTCGACGCAAACCTAGGCCTTAAACGCGGCGGGTTTTGCTTGGGTCCACTAGGTGATGATGGATTTGAATCTTTTTTGGCAGTTTTGGACTCAGCATCCGCAGAGGAAGAAGTGCCTTCCGTGTTGGGCTTCGAATTTGCACCTTTTTACGGGGCTCGTGCCCAAGGAATACCTCCACTTTTGGCCCTGCGCGATCTCGAAGCGGTTGAAGATAGACATCGTCATGTTGTTGTGTTTTGCAGAATGGAAAAAATTGATGAAAGAGGCGATTGATTTGTTTGTTATTCTACTCAGGTAGCTGTGTGTGCACAATAAACGACGATGATGAGCACTTATATTGAATTAGACGAATTGGTGGAAAGGAAGAGTCATGGAAACTTTGATTTGAATTTTTCACGAAGTTTCCTCACGAGCGGTGTTTATGTGGACTATGCTAGAAGTTTCTTGCATTGACGCGCGGTTGAATCATTTACTTGCTCAACCTTCACCCTCTGACTTGTAATAGGGTTTGAAATAGGCTAGGTCAGGCCAAACTTTAGTAGGCCTGAGCTTGGCGTTTATTAAAAATATAAAGTCTGAACCTGACTTATTTATTTATTATAGGTCTTTTTTGAAGACCTAGGCCTGACCTGTATAAAGGTTTGGTTTGGCCTGCTTATTTTCTTATAAGGCCTATAAAAAGATTGATAAGCCTATTGACCTAAGTAGGTCTATTGGTTTAAAAAAGCCTGTTAAAAATTACATATTTTTTATATATTATTATATGCAATATATGTATTATATATAATTATGTATATATAATATAATATAATATAATATATAATAATATTTTATTATATATGCATATAAATATGCCAATTTGTTAAGCTTAATATGCTTTTTTTAAAGCCTAAGGATTGACCTTTTTATCTAAATAGGCTTTTTACAAAGCCTAAACCTAGTCTTTTTAATAAACAAACCAAGCCAAGACAGACCAGACCTTATATAGGCCAGGCTATAGACCCTATTCATAATGGTAAGCCAACTTTTCTTTTTTGCAGTGTGTAAACCAACTTTGATTCAATTGAATTTACAAGAACTTTCTCATTGACTCTCGATACATGCTTGACCACCAATTAAGCCATATTTATATTTATATATTATATATTATTACAATTACCACACATTAATAAAAATGTTATTATAATAGGATAATTGTTGACATACTGGTTATTGATCATCTAACAGGCTTAGATAAAATTTACGTGAGTGTAATATAATTTATCAATTTTTAAAAAAATTGAACTGTAAAATTGTTTATTAAAATTTATTATCAAGTACTTTTGACATTTCTCAATAAATAATATGACTATTTTATTTAATACATTACAATTTGTAATATAATTGATCTTAAATAAGATTTAAATATTTTTAATTATAAATTTTTTTTTTGGTAATAACAACAATTATTGTATTATCAATAATATTTCACAAGTAATACATATATTTTAAAAAATATTTTTTATATAATTTAGTACATTTAATAAAGCAATAATTTTATGAGTTTAATAATCATACACTGATAGTGTAAAGTAGTTTTACACTGTCATTCAATTACAAACCACTATTTATTGTAAGTTTGTTGACTTTTATAGTAAATACTTTAAAAGTCATATTAATGGTGATTTCTGATTGCATGACATTGTAAAACTTTTTACACTAATAGTGCATGATCATTAAACTCTAATTTTATTTGATAGAACTTTTTAATATCTTTAATTTTTAAAAAATAAAAATTCAAGATTATCAATATCTATCGAAGAAATTGGTACTCCACTTCGAATCTTCGTAACTTCAATAAGTATTGCTCACTTAATCACTCCAAATAGTTGTCTATCTTTAAAAAATAGCTAGGAAAAAAAAATGAAAGATTAGCATGGATTGAAGAATGATAATATGAAATTTGCAATGAAAAAAAATAGGTTTAAATATGGTTTTAATCCTTAAAAATGAGTGAGTTTTGGTTTTAATCTCCGTAAAAATTTTATTTATTTTTTATCCCTCTAAAATTTGAAATAACTATTTTTTTGTCCTTATAAAATGAGTATATTTTAGTT
Organism: Spatholobus suberectus; assembly: GCA_004329165.1. Classification (NCBI taxonomy): domain Eukaryota; kingdom Viridiplantae; phylum Streptophyta; class Magnoliopsida; order Fabales; family Fabaceae; genus Spatholobus; species Spatholobus suberectus. The sequence continues at coordinate 73,672,040 of CM014729.1, forward strand.
TTGGTCCATATAAAACATTTTTCTCTCATATTTATTCCTCTAAAATCTGAGATAACTATTTTTAGTCCCTAAAGTTCATTTTAAGATAGATAAATAACATTTATTTTAAGGATCTAGAAAAAATTTTAGGATTATCACATGCTGACATGGTACTACAAACACTGGTGGGTGCCACCTAAGATGGTCACTTGACCTTTCGTTAAACACAAAAGTAGTTAACGAGTGTCACATAATAGTGGGGACTAAAAATAATGATTTTAGTTTTTTAAGGAAGAAAACCAAAGAAAAATTTTATAATGACTAAAATCAAAACTTACTCATTTTACAGGAACTAAAAACATATTTAAGCCAACTTAAATATATTTTTAGTCCCTGAAAAAAAATCTTTGTTTTTTATCCTTTAAGATTTAAAATAACTATTTTTTGCCCCTATAAAATGAGTGAATTTTAGTTTTGTTTTTTGTAAAACGTTTTTTTTTCATTTTTCATTCCTCCAAAATTTGAAATAACTATTTTTGGTCCCTAAAGTTCATTTTAAGGTAGATAAATAACATTTATTTTAGGGATCTATAAAAAAAATTAGGAATATCACATGCTGACATGGTACTACAAACACTGGTGGTGCTACCTCAGATAGTCACTTTATCTTCCGTTAAACACAAAACAATTAACAAGTGTTACATAATAGTGGGGACTAAAAACAATGATTTTATTTTTTTGAGGATGAAAATAAAAAAAAATTATAAGGACTAAAATTAAATTTTAATTATTTCAACATTGTCCACTAATTCTTAAGCTGTTATTTTTAGAGTTTTATTTTCTTCCTTGCACTCTTTTCATTTCCACTTTAACTAAGTAATACAAATTTTAAAATTTTTCCTTCTTTTCCATACTCCTTTCTCCATTCAAAGGAGATGATAGGAATCAAATGTAGATAAATACCTAATTGAAAAAAGAAAAAAAAAAGCTCAAGAAATTAGTAGTATTTGATAATAAAAAAAATGTGATTACATACAAAAATTATCCTTAACTTACAATTTGAATCATTTTAAGATGATTTATTATTAAGATAAGTCATAGTAGGAATATTTAGCTTTAATTGGATTAATCTCGTATTTGTAATCTTATGAATTTAACCTTTTAATGTTAAGAGGTCTATTTTTTACTTGTAATTATGGATTTCAATTATCTCGACCAAGTTTTGAGTGAAATCTAAGGTAACAAATATCTTTAAGGACCAAATTTAGATACAATATCACAAGTATTGTTAGTGCTATTTTTCAAATAAATTTGATATTTTATTTTGGTAATTGTTGCTTTTGCCTTAATAATTAAAATCGACCATGACTACTAAGATAAATTACAAATTTTAATTAGAGGACAACTCCAACAAACATTTTATCAAAATTTTGTCCCATTTTAAATGGAGTCATTAGTATTTTAGACTTTTGTAAACAAGTTGCTCTTAGTTCATATCTATTTTACACCTACCCAAAACTTTGGCTACTGTTCACAAGGTCTTTTCTAAAATAAATAAATAAATTAGAATAGGTGATTTGCTTTGCCAAGAGCAAATTTGGGCCTTTAATACAAGCTAAGCTTTTGACACTACTTTTTAATCATTGTAGTCTACTACTTAGTGTTTGGGCTATGATCCATTTTTGACATTTGCTAGCAAATGAAAAGATTGAAATTTGGTTGTTTTGTTTGATTACCCCTATACAAATATATAGTCATCTAGGGTTTAGGATGTTTTGTTTAGTTGATTGATTGGAAAATTGGTGTTGTGTATGTCTTAAATTAGGGAATGATTTACATTTAGGCCAGTAATTAAGGTGGTGTTGCCTAGGTCTTATGACTGTAATTTGTAATAGTGTTGTTTTATTTAATTGCCCTTTGTTTCAATTTTTTCATAATGAGTTATGAATCTAGGTTTTTTATCCAAAAATTCATATAAGGAATTTTGTTATTTATTTTCATATTTATATTTATTTTGCTTGCATATGGATTTCATGTACTAGCATCTAAGTGTTTTACTATTTTTTAGAGTTTATGATGTTATTATGGGGATGTGTTTCTTTGTGTAGTAAAATTTTAATGAAGAGGTTCCCATGTGCTTGTAATTGCTTGCAATAATGTGTGTATGTGTGTGTGTATAACTTGGTGAATTAGGTTGTTGCTTAGACCTTAGTCTATATCTGATTCCCTTAGTTCTTCTGCCCTTAAGCAGTGATCTCATTTTGATCTCATGGTCTTGAAGTTGTAGGACCATTTGACGTGGTTAAAAATATATGTGGATGAAGATATTTTTAAAGAATTAAGGTCATGGTTATTCACATTTGGACATGTGTTTCCTTGATTAGTTCAACAAACCTTTTGCAATAATGTTAGTGTTAATTGATGCTAAGGTGCGGATGTGAAATATATGCTTTATGTATTTTGTATTTTATTTTTAATGATGAGTGCATTTCATGATTCTTTTAATAGTGTTTTTTATCTATAAATAACTTTTTTTTACTGGCATTATTATGGTGAATTTGTTATTTTAGAGACCCATAACGAACAAGTTTAGGAATGCTTTATTTGAGAGAAGGGTGTGCAAGATTTCATCCTTTCCTGTTGTGCACAATCCTAGTTCTTATAGGACAACTCATTACGAGTTTAGGCTGGTCTTTAATCCAAATATGAGGATTATTCATTGAGAGAGTACCATGATACCAACTCTTAGTTTGTTTCCTATGAGTTTGAAGGATATTGCAAAAACAATTACTAAATCAAATTATTTAATTAGTAAGATTCGATATCATTTTACTTTTTTTATGCATTAAGTTGTTTTATGCTATTATGATGAATTTGCAACTTTTGATATATTCTTGATAAATATGATTGGTCTTGTGACTATGGTATTGATAAGGTGGTGTCAATTGGTATGATTGATGAAAGTACTCTCTTCATTCCCATAAGGTAGGAATTCTTGAATATGTTTCCTAGAAAAGCATTGCATTAATGGGGGGAAATTGAGGAGGTAACATATGAGATTTCTTTTTTATTTATTGTTAATGATAATTTTTACCCATCGTGGATGAGTATATATGATATTGATGGAAATTATTTAATTAGTATTATTATTTTTATTTAGCAAGAGCATATCTACATTGTTCTTGCTACTATGAAGGTCATTGGGAAGGGTGGTATATGCTAATACATGGTGGTACTTAGTGTAGGTGTCAAAGGGTTGTGTCTTTTAACAATGGTACTGTATTATTGTCGCACTTGTTGTAATCATGCTATAAATGTCACACCTATATTAGTTGTCTTGTGTAATCTTGTCTTTGTTTACATTATAGTTTATGTTACGAGTTCAATACCCTTTAAACCTATGCCATGACTCTTTTCAATTTTAGTTCGGTAAAATTACTATTTTGGCCCCTTATCTCTTTAGTAAACTCTATTTTGGTCCTTTATCTTTTAAAAGTTTTATTTCGGTCCTTTATTTTTTAAATGTGACTCAAAGCTATCATTCGGTCAATCTTAAACTAACATCATTAATATTAAAAAATAAGATAGTGATGGTTTTTATCATAGTGGTGATTTTTAACCACCACTATAATAATTTTATTTTATAAAATTTTAAAAATAATGAATTTTAAGATAGTGGCAATTTTTAACGGCCAATGACAGTTTTTAAACCAATAGAACCAACCATGGACACAACTCCATCCTCATCAGACATCACCACCGTCCACCTTGACATCATCCAATCCTACATCCTTACTTGATTCGACAACCACACCTTCGCCTCTGCCACCTCTCACTTGCACTACCTTTACACTAAACACAGTGGAACCGTCATTTCCCATGTCATTCAAACTGAAACGCGCAAGGTTTGTTCCTCTACTCCTTCTCTAGGTGGACCTACTTGACCTCAACGAGGTGGTACCCACTCCCTTGAAATTTGCACAAAATAACAAACACAAGTGGCTAACTAAGGGTGGCAAAGCGGGTTCAACCTGCCGAGTCGACCCGCCATTTTTAGCGGGACGAGTAAGCCAGTAAAACCCACCAACCCGCCCCGCCCAACCTGCCAACCCGCGACCCGCCACTTTATTATTATTATTATTATTTTCTCCTTCCTTAGTTATTGTACCAAAGACATTAATTAAAAAAAAAAGTAAAAGATGCTTTACACACACTACTCCACATTCGCAATGTTATCCTAAAAAATATAATGACAACAATAACACATGCGTTTGGGGTTAGTTTTACTTGTAATTAAATACAATTTAATGCTATACTAAAAAATATAATCCCTCATACTTTTGAATGAGATGTGTTATTTATTTTCAAGTAAATTATTTTTATAACTTTTGAATGAAAAAATATAATTTCTCTTTCATATATTTAATGTATAATAAAATAATAATAAAATTATAAGTCAAACAATCAAAGATTCAAAGTGATATAACGTGTATTAAAATAAAAATTATTTAATCCAATTCAATTAGATGATAACAAAAAAAAATTAAATTTAATTGAGTTTTTTTTTATAAAAAAAAAGTGGGGTGGGTCAACCCGCCAACTCACATTTTTCAACCCGCCAACTTATTTTTAGCGAGTCGACCCGCCAACCTGCCTTTTGTGCAACCCACCAACCCACTAATTATTCTTTGGCGGACCAACTTGCTAACCCGCCAACCCACTACTAGGCGGGGAGGGTTCAACTTTTGAACCCGCTTCTTGCCGGCGGGTCAACCCGCCCCGCCTCGCTTTTGACGGGTTGGCCCGCTTTGCCACCCTTATGGCTAACCCACCTCTAGGAGAATCTAGCTCTCAAATAGATCATGATTGACCTAACCCAAAAATGCATGACAAACCTCTCCAGCCACAGACCATTGGCGACCAAAAACCAAGACTTGATTTTGGGGTGGCAAATGAGGTTAATGGAGGAACTCTGAAGGGCGTTGAAGAACCAAGAAACGGTTTTGGGGTGGCGAATGAGGGGAGCATGGAACATGAATAATCTAATGTGGAAAGAGGGAGCGACACAGTTGTGCTCCTTAATCACGATATGCAAGTCTTCATTGGAGGCTAAAGAGATGAATGAGTCGAGTTCTGAGTGTGTGAGCTAGTACTTCAAAGAAAAAGGGTATTTGAGAGATAGAACTGTGGAGAGGTGAAATGGAGGAAAGCATGGTGAGGGTGTGGCGGTCAATTGGAACAATGTAGGTGTCGCAGTTGGTGTAGAAAAGAAAGTTGGTGTGAGGACGAGGGAGTATGTGTCCCGTATAACTGCACATCAAACAAACCTTGGCGATGGGTGCTGCCTCCATTGCAGCTCACCATGATGATGAGAGAAAAAGACGTTTGGAGGGAGAAGAGGGGAGGACGAAGAGGGAAAATAAAAGAAGAGAAAAGAAAGAAAAATAATGATTATTTTGTGGTTATTTTTAACCGTTATTATTTTAAAATTATTAACAATGTTAGTTTAAGATTGACAAAAGACAACTTTGAGCTACATTTTAAAAATAAATGGCCAAAACGAAACTTTTAAAAGATAAAGGATCAAATTAGAATTTACAAAAGAGATAAGGGACCAAAATAGTAATTTAGCCTTTTAGTTATAGTATGAAAACTAATACTTAAGATATTCTTGTTGTAATTAATATTATGATTAACTTATTTAGTGTTTATCTTGTAACTTTACAAGTAAAAGGTGAAAAGTGAGGTCACCAATGGTGATGACAACTATCACTTTGTTTTGTGGGTTAAGGATTGCTATAAACTAATTAATAAAAGTTGTAGGAAGCCATTATTTAAAATGTTGTATCAAGGATCATGTTAAGAGTTTTATTATTGACAGATACGTTAATTGAATTATTTTTTATTTAATATTTTCTTATGTAATTGTTTACGATCCAATTGCATATGAATATCAGGATGAGGAGGAAAGGACTTTTGATTGTGCATTCCAATATGATGAATCTTATGAGATTAAAAAAAATTATGATAACTAGTGTGTTACTTAGTTTGTCAAATTAACTTACTTTGTTAAAACACTAGGAAAGGTTATGCCAAGCTCATTATAGTCATGTTAGTTTTTAAGTTTTGTATAATCGTTTATCATTCATATTTTATAATTTATAACTTATGGTCATTATTTTTTTGTCTTCCATGATAGTTGAAGTACGTGCCTCTATTTCCAAATCTGGATTCAGTAGGTTTTTCTTCTAATGTTGCTATTGATTCTAAGGATTAAAAATGCTTTGGATTTTAATTTGGAGTATACACTTATCTCGCTTGGGAAATCTTCCATCGTTTTTATTGATGCTTTTGTTGTTGGAAAAAAGGTAATTAGAGGTGAGGTGGAGACTTTTTCCAAGGTATACAAGAAATTAAAGCTTAAGTCAGCCTAATATGAAAAGATTAACTTCTTTTTAATGTCATATATGATGAATAGTAGTATTTTTTGGTGGTTGCCTTTTTTTATGTGAATGTTTTGGGGTTCAAATTTATTTTTTCTACTTTATTGTAGAACTTAAACAAATATTTTATTTAATATTATTATGTAGGTTACTTTGTGTTTACGTTATAGGCTATGAATGGGTAGTAAATTTTATTAGGTTATATGTGTATTAAAGTTTTTATTGCAAAAAAGTTTGACCTTAGTAGGTTTTTTCAAGCATTGTTACATAGATAATGATGCTTGGTAGTGAATGTAGTAATGTAATTTTATGTGTGATATATCTTTGTGCTTAAGTACATTTCTTGCCCAACTTCTTTATTTACAAAATTTTGGAATTATTTACCCAACGGGTTGAGCATTATCTTTTTCGTTATTTAAATTTCATGAAAAGTACAGTTCTTATTAATTGTTGTCAAATTATAATTTTTATTCAGGCCTAATTTCTCTCAGGTATCGTAATTATGCAATTTTAGTCTCCTAAGTTCTAATTGCGTGAATTGGGTCCCTTAACTATTGCAATTATGTAATTTTGGTTCCTTTAGCCTGCAATTTAAATGAAATTATTTGCAAACTTACAGGCCTGTTGTGGGCTTTTATAATTTTTTGTTTTTTAAAAAAATACATGGTTGTTTTAGACTTTTAGTCTAATGACTTTAGATAAAGGGACTTAAGTTTTTTTTTTTACATCTAAAGCTCACATACTCATAGTGTAACATACTTCTTGTCTTGTTTACACAACACAACACACTTATGAACTCCTTGTTTGTTTAAGGATAAAAAAAAAACTAGTGGTATAACTTTGTTATTATACACACTTATTAGAACACCATATTTTTATCATATTATATTATTTATATATAAGCTGTAGCAGGAAAGACAGCTTATGAATTGTGATGTTAAAAGGTTAGATATGATTTGACAATATTTTGAAATGGATGAAATATCTATTTAGCTTGCTGACTTGCAGTATATTTACTTTAATTTGATTCTGCAAGGATCTTTCTAATATTGACTTTATTTTAATCTTAGAGAAGCACAAAATAATGTTATTTGGGGGCTACAGATTGGCTTGTTAGCCCGTGGGCTATGCGGCAGATGTGGGCCTTCAAAACCAAAATCATTTATCTTGTGGTTGGTCGGCTCAACCCATTTAATTTGCGGGCCTTGCTAATCGAACCTAAACGGGAGGACTAGTCCATACACCTAGCTTTGGTGTTGATTATTGACAAAAAAAATTGAGAAAATGTCTACCATTTACTAAAATTTGGCTTTGATGAATCATTCTATTTTTGTTTTATCCATAAGCTATTAATTCTAATTAAGATTCTATGTCTAAGGAATAGAACCTAAGGAATGATTATTGAAATTAATTTTGTTTTATTTGGAACAAATGTGTATTTTTTTTTTATGAAAATGTATTATTTTTGTGAAGTGTGAGATAGTCTGAATCTCATCTGAATTTAATGACAAACTTATCCATGTGGTGGATAAGGATGAGTAGGGAATTGAAAACAATTAATTGATGGATTAAATTTGTCTTATGTTGACTACATTATTTATAGCATGATATTTCTAGTATTTTATGGTTTGAAGGTTGAGTAAAGAAATTTCAAACTCTAATCTTAAAGGAAAGTCATTAAACATAAATTTCATTATTCTTATTTTTTTTCTCTTTTGATGAAAATGACATATGAAAATTAATTAGTTCTAATATAATGTGTATTATGTTTGAATAAAGAATAATCATGCTTTTTAGTTTCAAAGACATGGATATTGCCAAGCAAGAACACAAAAAATAAGAAATTAAACAAAAATAAATTGATAAAAAAGGTACAAAGAAAAAATATATAATCCATAGTTGTCCAGTTTGGTGTCAATGCCTCATATGAATTTTGTGGTTTTTACTAGTATGTTGAGACTCTTATGGCTTTCTTTGAATTAAACCAATATTACCAGCTGTCTCTTTCTTAGACATTTTGACATACTCATTAAATACATAATACAACTTATGCTTCATAAAATTTAATTTTGGTTGACATATTATTACATCAAGACATGTAACGACCCTCTGTCGCTACAACACTATATAAAAGATTTTACTTCATGAAGTTATTCAGTCAGTTAAATTAAATATCATCTCAATCATCGTCCTATATGTAAAACATACATATATGATGTAGAATCAAGCAAAACATAAATCAATTTATATACAACTCTGTGGAGTATACAAAATTCAAAGTTCCCTATAACTGGTCAGCTATAAAACATATACATCAAATCCAAAAGTAAACTAAAGGAGCTTCCAGAAAAGCTCTACTTAAAACAAAAAGAATTTTCCACAATCTCCATCTAAGACTTTCTCATCAATTCTGAGAAGCTAGATTTGCAAACGGCTCTCCTTCTGCTCTCACGCCAAGATGACATGATCGTCACAATCACAACAACACGGCAACAGCAACAAGACAACCCAACAACAACATAACAAGGCAAGGGTAAGCTTACGAAACAAAAACCAACATATAATGTTTAATCCAACATAATCAAATACATTAATCATCTCAATATGGAAACTATATTTATAGAGAAATGGGTTTACAAACATTACAACACAATACATCATGCTATCAACCCCATATATTAATGTATAAATGAAACAATTCTCGAGAGATTTTCAAGATTTTAGGCGTAGGCACTAAGGTGGAGGCCCATCTAAATTCCTACTCTGGTCATCATCCAGGCCCATCTGAGTTCTAACTCTGGTCACCTTTCCACTTTACATGCCTACCCACATCACGGCTTGAGGCCCACACAACCTCAGCCCACACATATGCATGTATGCATGATCCACGATAACAACTCAATTACAACAATCATCATCAACCTATGCAGGCCCAATCCAGCCTCTTGCATGGTCAACAAGTAAGGTATCTCATTATCATCTCATTCTACAACCAGCGGAGGTTCCTACTTAAATAACCTTCCACCCAACTACTACCTTTCAACAATTATCAACCAATCCATGACAATAATAACGTATACAAATAGCCAAGTTTGGAATGGTAATAACAACACACACAAACAATAACGAAGCTTATAAATCCAGGTACACATGACAAGTATGTTTTTCTTTTAAGGCTAAACATTTTTCCAATACTTCAAAGGATGACATCTAAACATGTAACCCAAAGAAATCAATTGCATTTCACATTCTTTCATGGATTTAAGTCTTACTCAACTAAAATAAAACAAGAAAAAAGAATAATTTCATTTTTTTTCAGCATCTTGCCCGACGGCACATCACTGCCACCCGGCAATATATTGTTTGAAACCCTTTTTTTTTTTGCCTCGGGTTAATCGGTGCCCAGCGGGACAAAAATGTCACCCAGCAACATTCTTCTAGGAATTCCATTATAGGCTTGGGTAGAACGTTGCTCAGCGAGAAGGACTGTCGCCTGGTGCCACTTGCGATGCGAAAGGGTATTTGGGTTTTGATTCTTCAATTCCTTGGGTTCTAATTGCTATACAAGCATTCTAAATCAATTCTAAACACTTTTAATGCATTTCTAGCTAATTATACAGCAATTTTAGCCATCAAATAACCTCAAATATCAAAATTTCTTTCAAAACCCATTTTGTTTCAAAACTTTCATACTCAAAGTTTCCACCAAAATCAATCCATTCCAAGGCAAGAAATCAACACATCCATGATCACAAACACTGAATCAAGCAATAGTAAGCTTCCTTTAACTTTGAAACTTCCAAATTTGAAAGTTGGGAAGATGAGGATGTGAGAGAAAAGACTCTTGAGCCAATCTTCCAAGAAATCTACCCTCCACACTCAAGAACACGAAATTGGGGTTGAGAAACCTCTAACACCCCTAACTAACTCGAGAAATCTCGAGATAAATAGAGAGGGATGAAGCAAAGAGAGAGAATGAGAATGTGAGAATGAGGGGTCCTCCCCCCTTTCTCCTCCTTTTATAATTAAGCTCCTTAGAGCTGTTACACGGACTTTTGGCCAATTGAGGCCTAAACCTCATCAATCCACTTGCCTTGTCCCAAAACTGATTTAACTCAATTGTTTCTCTCTCAAAACCCAAAATCACTCTTACAACATATCCAAATTGGCTCAATCACATATTTCAAACTTCCTAAGTTCAATCCAGGATTCAAACAGAAAATACACAACCATCATCATATATTACATATCATACATCAAAACAATTCCATTTATTTCTTTTAATCACCTAGATTACATATCTAAGCTCCACTTTTAGTTATTAAAACACTTAATTACGCATTAGGAAAAACAAGATGTTACAAGACCAAACTTTGAATAACACAACTTCAAAAATGAGAACTTGTAGCAAGGATGAAGTATGGCTCCAAATGCGAGAATAACACTATAGTCACTTTAATACTCATCAAACTTCACTTTCATATTAGTTGTCATATTCATAATTACCTTATCTTCATTACTCATTTTTTACTAACAAGCATTTAATTTTTCATACTTGCGTGAAATTAAATGTTGAACAAGAGGAATCATACATCAACTCTAGGATAGAATAAAAAGGATTCAAAAATTCACGCATTTTTATTCTTATTGCCTATTCTTCATAAGGCAAACCTTATAGTTCTCATTTTAAGTGCAAAATTACTAAAAGCATGAAGATATGCAAGTGCAATTTCAAGCATCATAATTTTAGAGTTTCACTAACAGTGACATCGAAGCGCAAACCAATCTCAATATCAATATCACTAACTTTAGCAACATAAGCTTTAAAAGCATTCATTTTTCCTCTAATCCTCTGACAAACTTGATGCTTTATCTAATTATGTTTAGAGCACCACCATTAACTACCAAATCCTCTTGACCTATAAGCCTTTGTTTGGTTAGGCTGGAATAAGGAAGAGGAAAAGTGGAGGAACGAAGGAAGATAATCATTTTCATTATTTGTTTGGTGCTAAAATAAAAGGACAAGAAGACATTATTTCGGAGATTTATTTGATTTGTCTTCCCTCCTCTATAGGTGTGAAATGCATTCCATAATTGAGAAAAAAAATGATTTACGATAACACCCTTAGTTACATGTTGTGCACCTTCAACTCTCGTGGTTTTGCCTAGCTTATTTGCATCTGGAACATTAATATCCCTATATCATCCACTTGATCTATGAAATTAGACAACTAAGATTTATCTTGCAAAAAAGGAAAGAACCTATTTTGTTGTGCTTGTGGTGAGATAGAGACTAGCTAAATCCTTCGTCATCAATGTCAGGTTATTATTCACCTAACAGTAAAACACAACAACAATGTCATTCAAAGGTAGTTTTTGTGAAATTAGATCTTATTAACATGCTTTGTTTTATTTGGTTTATGAAAGAGATTGTATATATGTTTATTTAGAATTATTAATGAAATTGATGAATAATAATTTTAAAACATTTCTCATAAAGCATTTGCGCATATAAATTGATGAAAGCATATGAAGTGTCAATATAGCTCGATATGTGGACGAGAACAATGCATATATCATTGATAATCATGTATTGAAAATTGCAATGTATTTACTTGAGAAAACATGCTCACTTTATAATATTTAAAAGATAAAGTTGTCTTTTCATTAATTTTCTCAATTTTTGTTCCTCTCCTCTTCAATCAATCAAACAACTGAAGGAAAATTATTTCCTTTTCTCCATTCTTAAATCCATTAATTCAAACAACATATATTTTCACTTCAAATTCACTCTTATTTCAATTTCCTCCATTTCATTTATTTGTATTTCTTTCCTTTTTATTTGATTTGGTATTCAAACAAAGTGTAAGGTTTAGGATGTGAGCACAATGCCGGGCATGGAAAAAATCGCTACCACATAACAAATTATTATTGTTATTAAGAAATATCTCTTTGAACATAGTTTGCATGTTGTCAATAAAAGATGCATTGTCTAAAGTCAATTGAAAATTTTTACTCAATCATTTTTTTTTCAATAATTCATATATGTTTTTAGCTAATTCAGGCCCAGAGTGAGGAGAAAGAAATGACAAAAATTAAGAATTTTGCTATTAAATTTTGAATTTGCATCAACAAAATGTACAATTAATAAAATATAATTCTCTAAAATACAAAAAGTCCACACATCAAATGTCAAACATATTCTATTAGGGACTTTAAACAACATTTGTTTCCATTTGTTTTTTTTACTGTAATACATATTGATCACATCTATAGTGGTCAACATACCTAAAGGGTACCTTAACATCTAGATGCAAACATTTTAACAGTTCAAACCTCCTATATTAAACAAAAGAGAGGGAAGATCATACTTTATTAGCATCATGAATATGATGTTACGTACTACTTTTTGATTAGCTTTTTCATCTCTTTTAATTTTCCAACATGATCAAAGCATAAGTTTACCAACCTTGATTTTGTCATATCTTTTGGGTATCTTCTTATGACTTTCCATGTAGAATAGTAAAGTTAACATTCCATTCTTATTCATATCCTTGGCATACTCTTTTCCATAAGTCTTGCATTAAGCCTTCCATTTCCCATCACTTTTCTCAGGAAGTTTATTGAAACAGTTCCACACAAAAGATGAAAAGGCTTATAGATCTTTTATTTGGTATTTTAGGTTCAATTGTTCATCTTGAATTCTTGATTATCTAGAGTGCTACTTTGTTCTACAACATTGACACTTTCATTTCAAGTAGCATCAGAGCAATCCATATTTCAACAATCAAAGCTGAAACAATTAACCCAAGTTCAAGATTGTAAATTCAATAGAAAAGCACTAAAAAGCCAATTCAAGACATAATACAACAAATACTATTTTTTTCCTTTAAAAGCAAAAAAATAGTGTATGTGTAAGATAATATGTACAAAAAAGATCAAGAATGAATAATTCGTGTGAGATTATAATTTATCTATGTAGTTAGTAGATTCTCATTTTATAAACGCTATATCCTTGTGTTTGTTAATTATTTTATTTCATGCATATAGATAATTATTAAATATTATTAGCAACAATTATAAAAAATAGTATTTTTTTCAGTGCTTCATTGCATAAACAAATTTAAAAATTTAGAAGTATAGCTAATTATTAAATATAACTATTAAATATGTTTCCTATCTTCTTTTTACGTGCTCTTATTTCCAATAGTTCAAGATGGGAAATATCAAATATAGCTAATTAGTAATTATTAAAAATGGCTAATTATTAATTATTTTTATTTCCATTTAGAAATTTAGAGACCAATCCTTAACCCAAATGTGGATGTCGAGACTAAAACTTATATATATATATATATATATATATATATATATATATTCGTTCAGAGACTAATAATAAAGTAGCGTCGAATATAAAAATTAAATGAATAATTAAGCCTTTTCATTATATACGTATCTGTTTGCAATTTTAATTTTTTCATGTTATTTTTAAAGTTACCTTTTGTATTTTCACGATCAAAATATGTTTTTTCTATAAAGTTTAAATTTTATAATATATTTATTAGATATGTAATTTTTTGTTAATTAAATAATGTCACCATGATTATAATTTTTTAACATTTTTTGTTTGGAATTACATATAATATATAAAGTAAATTTTGTTTTAAAAAAATTCAAAGGCAAGATTAAAAGTTCGGATAAAAATTAAATTTTTTTTTATGAATACACATATTAAAATCTTAATAATCTCATCTAAAATTTATTAAAAAGTGACAGGCTCTTACTCCCCTTCAAAGTACCCAACCCAAATTACTTTGAAGGCCCATCTAACTGGCGATCCAAATTGAAGGAAACCCTAGTCTCTATCAACACTATATATTTCATCGCACTCATATCCCAAACCCTAGTCTCGTCTCTCTACTACGACGCACGCAAGCAGCTTCTAATCGAATAATCTCTGCGCTGCAATGGAATCCGGCGTGCAGGGTTGCATCTTAGCCATTATGATTCTCCACGATGAGGAAATCGCAGTCACCGTTAGTCTTCTCTCTCCTTCTAACTCCTCGTTTTCATTCATTATCCCTCCATCGCATATCTCAATTTCTGTGTTCCTTTTTTCCAGGCCGAGAAGATCAACGCTTTGTTGAAGGCCGCTAACGTCTCCGCCGAGTCCTACTGGCCCAGCCTCTTCGCCAAGCTCGCCCAGAATAGGAACATCGAAGACCTCATTTTGAACGCCGGTTCTGGGGGTGGTGCCGCCGTCGCCGTTTCTGCTCCCGCCGCCGGTGGTGGTGGTGCCGCCGCCGAAGCACCCGCCGCCGAGGAAAAGAAGGTAATGGTTTTGATGCTGTTGATGACAATGATTAATTCCTTTGTGGTGTCTCGGTGAACCTAATGATGTTGAAAATGTTTTAAGATTCAAGTGATGTGTGAGTGTGATGTAAAATGCATGAATATAATCTTAAAAATCTACACACGAACGGAATGCATATGCTGCTGTGAGGCATGGGTGAATACCTCGATCTTCCCAATGTTTAGGAGAAAAATAATTGCATCTTAAAAGAATTATATTTTCAAATTTGAAATTAAGCGATATGGATGCAATTAGGCTCAGGTGATTGTTTGCTTCGTAAACATACTCCATCATCTTAAAATCTAAAAAACAGCTTTAACATGGATAGTTAGCTTTGTTGTATTTGGTTTTTTCTATTTTTTATTTATTTTGTTGAAAGTGGCTTGTTGATTTTTGTGACTGGTTTGAGAGCAGACTAATATGTAGACCCAGCTGGATCACAAGGAATTTTTTGAAACTTGTAATTGAGGTTTTTTACTTGTAAATAAATATACACCTGAGTTGGCAATTAGGGGCTTATTATGTCTCAATGTGATTGGGGAAAAATGCTGTTGTCCATAATTGCTTACTTGAACAAAACTAGCGATTAAATTGCAACAGGAGTTAATTTGATTTTTGAGGAAACAGTATGAATCTTTTCTTTTTACATTGAGACTTTTGAATGATGAATAGTCGAAAACAGTAAAGCACACTTGAAGTAAGTTTATGCTGTGTGAACTTCAGCTATTGAGTTAAGAAGTAAGATTACAGCCTTGCAATCTGGCCTGTAAAGAATGGCTAGGATTGAATGTCTTGTGCTGGCAGCATGCACTACACAGACATTTTATACTTTTTTTTGGTTCTAGGGTTGTGTTTCCTTTCTTCATCTTGTCTTGCCCGTCTTCTATTCATTATTTATGCAAGGCTGCTGTTTATGTATTTTGAACTTTTGAATTTGTGTTTGCAGGAAGAAGTGAAGGAAGAAAGTGATGACGACATGGGATTTGGCTTGTTTGATTAGGTCTTTTAATATAGTTTGTTGTAGCCAGATTTTGTGTCTTTGAATTGAAAACTTGTTTTGTTCTATAAATTTTTTATTGAAGAGTATCTTAGCCAATCGACTATCATAGTTGTTGAATTTTGGTGGGTTCTTTTAATATATTCGTTGCACTAAATTTCTAGTTGACTTGTTTATCTTCGTTTTCTGCTTTTCATCAAAAATAGGGATATCTCTATAAGAATCTAAGTTTAAAAGATTATCCCAACGGCGTATTCCTCGACACCCTAGTTACTTTTTTTTTTTGGGAAAATTTCCAGGGTGATTTACTATGGCAATGACTGCGATAAAGTGTGTATCGATTTAGTATTTACTACACGCTATAGTTTTTTTCAGGGGAGAAAGTGTAATTTTCTTCTTCCATTTTAATCATTTCAAACCAAATACAAGCTTAAATTATTGCCTGACGGCTGATGTTGGTTTGATTGATGACTTTTTGTTTCATAGAAATTCAGTTATGAAATCTGAACTAATGTTTTGTTTGGCACGAGAGAGAGAAATATGATGAATAGAAATAGAGAAGAGACAAATAGGCAAAATATTTTTAGGACTGGTTGGTTTGAGAGGAATAAAATAATTAAAAAGGATAGAAAGAAGTAAAAAACGAAAATCAATTGTTAATTAATTTTGAACAAAACAATTTGTTTGTTTATGGAAATGATTATTTTTTTGGTTATATACGCCATAACAATCGATTGTGAATTTTTATTTTTTATTTTTTTATGAGAGATGTTGGAATTGTTAAAAATTTTGCTTGATGAGCAAGAAAATTAGAAAGTGTGAGATTTACATTTTTTTTTTGGTTCTTTCTTTCTATTTTCATGATACCAAATGACATAGATTTTTAATATCTTCTCTATTTCTTTGCCCTCCCTCTTCTCCTCTAGTCATGTTGTCCTTGATAGTCACAGTTCGGTTTTTATGATTGGGGTAGAGGTTTAACTGAACCAATCAGCGATAGCAAAGTAATTTTTGGGCGATTTGAAAATTTTTAGGAATCAAGACTAAAAAGAAGCTATAAACAAGTTGATTACTCCTAATCAAGGTGCCCTTGTTGTAGGGGTGTTTTTAGGTTGCATTAGTTTGGGTCATTGGGTATTGATAGAAAAAAATTATTTTATTATTTTATTATTTTATTTTTACTTATTGTCTATTTTATATAAATATTTAATTTTATATTAATGTATGGTAAAAATATTCTTTATTTTTAATAATTAATTAATTATTTTATTAAAAATATTTAATTTTTCTATAATTATCACCTTCTATATATAATTACTTTCTTTACCTAAAGTATAATAAAAAGTTTACATAATAAATATGATCAAATTAAGACATTTGATAATATTAAATAAGATCATAAAAAATTAATATAAATGAAAAAGAAAGAGAATAAACAAGTTGAACCAAAATTTGAGCTCTAAATTTAAAATATATTAATCTAAAAATTAAAAAATAATTGATTGGATTGATTTGGGTTAAAAAAAGATAAATTTGATAATCAAACTAATTTTGGTTCGAATTTGAAGTGAAAAGAACTAATAACTGAACTAATCCAAACCAATTTAATTAGTTTAGGTTGGATTATTGGGTTTATCATGTAAATCCGATCTGATGAACACGCCTACTTTGTTGTTGGCAGATTAATTCAAGATATTATTATTAATGCTCAAATGTCTTTCCTTTTTTGAGAAGAAGGGAAAAAGATATAGTTAACCAGTTTGCCATCATGCTTGATACGAGTTAGAGTCAAATTTCTAAGAATAGGCCTTATTACAATGTAGATATGACAAGTGGGTGGAGTGGGTCATGAAACTTATATCACGAGTATCTTATTGGTTAAAGATAAATGTGGTTATAAGGGAAGCAACTCCTCCTCAAAGAGTTCTTAGATGGGAAGCGCATTATCCCTTTGCTTGTTCATTTTAGCTAAAAAAAATTTTATCCCACATGTTGATTTTAGCTACTTCTAATGGCCTATTGTTTCGGTGAAGTTCAGCAAAGGAAGCCCCAATTATTACTCATCTTGTTTTGGCCGATGACATTCTATTTGGTAGAGCAAGGGAGGAAGAAACTTGTGTCAACTTGCGACAATTATGAACTCTTAATCTTAAGCCTCTAGACAAAGGATCAATCTGACTAAATCAGGAATTATCTTTGGGAAGTTAGTTTCACCTTCTTGGAAGGCTTAATTGGCCAATATTTTAAAATGCATGTATGGAATAGTCTAGGGAGATACCTAGGCATTCTAGCTGAATAGGGAAGATCTAAATGCTCTGCTTTGTCATGGATTTAGGAGAAAATCTTGACCACGATGGAGGGGTAGAAGGGGAAATTGCTCAATAAAATGGGAAAAAGGAGCTGATCAAGGTAGATATTGCAGCTATTCGCCTATTCTAGTTTATGCAATGGCAATAGACAATAGTTACATTTCCAAAGGGATATATTGAAGCAGGGCAAGGGATGCATTTTGGATATCATTGAGTCTTTTTCAAGGAAGGGACATCCTCAAGGAGCATAGGAAATGATTAGCACGAGATACAAAATTAATAGAACCTTGGAGAGACATATGTTCTTTCCACTTATTTGAAAGAATGCTTGGTTTAATTTTTTATTTTTCAAAAAAAATCACTTTATAGAAGTTTTAAAAAATAAGCAATTTCAAACATACATTAAGTGATTATTATATATGAATTGCATTACCATTGAATCATTAAACTTTGAATTAATGTATCGTGTAATTCATTACTAATCCAATTTTAAAAGCAATTTTAAATGTTCAACCCTCGTGAAATGTTGATGGGATCGAAATGATGATCAACATACCTACATGACTAGGTAACCCACTAAGGTCAGTCTAGTGATAGGAAGATTGAGATAATATGCATGAGGTCTTAGGCTCTAATCTCGGTACAACTATTGTACAAAAAAAAATACCTACATACTAGGTATAGAATCAAGTACATAAAATGCACATTTAGATACCCTGTCTTTAATCTTAAAAGATCAAATGCCATCTACGGCTTTACAAGCCAAATTTGACCTTTTGTTTATTTAATTTAATTATTTGTGTTTTCATGTACAATAAACAAAAGGACACCAGCTCAGCTACTTTTCTTTTTGGTTTTTTGTTACCAGTGTAGTATGATATGAAACTTGATTCCTGGATTTAAGCATTATATTATTCAATTTATCCAGTTGTCGAAATTATTAAGTTTCTCAGATTCTTTAGTATGATACGATGCCCAAATTGATTCCTTTTTTCAGAATTATTCATCATACTCATCAATGTAGATAACTCACCAACATAAAATTTAATTGAAATTACAAACAAATACCAACTAAGCAAGCTAACCTAACTTTACAATAGATTTTTATTTTGATCACTTGAGAAAAGTTTTAGACCAATTACTATCATTTTTAAATCCCTACCAAGACATTAATTTCATTAAAATTTGAATGGTAAAAAATTCACTAACCACTTCTCTGAATCAGTTTTTTCCAATTAAAATTTTAAAAAAGTTTGTATTCATAAAAAATATCATTAGTAACGTTTTTACATTAATTTATCTTGTATTTAAAACAATTTATAATTAAAAAACTAGAATTTTCTCAAGAAATTTTACATTTTTTCAAACAATCTATTTCAAAACATCTTATACAAGGGTTGGTGTCTGTCATCTACGGTTTATTATTATTTCCCCTTTGACGCGCTTCATTCGTACATGGAAATTTTATATTAGTGTTCAACTTAGCACTTAAGATGAGGAAGGAGTATAAGTGAATAAAGATCCATGTGATAGTGAGGTGCAAAGGGGCGTGACCGTGATTTTGGATCCACATTCACACCCAGCAGCCACCCAAAACAAAATCCATATTCCACATTGAAACCAAACCACCCTTTCCTTGCCCCAAACAACAAGCCATCCCCTTCGTCACAGTGATCCCCCTGCACACTGTGAAGAACAGTGCCTCAAATCCGAATCTCGCTGCAACAAAATCGCGTAATCGATTGAGCTGAGACGCCCAAGGGCTCGGCTAGTTGCTGGCTGGGTGCTTTCGCTCGCTTCAAAATCAAAACTCTCGTCCCCACCGACAGTGATTCGGAATTGCGGGTTCGCTTTCGGTGCTGTAAGACCAAATCCCTATTTAATTATCTTATTGCTCGATGCCAATTGCATGTGCCGACCTTCTGATCAATCGTTAAATTCTATATCAGATTTTTTACGCCTTTATTTGTTGTTTTCATGCACTTGCTGTGTTTGCATGTTTGACTTTACCCTGGGATATGCTGCCTCGGTTCTCATTTTGTGTCGTTGTTGATTACATTAGAAGAAATCCATGACCGTTCGCCTTGGATGTTGTGCATTTGTTATGATCTGACTAGTTAAACTATCTGTCTTTTCAGTAACATCATAATTTTAATTTATTTTTGAAAAAAAAAATTGTTAACAGTTACCTTATTTCTGTTATTTGCTGCACACACTTGAATTTTGTGTCAATAGCACATGTGATGCTGCAACATGAGTAATTCCTGGAATTGATCCTAATGGTGGTCGGATTGGGATTACAATGAAAAAGTTGGTTTTTGAGGATACAATTATGCTAAATAGAGTTTGTAAGGAGATTGGTAATTCAGTTGAGGTACAGTGGTACACGGATGTAAAACATTCTTCTTGGTTGTTATACTTGTCAACTATGACTCTATATACTTGTTTGATGAACTAATTTGTTTGTACACTTTCTTCTAGATTGATGTTGCGGCTATTTAGTTCAAAGTTGGCTGGTGCAGGATTGGTGATGTAGACTCACTGAGCCAAGATGCCATTCTTAACTAAGATAAAATGGGTTGTTCTTTCTGTAGTCACTTTATCTGTGGCATCTATCATCATTCATCTATCTTTGGCAAAGTTGTGGACTGTTAACATAGTGCAGTATAAAGCATTACCTAGTCTTCCTGAAGATTTTGGGTCTGTGTTAGGTAGACAGGTTAGTTTTTAATATTTATGCATTTTCTGCTCGTGTGTGGTCATGTGTTTTGTGTTTCACTTAAGTTATTTTGATTTTATTTGCTTGAAATGCTTCAGGGTATAAAGAATAAGAAGCTATGGGGCCCCCATTGAGTCTTTGGAAGCATTACAGCCTAATGCCAATGCTAGAAGCAATTATTCTGGTAATAATTTTGCTCAAATTTCTTAACTTATTATGTGGGAGACATTGGAGCAATGAAAATGTGCAATTTAGACTTGTAGTTAAGTCATAAGTGGGTATGACTTGAACTTTGTTGAAATGTAAATATTTTACATCATCATGACTTGTTTTTTATTCTCACTTGCATAGAGCAGTTACTTATTAAAGAAAATCATGTATTCTTTTTCTGTTGCAAAGGTATTATCTAGTAAACAGATTATAGATTATGGGAATCTCTGCTCCATGTGATATTGGAGAAGATTAATTTTTTCAAAAATATTACTTTCATATTTTAAAAGATCTTTAAAGATTTTGATTATAATCTAGTTTGAAATGTTTTTCATTTATGAGTTTTATTGAAGTGGTGTTGGGAGTAAAATTAAATTCCAACAAAGACTTTTGTTAGCAATGCATAAAGTCGAAGAGGTAGCCTTTGGACATAATGTCACATCACATGCAATCAGATGCTCTGATGGAATGAGCCAACATGATCAACAAGTGAAAGTAGGCCAATTAAAATTTGGTTGCCGATGACGTTAGACAAATTTGTTGATTGAAGATTTGTCATCAACAACGTGAGACAAATTTGTTGATTGAAGTTTTGTTGTGGACAGTTAATGATCAATTGAGTGCTTGAGATTGATTGGATAAATTAACAGTCATACTTCATGTGTTTTCTAGTTGATGGAGCCAATATTTGGTTGGTTTGTCAATTCTTGACAATTTTATCAACAAGAGAAAGTACATCGGTGACATTGCAAACTAAATCTATCAATTGGATATTTTACCACTGACAGTAAAGGATAATGCTAATAAAATAATTGGATAAACCGACAATCATAGAGAACAATGTCAGTGTAAAAGGGTAATTGTGATGTAGTCATTGTAGTAACTACATGAGTAAATTGATGTAGCCAATAGAATCAAATAATGTTGGTTCCATTGATGTTTGATATTTCCATTGATAAGAAATTAGAACAGCAGTTTTGGTGGAGTAATGCCAACACAAACACTATCGAAGCTGTAAGTGTCAAGGATGTTACAAGAAGTGGGTGATGGTTAGTTGGTTAACAGATCAAATCTTGAGGTGTCAGCTACCAAAGAATTCAAATTAGAGAAGATTTCAGCAGATCATGGTCCTTCATTTAATACCTGCTCAAATACAGTTATTTAAATATTTGTATTTTTGGAATTCAAATTTGTAAATAATTGTTAAGACTCGAAGTAGTTATTTATTAGGTCTATAAATGGCTCTTAGGATAATGAACTGGGGGCTGGCATTTCGTGAAACACTCCCTCACATTCGTACTCTCTAGGATTCCAAGGAGTTCATCAAGCTTGTCTTACATTTTACATTTCCTTTAATTTTTACATTTTTGTCAATGCAATTTAAATTCTTTTACATTTTTGGCATCTTTATCTTTCCAGCACTTTAATTTTCTTTCACTTTAATTCTTATTCCATTTTATTTTTAACACTTCACCTTTCTGCACATTTACTATTTCTTACCATTTAGTTTCTTGTTCTTTTAATTTCAAAGAATATTATCTTGCTTGCAACTTTATTTTTTAACACTCTTTATTTTTCTAGTATTTTACTTTGATTGCCCATTTAACTGCTTTCTGTTTTCAAGTCCATTTACTCTCTTCACTTTATTTTTTTTATGCTCTTTAATTTCTTGTTAATTTCATTTCCCTAGCATATATTTTTTATTTTATCAATCTACTATTTTGTCAAAAGATTTATTTTTTGTCAACTCATTATCTCTGTCAACCCATCTCTTCACCTTTTCATATCAAACATTTTCTTCACTTTCGTGTTAAAATTGTTGTTTTTCAATGTCAAAGGCTTCGTAGAACTTGATACCTCACAAGGCCACAACCCAGATCTTGTCAGTGTAAGAATCTCAATCTCTTTAACAAAATTTCACCACAAACAAATTGGCAATTCTCCAGTGGTGACAGACAATCAACAAATTCTCTTTGACAAATTTCACAGCCAATGTAGAGAAGTAAAGATTTGTGGCATAACCTTGAGTTGACTATGACTGTTGAATTTTCTCTAGGTTGTCTGAGAATGTACATAATTGAGCATGAGCTAATACTATTTGGTGATTTTGATCTTTGACAAAAAATTTTAAAGATTATATTTTTTTTATTTTCTATACATGTGTTGTTTTCACCCTGTCCATCTTCTACATCAAGTTTGTGTTTCTTTTCTTTGCAGTTCCACAGGAGCAGAGCAATGGTTTCATATATGCAAAAGTTTTTGGTGGGTTTGCAAAGATAAGATCATCGGTATGATCTACCAGACCAGACATGTAGAAGTCTTTTGTTTTTTATTTTATTTTATTTTATTTTGGGGTTGAAAAATCATTTTCTATCACTGTTTGTAATTTAACAACAGTATTCTTGTTTTTATAGATTTCCGATCTGGTTGCTATTTCTAGACTTTTAAATGCTACTCTTGTCATTCCTGAAATTCAAGAAAGTACTCGCTCAAAAGGAATTAGGTATGTGCTACAAGGTTTCTGCTGCCATTGTGCATTATACTATAAATATTTTCTTGCTGTGATGCATATATACAATTTTATTTGGTTATGAAATTTTATTCAGCTCAAAGTTCAAGAGTTTTTCCTATCTTTATAATGAGGAGCAGTTCATAGCATATCTCAAAAATGATGTAATCATTGCAAAGACCCTGCCAGAAGGTTTGTTGGAAAGGAGAAGAAGAAATGAATTTCCTACATTTAAGCCCACAAGTTCAGCTTCTCTAAACTTTTACATCAAAGACATTTTACCAAAGCTAAAGAAATCAAAGGTTATTGGATTAATTATTGCCAATGGTGGAGCTCTGCAGGTATTTCAGTATTCTGAAATTGTCAATTAAAGTTTGTCATTGTTGCAACCTTGTAGATGCCGTTATCTACTTCAGGAAACATCTGTCATTAGTTATTTGCTGATACCAAAATATTGTCTATACTCTATATAGAAGAAAGTTATTGAACTATGTCATCTTTGAATGTCATCAAAAGTACTTTGTTCTTAGAACTTCAAAGCTTTGGGGTAACTTTGAGATCTTATCATGGCCTGCCTTTTTTTTGTGTGTGTATGGGCTCATTACTGACTTCTTTACCTGTCATGGACTTTGGACTTCCATCCATATACTTTATCAACTTAGCTCAATTCTTAAACAAACCAGTAAATCTGAACTAGTTAATAAATGCACGTAAGAATTAAAGGACTTAACTTTTTATCAAGTGCTTCATGCTTAATATTTAGATTCCAGGTAATTCATCATATATTTTGGATTTTGCATGTTGCTTGTAAGTCAATTTTCTTTTTACTTGCTATACTTTGAATAATTTAAAAGGATTGTAATTCCTTCAGCATTTTACCATCACCTTAACCCTTCTATGCCTATTCCCTCTGTTCAAATGCTTCCTTGAGTTGTGTATTTGCTGTTCCAAGGACATTGCTTCTTTAGTATGCGATGCTTTCAGCTTCTTAGATACTAGAATTTTCATTCTTTCACTTTTTGTTTGAGCATGTGTATTTTTGACCAAGTTGCTAGAGTTAAACTTGAGAATGATATACATTTTTGCAGTCAATACTCCCATCTAGCATGGCTGAGATTCAGAGGCTTAGATGCAGAGTTGCTTTCCATGCCCTGCAATTTCGTCCAGAAATTCAAATGCTTGGCCATCGGATGGTTCACAAGTATGTATACCTTTTGGTTAAATTGATCTGCATTTGCTTTGTTATCACATAGATTACTCCCTTGTTATTTTGGCACTGCCATTTTTTGGTGGGTCTATAAAATGTGTGATTCTGCATGTTTCTGTTTTCCAAAATAAGAAGATGAGAATGTGGTTTCTTAGAAATTATAGGGTTTAGCTTGCCAGTAGAGTTTTATATGGATTTTCTCTATGCTGTTCATGCTCTGCCCAAAATTCACTGCTCACTAACATTTCCTGGAGTCATTGTATAAGAGATTTCTGCTTTCTTTTAAAGGTTAAGAGCATTGGGGCAACCATTCTTGGCATTCCATCCTGGCTTGTTGAGAGAAACCTTGGCATACAATGGTTGTGCAGAACTTTTTCAGGTTTACTCTGTATTTCTCTCTTGTATCATTGCCTAGAGTTATTGGAGCTATTATTCTGCAGTTTATATAACTTTTAGGGGTTCATTTCTTCTAAATTCTTCTAAGTAGTATTCGGTACATCAGAAATTGGCAATATGAGTTAGGCCGTCAATTTTCAGCTTTTCTCTCCCACTCCATTTTTTTTTTCTTTCTTTGCTTATTTTGTTAAGGTTTTGTTTTGTTAGGATGTACACACTGAACTCATTCAACATCGAAGGTCTAAAATGATAAAGGAAGGAATTCTTAAGGACAAATTGAATGTGGATTCACACTTGCGAAGGGAAAAAGGTCTATGTCCGCTCATGCCTGAAGAGGTATGCTAAATTTTACTATAGGGTTTCCTGGTAGTAATGAAGTGGTTGTGATGCTATCTTCAGTTATAATTGCTGTTACTTCTAAGAGTTTTATTATAAATGGCCTTTTACATTTGGGACAATGATTGAAGTAATCTTGATTCATGATTACATTTTACACTAATCCTGGATGGATGCCATGTGTTAGCATATGTATAGAATGACTCTACTAATGTGTATATATATATATATATATATATATTTATTTATTTATTTATTTATTTTATTCTCCTGAGACTGTTGGGTTGGGACTCATTTCTTAATATAATATTTGGCTTCTATTGTAAAAGATGAACATCATTTGGACAGTTCCAAAAAACAGGATATTCAATTTGTTTATAGTAGATATCAGCAGTAAAGGGAGAGTGGAGTCCATTTCATCATGGTTATCACATACATTTAAGAGGAAGTTGTGGATCATTCTACAGAAAGTACATAAATTTATTTTGGAGCCATTTGAAGAACTGTTAAAATCATGATAGCATTTGCTTAGCTGGTTTTCAAGTTTATGCTTTATGCACAAAACCATGTGACAAAAGATGAATTATCCTTATCAATTTTTGTCATTGTGGTAGGGCCACAGAAATATGATCAAACTAAAAGATTTAAGTAACAAATTCATGAATGATAATCATGGAGTAGAATTAGTTTTGCGGAGAGAGAAAAAAAGGAGAGGTGGTTAGTGGTTGTTTCAGTTTGGGTGGGTGGGATTAGTTGTGCTAAGCAATCATGACGTAATGACAAATTGACAGTGAGTAGGATTTTATTAATTCATTGAAAGATTTCATTCAAGTAGTATGTTTATATTATGCAATTACAACAACAACAAAAGCGTTATCCCACTAGGTGAGATTGGCCATATGGATAACAGCAACAAAAACAACAACAACAAAAACAAAGCCTTATCCCACTAGGTGAGGTCGACTACATGGATCACACAACGCCATTCGGCTTGATTAAAAACCAAAGTTCTAGGATAAAAAAAGAAGTGATTTTATAAGTTACCTCTTGAATGACATCTTTCTATGAATCAAAGATTCATAGACTAGGTTATGAGTTAAAAATTGGTGTTAGGCTCTTAAATTGCCCAACCACAATGTCTATTTTGATAATAGTGATATTTAAGAGTTTGAAAATTTGTTAAAACAACAAAGTTTAAGGTTTAAGAATTGGAAGGGAATGTGATGGGAAGTTTTTGCCTTTGAACTTGTACTTTCTGTTTTCTTCACATGGAGTTGAAATTATAACAAATTTTGTTGTGTTTGATACTTCTTGGATTGAACATTAGTTTGAACTTAGAGTTCATATTATGATTCATCCCTTATGTGAAGGTAGTAAATGCAATTTAATATGTTATTTTTACATATTTAACAATTTTCATTCTTTCAACAAAAAATAATGTGATAACCATAATGTACAAAAAATATAATATACAATTTAAAATAAAAAAATAAAAAAAATCAAGTTCAACACTTTAATTTCATCTCTTGACTAAATGATTGGTTTATTCTTTCAAAGATTCACTTGATGTCCTCCATAGATTTGTGATAAGTCCTCCAAATATTAGAAGACATGAAAATAGTATTTATTTTCATGTATGGTAACTTGGTAGAAGGAAAATTTTGATGTCACTTTTAATTTTTGGAGGACAAAGGTGATAGTTCTATTGTTTAAACTTTTTTACCTTAGTAAATTATAGAACTCTATTTGTAGAAATGTATAATAATTTAAAGGGAAAAAAGTTACGACCACCTTAAACTTTGTGCCTTTTGCAAATATGCAACTTTCATTTCTCTCAATTAATTCTTAAGCTCCTACTATTGTTATAGTAGACCCTTCTGTTTACTGTTAATAAGATTTTAAGGATTAATTAGGATGAACTGTGAAGGCTTAAGACTTCAACTTGCAACAGACACCAAGTTTAGGATGGTTATATTTGTTTACCTACAATAAATTAATCGCAAGATAACAGAAGGGTCTATTATAACAATAGTAAGAGTTTTTTGTGAACTTTGAATGATGAATACATTAAGAATAGACCATTATATTTTACACATAGGTACAAAATCTAATTATATATGATTGAGTCCAATTTAGCTGTAGAGCAACTCTTCAAGATGTCAATAGCTCCCAGGTGTTTAATGTGGGATCTCAGCCTCTGCCAAGGGCAACCAATTTTACAATTGCTATGTAGTACAAGTATTGTGGCCTTCTGGAAACATTGTTTCCAGTTTTGTGGATAAATATGGATTGTCTCTGGGAATTTCCAAATGCTACTATGCGGAGGTTAGATGTTTTTATTGTTGTTTTAACTTTTTGCAGGTTGGTATTCTTCTTCGAGTAATGGGTTATCCTGCCAAAACAATCATTTACCTGGCTGGCTCTGAAACATTTGGAGGTCAACGTGTTTTAATTCCTCTGCGGTCCATGTTTATCAATACTGTGGATCGCACTTCCTTGTGCAGTGAGAAAGAGTTGTCTGACCTGGTTGGACCTGAAACACCTCTTCCTCTAAATAGGTTTCGACCACCTCCTGCAAAAAGTGAGAAAGAACTCAAAGAAGAATGGAAGAAGGCTGGTCCTCGGCCTCGGCCTCTTCCTCCCCCACCAGATAGACCAATATACCAGCATGAAAAAGAGGGTTGGTATGCTTGGATCACTGAGACCCCTACCGAACCTGATCCCTCCCCTATGGATCTGAGGATGAATGCACACAGGTTACTTTGGGATGCGCTTGATTACATTGTTTCTTTGGAAGCAGATGCCTTCTTTCCTGGATTTAACAATGATGATAGTGGATGGCCAGATTTTTCAAGCCTTGTGATGGGGCATCGACTGTACGAGACTGCTTCTTTTAGAACATACCGACCAGACAGGTAAAAAGCACTTGGGAGTTGGAATTAATTTATTGATAATATAGGTTTCATCCTCACTTTATTAGGTAACCAAAATTTGCTAGGTTATCTAGTGGAATAAGCTGTAAAAGATGGCGTAGTTTCAACCTCTTGCTTTTTGAGCAGGGGCCAGATGGGGGAAGAGGTAAAGGTGTAGCTGTGTAGGGAAGACAAGCCATGTTTATACCTTTTACTCCATTTCAATGACCAGCAATGCTTTCTAGAGAAGTTGCCCACTCTGCATTGAGTATTTATCTAATAAACTAATACAACTTTCTAATGTCCTATTTCAGACATCCATACATGTCATTAGAAAAATTGAAAATCTATACTAGACAAGACATTTCTCTTATAGCAGCCCACAGACAAGCCTAGGGAATGTCGTTGGCACTTCCTGGATTAAATTTTTCTAGATTTCCACTTGTTCCCTGCATTTAGGCAAATAACCAAATGTTTGCATGAGATGCCCTCCTTTTCACATGTGCATTTTGAACGTAGTAATCTTTCTTTTTCCTTGATTGTGTGTTATTTGATGCCTTGAGAATTGTATGCGTATTTGAATCTGAAGCAATGATTATGATGCGTATTTGTATGACCTTCCATTGCTATGTGCTTCAAACTTCTCAGCATGCTACTCGTCTGAAAATTATGCGGGTGTATGTGTTTTTAATTAGTAATAACGATTGAAAATTTTCTTTTGAAGTTATATAATGATATTTCCCTATATTTTACATTTTATTATGACACTACTGTATCTGATCTTTCACAGGAAAGTTGTTGCGGAACTTTTCAACATGACTCGTGAAAATTTGTACCATCCTAAACATAATTGGACGATTTTAGTGCAGGAACATCTTAATAAAAGTTTGAGTGAAGAAGGCCTCATAAGGCAATCACTTTTGTCAAAACCAGCAATGTTCCTTTCACATCCACTTCCAGAATGCTCCTGTAGAATAGCTTCTGCCAAGGCTACTAATCGTGTCAGAGGTAAGGATGGCCAGGTTCTATATGGAGGCGAAGATCTATGCCCCAAATGGATGCAACATGCTAATAACGCAGGTTCATTGTACAAAGAAGGGGTCAAATCTGAAGATGAAGGGCTGACAGACTATGAAAATAATGATTTTGTTGATGAATCTGAATCTGACAAAAATGGTAGCAAAACCAATCAGACTCCACTCTGGGATCAAGATGAGGAAATGGATCCAAATGACTAAAAGGGGATGTGCATATATGCTCTATAGTTATACGTCATCCAATTTTTCCATAATTTGTGAGAGGCATAGGTTATAACATGCTTCGTCGACGTGCTGGTTACAATCCTATCTTTGCTGAGCATATATGGGTATTCAAATCTATTCTTTAATTAAATTTGGGTTATTTTTCAAAGGACAAAGGGAACATTTTTCTTTTTCTTTTTCATTTTATACTTACCACTTCCAGCGGAATTTTTGTTGTAACATACACATTACAAAAAGAAGGAAAATAGATCAGCTGTCGGCTTAATTGGAGCACAACAGATGGAGTTTTGAGGATTTTGTGTCTAGAGATTATGCATGGTATATATGGTTGTAGGCCAATTGTTTTGTACAATACTACATATCTCCATTTTTTAAGTTATGTGGATATAAATTGTCGCGGTCAGCTTACCTGGGACATTCCTCGCTCTTCCACATACTCTTGATGTGATGGTTTGGATATTCACTAAGCAGGTAATGAATAGAAAGCGACGTTCAATGGACACAAAGTTGTGGTGATTATGCGATGCCACTTCCTACAAAGCCAAGAAGTAAACAAAGAAGAAGTCAGTCAAGAAAACATCTAAACTCATACGAAAATCTTAACAGTAAAACTAAGATTGTGTTTGGATAGAGAATTTTAAAATTTTAGGGAATTTGAAATAGCTAAAATTTGAATTGTTTTTAATTAAATTTTCTTTGTTTTTTAAATGTTTTGTTTGGATAAAATAATTTAAAGTTCTTAAATATAAATTTTTTAGTTTGGATGAGGAAACTTAATTTTCATCAAGTGCAAATTTTTGTTTTTTAAATATATATTTAAAAAATTAAATTTTAATATTAAATTTTATCAAAAATAAATATCTTTGTATTTAAAAAAAAAAGAGCGGAGAGAGATAGAAGAGAGAGAGAAAGCAAGTTAAGAGGGAAGAGAGACAGAAAGAGAAAGAGAAAGAGAAGAGAAAGAGTGGAGACAAAGAATAGAGAGAGAAAGGAGAGAGGGTAGAGAAAGAAGAGGGAGAGAGATAGAAGAGAAAGGGGGAGAAATAGGGGTGGGAATAGGTTAAGCCTCTCACCAGGCGCCTATGACCTAGTTTACACTAGATTCGGGTCAGGCCTAACTTTATTAAGAAATAAATTGGGCCTATGCTTTTATAAAAATTTATTTAGTTAAAAAGGCCAAACTTTAGACTATTTAACAATCATTTTAGGTCCAACAGGTCAGTTTATTTAAGTAAATATAAATAATAAATTTTTATTAATATTATAATAATATTAAATTTGTTATGATGTATTAAAACCATATGTTTATTTACCTTTTTAAATATTAAGTATGTTAACCTACATAAAAAACCAAACCTATAAGCTTGTAGAGGGATAAATTTATGCTCTGTTTAGAGGTCTTATTACAAATTATGCTTTTAAATAAGTTATGATGAAGGTCATATTAGACATTAAAAATAAACTTATACCATGTAAACATGTTAGACTTGACTATTATAAAACGTAGTATGCCTATTTTTACCTTTGTCTTATGTTTTGAGTAGCAAAGATTTTAATTTTTATAAAGGATTAATTGCATTTTTTGCCCCCAAAATTTTTTTAGAAAATTTTGCCCCCCCCCCCCCCCCCGCCCCCCCAATTTACAAAATATCGCGAATTTTGTCTTAACATAAAAAACGACCACAATTAAGACATTTTGTGGCGATTTTTCCTTTAAACTAACATAATTAAGACAATTTTGTGGCATTTTTCTTTAATTGTGGTGGTTTTTTTACTTAGGAGTAAAATTCGTGGTATTTTATAAATTGAGGGGCAAAATTAGTGAAAAAATTTTGGGGGGGCAAAATTTGCGACATTGTAAAACTCTGAGAACAAAAAGTACAATTAAGCCTTTTATATATTATAGCTTGTTTTACATAGGGTTTTTTTTTTTCATTGGCCTATGAGCCTATTAGCCTATGTAGAGAGAATTTAAACTTATATAGAAACTTTAATATAAGATAGGTCTTTAAGTAAGCTAACAGGTCAAGTCAAACTTTTGAATAGGTTAAACTAGACCTAAAAATAAAGCATACGATAGGTAATAGGGCCGACTTAGATCTTGAGCAAAGCCTTTTTGATCTAGCCTATTTTCATCCCTAGGAAAAGAGAGATGAGAAAGAAAGAGGAGAAGGAGAAAGTGAACATAAAGAATTTCAAATTTTTACTTTTACAATGGAATTTGACATTCTATATTTTTAGGTAATAAAAATACTTCATAAAATTACTATAATTTCAAATACTTTTTAAATGCACTATCCAAACAATATATTTTAATACAAAGAATTTTAAATTCTCACTTAAATTGAATTACTCACTTAAACTTCTCTATCCAAACACATTATAAAGGGGCCTAAAAGACATGGATAAGTTATCCATTTAATCTTATAACAACCACAATTTTTGTGCTTGAATCTTGTAGCTATTCTACATTTAATGAATTCATGTATTATGGTAATTTACCTCAATATATTGGGGTGAGGAGGGTGTGTGTAGATTGAAATTTTTTTATTTTATTTTTAAAGAGAAAGATTTCCAATTGATTTGAGTGATTTTACACAGAAGAGTAAAATTATACTTGAACTCAAAACCATATGTAAGAGAAATGAAAAAAATGTTCTTACCATTTAAACAATAATTAATGATCGTATATTTAAGGCATTGGTTATTATCATTTGACTTGTGCAAGGGTTTGATAATATTTTACATTGAGTTGTCAAACCTCTACCCCGAGAGAAAATACCTGGCTTGACCATTGTGCATTAGTGTTATAAAATTTGAATTGATTATCGATTCAATTATGGTATTAAGTTAGTGGGTTACTTGTCAAACTAGTGGACCACATATTGAACTGTATGAACGAGTATAAAATTTTAAAATTTTATTAAAGATAGTATATATAATATATTTATCATGTATATATTAAATAATTAACATTGGTTTAGTGACATTAAAGTTTTTAATATTTTTGATGTCTTAGGTTCAATACACACAATTTCTCAAATGTGATGCAATTCTAGTGTACATGAGTGGCATTAGGTTGGACAATGTGTTGTAGAACATAGTAAATGATACTTGAAATTGTGTGATCGAGTCTATTGGTTGTGACTAGTTTAGAGTAGAGTTCACTAGTCAAATTTACCAATTTTAACTTATTTGAGTACATTTCTGATTCACTAAATTGACTAATTGGCTATAAGTTTGGTCTTCGATTCAACCAGTCGAATTGACTAGTCTGATCCGAGTATTAAAATACTATTGTACATAGTTGTACTTTTACAAGAAGTGAAAACTTAAGACATTATCATGAAAACAAAATGTGCAATAACAGTTGCACTACACATTCAAAATTTAAACAATAGTGTTTTTTTTATATACTTTATATGTTTAGTAAGAAAAAATATAAATGAAAATCTACAAAGAAATGAATAAATATAATTACAGTGCTTCTATAAAAATAGTTTAAACAAGCACTTATTAAATAAATAAATAGTGTTGTATAGTACAAAGAATTACGGTACAAAATACACACAAAAAATGACTTGTTATTATTTAAAAATAATAAATTAAAATTTAAAAGAAAAATAAAATAACAAATAGGCAATATTGTCCTGCTAATCGTGCAAAGTTCTCACACCAAAACATAAGCAACTTCTGGGAGACAACCTAAACCATTGAAGGTAAATGCTTGATTTCAAAGCATGAAGAATTGGAGATAGACCAAAACATGCAACAACTTGTAAGCAGTCTCTCTGTTTTTCATTGAATGTCCTCCAATTGGGGATGGAGCCATGACTTGAAACTCATTTTGAAGAGCTTATAATACACAAGTTCCAAAGGAGTTGTTTAGTTAATGTTTAACCAGGTTGGAGAAAAAGAAACCATTGTGTGTCACAAAATCAAAAGGAACCTAATCTATCACTTTTAGTCGCATATCCCATTACATCAATCCCATCGCCTCCCCTATCTTTATGTCTCTTTGTATGATGATTAAGTATATGAGGCACATACATATCAATGATAACATTAGAGTGAGAGTAATTTCTCAGTGAGTAAAACCAGGTTTTCAATTGGAATTAAGATTGTTAAAGA
The DNA here is from genome assembly GCA_004329165.1 of Spatholobus suberectus. Lineage (NCBI taxonomy): Eukaryota > Viridiplantae > Streptophyta > Magnoliopsida > Fabales > Fabaceae > Spatholobus > Spatholobus suberectus. The sequence continues at coordinate 73,705,803 of CM014729.1, forward strand.
CAAAGAAAAGTGAAGCATCTAAGAAAGCAAAAAAGGGTGAGAAGGAGGCCTTACTAAGAAAGCCAAAAAAATAGTGTATATTAGACGAGTCACGTCGTTTGTGTATTTCACACCAAATTTTTTTCGTACTATTAAATATTTTCCTAAATAAAAATCTATCATATAAGAGCTTATTTATAAACTTATTATAAAAAAGTTGATTTTGTAAATTTAATCCATACATCTTATAGAAATAAGTTTGAAAAAGTATAGGAAGGTCATAAACTCAAATAAGTTTTTTTTTTTTTTGCTTCATCAAAAATTAGACAAAAGGGATTAACGGTCTTTAACAAACAATGTGCCCAAGGCATCAACTAGTAACAAAGGTTTAATGCTTAGAGGGCACATAAACCAAGTGACACAATCTAAATCTAACTTTGTACCAAATTTAGCAAGCCAATTCGGGCAATTGTTCCCTTCCCTAAGCATGTGAGTAAAGGATAAGTTCCACTCAAGGTGCTTGTACGAGCAATTGCAATCTACTAGGGGTCCATAAGGATGCATTTGACTTGTCCTAAAATTTATGAGTTCCAATGCAACTTTCGAGTTTGTCTCACAATTGGTTGAATGAAAACCATTGTTCCAAGCAAGTTGAACTCCATGGAATATAGCATGCAACTCAGCAATAAGATTAGTGGTCAAGCCGTAAGAACCTGAGAAGCCCGCTCTCCATTGCCCAAGCTTGTCCTTAATGAGTCTGTCATAACCAGCCAAGCCAGGATTCCCTAAAGCACTATCATTAGTGTTTAGTTTGGAAGACGAAGTGATAAGAGGGATCCAGTGCACTTCCCTTGTCTAGTGTTGTCAAGAGGAATTCGTGAATGCCTTTTGAATCATGTAATGCAGATTCTTGATTTGATTAATAACATACCAATCATCCCAATCTTTCTCCAGAAAGATGGCGCGATTACGTGATTTCCAAATGAGCCAACACTTCCTGAATAAACAAATATTAATAAAGTTTAGCTTAAGAACGATCAAGTATATAATAAAAAATAATTAACAATAATATTAATACAAATATTATTAGTCTTGATAACTTACATTACATTTAGTTAGAAAAAAATAAAGATCTATTTAAAAGATTTGTAAAATATTAAGCATAAATTGGTAATGATCTATCCATTTTCTTAAATTATAAATTAAATAAAATTTAATTTTATAAAATTTTACTTCTCAAGAGTAAAATTGTAAATAGTAGTTGCAATTTTTTCAGCAAAGAGTTACCTTAACAGGAGAAATGGGCCAGTGCTACAGTAAGGCCCAAACCCAGTTTGCATACATAAATTCGTCCCTCAACCCTATGCCTTTACTACTTACTCTCTCTGCTCTCTCGCTTTCGGAAGGGTCATGTTTCTCTGATTCAGCTTCAGCTTCGAGAAGGGTCGTTGGGTCCTCAAGCTGTTCGTTCTCTGTTTCTGGTATGGCATTCCTCGAATTATTCCTGTCTTTCTGAATTTACATTTGTCGCATGCCTCTATTCGATTTGAGTGACTCCTTGTACAATTAGGGTTTTGAGGAATTTGACCTCGATTCCATCGGTGAGCATGGAATTTTTTATTCCTTCATGTTCCTAACTTGGATTTATGTGCTCGACTTGGGTTGTTGTTGGCATATTCTGAAGACTCTAATCGTGAATTTTCCTTTTCTTATCTTTCCCCCCTTTTTCTTTTGTAGTTGTTTATCCGATTTATTGTAGGAAGGATTACTCCAAATTAGCCGATTGATTTGATTGTTAAGGTTGTAATTCACTGGGGTGAAATCATTATAAGTGGTTGAAGAACCTGGTTACCGGCTATTCCGTTGTAACTTGTGAATTTTAGGGTTGCAATAGTAATTCAAACAAAGAGTTCGTTCCTGTAAATGGTTTGTGTACATACTCGTGTATTTCACCATAGGGAGGGTAGAGAAATGTAGTTCCACTACTTATCCAGGACAAAAAAGTTGCTTTAACTAGTGTATACCAGTATAACTAGTGGTCATGTTGCGAATTTTTGCCGGGGATGATTTTTCAATGCTGTTAAAAGAGAGCTGAGTAAGGTAAATGCTTAAGTATATGTCGATCTTAATTTGATCTCATGACATCAATGCTTTCTTTATGATAGATGACAAGCGCTTGGACAAATATGAGCTTTGCAATCAAACATAGGGATATAGAAAGGGAATGGGAGAATCGGGGTGGAGTTGTGGTTATTTTTTTAAAATTATTGGAGATTCTTGCTCACTCTCAGAAGATGTATGCCTGCTAAAGTGCTAATATTCTGGAAAGGATGAGGAGATCAAATTTAATTTCAATATTGTTATAGCTTTGGAGCATCATGGAGCAAATGAGCAATGGAGCTTGTGGAGCATGGCTCACCTCAAGGATTGCTCTCTTGGTTTGCTTCATAGTTTTGGTTTTATTTATTTTTTGTGTAATCATTAGAGTAATGATGATGACAATTAGACATTTTAGGTTTAGGCGTGGCTTCAAAAAGTAAGAGAAGTCTTCTTTACTGACGAGCTTCCAATTTTGTTTGTAGACAAACTGTATAATTCTTATCAGACATGAGTGGTCGCTTTTCTCGCACAATTTATGTTGGCAACCTGCCCTCTGATATAAGAGAGTCAGAAATTGAAGATCTATTCTACAAGGTTGGATTTGTATTTTTCTTGTACAATATATTGTGGTGCATCCAGTGCATTATATTTTGTGCATGTTCCTGAATTTCTCTATATTTAATTTAACCTATTATCTAGAATCTACCTCTGTGCTTTTGTAAACTATGCAATGTGAATTTCCTTACTAGAACCTTTTTTTTTTATGTCCACTTTTTTCTTCTAAAAATTGAAATCAATTTAGAGAATATATCAACTGATGAGTAAATAGTATGTAGTACTATTCTGATGACTTGTGAGCTAGGACTAAGAATCGTCAACTTGCATACTTGTGTTTTTCCTTGTATGGCTGTTTACCTTTGAATAGGTTGTAAGCTACTAAGTCTGTCTGCTTGAGTATTACAGTTGCACCCTTCATTCTGTAGCAATCACATGATGTTTCTTTCTTTCCAATGTTAATTTATTAGTTCTTAAGGTCTGATGAGTGGGGTTGGTAGTTGTGTACTAATGTAGTTGTGTTGGAATGGTATTCCCACTACAGTATGGCCGTATAATGGATATTGAATTGAAGATTCCTCCCCGCCCACCATGTTATTGCTTTGTTGAGGTATTTATCCTTACTGTCTTTAGTACTTATTGTAGACAATTCTGTTTGTGTTTTTATCTTTTCTTTTGCAATTTGATCATTTATTGTTTGTTGGCTTGCTAGTTTGATAATGCTCGAGATGCTGAAGATGCAATTCGGGGTCGAGATGGATACAACTTTGATGGTTGCCGGTTAAGGGTAAGGAGCTGTTCTAACTTTTGTCTTGTCAGGTAAATATCCTTCAATGGTATGTCTCATGTCTTTTTGTTCTAGGTGGAGCTTGCTCATGGCGGTAGAGGGCCATCATCAAGTGATCGACGTGGATATGGAGGAGGAGGAGGAGGAGGTGGTGGTGGTGGTGGTGGCCGTTTTGGCATCTCACGCCATTCTGAATTTCGAGGTTTGTCCATTACTCCATTAGGATAATCTTTTTATTTGATATAGAAAAGGATAGGGAGAAAACACTATATTTTTTCCTTCGGACTGCACATTCATTTAGCTATGCTTTAATTGTATATGTATCTTTTTTGAATTAAGAATTGAAATTTTTTGGATGCATGTGATACCAAGGTTTTTCAGTCTTTATGCTTAGAACTTTGGAGCCAAGGTCCATGACTATCGCTTGCATATGGATTTTCCATTTTGAAAAACTTATTTTGCATGTCTTCTCTTTGCTTTATATGGTTCATAATTTATATGTAATAGCTGTTTTATGTGTATTATAATTCAACCATAGTTGTTGAAATTTTCATATTTTGCACACACTGTAAAGCTAAGTTTTTATTTTCATCTACAGTTATTGTTCGTGGACTCCCATCTTCTGCATCCTGGCAAGATTTGAAGGTATCAGAATGTTCATACTTGTAAACTTTACCACTCAAATTATTACCACCTCACTATATTATGAATATTTGGTTTCAGGATCATATGCGAAAAGCTGGTGATGTTTGTTTTGCTGAGGTTTCCCGTGATAGTGAAGGTACACCTTCATTTTGGTTTGTGTTTGCTTACCATAAATTACTATTTTTATATTGATACAAGGTCATGATGTCATATATATTTTGTTGGTACATCTGAGAAACAGAAAAGAAACTAGGGTCTAATAATATTGGAGTTGGATGTTCCTTTCTTTGTTTTTGTATTTAATTTTATGGGTTGTACCCGTTTTCGATGCAAACTAATAGTTCTTAAGTTTCCAGTAGTCATCCTGGATTCTATACCTTTTAGCAGCAGAAGACAACCTTAAATGATATTTGTTTGCTTAAACAGCTGTGGCCCACCCTCTTCTTTTATATGAAAATTAAATATTATTATAAACCTAGGGGCTTGAACATCACAATCTAGAAGCATATACAAGCTGAATATTAATGCATTTTAGGTTCTAATGTTTGAACTAATATGATTGAAGAAATGAAGCATAATAACAAGGGAAATCCAAACTCTTAATAGGCACAGGTATCCAAATTTGTTGTTCTATGGCTTCTAGAGGTGCTCAACACCTTGAAGATGTTGTTTATCTTTGTATTAAAGTACTTTATATGTAACTGGAGGTCAAAAGGGAGAATATAACATATCTTCCCCACTATACTTTCTAATCAGTTACACGCACACACATATATATATGTTTATATATATCATTTTCTGCATTATTATTAGTTTGGAGTTCACAATTCAAAGGCTTAGGGTAATGCCAAAGGTGGCACGTAGCAATTGTTAAGTTCAGAATTCAAGTTCACTGCCTCCCAAGGATAATAAAAAGCCCAGTAAGGGCTTTAAACAGTTAGAATCTATTGACCTGAAAAAAACATTGAGGATCTAAATTTTACCCTATCTGATTCTTTGTTAATTGCATAATACCTTATAAAGAAAATTAAATTCCACAGTTCCAGTCTGACAAGAGTTGATTAAAGATTACCTTTCTTTCGTAGTAGTAGTAAATCGTGCGCAATAGTGCTGCTATCATGCAGGAGCGTTGCGTCATGGCATGCAGCTGCTCCTCTAAGGGCTATTGTGTTGCGCCTGGCAATTGTAGTGCGTTTCACGACCAAAATTGCAGAAAATTTTGGCGAATTGCAGGCTTTGCTCTGCTGCTCCTCCATTTGCGCTGTCGCTGGACTGGCTCTGTTTTGTGTCTTTTCTGCAACTTCCAGTGAGGCACAATGGTTGGGGGAGGAGGTGGTGGCTGATGGGAGAAGAGGCTAGGGTTTTTCTTTTTCTTGGTGATAGGGGGTGACCAGCTGATGGGATATGAGGTTAGGTTTTTTCTTCTTGGTGATATAGGGTGACAACAAACAGTTTTATAATTGGGGATTTTTTTTTTTTTTTCTGTTTTACTATTAATCATATATTCTACCATTATAATACTATAAGGTACTCTATAATATTTAATTATTTAAAAATATAGAAAAATATTAATGCATAATTATATATAATGATATAATAATTGGGTTAAATATGTTTTTGGTTTTCCAAAAATTGACTTGTTTTGGTTTTAGTCCTTAGAATTTTTTTTCTTAAATAAAGTCTTTCAAATATTAAAAATACTCTAATTAGATCTCTGTACTAAACACTGTTTAACTTTTCTGTTAAATGATGGTCACATCAGCATTACAATCACCATTAATTTGTTGATGTGGTCGTCCATGTCAATTGTTATGTTTAGGTCAGATTAGTAACATATTTTTAAAATAAAATTGTTACATGATTAACCCTAAATTAAAGATTTTTTAACACTAAAGCAAAAGTAATTATTTGATTTTTTATTAAAAATTATCACTAAGCACTTCAGGTAATAAAATACTTTACTTGAAAGCTGATATGATCATCATTTAATAAGAGAGTTTAGCACAGGAATTTAATTAAGGTATTTTTAATATTTGAGGGATTTTATTCAAGAAATTTTTTTTGGAGGACTAAAACCAAAACAGGTCAATTTTTAGAGGATTAAAAACATATTTAACCCTATAATATATTATATATAATTATATAATAGGGACAAATATATAACATATAATAATATATTATATAAATATATATAAATAGAAAATGTAATAATTAAATAGAATTATATAATTATAAGATATATAATAATAAGTAGAAAGAATATAAAATATTATTATTAAAAAAAATACGATCCCACTATAGCGTTTTCGGGGGTGGCTGCACCACTATCTGTTATTGACTATTATGCTTTCTTTCATGTCCATAAAATCTCTCCCGAAGACACTTGTATGAGGAGACTTGAGAGTTGAACCCTCAGCATTCTATCTATACTATTCAAGCCGAGACTTCAATTATATCTTGTTTGTGGTGTCTGTCATCCTAATTGCTGGCCCAGTTGTGAATGGATTTTATGCATATGTTATAGAATCTTAATCAGTATGAAGTATAGGTTGGAATGATATTAAGTTGGAAATTACAATTTCTAGGACTAAGGGTTTGCGGTTGAGGGCTCTAAACATGTAATATCCTTTTGAATCCATGCATCAGTGCAGTTATTTTAAAGGGCATCAAGCATCTTAGATAATCTGGTCTATTAAGGTTTTATAATGCATGAAGCCACCATTTGAGCAGATAATCTATCTTTGAACTCAACTTAGGTGAATAAGAATCTATGAAATAGGAACAGTATTTTGGAGATAATGATGTGCCAGCAGTACCTCAACTAATATAAGCCTTTTGTGATATCAGATGGTTACTTATAACTTTCTAGTCTACAGAATGTATTCCTATTCTGACGTTTCATACTAAAAATGTAGTTTTCATGTATATCACTCATACTATTGTTCTCTCTGTAGGGACTTTTGGCATTGTTGATTACACTAATTATGACGACATGAAGTATGCTGTAAGTTCTTCATTTTGTTGAATGATACCAAGATTGCTGCTAGATTCCTCTTCTATCTGTTTTCCAACATGCCTCCTTTGCAGATTCGGAAACTGGATGACACTGAGTTTAGAAATCCTTGGGCAAGAGCTTATATTCGAGTAAATTTCTCATCCTAGGATTGTAAAATTTTTTATCTTTCCGCTAACGTTTATAAAATTTCTCACCCTATAGTTATATCTAGAGTAATTCCTCAATGCATGTGATTATTGCTGCAGATCTTTCAAACTTCAAACTACTTTTACATGCTGATAGATCTTGTACCCTTATTTCTTTTGCCTTTTTCCCCCCTATAAAAAGATCTTGTACCCCTTTAAGCTTGAGGATGCTGAATTATTCTATGGTTTGTGACTTGTGTGAGAAGTGTTTTCTAGAGAGTTACCCTTGAATAAAAAGTGGACAAAAATTTTGACTGGTGTTTGTGCAGGTGAGGAAGTATGAGGCTAGTCGTTCTAGGAGCCGCAGCAGAAGCCCCAGCAGGAGCAGAAGCCCAAAAAGGGCTAGAAGGTTCTGTCGCTTTGTTACTGTTCATTTCAATTTGACATGTACCTTTTAGACTTCACTTTTACTCACGGAAAGCCCCCTGTTTTGTTCTGCAGTAGATCTTTGGAGCGTTCTGTGTCTAGGTCACGATCTAGATCTCGATCAGCATCACCGATCAAATCTTCCAGGTATACAAAACGTACTATGTTGAATAAATGGTTTGTAATACCTTCTATATGCACCTGAATTGTTGATTGAATTATGCAGGCCAAGATCACGTTCACAATCTGGATCTCCTCGCCAGGTATTTTAAGCTTTTAAATTAAATGATTTATAATCATAAAAAAGATACTTGTGGTGAAGTAGGAATGTGATTTGATTTTGAAAGTGCTTCCAATAAATCAGTGTATTTGAGGGTTTAACTTGTTTTATAAAGTATATGTAGTCACAAATTTCTACACCTTGTTTTTCTGTTGTTCAGAGCTAAATTACAGAATTTTAAATCAAATTTTTGAATGTTATGAAAAGCACTTTTTAAAGTAAAATGCTGACTTTAAAGTTAAAATGATGAAGGGTCTTCTTGGGTGATAAATTCAGTGTTTTGTAACCAGAACGAAGTAGTAAATCACACAAAATGTGTAATTTATCTTAATCGGAACCATGAACTTTTTTGCAGGTGCTGTCAGGTAGTGGTTGAATTTCTGAAAAAAGCTGGTGGTTCTCTGGAGATATTGTCCCATTCTGGGCGGTATCAGAATTATTATATTTGAGTTGGACTAAATTGTTTTAAGGAAAATTATTGATGTACCTAGGATGTTTTCTTGGTAAATTGTTTCAAGTTTGGTGATTATGTAGGGCCTATACTTGATTTGCTGCTACCGTCCTGTTGTTTCGTTTAAACTAAAATGTTGGACATTAGCTTAGCGTTAGCGGTTGTACCTTTAAACGAGTTACTATGACAATTATTAGCACTGTTAATTTGTTTTAGAGTTGTGAAGAGTAATCCATTTCAAAGTCAAGCGGTTGTGATTGTTTCAAGCTATCACATTATTTTCAGGAAAGTGAACATGAGAATATGGGGTTGTCTAATTTGTCTCAAATAAAAAGGAGTTAAACAATTGTCTAAGATAATTGGTGCAATTAAGAAAATTGTACTATTTATCTTTAAGTACATAAAAAGTTACATTAATTATCTTGGATGGAGTTTAATCTCATTTTTACATGAAGTTAGACAAATTTGGAAATATTACATTTTTATGTTTGTTACAAGTTTTAAAATAATATTCATAGGCATTGTTGATTCTTGGAAATGTAAAATATTTTTACTTTTTTAATTTCGTATTCTCATGATAAGTATCTTATATTTTTTTGAGAATGAAAGTTATTTTGTACTGGAACTATTTATTTTCACTTTCTTCCACAATTTTTTTTAACATTTTAAATTTTTTAATTAAACTTTTTAAAATTAATAAATATTAACTAAATATGTTCATGGGAATAATATTGTCAGGTATAATATTTCACAACATGTAATTTTTAGGAATGCAATATTAAATAATTAAACAAATGCCCCCCACGGGTTCTTTAAAGTAAATTATACTTTTTCTTAAAATTCTCTCTTTTTTGTTTTTAATTGTGAAAATTATACTCCAATTTGAGAGATGAATGTTACACATGTAAGCAGGATTTTTAGAGATTTTTTTTTGAAGTTTAAATAAAAAATTTTGGTCGAAAGATTAAACACAAATTGAGCAAAATTTTAAAATGGGTGGTAGTAGTGTTTAAAATTTTATTTCACCGTATGTCTTGAAATTAATCGGATGTTTAAAATTAAATTAGTTAGCTATGATTGTAGAAAAAAAATGTCATTTAAAGGTTTATTCATTCTATGTTTAACTAAAGAGGTCTGAAGTATTCAAATAAATTGTGTTTTATTTCTTAGTGTAATTTGTTAAATTGGAGTATGATGTATATAATTGAAGTATCTTTTTTAAGAGAAGTGTGTAATTTGTACTTGATAAAATTGATCCATTGGGATGCAAGCAATGGATTAATATTATTTGGTCTAAGAAAGACAATGGAAAAGAGAAAAAAAATAGAAGAATTTAGGTAAAAAGAAAATGGTGAAAAGATAAGTATACTTTTTCCTTATGTTTAATATGAGATAAATACAAAAAAAATGTTTTTTAATAAATATGTCTCGTATAATTTATGAAATATAATTGTTTATAATAGTTCACTTTTGTCTTTAATGTCTTTTTTTATGTTTTCTTTTTGTTGTTTTGAACGGAGAATATCTAACATGTAAGTTTCATGAGTTTTTTTTTTTCCTTAACTAATCGACACTACCAAATAAGAGATCTTAAAAAATATTTTTTTTATTTCTTTCTTAATAAATTTTCGCAAACCAATTTAAGTATAAAAGTATGTTTGGGACTAGGGGTGAAATAGATTAGACCTTTTGACAGTGACTTATGGTCTAATTTACATCACGTTAAATTCAAGTCAAACTTTTTTAGAAATAAATCAAGCCAAGACTTTTATTAAAGTCTATTTAATTAAAAATATTAGGCTTTAGACTATTAAAAAGTCTTTTAGGCCTAATAGATCGACCTATTTGTTGATATTATTATTATTATATTAATTTTGTTATATTGTATTAAAATCATACATTTATTTTTTTAAAATATTAAGCATGTTTACCTATATAAAGAGTTGAGCTTATACGGTCATTGAAAAATAAATTTATGTTTTATTTAGAGGTTTTATTGCAAAAAATGTCTTTAAATAAGTTATCATAAATGACAAATTAGCCCTTAAAAATATGTTTACATCATATAAACAAATTAAACTCGATTCTTATAAAGCCTAACATATTTATTATCACATCTATCTTAGTGTTAAATTATCATAAAGTAAGTCTTTAAACAGGCTTGTAGGCCCGGCCATGCCTTTAAAAAGAACTTATGATAGATAAACAAGCTAGACTCAGGCTATGTATTTTAACTAAGGTCATGCTTAGGCATTGTCTAGCTTATTTCCACCCTTATTTGAGAGTACTTAAATTTTTAAAGAAGAGTTTCAATATTCATATGTCTATGGATATTTTAAAAATTTAACTCCTAATCTTTAACTTTTTTTTTGTTTGAAAGAAAAACAACTTTTAAGGTAAGTAAAATTTTGGACTTCATAATTAACAATTATAAATTTAATTTTTAATTAACTTTTTTTTCTATTTTCTCTCTAATAATTATTTATTTTTAAATAGAAAAATTAATTACTTCGAATAATTTCTTATTTTATATCTATCTTAATGTTAAATTATTACAAAGTAGGCATTTAAACAAACTTGTAGGTCCAGTCAGGCCTTTAAAAAAGGCATATGATAGATAAGCAGGCTAGACTTATGCCATGTATTTTTTAACTAAAGTTAGACTCAAGCCTAGCCTAGCCTAACCTATTTTCACCTTTATTTGAGAGTACTTAAATTTTTTAAAGAACAGTTTCATTATTCATATATTTATGGCTATTTTAAAAATTTAGGATCCGTTTGATGGTCAGGATATAATAAGATATAAGAATAAGATAAGAACATTATAAGATAAGAGCGGTGTAAGCTTTAATCCTATCCAATGTTTGATACACACCAAATAATATTATTATGCTATTTTATATTGTATTTGATATGTACCAAATAATGATAGGTGGTGGTTGCGGCAGTGGCAATGGCGACGGTGGTGGTGACAACAATGGTGGTGGCGATAACAATGGTGGGAATGGTGGCAACGATGGTGGTGGCGAGGGTGGTGGTGGCGGTGGTGACAGTCGTGATAGTGGCGACAGTGGTGGTGACAATCGTGATAGTGGCGACAGTGGTGGTGACGATGAAAACAATGATGGTGACACTTGCAACGATAGGGGTGGGGTGGTGTGAGGGAGGAAAGAAGAGAGAGATTATCTTGTTCTGTTGCTTTCTAATCCAACTCCTTCCTTAGACTAAAAAAAATACACTGCACCAGCAGAATAGGATAAGCAATAGGATAAACAAATTATATCCTATTATAATCTTTATTATTTTCTTTTGAAAGGAAAACAACTTTTAAGGTAAGTAAAATTTTGGACTTCATAATTAACAGTTATAAATTTATTTTTTAATTAGCTTTGTTTGCCTATTCTCTCTCTAATAATTAACTAATTTAAATAAAAAATTAACTACTTCAAATAATTTCTTAAGATAAAATATGTTTTTGGTCCTTCAAAATATTTTGAAGTGTTGGTTTTAATCCCTATAAAATTTTAATATATTTTTAGTCCCTACATTTATCAAAAGTGATGTGGTTAGTCTTTCATTAAGGACTAAGAATATGTGTTTCTAGGTACATATAGGGACTAAAAACGTATTAAATTTTTGGCTAAATTATATTTTTGTTCTCCCTATTTTCTCAATCTGCAATTTTGGTCCTCCTATTTTTTTAGAGAGGCATTTAGTCTCCTATTTTAAAATCTACAATGTTGGTCTCTTTATTTTTAGAGACATTTAGTCCTCCTATTTTAAAAATATGCAATTTTGGTCTTGTCATCAAATTTCTTGCGTTGACTATTAGTGATTTAACATCGACTCTGACGTGTCATCGTTGACTTTAATGTTAACTTTGTTTCTGACACGTCATTTAAGTACTAATATATCAGAGTCAATGTTAAATTAGTAACGGTCAATGCAAGAGATTTGATGACGAGACCAAAATTGTAGATTTTAAAATAGGGGGACTAAATATTTCTAAAAAAATAGGAAGACCAAAATTGCAGATTGAGAAAAATAAGGGGACCAAAAATGTAATTTAGCCTAAATTTTTATAAGGACTAAAACTAACATTTCAA